>JAESUZ010003188.1:2542500-3742500 GCA_017311185.1 Proteles cristata cristata
AGAGATTAAGGGATGCACAGATCACCATTCATGCAGTTGGCATTGGAGAGGCTAACAAAGAAGAACTCCAACAAATTGCTGGGGAAGAAGAAAGGGTTAACTTTGGGCAGAACTTTGATTCTTTAAAGAAAATAAAAAATGAAGTTGTTCGCAGAATCTGCACTGAAAAAGGTGAGCAAAACAAAAAAGGCTTTATTCTCTGCACATCATGGGGGTGCTTACTGAGGACTAACAGCCGGGCTGAGACAGGAAATGATGTGACCAGTTGACTGGCTAACATTTTGCTAACTTCCTTTCTCATCACAGAGGGATTCAACCCCTTCTTTTAAACTTTTTGCCAAGATTGGAGAATCCCACCATAGAGGGATGCCCTGAGACCATCTTGAAAGTCATAAGTAGGAAGGTTGCTAAGAATATCGTGGCCTTGACAAAGCCCACCAGTACGGCATGCAAGAGTGTGTGTATGTTTGTGTGTGCATGTGTGCATGTGCACTAATTGAAGCAGATGAGCACATGGATAGAAAACGGGCTCTTGCTTTAGGTAGGTTAGGACCCAACTCCCTTTCCTACTTGACCTTCAAACTTCCTCATCTATAAAGTGAGGGTAACACCTCCATCCTAGGATCCTTCTAGGTTTAGCATAATAAATATCAACCATCATTCCTCTATTATGAATGTTTATCTAGTATACACTTAACAGTTGTTTATTTTTATTTGTAACAGAAACATATATTTGCATTTTTGTTCAGACTAAAAATTGCATAAATGAAGTTAGGAAGAACAATTTGCAAATACCTGTACCTGGTGGTGATTTCTCTTATTAGTAGCAGTGACTTACTAGTTGAAGACAATATATGTTGATTGCTAGTATTAGCACATTCTTACTGGGTAAGATAAAGGATACTGGAGTCAGTGAGGTAAAGTTCAAACCCCAGTTTTATTTGCTGTAGACCTTGCATAGTTTACTTACTATCTACCTGCCTTAATCCCTGAGTGTAGGCCTAGTTTTAAGGTGAATCTTGAAGGTGATAATGCATGTGGGACACTTAGAAAAATGCATGTGGGCACATAGTAAGTGCTACATAAAAATTAGCTACTGCACAAGTTGGCTAAGGTCACTGCTGAGAAAAAGAGAAGAATTTTCATTTATTTGAACTTACAAAAGTGAACATTTTGGAATGTTCTGAGTCACTAAAATCAAAAGATAAAAAAATACATGGAGCTCAGAGCAAAATCCCAATCCCAATATTGTTCATGGTTCTCCCTGTTATGGACAGTAATAGACTTGGGTCTCCAGGATGCTCTAGAAAGAGTACAAGAATAAAAAGTTCCCTAGCGTTCCCTGGGGATGACACAAAGAAAAGTAAAAGGGTTCCCGGAAAGTAGATTGTATCTCATCCTTCCAAGGGAGACAGTCCTGGGCCAGTCCAAGGAGGTACAGCACATACCCTATAGGTCAGAAGCTTGCACTTGACCTGAACACTGGCGCACCTGAAAGAGGAGACAAGCTGTGGACAAGGAGATGGTCCATAAGATGGTCAACAGAGAGAGGCAGGAAAACTAAGGAACCAAAGCCTACGGGCCTGGGAAAGCACTGACTGGTTTCAGGGCAGATGCAGATGGAGTGAGACACAGTGTGCCTATTGCTTAGGGGATAAGATAAGAGGCCGTAACAAAAAGACCCCAAACTACACAGCACAGAATATTATTTCTCTCTTGCATAACAGTCCAGGGTAAGGAGTGTGCAGATTTAGTGGAGAGGCTCTTCCACACTCAACACATAGCTCCCATCTTTAGGTCAGTGGTGAAGCTCCACTTCTCTTCACCTTGCACTTGTGGAAAGGGAGAAAGAGCCAGGGAGCCTACCACACTCCATTATCTTAATGTTAAGACCCAGAAGTGGCCAAATCACTTCTGCTCATATCTGTTGGCAAAAACTTAGTCACAGGGCCACATCTGCTTCAAGGAAGGCTAGAAAATTGATATTTACCTGGACAGTCATGCGTCTCGCTGTAACTATATTGACATGGAAGAATGGGAGACCAGATTAGAGGACCGGAAGTTATCTTGTCACAAGCAGATATAAGGGAGTATATACCAAAACACATGTATACCAAACCACATGTAAAAGTCTACTCTTTTGACATATGTTTCATGGAGGAGAGGCTTCCACACTTCACAGCAGTGGGGCCTTGCCAAGGCCACAAGCATCTTTAATGATCTCTCTGTGTATGACTTTAAAGATGGCGCCAGGAAGCTCGGGTCTTAAATGGTGGCTTTAATGGGCACCTGGGTGGCTTAGTTGGTTAAGCGTCCAACTTTCGCTTAGGTCATGATTTCGCGGTTCGTGGGTTCGAGCCCTGCGTCGGGCTCTGTGCTGACAGCCAGCTCAGAGCCTGTAGCCTATTTCAGAGTCTGTATCTCCCTCTCTCTGACCCTCCCCTGCTCACGCTGTCTCTCTCTGTCTCTCTCTCTCCTAGAAATAATGATTAAAAAATAAATAAATAAAATAAATAAATGGTGGCTTTAATTCTCCCTGGTTGTCCTTGCACATGTTATTAAAAAATAATAAGCATTGTTTTATTCTTCTTTGACTAATGCTAATACTTTATTTTCAAATAGCATGAGATAGACTCTGTGAGAGTTAAGGGAAGGACTGCTGAGACAAAGCCAGTGATAGCAGGTAGAGCAAGGTGTTAAGACTAAGGAGACACATGCTAATGACAATATATTTGCATTATATATATACATACATCTGTACCATGAATTAATAACACCGTTTTTTCTATGGCTTATACAAATTGGCATTCTGTGTGTGTATATATATATTTATATATATATATACACATATATATATACACACACACATGCACGCATACACACACATGCACACACACACACACACACACACACACACACAAATATATGTCCATTTCTAATCAGTAGAATATCTACAAACTTTATGTATAAAGGAACGATCCTTTATTTATACATCCATGTTGAATGGATATGTACTTACTAATGTACTTACTATTTCTAGTAAAAGTTTTTCACCCCAATTTCTAATACGGATGCATAATGTTTATCAAATCAATATAACTTAATCCCAGAAAATAAGGCTATGTAAAGATTGCTTAGAATTTTGTGTTTCAAGATTATGCATAAAACTCTGAAATATTAGTCCTCCGGGTATAGGGAACTGATTGCCTTTTCTCTTATTCCTCTTTTTGATCACCATCACATCCTTGAACACATAACCTGATGCTTGGCACTTATGCACCTCAAGAATTATGAATGAATGAACTTTGCATAAATGAATGATGCATGTATGAATGAATATACACTTTGAAAGTTACATTTTCTCTTTAAAGCTTCTTAGATAATATTCAGTGGATTTCTGATTCAGGATCCTAGTCAACAGGCCTCTACTATAAAAGCAGATAACATTTTCAAATACAATAGCAGGTGTTTGAGTTAATTTTTGATGTTTTCTGACTAATGCATTTCTTTCTTTCCCACTGCTTCCCTATATTTTGAAAATTATATCAACCTGGTTTTTATGACAACACACAGGATGTGAAGACATGAAGGCTGACATCATGTTTCTGGTGGACAGTTCTGGCAGTATCGGACCTGAAAATTTTGGAAAAATGAAAGCCTTCATGAAAAACCTATTAGCCAGGATTAAAATTGGTCCAGACAGAACTCAGATCGGCGTTGTTCAGTTCAGTGATTATAATCGGGAAGAATTCCACCTTAAAAAATATGTCACACAAAAAGAAATTTCTGATGCAATAGACAGAATGTCTTTCATCGGCCAAAACACTTTGACTGGAAGTGCACTGACCTTCGTAGATCAATACTTTAGAGATCCCACCAAGGGAGCCCGTCTTAGGGCCAAAAAGTTTCTCATCCTCATCACAGATGGAGAGGCACAAGATTCTGTGCGAGAACCTGCTAAAGCTCTACGGGACAGTGGTGTCATCATCTTCTCCGTAGGAGTGTACAACGCCAACAGGATGGAGCTGGAGGAGATCAGTGGGGATGGCAAGCTGGTCTTCCAAGTTGAGAAGTTTGATGATCTAAAGGCAATAGAAAATGAACTTGTTTTTCGTGTATGCGCTCTCCATGGTAAGTGACATTGTTGTTCTTCAGGACTCAAGGATATGAGCTGTTGACTTCATAGGATGGACAGTGAGTTGTACCATGGGCTTGGTCTCTATCTGGACTTTAGCATTAAGTTTCAGTCTTGTCTATGTTGTATTAAAACACTTGTGACCTCCAGGGATATTCTAGTTTAACAATTTTGTCCGCTAGTTTGGCAGCAAAACAGTCTGGCTGTGGTGACTTTAAATATATTCCCACAAGTTCTCAGAATTTCTTATTAAACCTCCACATCTTTACCTACATGCATTCCTAGACTTTCCAGAGCCAATTGTTAATCTCAAATGATTCCTCAGAATTGTTTCTGGCTTACCAATAACCATTGTCAAGTAGTAAATAACTAGAGATACAAATTCATCTTCCTCTTAGTTAAATTAAATCCAAAATCCTAAGCGTACTCCCCAAATATTCCCTGTATTTTCAAGATTAGTATGTATTTTCATTCCTTCACGTTCTTATTCTTCCCCCCATCAGTGAGACATTTTACATTTGCCTGATCGTGTGTCTATCACTTTGGAAAATTTTAACTTGTTACTTTTTAAAAATGATTGCTTGGGATCATTTTATCTCACAAACTGTCGTGCTTTAAAAATTGTGTTGAGCAAATCTTCAGTTTGAGTCCATCAACTTTAATGGCTTGTGATTAGAGAAGTTGCTATAAATACACATGTAAGACTAAAAACACCTGTGCTTTTAAATCTGCCATGTATTGTTACCTGTTTTTTGGGAACGACTAAGAGAACATGCTGAAGTATTATTAAATTTGTTGTATGTTGTTCCCCTGGCAACAACATAGACCTTTGGACTATATTATTCAGCATTATGTGTGAAAAATCTTTACAAAGGTAACAAAATGTCTTAGTGTAAACTCTGAGTTTTAGACAGTGGCTCTGTGATGTCTCTCTTAACAGCTTAGTTAAAATGGCAGTGATTTCTGGAGTGCCTGGGTGGCTCAGTTGGTTAAGCATCCAACTCTTGATCTCAACTCAGGTCTTGATCTCAGGGTTGTGAGTTCAGGTCCCACATTGGGCTCCATGCTGGGTGTGGAGCCTGCTTTAAAAAAAAATGGCAATGGTTACTTAGTAATGTTGAGATATTCTTTTTTTTTTTTTTTACAAATAGTTTATTGTCAAATTAGTTTCCACATAACACCCAGTGCTCATCCCCACAAGTGTCCTCCTCCATGCCCATCCCTCCTCCCCTCCACATCCATCAGTCCTCAGTTTTTGTCAGCATTCAAGAGTCTCTCATGGTTTGCCTCTCTCCCTTTCCCCCACCATTTCCGCCCTTCTTCTCCCCCTTGGTCCTCCGTCAAGTTCCTCCTAATCCTCCTATACGTGCACACATATGATATTTGTCCTTCTCTGCCTGACTTATTTCACTCAGCATAATGCCCTCAAGGTCCATCCATGTTGCTACACAGGGCCAGATTTCATTCTTTCTCATTGCCATGTAGTATTCCATGGTATAGATAAACCACATCTTCTTGATCCATTCATCTGTTGATGGACACTTAGGCTCTTTCCATGTTTTAGCTCTTGTGGAGAGTGCTGCTATGAACATTGGGGTCCATGTGCTCCTACGCATCAGCATTTCTGTATCCCTTGGGTAAATTCCTAGCAGTGCTATTGCTGGGTCATAGGGGAGTTCTATTGTTAGTTTCCTGAGGAACCTCCACACTGTTTTCCAGAGGGGCTGTACCAGTTTACATTCCCACCAACAGTGTAGGAGGGTGCCCGTTTCTCCACATCCTCGCCAGCATCTAGAGTTCTCTGATTGGCTCATTTTAGCCACTCTGACTGGCGTGAGGTGGTATCTCAGTGTGGTTTTGATTTGTATTTCCCTGATGAGGAGCGATGCTGAGCATCGTTTCATGTGTCTGTTGGCCATCTGGATGTCCTCTTTGGAGAAGTGTCTGTTCATATCTTCTGCCCATTTCTTCACTGGGTTGTTTGTTTTTCGGGCGTGTAGTTTGGTGAGTTCCTTGTAGATTCTGGATATCAACCCTTTATCTGATATATCATTTGCAACTATCTTTTCCCATTCCGTTGGTTGCCTATTAATTTTCTGGGTTGTTTCCTTGGCTGTGCAGAAGCTTTTAATCTTGATGAGGTCCCAACAGTTTATTTTTGCTCTTGATTCCCTTGCTTTTGGGGATGTGTCAAGTAAGAAGTTGCTGCGGTGGAGGTCAAGGAGGTTGTTTCCTGCTTTCTCCTCTAGGGTGTTGATAGTTTCCTGTCTCACGTTCAGGTCCTTTATCCATTTTGAGTTTATTTTTGTGCATGGTGTGAGAAAATGATCTAGTTTCATTCTTCTGCATGTTGCTGTCCAGTTCTCCCAACACCATCTGTTAAAAAGGCTGTCTTTTTTCCATCGGATATTCTTTCCTGCTTTGTCAAAGATTAGTTGGCTGTATACTTTTGGGTCCACTTCTGAGTTCTCCATTCTGTTCCATTGGTCTATGTGTCTGTTTTTGTGCCAATACCATACTGTCTTGATGATGACAGCTTTGTAGTAGAGGCTAAAGTCTGGGATGGTGATCCCTCCCGTTTTGGTTTTATTTTTCAGGATTACTTTGGGTATTCGGGGTCTTTTGTGGTTCCATACAAATTTTTGGATAGTTTGTTCTAGTTTTGAGAAGTATACTGGTGCAATTTTGATTGGAATTGCATTGAATGTGTAGAGTGCCTTAGGTAGTAATGACATCTAAACTATATTTATTCTTCCTATCCATGAGCATGTAATGTTTTTCCATTTCTTTGTGTCTTCTTCAATTTCCTTCATAAGTTTTCTATAGTTTTCATCATACAGATCTCTTGTATCCTTGGTTAGGTTTATTCCGAGGTATTTTATGGTTTTTTGTGCAATTGTGAATGGGATCCGTTTCTTGATTTCTCTTTCTGTTGCTTCATTGTTGGTGTATAAAAATGCAACCGATTTCTGTACGTTGATTTTGTACCCTGCAACTTGGCTGAATTCTTGGATCAGTTCTAGTAGGCTTCTAGTGGAGTCTGTTGGGTTTTCTATGTAGAGTATCATGTCATCTGCTAAGAGGGAAAGTTTGACTTCCTCTTTGCCAATTCTGATGCCTTTGATTTCCTTTTGGTGTCTGATGGCTGATGCTAGGACTTCCAGCACTATGTTAAACAGCAGTGGTGAGAGTGGGCATCCCTGTTGTGTTCCTGATCTCAGGGGGAAAGCTCTGAGTTTTTCCCCGTTGAGGATGATGTTAGCTGAAGGCTTCTCATAGATGGCTTTGATGATGTTCAAGTAGGTTCCTTCTATCCCAACTTTCTCTAGAGTCTTTATTAAGAAGGGATGCTGTACAACCAACGGAATGGGAAAAGATAGTTGCTAATGACATATCAGATAAAGGGTTAATATCCAGAATCTATAAGGAACTCACCAAACTACACGCCCGAAAACAAACAACCCAGTGAAGAAATGGGCAGAAGACATGAACAGACACTTCTCCAAAGAGGCATCCAGATGGCCAACAGACACATGAAACGATGCTCAGCATCGCTCCTCATCAGGGAAATACAAATCAAAACCACACACACGCCAGTCAGAGTGGCTAAAATGAGCCAATCAGAGAACTCTAGATGCTGGCGAGGATGTGGAGAAACGGGCACCCTCCTCACTGTTGGTGGGAATGTAAACTGGTACAGCCCTCTGGAAAACAGTGTGGAGGTTCCTAAGGAAACTGCAATAGCACTGCTAGGAATTTACCCAAGGGATACAGAAATGCTGAGCATAGGAGCACATGTACCCCAATGTTCATAGCAGCACTCTCCACAATAGCTAAAACATGGAAAGAGCCTAAGTGTCCATCAACAGATGAATGGATCAAGAAGATGTGGTTTATCTATACCATGGCATGGCAATGAGAAACAATGAATCTGGCCATGTGTAGCAACATGGATGGACCTTGAGGGTGTTATGCTGAGCGAAATAAGTCAGGCAGAGAAGACAAATATCATATGTTGCACGTATAGGAGGATTAGGAGGAACTTAACAGAGGACCAAGGGAGAGAAGAAGGGGAAATGGTGGGGGAAAGGGAGAGGCAAACCATGAGAGACTCTTGAATGCTGACAAAAACTGAGGACTAGTGGATGTTGGGCATGGAGGAGGGCACTTGTGGGGATGAGCACTGGGTGTTATGTGGAAACTAATTTGACAATAAACTATTTGTAAAAAATAAAAAAAATAAATAAATAATAAAAAAAAAGAAGGGATGCTGTATTTTGTCAAATGCTTTTTCTGCATCTATTGACAGGATCATATGGTTTTTATCTTTTCTTTTATTGATATGCTGTATCACATTGATTGATTTGCGAATATTGAATCAGCCCTGTAACCCAGGAATGAATCCCACTTGATCTTGGTGGATGATTCTTTTTATATGCTGCTGGATTCGATTTGCAAGGATCTTGGCTTGTCTGGCTTCTCTGTGAGGGCCCTTTTCTCCCTAGCTGCTTTCAAAATTCTCTCTTTGTCCTTGTATTTTGCCATTTTTACGATGATATGTCGTGCAGAAGATCGATTCAAGTTACGTCTGAGAGGAGTCCTCTGAGCCTCTTGTATTTCCACATTGACTTCCTTCCCCAGGTCGGGGAAGTTCTCTGCTATAATTTGTTCCAGGACTCCTTCAGCACCTTTCCCTCTCTCTTCCTCTTCTGGGATTCCTATGATACGGATATTGTTGCGTTTGACTGTATCGCTGAGCTCTCGAATTCTTCTTTCCTGTTCCTGGATCAGTTTGTCTCTTTTTTTGTCAGCTTCTTGTTTTTCTAGAATGGTGTCTTCTAAATCACTTATTCTCCTTTCTGCCTCTTCAAGCCGTGCACTGGAGGCCTCTAATTTATTATGGATCTCATTTATCGCATTTTTTAATTCTTCATGCCTATTTTTATTTTCCATTCTGTCTGTAGCCATAGTTTCTTTGATGTCGCCTATGTTTTTTTCAAGCCCTGCTATTAATTTCACCATTATTATTCTAAAATCTTGTTCACTTATGCTGCTGATATCTGTTTTGAGCAGTTCATTAGCTGTCATTTCTTCTTGGAGTTTCTTTGGAGGAGAGCTCTTTCGTTTTGTCATTTTAGTTAGCTTTCCGGCTCTTGTTGGTTTTAAAGACCTGTTATGCTCTCTGTTTCTATGAGCACTGCTATATCCAAGAAACTCTTTGACTTTCCAGGGCCTATCCTTTCAGAGATTGTTTTTTGAATGGTATCCCTCGGTCACTCTTGTTGGGACCTTAGTTATTTTATTTTCCTATTCGTAGTGATATTTGGGACTCTTCACCTTGTGTACTCTAGCTTGTTTCTTGAGGTAGCCCTGGAAAAGAAAACAGACAGACAAACACACAGGGAGCAGGAGTACACAAACGCACAGGCTGATTCAACTAACATGCAAAGCGAGAGGGAAAACGAAAAAGTTAATAGAAAAGACGGAGGAGGGAGGGCGAATAATAGGAGCATAAAATACATAAAAGGGTCAAAAAGGGAAAAGAAAAGGAAAAAAGAAGAAAACCGATGGACAAAGAACGGTTTAAAGCATATACCTGGATTTCCCAGCTACAGTTAAATAGCCGTGTGTATGCAGTGCTGGTTGAAGAGCATAGAGAAAAAGAGAGAAGGCAGAGCGAGACGAGGCAGATTTGGAAATAGAATGAACAGGCAGAAGGGATAAGAAGCTTTTTTCAAAGAGGTAAAGGGTAGAATATGGTTGGATAGGTGAGAGAAGGATGCTGGAATTATCCAGAGAAACTATATAGTCTAATTACTCCTGAGAGAAATAGCTGAAAAAGTCGGTAGGTTTAAAATTTACATTTACAGAATGGACATGTTGTGATTGTTTAAGCAAGCTGGCGACCAGAGTTAATCAGGTCAGTGTTTTGGGGAAAAAAGCGAGAAAAGAGAAAGAAGAAGAAAAAAAGAGAAAAGAAAGGGGGGAAAAAAAAGAAAGAAGAAAAAAAGGAAAAAAAACAAAAAAAAGGAAAAAAAAAGGAAAAAAGAAAGAGAAAAAGAAAAAAAAGAAAAGAAAAGAAAAAGAGAGGAGGGCACCTCTCAGGCAGGGATGGGCGTGGCGTGATCCGATGCCTCAGGCGGGGGTTCTGCCTTGGCGATTGTGGGGAGGAGAGTGACGGTGCTCCAGTCCCTTCTTGAACCCCGCGCTGCAGCTCGCTTTTTTTTTTTTTTTTGGCGTGTCAACTCCCCGTTCCGGGGACGCAGCCGAAGTTGGTTGCACTCTTCAACCCAGGCCAGTTCCAATCTCCAAATCCCAGTCCGCACGCCCCGCTGAAGTTGCCTTAGACACAGCTTCCCAGACAACCCCCTCGGGCTATTCCAGGCTCCCTGCTGAGCTCTGGGGGCGGAGTCAGAATCGCTGCTTCCTTCTCTGGGTCGGGCTGGCGCGCATGCGCGGGGGCTTGCCTGCCGGGTCGCGTAGCCTGAGCCCACTGGAGTGAGGAAAACCGGGTCTCTCTATGGCTCGTCACCCGAAACACGAACTCACAGGCAAATTTCCCAGTTTTTAGCTCTTTGCCTTCCCTCTCGAGTTCCAGCCAGCCAGGAGCGCGGACGCCCGGTGTCTGCGCTGCTCTTTCAGGGGTCCCAGCCGCCCTGGAGCTACAATGGTGGCAAGCGCGCCACCGCCGCTTTAAAACCCAACCTCCAGGAGCGGCACAAAGAAGCAGTTTGTGTGCTCAGCCTCCCCCAGGACCAGTTGTCGCGAGGGGACCTGGTGTGCAGGTATTTGGCAAGTATGGTCTTTCTATGCACCAAGCGGAGGTTTTTCTGTCTCGGACTCTCTCCTTTTCCCCTCTCACTCCCCGTAGAGGGTAGAGGGGGATCACCTCCCACCCTGGAGGCTCCGATCCCGGCCCTGATTTTACCTTCCCCGGTTCGCACTCACGTTAGAAGGCTTTCTCAGTGGATTCTGCGTCCTTTTTCTCCCAGTCTCTCAGGTTTTGTATGGTTTCCAATGGCTTCAGATCTTTTCTGTGTGATGTATGGGCGCGAGTGCAAGTACGGAGCTCCTTACTTCTCTGCCATCTTGCCCCCCCCCCCAGTGTTGAGATATTCTAAGAAAGGTTTATCTTAAAGTCACATCCTCACCTTTGAAATGCATGGGACTCTTCCTGGCATTTCTTCATTTTGATAAATGTAATGTTGGTGGAGGCTCTCTCTATAACATAAGGTGAAATTTCCCTGGCTCACACATTAGATCGTCTCATAAACCTCAAGTCATTACTAGTCACCAAATTTTGGTGGGTCATTGCCCCAGGTTCCTACAGATATAGTCTGGGTTCATCCATTGCATCTCAGACTTGAGAATTTGAGACCTCATTGCCAGAAATAAGGATTGGAGTTACCATATATAGGTAGAAGGTGGAGACAGTGAAATTCTGAAAGAATTGGCTAGAAATTGGCTTCTAATGTGGAGGAGAGCTTGAGGCTGAGGTGAGGTGATAGGGACGTTAGCTCTCCCTACTTGGGGCCTTTCTGGGTTCTAATTCAGGAGGTCAGGAGAAGGAGCACAAATAAATGCCGAGTTGCATGGTGCATATGGGAAAGTTTGCTACCAGAAGCTGAAAAGACAGCTGCAAGTAGAGGGAGTAAGATAACAACCCCAGCTTATACAGTGAGCCTCTGAGCTCTTTAAAACAGCAGGCCAGTTTGGCAAATGCTTGTCATGTCTCACCATTATATTGACATTGAACTACCTTCTGACATTTCCTTTCAGTTGAAAGTCTGCCTAGCAAAGGCATCGTGTGTCCTAATGAGATGTAGCAGAAGAAAGTGGTGTGGCTTAAGAAACACTGATCACAGAGCCATTGTCAAGTACAATGCCCTTGGAATCATGGGCAGGTTGTACATCACTGAGCCTCAGTTTCTTGCTCTGTAAAATGGCAACAGCCATCTCTGACAAGTAAGATGCAGTATCTGGCACATAGTAGGTTCATGGCTAATGTTAGTTTGCTCCCTCTTCCCAACTGTCTGTGTAGGAGACATTGCAGAAAGATTGTGATGCCTGCTTTCTTCTTCTTTCAGACTGTAAAGATACTAATGTGCTAGACCTCGTGTTTGTGCTGGATCATTCATACAGCATAGATACACAGGAGCAAGAAAGCATGATGAACCTAACTATCCATTTGGTGAAGAAAGCAGATGTTGGCAGCAACCGCGTTCGGATTGGAGCTCTCAAATACTCAGATGATCCTGAGGTTCTTTTCTACCTTAATAGATACTCAAACAAATCTGCAATCATTGAGACACTGAGGACACGCAGGGACACCAAAGGGACAACCTGGACTGCCAAGGCTCTCGAGCACACAAACATAATGTTCACAAAAGAACATGGCAGCCGCATAGAGGAAAATGTGAAACAGATGTTGATCATCATCACCGACGGGGTGTCCCATGACCGAAATCAGCTCAACAACACAGCACTGAAATTAAGAAACAAAGGCATCAACATCTACGCAGTGGGTGTAGGAGAGGCCAATCAACTTGAACTTGAGGCTATGGCAGGGAATAAAAATAATACTTTCCATGTAGACAATTTCAACCAATTGGAAGATCTTTACCTGCTTCTGCAAGAAGAAATGTGTATCAATGCACATGAGGGTAAGCTGTGATTTTTAAAGTCTCTTTGGGGGGGTATCAATAAAAGGTTAAGCAAAAAATAAATTAAATCTTGGCGTTCCATTACCTGCGTATCATAGCTGAACATTTCTCTGCTCAGGCTATATTTTCTCATCCCTTCCTCAAATGCATTGATTGAACAAGATCTGAGAGTTTCCTTCCCACCGTGGTATGCATTGAAGAGCTTATGGAGGGAAGTTTCAAAAATAGTCTTTGAGGTCTTGCCACCTTGTTGCCTGTTTCTTGGCAGAAAGGAACTCTACTTAGGATTGTATTCACCTTACCCTGTTTCGGGGCCACTTGTACCATTCCATTTGCCTAATGGTCTCAGTGCAAACACTGATCACCAGTTTCAGGCCAGACTCAGGTGGAGAGTTGCATGGTTTCACAGATAGACTTGACTTCAAAGTTCCAGGGCCCTCTAACTGGGCTTATAGACATTCTCCAGGGCCACAGGAGGTTCAAGTGGTCTAATGTGCTTTTCTGGATAAGGGCCACTAATGCAGAGGAGAGGATATGGCAGTTCAATATGGAGTAATGGAAGTTGGTGGGTAGGAGCAGGGAGGGAAGGGACCTAAGCTGATTCCATGAGATACCACTGGGGTGGGGTAGTCTGGAGGCATCACAGCTGAGCAAAGTGTAAGATTTGCCAAATGAGCTCAAGTGAGCAATGAATTAATCTTCTAGGTTTCAGATACAGAATGATGTTGGTATTATCTGTAAGAAAAAAAATTGTGACTTTTCCCAAGGCAACGGGGCCTTCTCAGTTCCGCCTGTTCTAGCCTGTCCCTGGACTCCCACCGTGAAATGTGGTCTCATTGCCCTTCACCTTGCCCCCTTCAATCTAGTTCTCAACATTGAGTGATCTTCCTAACACACACTGGCCTATGTCACTGCTCTGCTTACAGTTTACAATTACTGGCCTCTTGAGTTCCATCTAGCCTTGCCCACAGCTCCAACCTCATCTGCTGCCCTCCCCCCCACCTTCACAATCTCTCCTGTCAGTTTGAAATTCCTCTGCATCTTTGGACACACCATTCTACCCACCACAAACACGCCAGCCCAGCATTTTCCCGGCTACATCTAGCTTAGCTGTCATGTTTCAGCCTTTGCCAGTTTCCTGCCCCAAAACCTGGCGGTGACCCTGCTGTGTCTCCCAGCTCCTGCACCTTCTATTTCTCCTGGTGGTGGCACTGAATGTATATTCACTATTTCCTTATCTGTATCTGTCACAAGACTGTGACCTCTTTGGGCAGGCTTGGCCTCTTGTTTATCATTGGGTCCTCACCAAATCTAGTACATCACCAGGACTCACAGTCTTTTCCTACAAAGATGGAAGCGATTTTATTCTCCTCTCCCATGCCTACCTTTCAGAGGCAGATACTGAGGCAGAGTTTAGGGTGAAAGATGTTTATTAGGGATCCACACCTATGAAAAAAGTGGGAAAATAGGATGGGCAGAAGTCAAAGAGTGATGCATGCTTGACAGAGCTCCAAACTTGGCAAAAAGCGCTCGAGCGTGTATAGCCCATCAGTGTTGTCCAGCATCAGACTAAACTGACTGGGTGGTCATACCCCCTTCTCACTTAGTTCGTAGATGTGAGCTGCCCTGGGAAGGGCATGGTCTTTGCCAAGACATCTGCCTGTAGTGAGGCTGACCCTGAAGGAGCCGACAGCCGGAAGCCCTCTGACCATGCTGACCATGCGCCCACAGCCAGGCAGTAAATCTTTCCTTGAAGGTCTAGGTGGGCAGCCCATCTTTGTGTCTACCAGACTACCCGCACAGATAATTGTGTAGCAGTGGGCATTCCTTTGTTTCAATTGCCTTTAGTAATCACTTCACTTCTGGCCCTGTGCCAGCCATTGCACTTGACTGGAACCAAGTGTAGAAGATTATCCCTTGGTTATGGGACATTTCTCATTGGATTTCAGGGAGATAGCCCCATGCTGCCATGTTTGCTAGCTATTAGCATTTGTCCATTCAGTTTTAATATTTGGGTTAGGATATTATAAAACACTGCAGTAGAAAAATACTTTTATTTAAAGATAAATGATGAGGTGGTCCCTATACCAGCTGCATGTATAGTAACTGTGTATTCTTAGGCAATTCCGAATTCCACTTCTATATTTCTAAAATTGGATTAATTTATTAAAACATGGTCATGAATATTAACTGCTACTGTATGCTAAGAGCATTTTTTTAAAATAATAATTCTCAACACAAATGTAAAGTGGTGGCATTAATAGGAACAGGAATACTGATCCTAGTACAGGGATTTCATTTCCTAGACTTGGGTGAACCATCCAATCTGGGTGTGTTGAAGCGATTTCTAGCCTTTGCAATTATTTTTTAATGAATATATTCAAGCTATTCAAGCTTCTCTTTTCTTCTGAGAAGCTTTCAGTGTCCTTTCAAATGAATCAAGCAAATATTAAAATTTGAAACAAGGCCTATTACCTTTTTCCTTCCCACCATATTTCCTTCTCTTTGAGGGCCAGTAGTTGATTCTCTCTTCTGTTAACTTATCTCAGTTTGCTACTAATGTGGGGATTTAGTAAAGCAATTTAATTCTTGAAGGAAAGAAAATTTTTGAATCATTCATGAGGCAAATTATTGTTTTGTTTTTTTCCACTTGCAGACTGTAACATTCCGGAAGCCGACGTGATTTTCTTGTTCGATGGCTCCGACATGGTATCCAACTCAGAGTTTGTTGCCATGACCACTTTTCTGTCAGACTTCATTGATAATTTTAACACTGAATCTCAGAGAATAAAAATTGGGTTGGCTCAATTTGGGAGTGACTTCCAAAAACTTATTGAGTTGAAAAACTCTCTGACCATAGCCAAGTTGAAGACTCAAATTCAAAAAATCACCAAGATCAAGGGGTTTCCACAAATTGACCTGGCTCTTAGCAAAGTGAAAGTCATGTTTGATCCACCTTCTGGTGGGAGAAGAAATGCTGGTGTCTCTCAGATTTTGGTTGTTATCACATCCAGGGGTGCCGACCGTGATATATCAGAGGAAGTTAAAATACTGAAAAACCTTGGAATTTGTGTCCTGGCTTGGGGCATAGGAAATATTCATAAGGAACAACTTCTGCCAATAACAGGCAATTCTGAAAAAATAATCACTGTCCGAGACTTTAGTAACTTAAGGAATATGAGGATGAATAAAAGAATGGTCCGTGAAATTTGCCAGAACTGCTGGAAAACCAGTAAGTGTTCCCCTTGTTCTTTATTTGTTTTTAATTTAATTGCACCTTCCAAGTGCTTCATTTCCAAGGTGTCCTAGGCGCCAGCTCTAGATGAACATATTTTTAGAATGGTGCACAGTGAGAACAGACCTTTTCTCTGTTTCTGGGAAGGTTGAGATCAGCCAGCCTCCCTCAGAGACCAGGAAAAGGGTGCAAAGGCTGGAGGAGGCCCTGGGTCGTGTCCTCTGGTTAGCTCTATCCCCTCACTCCAATCCAGTGTTTATGCCCCTCTTAACACCTGGAACTCAGTCTCCTATTTCTCCCCTTTCCACTTCTGGAAGTCCTAGAATAATGCCTTGCAACCAGTAGGAGGTAAGTAAAGCAAACGTTTGCTGGTTGACAGCTTTACTATTTTAGTGTTGTTAAATTATCTTGTAAGGGACTTGGTGTTCCTGTGTGTGTGTGTGTGTGTGTGTGTGTGTGTGTGTGTGTGTGTCTATATGAGCCTATGTATGTGCATATTTATTTATTTATTTATTTATTTATATTTTGACTTTATTTAAATCCATGTCCCTTAACATGTGGTGTAATAATGGTTTCAGGAGTAGAATTTAGTAATTCATCACTTACATATAAACACCCAGGCTCATCCCTGCAAATGCCCTCCTTAATGCCACTAGCCCATTTAGCCCATCTCCCCACCCAGCAACCAATCAGTTTGTTCTCTGTATTTAAGAGTTTCCTGTGGTTTGCCTCCTTCTCTGTTTTTATATTATTTTTCCTTCCCTTCCCCTATCTTCATCTGTTTTACTTCTTAAATCCCACACGATGGCATTCGTGTAATCCATAACATAGTGAAGATTTGAATTGTCCTTAATACCCAGAGGTCACAAACACAAACACAAGTGGCTGCAAAGGCCAGGAGGGTAATGGAAATGAGTCAAGGAGGCAGGGAGGGAAGGAAATGAATGGAGAGCACTGACCCCTCTGATGAGGAAGATATTACTTGCTCCAGCTGAGAGTCACCATGTAGGACTCAGGTTCTGTACATTTGGGCTGCCAGTTGGGAGGACAGACATCAGGAAGCCGAGGTGAATGATGACATTTTGTGGAACTGGCACAACATGCAGAAATTCCCCAGTGTCCTTCTGTTTCTAGAGTTATGACTGATGCCACTTCTTACACAAAATGGGTTGGTCTTTTCAAGTTCTCCATATCTTCTACACCCCATTTGGGGTGCTCAGCTGGAAGCAGGTTACAGTGTGGAAAAGAGCCCTGGGACAGGAATCAGAAATCCAGGGTTCTTATTCTGGTTCAATAGCAGCAACCTCCATGAATCGCTCTTTCCTCATGTGTAAAATGAGCAACTGGGCAGGGGCAGAGGTGTTCAAATGGCAACTTGTAGCTGAATTGTGTTTGTCCTGTATAGTGTTGACAGCTTGTTAAAATTAATTGGCAGCTTTTACAAACTGAAGATTTCACATTAAAAAATCTTGCTTTCGGCTTCTCTTTGAAAAATCAGGCAATCTGACAACACTGGGTCACTTTTCCCACATGGCAAACTCTCAGCTGGAGCTGAGCAATGAATAGATCGGTGGTTGTTTGCCTTTCACTCTCTGTACTCACTGCCCATTTAGCTCATTTACATTATACGCCTGGCCTTTACAGCCATTTGAGGTGTGATCTCTGGATTAAATAATCTCTAAGGATAATTCAAATATTTAATATGATCATATGGATCATAGTATGTCATCATTAAAAGAAGAAAATATACACATGTGCGCACGTACTTGCGCGTGCACGCACGCACGCGCGCACACACACACACACACACACACACACACACAGCCAGCCTCTGTGAGGCTGAACCATGATTGGAACTTCAAATAGCTATTGGAACTTGTAATATTGCAAAAAGGAGAGAGGAAACACCTGTGTTATATATTGATCAAGCAGACAATATCTTCTTTCTTGAACATGTTTGGGTATTAGAGGCCCTCCAGGCCTGGGCCAAGCCATGAATGCTCTCCTGTTTTCTGCCTGGTCTGCCCGTCCTTGCTCCTGTCTACTCATTAACCTGGCCTCATTTTCCTTGGTCTCCAGATTGCTTTATGGACATAGTGATTGGGTTTGACATTTCCACTCAACTACCGGGGCAGCTGCTGTTCCATGACCATCCCCGGCTGCAGTCATACCTCCCCGGCATCTTGGAGGACATGACCTCCATCAGGGGGGTAAGCTGCGGGGCAGGCACAGACGTGCAGATGAACGTGGCCTTCAAGGTGAACGATGATGGAAAATTCCCTACCGAGTTCCAAATCTACCGGAAAGCAATGTTAGACAGGCTGCTCCAAGTCACCGTCAGTGGGCCAACTCATCTGAACGCACAGTTCTTGCAGTCGCTGTGGAATACGTTTGAGAGGGAGTCTACATCCCAAGGACAGGTACTCGCATCTTTCTCTCCCACCTCCACATTCTCCTGTTTGTTTGTTCCTCCCCACTTATATGTTTTGTTTCCACATCATCCCATTTTTGGCTTTCCTTTCTCTAGGTGCTAATCATCTTTTCAGATGGTCTTGGGGGCGAAAGCAAGATAATGCTTGAAAATGAATCGGACAGGCTCAGAGAAGCAGGTACTGAGTTGCAGATTTAAGTGAGGAAGCACAGCATGTGCTGAACAAGTCCCTACTCAGGTGCTATAGCTCTTAGAGTCCATCGGGCCACTAGCAGCAGATGCTGTTGGTGCCTCCCCACACCCCCTTGACCTGCACACTCATCCCCCAGGGGCTGCAAATGCCATGGCCAAGTGCTTACACCTGTGACCTTCTACAGTCATGAGTCCTTGACTGACCTGAACCATTACCTGACATTTGGAGCAGGGGTGGGTTTATACCATGTCCTACCTAGAAATAGAAGTGGGGGGCAATCGATATAGGGATACAAAAACCTAGTACCTTTGCCTCCAGTGGTCAACTGTGAAACAGTTTACACCCCAGAGTCCTTCATGAATCAGACCAAGGCGAAGACTTTACTGAGGCACATCTTTGCTACAACATCCCATTCCCTTTCCTCCCCCCTTCTATCCCCCTCAATAAACTAGATACACACAAATTCTTCTGTTAGATTCTGCTTCCAAGGTACCTGACCTAGGACACTCCTCACTGTTTCTGATTATCCATGTGAAGGACAGCCACATGGATATGTGGACAGCCACATAAGAAAAGCACTTCTTAGTCTCCATGTCATAGTTTCAGACTAAGCTGGAAACTAAATGCAGAAGTTGAGAGTCATATGCAGTGACAGGGAGGCTCCACTGATCGTCACATGGTACACAGCGTTTGAGACTTCTGGGCATAGGCCCACATTGGCTCCTGGGGTTTAGCTTCCATGGCCGACCTCCCTGGAGGCTACAAAATCTCCTGCATGATTGCTGAGTTATGTCACCCTTCTTTCCCCCTGTTCTGGGCACATCAGGTTCCTTAGCACAGCCTCTGGCACTTTGCAGGGTCCCGCCTCCGCTCCCCACTCCTGCCTTCTCTCACTCCCCACATTCAGTGTCCCAGGCACACAGAGCCACCTGCTCTGTCTTCCTCCAGTACACCTCATACCTCAGTCCCCCCATCATGGCATATACTTTACTTCTACCTAGACCTCTCTCCCATCTCAGCCCTTCCCCAGTCCTTCTCTCCACCTTCCATCTCTGGTTCTCTCCCTAGACCAGCTTCAATTTGTCCTTCAGGATCGACCTAGACATCAGTACCTTCTATGACTTTCCAGGGCTAAGTTAGGAGCTTCTCCTTTAGGCTTTCAAAGCACTCTGCTGTTCCCTCTCAGGACACTTACCACTTCTCAGAGCAACCATCTGATCCCTGTCTTCCTTTTCTATTGGACTGTACTTCTCTGCAGGGACAGAGTGTGCCTGTCCTATTCATCTTGTATCCCTGTTACAATGATTTGTAATAAGCCAAGATTTGTTTAATGAAAGGATAGATAGAGTAAATGGACTAGTGAATGAATTAACAAGTGAATGAATGAATGAAAGAAAGAAGAGAATGAATGAATGAATGGAGTCTAGTTATGGCCAACAGTTCACCCTGGGCTTTCTTCAGGCTCTCAGGGCCTGAGCCCCGAGGGATGTTTGGCTGTGGAGATGACTTTGAGAACTATTTTTTTAATGTTTATTTATTTTTGAGAGAGAGAGAGGAGGGGCAGAGAGAGGGGGAAAGAGAAACCCAAGCAGGATCTGCTCTGTCACCACAGAATCCAATGTGGGGCTCGATCTCACAAACTGTGAAGTCATGACCTGAGCTAAAATCAAGAGTCAGAATTTCAACCAACTAAGCCACCCGGGGGACTTGAGGACTATCATTAGTTTAAAATTTCAGAAAAATTCTTAAGCTGAACAATGCCCTTTTCTTAAAAATTGCTTTCAAATGCCCAAGAATCGCATTAAAATTTGGTGGTGAGGCATTAAACACAGTTTTCTGCTAGTGTTTTTTCTGTCGGGTTTGTACATAACTGCTCTTTGAATACTTTTTCTCTTTGGATTTCCTTCTGAAGCTTGAGCAAGCAAGCAAAGTTATTGGGTTACTCATACATCAAGAGCCCTGCTTCTCCTTAATGTTTCCTTTCCCCTTTATGATTCTCTGAACACTGTTCACTGAGTAGAAATAGGTGGGCTTTTCCTCTTTTGTCATGTGCAACCCCTTTGGTTTCCAATCTGTCCTGTTTACTCACCAGGACTCGATGCACTGCTGGTGGTGTCCCTAAACGCTGCTGCCCACGATGAGTTTTCCAGCTTTGAATTTGGCAAGGGATTTGATTATAGGACTCACCTGACCATTGGGAGGAGCGACCTGGGCAAGATGCTATCACAGTACCTGGTGAGTTGTCAAACAGAAATGCAGTTACTCCAAAGGCCATCAGAACGAAATTGGAATGTTGATGAGCATTTCTAGAGCGTACTTTGCTTACCCCATTACATGCAGTGCATGGTCTTTAGTATATAAAAAAGTGTGAAAGACCAGAGCAGCGTATTTTGGTTTTTTGTGTCTTTCTGCCTTTATTATTTCACCAAATGAATGTGCAGGGCACTAAAAATCCCAACCAGCCCCTCATTAAGTAACCCCCTCCCCAGCAGTTTATACTGCAGAAATCTTCAGAAAAGAGAAGTCTGTCAACTAGGAGCCAGCTCATCATGTGCAAACTCAGCCTGTGGTCATCTGTGCGGCAGATACCCTTTCTATGGAGAGGTCATTTCCTGGGAGAGGGTGTGCTGTGTCACAGTTGCTAGTTGAAAAGCATCTCTGATCCTCTGCACCCCTCCCCCAAAGAGAGAAGATGGCCATGTAGATGACGCTTTATGATCTGCGTGAATATAGTTCTTAACGTCATGAAGTTCCTGACAATTGTTGCTCACTCCAGTTTGTTTTTTCCAGGGAAACATTGCAGAGAGAACTTGCTGCTGCGTACTTTGCAAATGTTCAGGGAATGTAGGTCCTCCTGGGATCCGAGGACTCCAGGCCTTTAAGGTGCCATTCCGTTGTGAAACTCTGACCCAGTGTGCCTTGGTGGGTGGGGCTGAGGCCAAGTGGTTGAACTTGAAGCCTTTACTCGATCCTCATGTAATTTCTTCGGGCATTTATTTCATGTGTCTTCTTTGGGTATTTCATGTGACTCCTATGTCCAGTTCAGAGGGGCTCGCTTTTGTTATTGTTGTTAAGAATAACTCCCCTTCTTTTTATATATATATCTCTCACAACGTCGCTCCTAGATTTTGCAATTTGTACTTTTGCACCTGCTTTAAATAGTTTGAAGGGAGCAAGAGGTGTTAGAAGCAATAGGGAAAGTTGTATTTCATTGGCAGCGAATGAAACTGGGCTGCAAAAAGAGCAAAGCATTGCAGATTCATAGGCCTTTAAAAAAGGAAGTATAGGAGATCAGTTATACAGCTTAAATATGGTCTCTTCACAGAATGCTCTAAGGTAGGGAGAATGAATGAACCACAGGTATACACAACAACATGAATAGGTTTTACAAACACAATAATAGCCAAAAAAGAAAAAAAAAAAGAAAAAAGAAAAGCACATAAGAATATATATAATCTGATTCCATTTATAAAAAGTCTGAAAGTAGGCGACACTAACCTATCGTGTATGTCTGGGGATGAGTAAGTCAGGACCTGTGTTACAGGGTGAGGAAAGCAAACCTCTGTTTAAATCTTTGCCACAAATAGGCCACAGGCAGTGAAACCACACATGGCAGAGGGAGAGATGATCGCAATTTATCCGTAGGCTCATTGCGGGGAGGAGTGCTTCTTCCCTGAGCTCTCAGAAAAGCAGAAGAACATGCTCTCTTCGGAAATGTAACCAGTTTGCCTGCTGGGAGAGTTACAGTGGCCACAGCTGCGGGCCATGCAGCCTCAGGCACGGACTGACCCGGTCAGCCTGACTTGCAACGTGGAATCCACCGGTCACCTTCCTGTAGAGGTCAGGGGTTTTCAGACTCTCCCCAGACTCACAGCCACCCCTGCCAGCCTCTGAGCAAGTTGAAGGGAGGGATTTGTCTATAACGCCCAACGATTTCACAAGTTCGAATTGAAGGAAGCCAGCTGAAGTGTATTTTCTCTTTCCTCCCAGGGCTTTCCAGGTATGAAAGGAAGCAGAGGACACCGGGGAGAGGATGGGGACCCTGTAAGTTTTTCTGACCCTCCCCCACGACACGAGCGGTGATTTTCTTTTGCATGGAAACCTCTATGTTGCTACAGAAGAGGTTTTCTGGTGGTTTTGGAGGAAAAGGGGTTGTTTTCCCCTCCTTTTATTTGTCTGGGTCATGATTACTTGCCAAACATACTTTAGGGGGGAAGGAGGGGAGCAGGCTTACCCACATGTTGCCTGGCATGTTTTTATCAGTGGCAGGGAGCCAGGCATGCCCTGGTCCCCCCCCCACCCCTGCTTTGCAGGGAGAAGCAGGGCTATCTTGAGGGGCTGCCTTTGGACCCAGCATTCAGTGCTTAGTACATGCAGCGGCTCGGCTTTGTGGTTCCATGGTTCACAGAAGTTTTCTAATCTCAGTCTTTGACCCTTAAACCAGAATTCTCACTAGGTTCATGAGTCAAATTGGGAGAAAAGATTCGAAGAAACTGAAACACTTGGGTGGCTCTGTTTGGGGCGGGAAAAGTTCAGGAAGCACCTCTATCCCCTTAGCAGCATGCTAGCTCTTCATCTGGGCAGCAGGTATGATTCAAAGCACAGGCTCTGTAGGCAGACAGCCAAGGGCTGACCTGGACGAGAGACCATGGCAAGACACTTAACTTCTTGACCCCCTGTCTGCTGATCTGTAAAACATTCATACAGTCCCCTGATTCTAGCGCTCTCCCAGTTTACACAATGACCACCAAGGGGAGAGCTCGAACTCACCTACCACATACCTGCAGAGGGGCCTTGGAGCCCACCCAGACAGCACGGAGGGCTTTGTCTGGGTGTCTGGCCACGAGCCCACATCTGGGAAGCTGCCATGTTTCAGCAACCTGTGGCCACGAGTGAGGCCTTCTGCTTTCCTGGGAATGATCTTCAGAATAAAGAAAGCAAAACAGGAGGAAGGTAAATCCCTTCTCCCCTCACCTATCAGGAAGGGAAGAATCAAGTTCATTGCTAACCAATTATTTATCCAAACAGCAAACCATTAGCACCCTCTCTGCACCCAGACCTGAGCCAGGCACTGGGGACCCAGATGGGTAAAGGGATAGTTGGGAGCTCCTGCCCTCAAGGAGCACAAGATTGCTTTTCTCTCGAGAGACTTTTTGCTCCGGCATTTACCTGTGTTTAAATGTTTCCCGGGAGAAGCAGGATTGCTGGGAGATGCACACATCATTGACCTTGAACATTCTTCCCCAAGTGGATGGTCTGACTCAGGCTCTTTCACCTGGTGGTCATTTTTGTGAACACACACTTCTGAGATGAGATGGTACAACATCCGGACTCCTCGGCACTTCTGTGTGATTTTTGGTCTGCAAGGAAGCCCTGAAGGTTGACGGGGAAGACGCTGGAATAGAAAGGAAAACCAGAGTTATATGAACGCATTTGTGGGAGGATTGGCTCTGTCTGAAGCTCAGAGCACTCCTGTGCTCTAGCTTATCTCCTAAAAAGTAAACTGCTGGCAGTTTCTGGCAAAAGAGTCACTTTGGACTGTTTGGCTACCTTTTCTTAGGGAAGACGAGGAGAAACTGGACCCATAGGAGATAAAGGGATTGCAGGATGTCCAGGGGAGCAGGGCCAAAAGGTAAGGCTCTGCTGGAAATGTGAGTTTGAATTCCCTACAACAGCCTCTTACCTCTCTCCTCCTTCCCTCCCCCCTCCTTTTCTCTCTTCCATCCCCCACTGTGCCCCCCCTTTTCCTTTCTCCAGGTACATGCCAATGTCCTCCCTGCAGACTAATTCTACTGCTTAGAAATCTCCATGAGTTTTGAGCATTTGTTCAGTCCCAGCTATATAACCTCTGTGGTTGTAGAGCCAAGGCAACTAAAGAACAACACAATCGCCCTCTTTAGGGAGGCAGCCACTTCCCGGCCCAGCAGGGTGTGACTGCACCTTCTGACTATCTTTGATGTGTCAGTGAGAAATATTTCATCTTTTACAGGGAGCCAAAGGATATTCTGGACATAAGGTACTGTAGTGTCTTCTCAGTTGGATTTGATTTCCCGATGAGATTAGTTTTCTGGTGAGCATGTGGCCGAGCTCTCCTCTGATCTGATTGTGCTCCCTGCTGTCCCCTCAGGGAGAAAAAGGAGACGATGGGCTTGACGGACTGGATGGGGAAGAGGTAAGCCATCTTTCAAGTACCTTAACATTGTCATAAGGTTGATGTATTGGTCTTCAAATGGGGATTTTGGGGGCACCTGGGTGGCTCAGTCAGTTAAGCATCCGACTTCGGCTCAGGTCACGATCTCATGGTTTGTGGGTTCGAGCCCTGCGTCAGGCTCTGTGCTGACTGCCAGCTCAGAGCCTGGAGCCTGTTTCAGATTCCGTATCTCCCTCTCTCTCTGACCCTCCTCTGTTCATGCTGTCTCTCTCTCTCTCTCTCAGAAGTAAATAAAACATTAAAAAAAAATCTAAATGGGGATTTTGTTTTCCTTGTCTTCTTTTAGGGCTTTCATGGGTTACCTGGGAGAAAAGGAGAAAAAGGTGATCCAGGATCCCAGGTAAATCTTCAATAAGTCAAAGAAGGAGAAGTTGGTGACAGAGATAGTCTTAACTGCTGTGTGCCAGGGCTTAGAAGGGAGAAAATTGAGAGCTGACTTGACCACACAATGAAGGCCTGTTACTACTGAACAGATGCTACTCATCCCATTTGGGAATTTTCAAGAAATCCAGTGAGGGATTCAAGACGTGCAAGGTTCTTCCTTTGGCTTGTTCCTCAATAGTCTGAAAATGATTGTTTTTGCCTCCCAGCAGCTTCCTTGTTCTCTTTGTTGCATCGGGGGAAAAAAAACACAAAAACAAACAAACATAAAAATCAAGAGAAAGGTACAGAATTATTTTGGTGACCTTGGTGTAGTAAATCACGGTGAAACTATTTTTATCTTAAATTCATTTCAATACTTATTAATCTGTGCCAGTTGGTTCCAAACAGCTCTGCTTTTATGTTCTGACCCACTTATTTATGCAGTATGCCTTGAATACCTGTCCTGTGCCAAGCACTGAGTCATATGCTGCAGAGATGAACCACACTGCCCTTGTCCTCAAGGATCCTTAGGCGTAGAAAGACGGACATATTAATTGCTACTAACAGTGCAGGGTTTGATTGAGGCCATGTTGTAGGCCACTACAGGGGAGCCCAGAGAAGGGCACCTAATTCAGCCCTAATTCAAGTGGAGAGAGAGTTCAGAAGGTCTTTCTGGAGGAGATGATTTGTGAGCTGAAGATGATAGGAATTAGCCAGACATGGAGGAAGGCCATTCTAGACAGAGGGAACAGCAAAGACACGAGGCTCACTGCAAGTTGAGCTTTGGAGTAGAGGGAGGTGAGGTTTTAATGGTGGTGGGAAGAGATTGGGAAGGCACAGGTGAGCCATGTGGAAGAGTTAAGCTTTTAACCATTAGGCGACTGGGAACCTTTAAAAGGTTTTATGTATGGGGCCACTACTGAATTTGCATGTTGCAAATATTACTTGTCAGTGGTGTGGAGAATGTATCAGAAATGACATAGATGAGAGGATCTGGAATATTCAAGGTCAGAAGTGACCTTCAAGTAAAGCAGCATCAGTGAGAACATACACAAGACATACTAAGGAAATGGCAGGGCCCGAGCTGGAATGCGCACTTTAATGAGTGCAGGCTTTAAGGACTCATTCTAAGAGCTCTTCAAAGCGTGTCTCCCTAAATCCTGCACCCCAGGCGACTTGCTTCTCTCACCCTAGTTCTGGCTCCGGGTCATAAGATCTCTAGATCTAGGTGGCCAGAGAAGCAGGAAATGAGGAGTCATTCAAAATGCCTTGAATGGTGCTGGCTTGGGCAAGCTTAGTTGGGAACACTTGAGTTTGAGTTGTCAGCTGGAACATTTCTGTGGAGGTTTCCAGTGGGCAATTTCATTATAAATGTCAGAAGTTCCTAGACTGGCTGGGATGTCCAATACAACACCCACTAGCAATATAGGACTAGTTAAATTCAAATTAGTGCAAGTCAAAAGTTCTGCTCTTCGGTGGCACTAGCCACATTTCATGTGTTCAATAGTCACAAATGGCTAGTGGCTACATATTAGACAACACAGACAGAGAATATTCCTATTGGTGCAGAAAGTTCTGTGGGGCGTTGCTACGCTAGATCGTGAGAGTTTTCCCATGACTCAACTTCACTATAGACAATCCTGACTATAGACAATCTTAACTTTTTAAGACTGAACTGAGTACTGCTTGAGAAGTCTGAGGAAACTGGCTGGGAGAAAGGAACATGGATCATTTTGTCTGATTGACTTTCTTGCCGCCACAACCTTTCTTGACATTTTAACACCATTCTGAAACCCTCCTACAAGCCAACTCAGAAGCTCATTTTATTTATTTATTTTTTTAGGGCAGCCCAGGTTCAAGAGGCCCGCCTGGAGGACATGGGGAGAAGGGCTTCCCAGGAGATCCTGTAAGTTACGAGGGTCTAGTTGGCTCTGAACTCTGTCTCCTTTCCCTAGTGTCTCCCACTAACCTCTTGGCAGAGGCTTGTCTTGGGAGTGGGGGCAGTAGGTATTGGGAAAAATCTGTCCACGTCTGACCTTGGCTGATTAGATTGAAAATATCGGTGCACCCGGGTGGCTCAGTTGGTTGAGCATCTGACTTTGGCTCAGGTCACGATCTCACGGTTTGTGAGTTTGAGCCCCGCGTTGGCTTCCCTGCTGCCGGCCTCTCAGCACAACGCCCACTTCGGATCCTCTGTCCTCCTCTGTCTCTGCTCCTCCCCCACTTGTGCTCTCTCTTCAAAAGATAAATAAAACTTTAAAAGAATTTGGAGCTGGGAACGCGGGGTTACCTCTTAATCATCCTTATTGTTATGTTGAGACTTCCCAAGTCCTTTTGGGAGAGACATTTCCATGGTTTTGTTTATCGGGCTTCTAATCTTACAAATTCCCTATCTGCAGACTCAGTTGCAAGGGAATCTTATTACGCCTCCATGCCCATCCCCCCTCCCCCCCACATCCATCAGTCCTCAGTTTTTGTCAACATTCAAGAGTCTCTCATGGTTTGCCTCTCTCCCTTTCCACCACCATTTCCGCCCTTCTTCTCCCCCTTGTTCTTCAGTTAAGTTCCTCCTAATGCTCCTATACGTGCAAACATGTGATATTTGTCCTTCTCTGCCTGACTTATTTCGCTCAGCATAACACCCTCAAGGTCCATCCATGTTGCTACACATGGCCAGATTTCACTGTTTCTCATTGCCATGTAGTATTCATGGTATAGATAAACCACATCTTCTTGATCCATTCATCTGTTGATGGACACTTAGGCTCTTTCCATGTTTTAGCTCTTGTGGAGAGTGCTGGTATGAACATTGGGGTACATGTGCTCCTATGCATCTGCATTTCTGTATCCCTTGGGTAAATTCCTAGCAGTGCTATTGCTGGGTCATAGGGGAGTTCTATTGTTAGTTTCTGAGGAACCTCCACACTGTTTTCCAGAGGGGCTGTACCAGTTTACATTCCCACCAACAGTGTAGGAGGGTGCCCGTTTCTCCACATCCTCGCCAGCATCTAGAGTTCTCTGATTGGCTCATTTAGCCACTCTGACTGGCGTGAGGTGGTATCTCAGTGTGGTTTTGATTTGTATTTCCCTGATGAGGAGGGATGCTGAGCATCGTTTCATGTGTCTATTGGCCATCTGCATGTCCTCTTTGGAGAAGTGTCTGTTCATCTCTTCTGCCCATTTCTTCACTGGGTTGTTTGTTTTTCGGGCGTGTAGTTTGGTGAGTTCCTTGTAGATTCTGGATATCAACCCTTATCTGATATGTCATTTGCAACTATCTTTTCCCATTCCGTTGGTTGCCTATTAATTTTCTGGGTTGTTTCCTTGGCTGTGCAGAAGTTTTTAATCTTGAGGAGGTCCCAACAGTTTATTTTTGCTCTTGATTCCCTTGCTTTTGGGGATGTGTCAAGTAAGAAGCTGCTGCGGTGGAGGTCAAGGAGGTTGTTTCCTGCTTTCTCCTCTAGGGTGTTGACAGTTTCCTGTCTCACGTTCAGGTCCTTTATCCATTTTGAGTTTATTTTTGTGCATGGTGTGAGAAAATGATCTAGTTTCATTCTTCTGTATGTTGCTGTCCAGTTCTCCCAACACCATCTGTTAAAAAGGCTGTCTTTTTTCCATCGGATATTCTTTCCTGCTTTGTCAAAGATTAGTTGGCTGTATACTTTTGGGTCCACTTCTAGTTCACAATTCTGTTCCATTGGTCTATGTGTCTGTTTTTGTGCCAATACCATACTGTCTTGATGATGACAGCTTTGTAGTAGAGGCTAAAGTCTGGGATGGTGATCCCTCCCGTTTTGGTTTTATTTTTCAGTATTACTTTGGCTTCAGCAAGCACTCTGATCACTTCATTGATCACCAAACCCTCTTCAAACTTGGGGAAATATTTTTTTTTCAGAAACTGATGAATTTCAAATATGGAGAATTTTCTCTCACCCCTCCTCACTTAACCCCAATTAGCTCAATACTTGAACATTGTACTGTTGTATTTGAAGAAAAAAAAAAAAAGCTGATATCCCTTGGTTCTGAAATACTTTTTAAATCTTCCTATAGGGTAATCCAGGACGAAACAGTAACATCAAAGGACAAAAGGGTTCCAAAGGAGAACAAGGAAGACAAGTAATTGGTTCTATTTTATGTACATAGAACCTCTAGACTTATATATATATATATATATATGAATGATTAATTCTGTTACTGAATGGAGGCTTTCATGAAGTCTTAATTAATTATTTAATAAAATATGTAACCCTACTATAATTGAATAATACTCCTGAGTTCACATTTAAAAGAGCATTATTTTTTGAAAACAAGACACATCTGTACCAAGTTATACGTTTATAGCTAAAATTATTAAGTTTCTGGCAGGTGATATTATTATATGGGGAAATGGATTGTTAGCAGTGCATGTTGCTATACCATTTTCCTCTTTAACAGATACATACCCAATAGTGTTAACATGCAGAAGATTCTAGCATGACAGATTTGCTCTGCTGTTTTAATAGTGCATGAGGTTTTTATGCTGATGTAATCAGTCAGAATATATTGCCTTAAGACCTTGGGGAACAATTGTATTTCTAGGGTAGAACTGGACCGACAGGGATTCCAGGTGATCCTAATTCCAGAGGAAGATGGGTAAGTTTTTCCTTGAACATTTATTTCCTCTCCTCATCATTTGAAGATGTCATAAAGGTTTTCACAGTATTTGCCACTGCAGAGTTGGCCGGTTCAGGGCTGATACATTGGCACTATTGTCATTTGGGGCTAGGTGGTGTGAGGGGCTGTCACGTACATTCCAGGATGTCTAAGAGCACCCTTGTTCTCTACCCACTAGATGTCAGTAGCACTCACTCCCCTCAAGTTGTGGCAGGCAAAAACATCTGCAGATTTTGCCAAACGTATGGGATGAGGAGGAGTGGGGAGAGAGGGCAGGGGGCAAAATGCTCTTAGTTGAGAACCTCGGTGACAGTCTGCCTTCCTCTTTCCACCTTCCAGAGGCTTTTGAAAGTCTTTGGAGAGAGACAGCGCCTTTAACATGAAAGTCCTCCTTGGGTAGCTTAGCATCTTGGAGCTTCTATAAGAATGTGAATTGGGTAGGGGCGCCTGGGTGGCTTAGTCGGTTAAGCGTCCGACTTTCGCTTGGGTCATGATCTCGCGGTTCGTGGGTTTGAGCCCCTCGTCGGGCTCTGTGCTGACTGCCAGCTCAGAGCCTGGAGCCTGTTTCAGTCTGTGACTCCCTCTCTCTCTGACCCTCCCCTGCTCATGCTGTCTCTCTCTCTCCTAGAAATAAATAAAAATATTAAAAAAAAAAAAAAAGAATGAATTGGGTAAACTCATTCTTTTTATCTTCATATGTCACCAATGGGAAAGAAGAATCACAGATACATTTTCTTGAATGAACCCAAACACTGGTGACTAGGGACAAGCCTGTGGCACCCTTGAAAGCCTAGGGCAACTTGATAGCATCCCCTGTGATATCAGGCCTAAAACAGGAATACTGGATTTCCCCTTCTTTTTGTGGAACAACCAAGAAACCATTTTCCTTTTTGTGGACTACTGAAATGGGAGATGATATTTATAATGTGTTAGAAACCCTTTTATCATGCACTCAGAATGGATATCATAAAAAGACAATAATGCACAGCCTCTTAAATTTGATGCTGCGTGTTGTTCAATCGAGAACTGAAAATACTTGGCTTCCTTTTCTATCACACACTTGGAGTCTTCTCATCCCTCTGAAGGCCATGGCTGATTGCCTTTTCCTCTGAGCTAGATAGTGGAGAAATGTGTTGTAATCCCTCTTGCCTTTGTTTATCTTGAATCTTAGTTCTTAAGGGATAGGAGCTACAGTCAGTTGGCTTAGGCTTCCTGGTGCTTCCGGTAAAAATTCTCTGGGACTTTGCCCTGATCTCCATACAAAAGAATCAAAATTAACCAGAGGAATCCAGGGAGCAGCAACATATACTACATGCAATAAATTAAAAAAATTTTTTAGATATTTATTTATTTTTGAGAGACAGAGCACAGCAGGGGAGGGGCAGACACACACACACACACACACACACACACACACACACACACACAATCTGAAGCAGGCTCCAGGCTCCAAGCTGTCAGCACAGAGCCTGATGCGGGGCTCAAACCCACAAGCTGTGAGATCATGACCGAGCTAAAGTCGGATGCTTAACTGACTGAGCCATCCAGGTGCCCCTACATTCAATAAATTTTAAAGATAAATGTGTATTTTTCTTGGCTTAAGAGAAAATACTCTTAGTTTGAAATAGCTTTATAACTGTCCCCCTCAATCAAACACGTTTGAAAAGAGATGCTAAGGATGGGGCTGGGGATTACTACTTGGACAAACCAGCCAGTGACTCTAAGTCACTTCAGAGACAAGAGGCTTTCAGCCCCCATCTCCCGTCTTCACCCATTTTCCTGCCCAGCTCCTCCTTTGTAACCTCTCCTCTCCTGAACTGAACAAGGGTGAATAAACCTCTTCCCCTACTTTTCCAGCGGAGGCCAGAATTCTCTATGAGGGTCAGAGGATCTTAAGTAGATAACAGATTCTAGGAACACAAGCAAACCTAAGACATGGCCTCCTGTGGGACAGAATTCCAACTTATGCAAGTTGATTGTACCAGCTGTTGCTAAGACAGGGGCTTGATGTACTGAGAACCAGAGCACAAAAAACAACATTCCAGGTCTCTTGTTTTTGGCCTCTCACACACAAATGTTTATATGGGCACCTGGTGGCTCAGACAGTTGAGCGTCAGACTTTGGCTTGGGTCATGATCTCAGTGTGTGAGTTGGAGCCCCAGGTGGGGCTTGCTGCTGTCAGTGCAGAGCCCACTTCAGATCCTCTGTCTCCCTGTCTCTCTGCCCCTGCCCGACTTGTGCTCTCTCTCATAAACAAACATTTAAAAAACACACAAATGCTTCCAAATAATAGTATTTATACTTCTGTAGCATTTATTTTATGCCAGATCCTTATCAAATCACCCTTAAACATCAACTCATTAAATCCTCATAACAAGCCTATAGGTAGATGCTATTATTGTATCCATTTTACAGATGAGAATAACAAGGACCCTTGGAACACTTGCCTAGGATCAGGATAGGTAGCAAGTGGCAGAAGTGGGGTTTGAACCTGGACTGTACCACACCAGAGTCTGGAGTCCTGACCCCCTGACTAAGGCTTACTGTGCCATTGCTCTATGCCACACAAGCTTTAAAGGGCAGCCTTGAGCTCAAGAATGCCTGACTTCTATAGACACATCCCTAACCATTGTGCAGTATTGTCTGTATGTAGGACAAAAACTCTTTTACCCTTTTAATGAAATTATGACATCACTGGGTAATAGTGGCCTCAACCTTTGTTTGCTGTTTCTTCCCTGCTTTCATGTCAGAAGCTCTGTTAGTCACATCAAGGTACAAAGAGTTCACAGTTACAGTGGGTAACTTCTCCCAAAGGGCATTTGCATTTTGAAAGCAGAGTACCTGAATCAAGGGGGCAGAACAAATTCTAATCATTAGCCAACCTGGTAGCAGTGATACTTGGTCAAGTAGTTCATTCTAAGGAAATTTGGGAGGTAGGCAGTTGGAAGAAAACCGATTCTGAAATAATTTCCATGGCTGCCTTTCTGAATGCATGAATAGAATTTTTTTTTTAAGTATTTGTCTTGTACCTGAAAGATTCATAGTCATTTATCACATTACAAAGTAGATTGATGATCGAGATGTTCCCTAGCTCTCTTGGAGGGGCAAGGGGGAGAGAGACATAAGGGTATAGCTTTTATTGTGGCTGTTTAGGGAAAAAGAAGTTAAAATCTGGGGTCTGAATCCTCTCCCGCCTTGAACACTCTCTGGAGACAGTGTGGCAAAGGCAGCCACTAGGTGGTGAGCCTGAGCTGGTGACAAGGAAATCACCTCTGGTTAAGTGCAGACAGATTTCAGGCTTCAGAGATCAGTCCCTTTCTCAGGTGAACATGGCCGGCGGCCAGGCCACTGGACCACCGCATGGTTGAGCAGACCCCATTGGCCATTTCCTTCTTGTAGAATTCCATGGAAACAAACCTCAGTGGGCCCATGTATGAAGCACTGAACCTCACAATTTTTACTCTCCCCTAAGTTACATTCAGGGCCTAGGACAGAGAGACAGACAGGACACAGCTTGTTCTCACGTAGGAAGCCTCTGATTAGCAGACAGTAGACAGTACTCTGTGGAATTTGCTGAAGAGGGAGGAATAGAAGACAGGTTCTTCAGAATGATTTGATTCTCCAAACAACCTCCTGAATAATTGTCAGACTGGAGCTGGATCTGTAATGACTTTCAGATTGGCTTTCAATCAATCCCCCAAATGTTAGTCCATAATGAAGTGCCCAGTGTGAAAACTCTTGTCTTTGGAAAGTGCCTCGGGGAAGCCATTTCTGTGAGCTACTCATTTCTTATGTCTGTCAGGGAATGAAACTGTCTGGTTTGCCTCTAAGAACCCTCCACTTGGATACATACACATTAACGCTTTGCCTTTTCTGTTCCAGGGAAGAGAAGGCCAAAGGGGGCCCCCAGGTGCCTCGGTAAGTACACTTTACTTCCTGCCCTGTGAGGTCATTGGTTCCCAGGAGAGTCCTCATGTGCAGATGGCACTGGGAATGAATGAGAATGTGAGGATAATGTTACAGGAGGTGTAGAGCAATAGACACGGCCCCACCCCTGGAGGGGAAACAGAAGTGTCCATCATTCAGCTGCCAGGAACTGGACAGGCCTGACCTAGGGCAGAGCCATCTTCACAGACACCTCATAGATAAGAGGACCTGTGCGATCCCAAATGTTATGTATTTGACTGCTTTTCACTAGCACTAGGAATCAACTGGATGGGAGTGAAACTCTTCTCTAGAGTAAGAAACAATTTTGTGTTCATTTTTAGTATGGAAATGAAAAAAGTCCTAGGTACGGTAAGGGGTGAGCCAAGGTTCAGTCAAAATATTGCCCACGTACTATGTATTACAGCACTAGATAGTCTAAAGAGAAAATCTCTATGGAAACTACGTGGAGACAGTATTAACACTGACAACTTGTTCATCAGGGGGAGCCGGGAAATCCTGGACTTCCAGGCACCCAGGGAGCTGACGGATTACAAGGCCCACAGGTGTGTTGAAGTATTTCATAAATATCGATAAATAATGCTGAGTTATTCCAATGGGAAGCCAGTGGGTAGTTCTGTATAAAAATAACTGAGAAATACTTAATCTGCTGCTGCCCTCCTCCGTGGTCCATGCTTCTGGAATGTTACATTTCACATCACGGGGGAGTGATTTTGCTTCATCACACCTGCTCCTGTTTTGCAGCTTATGAAGAGAGGAAATGGATGCTCTGTGCTCACCTAGTAGTGTATCAACTTGTTGGTAATAAAGACCTTACTATTATTAGTAATCAACTAATTACTATTAATTGGTAATAATTACTAGTTAGTAATCAGTAGGTTCCTGAGCCCTATCTTTTGCTTTCCAGAGAGTGTTCAAGGCAGGAGTTGATTCAGACACGAGCCATTCTTTCTTGATCATATCATTACTGATATGGGCATTGGAGTCAGGACACCTCTGTCTCTCTTTCATGTTGGAAAGGTGCTGGGTTCATCCCTTGGGAATGGGTTTGTAACACATGGGTATTTATTTACCTTATGGAGCCCACTTTAAGCCAGAGCTTGTCTGGAAGGTGTGCATAGACCTAAGACCCTCTCAAGAGTTCATTTTCCTTTTAGGAAGTTTCAGATCCTAACACTAAGGTAGCATTTGGTATTCTCTTGAGGGAACCCTGCCAGGGTCCCTGAATCAAGCCACCCACTAGCAAACCCTATGGATTGAATCACCATGTGACAGCCCAGATCCATCTCCCCTTTGAGGGAGAAGGGTTACATTCACTCAGCTACTCCAGGGTTCCTTTGATACTCAGGCCGCCAGCCAAGGCTGGTCCCGTGGGTGCAACCACCGTGTGCACTGGGCAGCAAGGGCCAGTGTACAGCTGGTGCCTTGGTAGTGGGAAACATTACCAGCGCCTCCAGTTTTTTCTTCTATGCAAGAGATCTATACAAGAACCTTGCATCTGATGGTAATATGGGAGGAAATATGCTTAAGTTCCTCTGAGAGGGCTTCTGCTGCTAAAATGTCCTTTTGTGCTAACTTGAAACAACTTTGCTTTCCATTTTACACATTGATGATGAGCCCTCTGGCCTAGGTAACCTGCCCCAGCAAAGGAATCCATCTGACCGTTGTTTACATCTTAGCTCCTTCTTCTAACGGTTTTGTTTCTCCCTTTAGTTTCCTTTTGATTTCCCCTATCAGAGGAGGATGAAGGTCCTAGACCCAGGCAGGGATACCTTAGTGAGATCTGTACCACTGAGTCTGGGCCTCTACTCAATTCCTTTTGTAAGATATGCTTAACCTCACAGTTAGAAGGTGACTTGTAGTGTTGGACCAGGGCTTTCCTGTGGACGTGTTTCAAAAGCATTAAGGAAGAAAGTACGTCTTCTTGGCTTCATGTAATTATGTTTGTCTCGTTACCACAATAGGGAGTAAATGGAATTCCTGGCAGCAAAGGAGAGAAGGGAAGTCAAGGGCACAAAGGACCTCAGGTGAGTGACTCAGCAACATTGGAGTCAATGGCCTCCAATGAGACCCTTTTCTCCTACTTCAAAAACATCTTCATATATAGTTTATTTTATATTATCTGCATTTGGGGTATTTTATTTTTCAATTAACTTGGGACACATTTGAGAAAAAAAGAATCGGGAGCAAATTTTAGCACAGCCCCAATTCCTTGCACATCATGTAAGCCCTCCTCTCACCCCTTCACTGGGGTTTTACTGGGAGAGCACAGACGCATCACATCAGCCTGAAGAAAGAATTTGGAAGAGTCCAGATCTTGCTGACTTGTGAGCATTCCCAAACCTGATATGCTCTGCTGGTTTTTCTAACTTTTAAAAATGTACCTGTGCCACATGTATCTCCACCAACTGTAGATATTTGAAACGGACTCTACAAAGATCCCTCGCCATCCAAACTGATTTGATTCCTCAGTTCACCCTCTGAATCTATTTGGTCTCTGGGTTTCTGACCGTGAGTAATACGAGTGGGGATGGTGAGGGATTCCTCTGAAAAATGTCCTGATTCTGTTCAGTTCTTCAGCTCCGACAGCGAGAATTCAGAAGGAATACCTATGTTTGCCTCATTATCATGCTGGCATGTTTGTGGAAGACACTTGTGCCCACTTTCAGATCGGGACTGAAGCACATTCTGTTTTAGATGCATGCGTGGTGCAACCTTCACGAGTGGCAATGTCTCGTTCTCACAAAATCAGTCCATTCCAGCCAATTTGCCGCATGTAGAAATAACACGTGTCATGTCAAGCACACCCTTTCTGTTTCTCACGAAGGCCCCGGGCAGACTAGTGGTGTCCCTGCAGATGAAGATTTGTGGTCCTCTAAACAGGACTCTTACCTGAGCCACCTACTTTCAGCAAACATGTCTCTCTCCCCTGGCTGGCTGGGTCTCTTGTTAAGCAGGTATCAAGGAGCTGTTGGAAAGGACATGAAGAAAGGCAAAACTAATCTAATGGGCTTTCCAGGAATTGCTGCAATGCTGCCTTACATGTCTCCTATTTTCGTTCAGGGCTTTCCTGGGCCGATGGGAGCTAAAGGGAATGTTGGAAATCCTGGACCTTCAGGAAAAAAAGTAAGTGTCATCTCCTACAGATTTCAAATCTGAGAAAAAAGTACTTCCCTTCTTTTCCTGATTTCCATATTAATTCCTCACATAAGCCAGGCACCATCAGCCATCCACCTCCTTTCCGCAGTTACATTCTTTTGCTTCCATTGAGCAAAGAATTTCTAAATGCTTGTCTCTTCCTGACACTGCCCTGTTTCACAAGAAGACACACTGTGATCTCAGCCATCGTGAGATCTGAAAACCATCTTCAGCCATCTGAAAACTCTCTTCAAGTCCCCGACTTCCTGCAGGCATGAATGTACGCAGGTGGCAGAGTCCCCAGAAGAGGGAAGGGGGGGGCTGTCCAGACTCAAATCTGCTGGTGCACAGTTCTCTAATTCACTCTACTGTGTCTGAAGCAGCTCTGTCAGGGACTGTCAGACAGCAGACCGTTGGCCTCTTGAGAATCCCACTCCCTGCAGAAAACCTTTGAGTGGCTTCCTCCTCCACAGCCAGCTTCCTCAGATTGGCAACTATGCGGTCACACAGGAGGTTGGGGGTGGGGGAGGCACTTAAAAAGGCCCCATGCTTGGTTTAATGTCTTGCTGCCACCATCTTGCAAGTCTGAGTATTTGAGGATGGGATCTATGCTTTCATTGTACCCTGAGCCCCACAAATTAGGCAGCCAGTCTTAATTTCCCTGTAGCTCTTAGGAAAACCTCTAGACTTTAAAGGAGCTTAGAAGGCTCTCTGACCCTGTTTAATTCTGAGGCTTCAGAGCTCTTTTCCCTCCCACGTGCCTGCCCCAGGCTTCTCAACAATGCCTTCCCTCTACCCCGGCCATCCTCACCCCTCCTGTGATCCTTCCTGCTCACACAGCTCCGCCCTCAAGCCTTGCACCCCTGCTCCTGTGCTGCAGGCAGCCGCTTCCCTAGCCCTCCAAATCCAATTTAGTTATTTATTTAAAAAATTTTTTAATGTTTATTTATTTTTGAGAGAGAGAGACAGAGCATACGTTGGGGAAGGGCAGAGAGAGAGGGAGACACAGAATCCGAAGCAGGCTCCAGGCTCTGAGCTGTCAGCACAGAGCCCTACATGGGGCTTGAACTCATAAACTGTGAGATCATGACCTGAGCCGAACTCTGATGCTTAACCAAGCCACTCAGGTGCCCCTTATCCAGCCCAATTTAGATTTCCCTCCCCTTCACTGGAGTAGCATCCTGAGTTTATAATTTTCTGTCTGTCTAATTGTCCCTCTTTCCAACCAGACTGTTTTTGGTGAGGCAGGACCACATGTATGATATTCAGCAGTTCATTTTGCAGGATGATTACTTGTTGGGTGGGCAAACATACCAGCCAATGAATCGACTTTCCCTGGAGTAAATTTTCTATCCTTTGCCTTCCCCTTCAGTCCTTCTAGAACACCAGGAAAGCAGTGCTTGTGCCCAGCCTTGGGCTGTGCTGATGTTTTCTGCTTACCTTTGGGAAGATCATTACTGGTTTCCTACACCCCATGCCCTGGCTGAGCACTGAACCCTCACGGAGAGCTTTGAGATTTCCCATCTCAATCTCCTCGAGTGGGAGCCAGTTTGGATTTTACTGACCTGAAGGTCTTTTTGTCTCACTCACTAGGGAGAAAGTGGAATTCTTGGAGATCCAGGGCCAGTAGGCCCGCCTGGACAGCGAGGAAAACAGGTATGACCTTTCAGGACCCTTATCTTTTCACGGCTCCAAGTGCTTAGTTCTGAGGGCAAGATAAGGGGACTGAGGCCATCAGCCTAAGTACCTTGAGTGTTGAAGGTATTTTAGGACCTCCTAGGAAGATGCAGCTCTCATTCTAGAGCTAGTCTGTCTGTTGAAACAAGAGAAAACAGCAAGAGGGAAAGGGGGCATGCAGAGAGGCTACTGGGTAACATTTCAGTATTTCCACAGCCCCTATGGCCATATCAATAGATGGCCATTGAAAAACAGCACTACCCGTTTCTCTCCCTGTCTTACAAAACTCGAGGGCAGCAACAAGAAGGGGACAGAGCCAAGACATGAGCCACCTGTTCTAGTGGCTCTGGCTGTACCAAGGCCTCTGTGCATGGAGTGGCCAATGCCATTATTTCTGTTCAAAAATAATGTTTACTATAAATGGTTGTATATACATATTGTAGCAAATTTACCAAGCTTAGAAGACGGGAAGAGGGAAAGAAAAATTACCCATAGTCTCACTATTTTGAAATATTTATTATTAACATCCTGGAGATACAAAAAAAAAAAATGACTGTTTTCCTCTCTTAACAGTGTGTCATGAGCATTTCCATAGCATTACATTTCGCTCTAAATATTATTTTCAGTAGCTTCAAAACAGTCTACTGAATGTATGTACCTTAGTTCATTTGACCAATCTCTTGCTGTTGAATACTTAATTTGTTTTTATTTTTTTACTGTCATAAATAGCACAGCAAAGAGCATTCTTGTATCTAACTGGATTTTTAGACAAAATCATATTTTCTATGTAGAAATTTCAAGAAGTAGCATGACTGGTTCAAAGAACATGCACCTCTTTTGCCAAGTGCCCTTAGGAGGAGTACTTAGGAGTATTCAATGATCTATGCACTCATGTGTTACAGAGGAAAACGCTCACCTCAGGGCATCCGTACCAACAGTGGGTTTGTCACTTTCCTTTTTTCATCTATACCAATTTCATTAACAAAAAATAATTTTTCATTACCATTTCAAATTGCATTTCTTTGACTACTGGTGAGGATGACATTTTTCCATTTGTCTTTGGGGAATTCCTCACCCATGTTCTTTGAACCAGCTCCTAATTTTCCATGCAAGTAATTGCCACTGACTCCATTAGTCTTGATTGACCATCCCTCCGCCTCCTGCGATGTTTGCAGAGAGGAGCTGGCCAAAGTACCAAGGCACATCCCAGCAAGTGAGGAAAACCCAACAATGTGCATGTCCCCAGAGTTCAAGGTCACTGATAAGGGTGCCTCTACATGGAAGTGCCCAGTGCTTCACTCCTGACACCAGTATAGATTACAATTAAGTTTCACTTTTGAGAAATTAAAATGAACTGGTATGTCCACAGGGAGATTACGGCATCCCAGGCTATGGCCAAATGGGACGAAAAGGAGTAAAGGTAAATATGAAAAATTGTTGTTTTAATTATTTCTTTAATTGATGAAACAAGCCTAAAGAATAGAAGAAGAAACAATCATACTGCAGAAGTGCTATGTTGCCTTATTTATGTTCTCTGCTGCAAATTGTAGGGCCCAAGAGGATTCCCTGGAGATATGGGGCAAAAGGTACTGTGCACGTGTCCTTCTTTTGAAATTACCATGATCTTAACTTTTACTTGAGAATTGAGGTTAAAAAAAAAGGAAGCAGGGCAGTTGTTTTTCCAGGACTTCATGAATAAAGGACCATACTTAACTACTATGAATGAATCTTCAAGTTGGAAAAGACAGTCCTGTCCTTTGTTTCCTGAAGGTGCTGGTCTTGAAACTCCACCTCCATATCTCCTCCAGTTTACTCCTCTTGTCCTCTGGCTTTCTCGCCTTGGCAATCTCATTCAAAACCCTTGGCTTCAGTTGCTGTTTGTTCTTTATTATTGTGGCCTTCACTTCCCTTCCCCTGAAAGATGACAACATTCTCCTCATTGGTCTCCATTATCACCTTCTTACTGCTTTGGTTAATCCCAAACACTGCTGTCAACTTGATGTTTTCCACAGTGTAACCTACTTATGTTCCTCTGCTGATGAAACGTTTTCCAGAATTCCTGATTGCCTCCCAGATTGAAAAATCCATCTCCATGCTCTCCAACTAGACATACCCTTATATTTCAGGCAGAGTAGCTCCAATTATATCCATTTTTATGCACTGGAGTTCTGTAATAAGATTCCTCCCCTATTTCTTTAAGCATCTTCCAATGCTTGCTGCCCAAATTAAAATGCAAAATATGGATTAAAAAAAATTGAATGTCTAAGCAAATCAAATCAACTATAGGAAAACAGCCAATTTTGGAATCCTTTTTAAAGTGCTTTCAGGGGCGCCTGGGTGGCTCAGTCGGTTAAGCATCTGACTTTAGCTCAGGTCATGATCTCACAGTCTGTGGGTTTGAGCCCCGCATCAGGCTCTGTGCTGACAGTTCAGAGCCTGGAGCCTGCTTCAGATTGTGTCTCCATCTCTCTGCCCCTCCCCCGCTCACTCTCTGTCTCTCTCAAAAAAAGACATTAAAAAAATTAAAAACTAAAAATGCATTTTTAAAAAAGTGCTTTTATTTTATTTTTTTAAAAATATTTTATTTATTTTTATTTATTTCTAGGAGAGAGAGAGAGAGAGAGAGAGAGAGAGAGAGAGAGACAGCATGAGCAGGGGAGGGTCAGAGAGAGAGGGAGTTACAGACTGAAACAGGCTCCAGGCTCTGAGCTGGCAGTCAGCACAGAGCCCGACGCGGGGCCCGAACCCACGAACCGCGAGATCATGACCCAAGCAAAAGTCGGACGCTGAACCGACTAAGCCACCCAGGCGCCCCTAAAAAGTGCTTTTAATTGCTGAATTACCAGAGGAGATTCTTCCCTTAGGTTAGAGAATGGTTCAAGAAGGAACTGTTAGGACAAGTGTTCTCATTGTAAAAGACCAATTTTCTAATTTACTGATAAAGGGAGAAAATTAGCATATTTCAATTTAGGGATAAATGTGAAATTAAAGGTTTTTTTGATAAATAGGTGCTAAAATTCATTTCCCACCAAATTCAGAGTAAATTTTTTTTTAACCTTCAGCTTTTTCAGAACTGATTTAAGAATTTAGGAAGTAATTAATTGTTTAGTATTTTCTGTGGTTAATACTCCATATGTTTTTCCTGATTTTCAAGCATTCTTTCTTTAGATATTTTTAGTAACTGATTGGGTAGCCATTACATTGATATTTATGCATAAATATTTGTATTAGAAAATTAAGAATAGTTTGAGGGAATATTTAAGTGTATCAGTGACCTTGTTCCAAATGACAGAAGATGACATTTAATGTTTAATTCATAGCATAGTCATAAGATCAATTAGGTTTTAAATATTAGAGAATTATTTCTCTTATTTCATAGCAAATATTTTAATATCTTGATTTCTTATAATTGAATCTTTAGGGTGATGCTGGCGATCCCGGACTTCCTGGTGGTCCTGGACGCAAAGGATTTAAGGGATTAACGGTAAGTGGCCCATAATTCCAGAAATAAGAAATGTTTCTTTGGAAGACTCTGGCTTCTATGTTGTAATAATAAATGTGGATCATTGATCTAACCCAAGAGCATCTGAAATGCCACTTCCTGGCTCTGTGACCTTTACCACACCTCTTCAGGGTCTCTGTTTCTCTAACATGAGACTTGAACTTGACACCAAAGGTTACTTCCAGCTCCAAAATTCTATGGTTCCATGAATCTGAACTATTTTAAAGATTTACAGATTGATAGCTGGCTGTTCCAAGAAATGTCAGTGCCTTCCAGTATTTTCTAAGGCACATATTAAAGCCCAGAATATTAACCCTGTGTGGGAATGAAGCTGACATCTCTGTCTCTAAGGGTTTTCTCACAATTCCACTACTCATAACCAAGGTCATCTAGGGTATCCATTTTCAGGAAGGCTGTTGAGATCTTCTAATTAGCGAAGTGTATAGTTGTGTTATAATTTTTTAAAAAACAAAATGCTGAGACAAGCATCCTTTCATTCTGAAGTTTGAGTGTAAGATCAGCAGTCATTATCAGCATGAAAGAGATGCTGTTCAACAGATATTTTCCATCTGGCTGGATAAATTTCATTAGCGTCCACATCTATCACCTTGAAGTATGGGAATGACACAGCACACCCGTGTCCTCTTATATATGTGGAAAATTATTTTTTGTATTTGATCATTTGCAGATGGGAGGTTTTTAATTAGATCTCTGTGTGCTCTAGTGTAATATAGTATATATATATATATCACCAATCCTAGTTTATGTCCAATTTAGATTTAAATGCATAGCCAGTGCCAGAGAAAAGTATGTCACTAAATGGAGAGGCTAAGAGGGAAATGGATACTTACCAATGGTTAAGAATGGCTATTTATATTATAAATAAGGAATTTACTTGACATATTAATAGTTGCATTCTTTAAAAAAAAATTTTTTTTAAATTATGAAGTCTCATTAAAACTTAGGTATTCTCCGTGCATAGACAGTGTGGAAAACTAAGGCATCTTTCTATCTGCAGCTCACTGTAGGCTTGAAAGGAGCAGAGGGATCTCAGGGACCCCCAGGTCCCCCCGGACGGAGAGTAAGTACACCCATGAGAGCTAAGTAGCCTATACTGGTTTCTAGATATTCAATGGAAGGGGTACAGAATTTAAAGTCAGACCACTGGATCCAAGTCCAAATTCTTCTTGCTAGGTCTGTGCCCTTGTGCCCTTGGGCCAGTCATCTGGTCTCTCAGTTTACCTCTAAAATGGGGGTGACCTATCCTGTCCTACCACCTCAAAAGGTAGCTGTGAGGATCAGATATTCAAATGTGAGCACTCTTTGTGAATGATAAATTTCAATGTAAATACTAGCTGTCACTGTTATTATTTTTTTTTTTTACTGAGCTTTATAAAAATAGGATGGGATAATAAGCTTCGTAAAGATGTCCTGGCAAAGTTCCATCATGCGCGACAAGCTAATAGAGTTTCCCAAATCACTGTTGCCTTCCCATCTTCAAAATGTAGGTTCTAGAGAGATTTGGAACTATAACTGCAAGTTTCCAGTGGGTTTCCACCAGAAGAGAAAAATCACTTCTGGAAGCATTCCTGCACAGAGTCAGACACATCTCCCACTGATGAAATATCCGTATCTCTATTTTAGTGCTTCCCATGTTATCATAATGATTTATTTACATGTCTCTCTCCCCTGATGAGCACAGTCAGGTAAGAACTAGATGTTGCCAGCAGCTGGGTTTATGTCAGAGGTGCAGGGAGCATTGCATACAGAGTGGAAAAACCACTTATCTTGTTTTGTGCATTCTGAGCATTTTGAGACTCCCTGGAGGAGTTCTTTAACTTGGGACCTTATAGAGAAAACAAAAATATGGATGTTTTGTGGATGACAGTAGATTGAGAGTCCACTAGCTGTAAGGACACTCTGATACATCTTTTTTTTTCTTTCACATCAAGGACCTGGTGAATATTCATAGTCATGTGGGTGAAAATCTAGTCTCTGAGTCATACTGATCGGGCCTGGATTTATCTCCTTTCCAGATTTTGAAGCTCTCATGTGGGGGTAGTGCATCTTCCTGGCCTTGTGCTTGGCCTTGCTGGTCCACTAGAGTGTGGTTTCACTGTCCTGATGCTGCTGGTCCCTAGAGCGTGGTTTCTCTAACTTGGGGCTGCTAGAATCAGATCAACTTCTTTGTCTTGGGCTCTCAATCCTCAGCCTCTGCTTAAGAACTTGCTCCAAGATCTTCTCCAATCCAATCCTTTAGGAAAGACGCTCCTCTGCTCTGATCCTCTGTAAGATGTGGGCTGCCTTACACTCTTTATTAGCCAAAAACTGTTCCTCTCTCTGTTTCAATGGCTGAGCATTCTTTTCTGTCTTCTGCCATAATCTATAAAAGGAAGGATGACCCTCTGCATCTCCTAGTGAGATAGTTAATTTCCTGATTTTGGTCAGAAGCATGTGTTCCCGGTGGGTAGAATTATGGATGCCACAGCATTTCTGGGTAACACCGGCAGCACACAATGGGCCACCTCAGCATTCAGCAGACAGTTAACTGTTTATTGGATGGATGGATGGATGGATGGATGGATGGATGGATGGATGGATGGACAGATGACCCAGTTGTCATTTAGAACAGGGATTCTTACACTGACATCCATGGTTGAGCTTCTGAGGATAGTGAAACTGTATGATTTTGAGCCTGTAATAGCATTTTCTGGAACCAGCACACTAACATTCACCAGTTGCCCAAAGAGGCCCATGTGCATTAAACATGTTAAGAGCCACTGCCAAGGAGAAGCCTGATTCTGATAAAAGGAATAAGGGGGAAAGAGAAAAGCTCAAGCTGTCAAAAAAGTACTACCTCCTTTTAGGAAGCCTCCTTGATTCATTTCACCTAATTATGCATACTCCTTTGTTTATAGCCTCTCAGCAGTTGATGAGCTGACTGTGTATGCTCTTCTTTTGTATAATGCCCATTTTGCTACATAATTATCTCTGGTTTGTTCGCATACGTAGAAGTTGTGTGCTACCACCTGCATTTTAAACTCCTTGAACTGTGATACATCTGTAGCTCTGAATTCTCAGGAAATTCCTCTCCTTGTGGCACACGTTGGGAAGTCTGTTGTTTACATTTCAAGTTTTCTTATGAGAAGTGCCTTCTAAGTGTCATATCTTGAGCACAAACATCTTTTAAAAATACTTTAATTTCTTTACTTATTACCTAGAAAGATGATTCCGTTCACTCTGGGCAGACATTAGCTTAACTGATCTCACATTTAGACAAAGAAGTTTGCACTATTGATTTCAGTGAGGGAAGTAGCATTGTAATCTGTCCAGGAATACTTAGGTCACTCTCTACCAGCTGTGCTTTTAAGAATGTGCGTTTTTCTTTGCTCTTGTTTTGTCACTAAAGACTCCAATTCACATACCAATAACTTGCTCTGGTTTTATTTTCCTAGGGCATGAAAGGCATGGCAGGGAAGCCTGTATATTCTGTACGTATCTCCTTATTCACAAATGAAAACTCAACCAGTCCACTGGCAAATAAACATGGCCTCTCAGAGGTCATTGTGCTCATGTTTCTGTTCTCTTTCTCTTTTTTTCTTTCCAGCAATGTGATCTGGTCCAGTTTGTGCGGGACCATAGCCGTGAGTATCTGTGTGTCATGAAACAAGGACGTCGGTGATTGGCGGAAGCACTTAGGATGAGTGTCGTGTGGGGATGCAGGGTCGTTAAGCTGAACCCACTGGTGGCACGTGTCCCCTGAAGCAGGCTTATCCTGAGTACTTGCAGTAGAACAGCTCACATCAAAGGTGGGAGGGAGAGGGTTATAAGTAAAAGACTCATGAAGTGTGGTCCATACAGGAGAGAAAGCGTGCTTGTGAGAAACGGTTGGAAACCAACTCAAAAGTTGTCTGAATCAGCTCACACTAATACAACAGTATTGTACAAAGGTCTGTGAGGCACAGTGTTAAAGGGATGAGCATGGAGATTTGAGGTTAGTTGGTTGGTTACTTAGTCAATGACGTCTCCTCAGATGGGAGTACTTGAATCTAGTTGTGGGGAAGTGATGAGGAGCAGCCAGAGAATAGTTTCAGCAGAGGAGTAAAGCAGGAGTCAACAAATAGAGATTGTCTTTGGTTAGGAGGAAGGGGAAATGAGGTCAAAGAAGTGCAGTGATCTCATTTCTGAACGTTTATCCCCAGGAGATAAAGCAAAAGAAAGAAAAAATTATAGGCAAATATGGTTGTTGAAACATTATTCATTACAGCAAAATGAACATACCTTTAGACTGCACTTAGAGAATAAGTACTTTATGGTGCACTATCTTCTGATCAAATACTAAGCAGATATGGGTTGTTGTTTTTTTTTGAAGACTCAGAATATGAATAATATTGTCATTAAAAAGCAGAAAATTAAGTTGGATCCTCATTATTTCAAATATAGCTAAATATATACATAGAAACAAATTCTAGAAGCAAAAGGAGAAAAATGTAACAACTTACTGTGTTAGAGTGGTAGAATTTTAGGTGATTTGTCTGTCTTCATGCTTCCATTGTGGCTTATAGTGATGCTTATACAGTCGCAGTCAGAAGAATGTAAGATGGGAGAACTGGAAACACTTTAGCAAAGGACACTGGATGAAAACACAGTCATTGCAAGTGTGGCATAAGAAAAGAACAACAATAAAAACAGGTTTAAAATAAGTCTAAGGCCAGAGCAGGAGAAGTTTAGTAGCACTGTAGATGAGCAGGCTGGAGGGACTGTGAAGAGAAATCCGTTGGCAGGAAAATATGATGGCCTCAAACATTTTAGAGGCAGGAGAATGTTGTGTGAGCCCTAAATTAAATGTTCGGCTAAGGAAGTGGGCTATAATAAAGGTGAGATCAAACAAAGAGACTGGGATGTTGAAGTTGCTCACAGATTTGTGGTCCTTAAGGCCACATGGATGACTTGAGGTTCTAAGAGGTTCTTGAGGATGACAGAGAAAGAAATAGAAACTCAAGGGATGAATCCAGAAAGGCATCTTAGCAAAGCATGGGGGGCCAGGGGACAGAAAATGGCATTGCAGAGATGAGGAAGTCCCGCAAATGTGGGCCACTTGAAAAGCGAGAATACGCCAGTGGACAGAAGATTCAGAGAGGGGGGACCTTGGTGAAAGCCATTGTTTGAGAAGTAGAAAGCCTCTCCATCACCCTGAGGAAGTAAGAACCAGGGACAAGGGCCCAGGGGGAGAACAAAGGGAGAGCCACTGTAGGAGAGGGGGGTTCTCAGGAAAAATCAAAAGATACTTTTCCAGGGAAGAACAAAGGAGGAGGAAGCATTGGGACGGTGAGTACTGGCCCAGGAAAGGTTAGGGATCTGAAGACACTTTTCTAATGAAAATGAAAGGAATTAGACAGGAAATTAGGGGGTGGAGGGTCTGTAGCCAGACAGGGTGCTGATCCTTGAGCGTGGAACTCCAGAGTGCAGAACTGAGCTGGTGTTTGGGTAACAGATGCTCAGAGCTAATTCAGAGGGTTTCACTCCCTAAGTGACATCACGGAGGCCTTCAGAGTTGGTTAGACTCCTGGTCTAACACATTTGCCCTTTCAGTCCTGCAGCACTGGGATGAGGCGCGGGTCCGGAGCTGATCCCTGGGACTCTACCCCTAGAATAAAATAAGAGCTCCAGGGGGCTGATGGGAATATGGAGTCGGGGTGGTGCAAATAAAATAGGAGGGCCCAAATGACGAGAATTTTGGAGGGAGGGGCATAAGTAAAGAAGATTTTTTAGGAAAAATAAACATATTAAAAAAGATCAAGTAGTTTCCCCCAAACCAAGCGAGGTTTGCCACACTCATACCTGGATAGGTGTGGCTGATTCCAGAGCCTATGTTTCTATCCTCACAGCTGGGTTGGAGGTTGACAAATGGAAGTGCTCAGTCAGGAAAAGGGGATCCATTTCAGGCCTGGAGATGCAGAGGAGACTGTGGGTTCTGAGCCCTGTCTGCTGGCAGTTAGCATCTCAGCAGCCATCGAGTTAAGATAATCAAAAGCCGTTAATGGGGTCAATGTGAGAAAGCAATGCTGTGGGACAGCAGGATGGAAGGCTAGCTGGTTGCCAATGCTAATAAAATCTTTTATTATATCAGAGTGACTCATTTGCTTCTTAAGAATTGAGAAAAATGAGCAAGGGCATTGTCAGGCCAGTGCTTTCTAAAGATTTCTAAAGATTTCCAACATTTCCCTCTGATTGGTCTCATGCTTACAGAGTAAATCACTTAGAAAAACCAGCTGTTATTTTGCTCAGGAGAAACCCTTGGGGGCTCTCCCTCCTCCCTGTAGATATGGAGATCACTCCAACCCAGGAGCTGTATTTTCTAGCAGAGACCAAGTTTCTTTGGAAATCCCCACATTTCCGCAGGAAGAGAGAGGTTCCCAAGATATTCATCTGGGAAGAAAATAAGCGCTCATATTTTAGCTGTGCCTCGCTGAATGACTCTCAAGGCGGTAAGAAGAGAGACAAAACAAATCGAACTTGAGCTATCTTGCCATTTAATCAGAGGCTCATCTATTCTGCTTCTAAGACAAGTGATCAGTATTTCAGATTTCAGCCAAGATTTTGCTGAAGTTGGCTGGCCATGGCTCACCAGGAGAAAAGGTCAGGAAGGTTCACTCATTAATTGAATTCTGTGTACAGGTTCCTCAGTCCTTCGACCTTAGCTTCCTGTTATTTAGGAATTAGCCCCATTTGCGATTAGAGTCAAACAAAATATTAAGGTTTGCTGAAATTTCGTTTTGAGGGATTATTTTTAGTCTGTGTGCCAAAAATGTAACAGATTCTTCTCTCTCTCTTTTTTATAGCTTGTTGGGAAGGTGAGTATTTTTACCATACTGTGTTTCTTGCTCAAGTAATTAACTGCGTTCTGACAAGACCAGTTTGAAAGAAACTATTAGCCCCAGGGGAAAAAGAATTTTTCCTTCTATGCCAGTATTTTTGTCTTTTGATTATGGCTGTAATTGTCAATGTCATGTTTCTACCGGATTCCCAAGTGGTGACACCCAGCTCCCAGCCCTTTCATACTACTGTGCTTTCTAGTCTCAGTTCACAATCCAGTTTGTTTTTTACAGAGTAGTCCTGTGTCGCTAGGGAATTCAGGGACAGGGCTCTGAATGACCACATTTTAATTGCTCTGTTGCTTACCCAGCGATCCCTGGCTTCTTGGACGGACAATGTTTCCTTTCCTTTCTCTGACCCACATGCACATCTTTCATCTCACCAAGTACGCACTACTTGTACACCTGACCTTGCTGTGGATGGTCTTCCTGGAACCTGGGCCGCACTGGGCGTTGCTTGGCAACCTTATATCCTTCAGACTCCATTGCCACTGAAGCTCCTTTTGTCAATGTCAAGAGCTCCTGGCCTTCTAGAAGCCTACTAAAATAGACTCACAGGGGATTTAGCCCAAAAGTTTGAGCTTATCCTGAAGTTTGACATTATTCACCGTAATGCTGGGAAACCAAAACCAAAAACCCTTTATATATGTAAGTGCCCGGTAAAATTTCAGGATTTGAAAATCCCTGCTGGGCACTAGGAAAAAGAGAGATTAAAAATAAATAGAAATTGGTTCTGCTTTCTGGGAATATCTGTGACGATTGTTCAGTCTTGAAGATGCTGGCCTGCCACTTCTTTAATAATTTTTAGTATTAGGGTTAAGAAAGGAAGGCTAAAGCTACTTAATTTCTCATATTTTATTGTTCATTATTGGCTTTAATATTTTTTCTTCACAGTAAAGTTCCTTGAGTCAAAACACATTATCTGAATCCACCCTAGCTTCTTTTCAATTGCTGAGAACAGTGAATTGGGGTGTGGGATTATTAGAGTCTAATGCACTTGGAGAGTTAGCCAGATTCAGGATAGTAGTCTATGTGGATGAGGGTGTTTGTTTCTTAAATAATCCCTGTTTCTCTTCCTGTGGTCTGACTTTAATAGCACTCTGAAAAGTTAGGTTTGATACGTAGGGCGATACCCTACGAGATTCCTAAAATTCAGTCATCATAAAATTATCAGCACAGAATCGGAAATTGCAAAGAGCCCCCTTTTCATAACAGCTGATGGTAAGCCATCTGGGGTCCTCCTGCACCCTTCCTTTCATTCAAAAGCTAGCTTCTGGGAGGCTCTGAGGTCCCCTGTCTTGGGAAATAGTCTCTTAGTCCTCTGAATGCTAATGAAGAATAACAGTCAGTCTGTACCCTTCTGTGTAGCAATCCTCCCCTGGACAGATGCCATGAGGGCAGTCTTGAATTTGGTGCATATTTGCACACATTTCATAGTGTCTGTCACCCTGCATGCTACTCAATGAATATTTGCTGCATAAGTGGATGAAAATCTTCCAAGCAACTAGCATTATTAGTAGATCATTTCTGAAGATTCTTGAGGACCATAGGCTTTCAAAACCTTTAATAAGCCATCATATCCTTTTATTCATTTTTTAAAAAAATTTACTTACAGTAAAATTCATTTTTGTGTGTGAGTTCAGTTTTAACACGTGCCTAGATTCTTGTAACCACCACCACAATCTGGATACAGAACTCTCCCATTAGCATAGATACTCGCTTCCATTTCTTTTTAAATAGCAGACTGAGTGAGGACTGTGAAGTCTGAGTGTTTTACCACCAAATATAACCGCTAGGGATTTATACAACACCTTCACACGAGCAAAGTATTACTTGTGCGTACCTGTAGTTCCAGAGCTATAGACAACACCTGTATCTCCCTAGACCTTGGTGTGAGTCAGCGTCACCCTAGGGTAAAGAATGGGAAGGGCTTTTGAGCAGCAAGATAACTTCATACTTCTGCCTTCCATGTTTGCAGGAAGGTGTCCAGTGTACCCAACAGAGCTGGTATTTGCCCTGGACCAGTCCTATGATGTCACAGAGCAGAGATTTAATGAAATGAGGAAGATCATCACATCCATCATCAAAGATCTGAACATCAGGGAAAGTAACTGCCTTGTGGGAGCCAGAGTTGTTGTAGTTTCCTATGACTCGGGCACCAGCTACCTCATCCGCGGGTCCGACTACCGTAACAAGAAACAGCTCCTCCAGCTTCTTTCCCAAATAAAATATCGACCCCCCACAGAAGCCCAAGACATTGGCAATGCAATGAGGTTTGTGGCCCGGAACATTTTCAAGCGGACATATGAGGGACCCAATGTGAGGAAAGTTGCTGTGTTTTTCAGCAGCGGCCAAGCAACCAGTCGGTCATCCGTCATCACAGCCACCATGGAGTTTAATGCCCTAGATATCAGTCCGGCAGTCTTTGCCCTCAATGAAAGAGTTTTCGTTGAGGCTTTTGAGGTAAGACCTTCCACTGGCAACTTCTTTGTTTAACCTAGTGGAGCTAGTAAGATGGGAATAGCGGGGAGCAGGGAGACATACGTGGTTTCTTGACCCCCTCTGCAGTTTTTTCACAGCTATATTGCCAAGGTCCATGAAATCTAATGTCTAATAATAACAGTAGTCAGTAATAAAAACTGCCACAGTTGCAGCCCCAACTGTGCACTAGACAGTGTCCCTAGAGCTTTACATACATACACATTCTCACAACCCTCTGAAGAGAATCCATTTTTAATCTCTATTTAAAAATGAGGAAACAGGGGCGCCTGGGTGGCTTAGTCGGTTAAGCGTCCGACTTTCGCTTAGGTCATGATCTCGCGGTTCGTGGGTTCGAGCCCCGTCGGGCTCTGTGCTGACTGCCAGCTCAGAGCCTGGAGCCTGTTTCAGTCTGTGACTCCCTCTCTCTCTGACCCTCCCCTGCTCACACACTCTCTCTCTCTCTCCTAAAAATAAATAAAACATTAAAAATTAAAAAAAATAATAAAAAAATAAAAAAAATAAAAATGAAACAAGGGCAACCTGGGTGGCTTAGTCGGTTGAATGTCAGACTTTGGCTCAGGTCCTGATGTCACATTTCTCCAGTTCAAGCCCCAAGTCGGGCACTGAGCTGTCAGCACGGAGCCCAGTTTGGATCCTCTGCTCCCTCTTCTGTCTGCCCCTCTCCCACTCACTCTTGCTGTCTCTCTCAAAATAAACTTTAAAAAATTAAAAATAAATAAAAACGAGGAAACTGAGGCCGAGGCAATTTGAGTGACTTCTCCAATTTTGTACAGCTACTAAATGGCTAAATCAAACTTTGAGCTAAGGTCTGTTTGATAGAAGGGGCTGAGAATACGGTGCTCTACCAGCCCTCTGCAGATCAGGTGTTTCTCATATCTGTCATCTCCTTGCTGAATCTCATTGAATACCTGGTCTTAATTTATGATGGATGAAGTTTAGGGGATCTTTGGACCCCTAATGTTGTATGAAATATTTAATGTATGTGAACATTTTTCTCAGGAGAGGCTCTGTCTTGTGGGAATCTAGATTTCTTTCTCTCCCCGCCCCAAATGAAGAATTTCTCCATCTACTCTTCTTTTGTTTTTCTTTAGAGAGAGATCTTAAGCAGAGGGAAAAAGAGAGAATCCCAAGAAGGCTTTATGCTCAGCACAGAGCCCAATGTGAGGCTTGACTCCACAACCCTGAGATCATGACCTGAGCTAAAATCAATTCAGATACTCAATCGATGGAGCCACCCAGGAACCCTCTGTTCTACTATTTTAAAATATATTCAGATTATCCATGAACTATGTGCTCCTGGACCTGGGTGAAGCTATCATGTCATCCGAGAATTTATAAATGTCTATATATGTACACAAGTACATATATGTCTACTGTGAAAAGAAAAAGAAGCCCTCTAAACATGAAGAAAATCAATCTGCTCATGAAACATCCAAGAAGTTTCTATAGGGAGAGTCACAATAGAAACTGACAAAAAGGATTATAGGAAGTCAGAGTTTTTCCTATAAAAAAATAATTACCTCCCAACATACTAGGTAATTTATTTGTTATAATATGATATATGATCCCCCCCTCCACTAGACTAAGGTAGAGATTTTTTCTGCTTTGTTAATTACTTAATCCCTAGCACATAGGACACTATGTATATAACATTATAAGCATCCAATAAATATTTATTGAATGAATGAATGAATGAGTGGATGAATGAATGAAGAGCATATGGTTTATTTCTATGAATAAGCTTCCTTGATTTACCAAGGTAATATTTAGTATTTATGTAGGGAAACAAGGCCAAATACAATATAATACCCAAAGCATCCAATTTTATAAATAATAGTAGGAATGTGGTAAATATTTTCTGACTGTAAGGCTGGAGTAATTATACATATTTATAAGTGCTCACTCAACACTTTACAGAAAAACAGGTTGTGGTTTTTCTAAATCCTTTACTTTCCCAAGGAAGAAGAGGGAAAAGCATGAATATAGTATCCTTATGGATTGAGAAATACCTTCATCACCACCTGGGAATGATAGGTTTCTTTCATTGTTATAACACTATCTGCCTTCGATGGTGCCTCATACAGAGAAAATGCGCAATAAATACTTATTGACTCACTCAACGAATGAGTGAGTGAATTAAAGAATGAATGAATGCAACATATTGCCATTTAAGTAATTATTAAAGCAAGAAAAGCAATCAAGTGACAGACAAAATCAGGCCATGTACTACCAGGAATTTTGAGGAGACTTAGTGTGTTCTGTCTACAATCTTTCAAAGTAGACATTTAAATTAGAATTTGTGATTGAGGAAGTCCTCATCTGAAATAATGTACTTGACATCTGAAAGGTGTACCTTCTTCTAAATAATGTGATTGTCATGGAAATAGTTGGGATCGCTACTTAAAGAGGCCAGAGAAACTTGTACATAAATAACATTTCTGCAGGATCCAACTTCAGAAGCTGACTTGTGGTACATAATCAGCTGGTGCGTAATCAGAAGCATATAGGGGTGTCTGGCTGGCTCAGTCGGTAGAGCATGTGACTTGGGGTTGTGAGTTCAAGCCCCATGTTGGGTACTTAAAATCTTAAAAAAAAAAAAAAAAAGCATGTAAAATTTCAGTGAAGAATTGCACAATTGGAAATCAGTGTGAGATTTTAATACCTGTGCCAGTAGGTGAATCAGATGGTTATCTTGTGGTAGTTTTCTCATCATAAAATAAAATGCTGATACCTGGCCTATATACTTCTTTGGGTTGTTTAGAATAAAAGGGGAATGGTGTGTGTGTGTGTGTGTGTGTTTGTGTATGTGTGTGTGTGTGTGTGTGTGTGTATGAGAGAGACAGACAGAGAGAGAGAGGTTGAGAGAACATGTACTGAACTATAATGCAAGATAATGGTGATTCATTAGGGTTTTTCAAACTAATCCTTAAAGCGATTGCACAACAGCTCCTTGATAATAATTAAAGAAGATGAGCAAATAAGTATGTACTTGTTTTTCATTATAGTTTGACAACACTGGAACATTTCAGGTGATCCCAATTTCTCCAAATGGGGAGTATGAGACATTAGAAAAACTTCAGAACTGTACAATTTGCTATGGTAAGACCCATGGGAAGAATTAGTTGTGGTGAAACAAATACCTTCTGGGCAAGTTATTAAATCTGGCTTTATCAGACATTCCCAGTTTTGATCATAGATTCTAAGTTTCTTAGTCTTTCAACATCATCCATCAGAGTTTTTAATCTTTGTAATATTTAGAGCTTCCACAGAATGTGAAATTGGTTTAAAATATTATCCCAAATGACGTGGCTTTCCTTGAGGACAGTTCAGTAGTTTGTATCAAAAATCTGTAAATTATCAAAAATATTTTCTAAATGAGTTTAGACATGACTTGTAGACTTCAAGCCTGCATGCTACCTACATCTGCTTTCAAAAGGACTTTTCCAAATTGTCCTCTAGTGACCACAGAAATTTTGGACATTGAAAATTCCTCATTAATTTAAATAATGTAAGATGAAAGAGGTATTGATCAGATTATTAATTCTTGGTAATCAGTTGTGGAATCACTTGAAGAAGATCTCAAGCAACAGTGTCTTGTTGTGCAGACATTGAACCATTGACAAGTCTCTCTATGTTTTTCCAGATAAATGTTTTCCAAATAATTGCATCAGAGAGATTTTTTTACCTGAAAATTCATACATGGATGTAGCCTTCCTCTTAGACAATTCTCGGACTATAACAAACAATGAGTTTAAGGCTGTGAAAGCCTTGGTGAGCTCTATGGTTGACAACTTCGACGTTGCATCAGAACCTATCATCTCAAACTTTGGTGATAGGATTGCCTTGTTGAGCTATTCTCCATGGGATAGTTCTAGGAGAAGGAAGGGTGTGGTGAAAACAGAGTTTCAATTTAACACTTATAACAACCAAGTCCTAATGAAGAGGCACATCCAGACTTCCCTCCAACAGTTAAAAGGAGATGCCACCATTGGCCAGACCCTACTGTGGACCATGGAGAATCTCTTCGCACAAACGCCCAACTTGAGAAAACACAAGGTCATCTTTGTGATCTCAGCCGGAGAATATCATGAGAGAAAGGATTTCTTAAAGAAAGTGGCTCTGAGGGCCAAGTGTCAAGGCTATGTCATATTTGTGATTTCCCTGGGCTCCGCACATAAGGATGACATAGAGGAATTAGCCAGCTACCCACTTGATCACCATCTGATACAGCTTGGGAAAATTCATAAACCAGATCTGGATTATGTTACAAAGTTTTTAAAGCCATTTATTTACTCAGTCAGACGTAAGTCATTATTTTGTTTTTCTTCTTTGTTTTAATAAACTAGTGTTTGTTAATAGCATTGATAGCCTAACACATCTTTGAATCTATAGCTAACCCAAATATACAGATTAGGTGGTGAGATGGAGACAGAGATGGGACATATCATGGTTATATCCTGTTTTTACCTTGGTCATAATGTGGTGAGGCTTTTTTCATGATAGAATGTCTTTTACATTAGATCTCAGGACTAGTAAGCACAGAGTGATTGGAGGCCTCCAGGGCCACACTTTTTCAACCTGAAGAAGTGTTAGCAGCTCTTTGATGAGTATTCACATAAAAGTTTTCCCTGCTGCACTTGGTTTATTTCCTTTTTTTAAGTTTATTTATGTATTTTGAGACAGAGAGAGAGAGAGAGAGAGAATGCATGAGCAAAGGAGGGGTAGAGAGAGAGGGCCAGAGAGAATCCCAAGCAGGCTCTGCACTGTCAGTGCAGGGCTTGAATTCATGAATTCAAGTGAGTCCATGAGCTGAAACCAAGAGTCAGAAGCTTAACTGACTGAGCTACCCAGGCACCCCAACACCTGGTTTGGCACGCCCTGGAGACCTGTATGGGTGGCACAGTCCTGTGCTGTTCCTGAAGAGTCTAAGCATACAAATCACATAGAAATCTTGTTAACAAGCAAGCCCTGGTTCTGTATGTATAGGGTGGAGCCTGAGATTCTGTATTTCTAACAGTTGCCCGTGTGATGTCAGTGCTTCTGGGCTAAGAATGCCATTGTGAGTAGGAAGACTTTAGGCCAATGCACTACAAAATGTCACCCATCGGATGGGTGCTAGTCCACAAACTGACCTGCGAGAGAGAAACACAGAAATTGAGAACAAACATCTAGAAACTCAAAGCGATTTGACATTGCCGCAGAATACAAGTGCACGAGCAGTGCAGTCTGTCTCTTATAACAAGATGGAAACCACAAGTATCAGCCTGCAAAGGCTGAGAAAGAAAAATACCTTCCCCACAAATGGTTTGAGAAACATTCTTCCTGGAGCAGTAGTTCTCAACCGAGTATGATGTCCCCCAAACATTTGGAAATGTCTGGGGATACTTCATTTTTCTTTGATCACAGCCGAAGGAAAGGATCCTAGCATCTAGTGCGTAGGGACCATGGATGCTGTTAAACATCCTACAGTGACACAGTAGGAGCCCTGCTCTGTGCCCTGATCCATAAGGCAAAAGATGGTCCAGCCCAAATTGTCAGTAGCACTGAAACTGAGAAGCCCTGCCTCTACGGCATCTCACAGAATCGGGGCTATTCTTTCTGAGACTCTACCAGGTTTAGACCTTGGTTCTACTGGACCCAACCTTACTTCCCTTGAACTCCAAAGTTGCTCTGATATTCAGGGAATCTCCAACAGCACCATTGTGACAGTATCTTGAGAGTTCACTCTCCATTGCAGAGAGAGCACCACCTTTCTGCTGTGACTCATATTTGATTGAAGAATCCAACAACTTCCCTCTTGGGAAGATCATGGCACTTAACTCTAAGTGCCTTCGATTGTATGGTATTCCATTATATGACGTAAAAAGAAAGAAAAAGTGCTTCCAGTTAACTATTGGTACCAACTTTCCTATTAGAGTTTATATTTTATAGTAATTAAGAGTTCAAATTTTAGATAGCATATCACATATCACTTTTGTGCGTGCATCGAAAGAGACTATATATACAAAATAGACTAGTGAAGGCATTCCTAAAATGTCTTCATATCCAAAATGGGATTCCTGTGAGCTATTTCTTGACTCAGGTTCACTGATACCTGTCATGTTCAATGCAATATTGTTCTTTACGTCATCAAGATTGATGATGACACAGCATTTTTAAAAGATTCTATTGGGTACCTGGGTGGCTCAGTTAAGCATCTGACTTTGGCTCAGGCCATGGTCTCATGGTTTTGTGGGTTCGAGCCCCACATCGAGCTCTGTGCTGACAGCTCAGAGCCTGGAGCCCGTTTCGGATTTTGTGTGTGTCTCTCTTTCTGCCCCTCCCTTGCTCATGCTCTATCTCTAACTGTCTCAAAAATAAATAAACTATAAAAAAAATTTAAAGACTCTATAAAGTAACTGAAGCTAGACTTGGTGGATGCCTAAGTGAGGCTCTGCAGTTATTAGAGTTACCTTATTTTTGATCTCTGCCTGCACAATTTTGCTAAATATATACAATTCATTGCCTTCCCATAGCCACTTGGTTTGTAGGAGTTAAAAGACTCCTCTACTAATACTTCTGGGAATTTTTTCTAAACTACTGACCCTTATTCTACAAGTTTTGGTGCTGATGTGTTTGCTGTTCCCGATGCATGGGAAATACCACCTGTATCAGAGTTCCTGCCTCAGTAAAAGCAGCTGTCAAATGCAATTGATTAGAATTGATTAGAATTGTAGTGTCATTTCAGAGAAAGGGAGAAAAATGCCCCTCTTAGAACAAGAGAAGCACAATTGTTATGAAACTATAAACATTCTGAAGTATTTTCAGGGAATTGTGGCTCATTCAGTGGCCAAAAGCCTCCTTTAACTAAAAACTATTTTCTTGAATGAAGGAAGAAAATGATAGGCTTCTTAATATTCCATAGCTTATAGAAAAGCAATAGCAAGGGGACAGTGGGGCATGTTCGTTAGATCAGTAAGCTAAAATTTTTTCTGTAATTATTTTCCTCCTAGGAAATCCACATCAATGGGTGCAGAAGCACAGAAATAGCGTCATGTAATAAAATGCTATCTTTTGTATGTTTGATCAATTAGTGTAAATCTGAGTGAAAAAGCTCGACAATCAGAATAAAACTTCCCTTAGATTCTGTTAACCTGAGCATGTGGAAATCACATGTTTCTGCATCACAGTTAACCCTTAAATGAATAACTCAAGGAGGTTTGTTTCCATGAGCCTAGTAGTACTTTGGCTGCAGAACCCTCTAAAATCCCATTTTGAATGCTATTTCTAGTTGCTGCTATTTTCTGTGTGCACCCCAGCTAAGCTTTGCTGAAATATTGTTGTGACATTTATTGCTTCAAGGAAATTCTGCTGGGATTCTTTTTCCTTAGCAAACATAATTTCTGATTTCAAAATCTAACTATAACTTTGCTCTCTCAATAGGAGGATTCAACAAGTACCCACCACCAGTGCTTGAGAGTGCCTGTAGACTCATCGGTTCAGAAGGCGTGGTTACTCAACATAGCGATTTCCTGTGAGTTAGAAAGCTCTCATATTTACAAGTGACCCTTAATTGACGCATGGGTGTCTAACTGGCTGATGGCAGGTTATTAGGTTGAGGAAGCTAATAAGGTCTCTGAAGTAAAGGCTTTTCATATATTCCATTTTCTGTAGCAGAAGTTACAGCAAGTATGCTTTCTGATGGATGTGTCTATAACATCCACATAGGCTTTATTACAAATTTGCCTTTCAATTCATGGTCTCCTGAGAAATTCCCACATTGAAATGTTCCCCAGAATAGAACCCACAGTTTAGGCTCAACCACCTCGACCTCACTTCTCATCTCTCCACACCACCAGCGCTAAGTTCTGGCCACATTGGACTCTTGTCTGCCTTGTGTGAACTGTTGCTTCACCCTCCCGGGTTTCTGGTCACACCGCCTGGAGCTCTGTTGCTGCCAGTGAAATCTTATCCATCAACCTTCACCCTGGTTGAAGCTGTCTCCTCTTTGATGCCCGTTTTTACTTTCAGAGTCCTTACTTTCTTGTACCTTCTTATACCTCGGTGGAGGCATTATAGTTTATCCCAATGTCATGTATCACTGAAGTCTGGGGTTGCGTAGGATTCCTTGTTTCATACCCCAAAAGATAGCATAAAAGGCCCCACACTGTAATTGCACATGTAAGTATTTTTTCTTAAAATTGTATCCTAAATAACAATATAAATAATTGGAATGAATCTTGAACCTCAAACAGAATGATTAGCCCTTTTGGTTTCTCTGTACTTTTCTATTTCCCCAAGCTTGGATCCCTGACTGCAGCCTTGCAGAAACCTAGATTTAAGCCCATAACTGCTCCTTCCTCTCAGGTTGCCATTAAGCAAAGAGCTTCTCAGAACAGGTAAGGTCTCTGACACATATCCAGAAGCAAAACGGCAAGATGAAGCGTTCTCAGAACTCATGCAGCTACGTATTCCTATAATGTCAGATTGCATTTACTTGGTAGTTTAGCAAGGAAGTGTCAGCAGCCAGACCTGAAGCAATAAGGCACTGGTGTCATGTGAAGCAGTATTTCCCTACATTGGATAAGTCATAAGTTCACTTAAAGGCAAATCCAATCTTACAGAACTGTAGGTGAAATATTATAATGTGATTCAAATATGTGTAAACCTAAATCTAGCTGCAAATACTATGTTTACAGTTCTCGTGCCACTGTCAGACTAAAATAAATGCATCCCCTCCAAGAAAACTCAGGAAAACACAAATTCAGAATCCTAATTTAAGATAATGGATGATCCTGCTTTGCCAAAATAGAATTTCTGAACACTAAAAAAGTCTAGCACATATTGGTAAACAAATGTAAAATATGATGTGTGTTGTGGAGGTATGTCTGCTTTTAGCTTGTCTGTTCTGTTGCTTGAGGTCCTAATTCCTCACCAGTTGTCCGCACCCGTACTGTTGCAGAATTATGCGTATTGTGTGTCGTGATATCATTGGGCTTTAACTTGGGATGAATGTATCATTCATGTGTCATATCTTTTTTCCCTTTCCTCATTACCTCTCAACAAGTTAAAGTAATAATACCACTGGGTGCCAAACATTAGTAGCAAACACAGATGTGAACATGAACATTGGAATCAGGTAAAGGTGCCTAAATAGAATGAAAGTAAAAATCAACTTGTATTGAATACGTTCTCTGTCATCATCTAGATAAAAACACGGCATTCTCAACTTATGGAGAATCCTTAGACTCCTAAGAATATAAATATAGGTCCCATTTTAAGAGCTATGGTGTCAATGAGATAAATTTTGTATAGTCTTATTCTTCTCAGAGCAGTTTTTAGTAAATTACTATTTTCTATATTTTCTGTGGGGATTGATATCAATATGAGAGATTATATGGTGGTTCCAAGTAACCTATCATTGAGTTTCTTTCATTTTAAACTCTGTGGCAAAATCAGACTTGGTTTATTCCAAAGTAATGGTTATTAGGCAATAAGCAGATGGGGGAATTTTTATTTATCAGTTTATAGTTTTTAAAAATAAGATATTCTTAATAATTTTATTGAAATGAATTTAGATTTTTGCCACTTGGATTTCCTTTAAGAAATGATTAAGTGATATATCACATTGTTAGGAAATCTTATTTGCATTCCCCAAAGCTGTGGAGATTCACCTAAAACTTTCCGTTTTATCTGCTAGATTTACTCCTGAGCCACACGATATTTCTTCAGGAGAAAACAGCTTCACTGGCCGGGAATTAAGTGCTGTGAAGGACTCATCCTTTGTGTTGGAGGACAGTGGAAGTGATCACTTGGTTTACATCCCAAGCCAAATACTTATGCCACAAGAATTAATGATTAAATATGAAAAAGATCAGGATTCTGAAGAAATTGCAAGTTTTACATCTGGTAAGGAAATGAAAAGTGATGATGGACATTTTTAAATGACGGGGTCCTCATCTTTTAACACTAGCAGAGAATCAAGTAAAATTAAGGGTGTTCTCTAAAGCAACTTTTTTCAAGTCCAACATAGTAGCTACAACTACTGCTTTTATTGAAAATGAAGATTGAAGTGGCAACGGGCACCATGGAGGGGATCACTGATATAAGCTCTAAGAAATGTCCCTGATATTCTCACCAAACTTAAGATTTCTCTAGCCTCCACAGCTTAACAGGTTAGTGTGATGTAGAAGGAAACGGTACAGAGAACATCGGAGCAAAGGAAGGATTAAAATCACTTTAAAAGTTGGCCGGGCCAGTGCCTCAGACGTTGTGATTGCATGGGAAGGTATGTTCTTTTGGAGGTACTTGGAAATGACAAAGCACACACTTCCCCGCTGCCTCTCTATGCATCTGAATGGCAAAGCAAGAATACTGTATCTTCCGGCAGGTTCAGTAGTTTCAAACAAACCAGATACATAGGACTTTTGTCTGTGTTTTCATGAACGAGGGTGACATTCTGAACAGGCTTCACCCATTTCAGCTGTGCACCTACAGGTTTCCAAAATGCTTATTTGGCCAGAATGCTCACATTTCAAGCATTATGTCCTAAGTATCATGTATGTTGTTAGAGTATACAAGTTTAATAGAAAAGGGGGCCAATTTCATGCCACTTATTCCTAAGCATGCATCATACTCATTCTCAGTAATTTCCTTGGATAAGTGGCCTCCCTATTTATGAAATATAAATACTTGAACTTTATTGTTTAAATGACTGTACTTCCCCTTTTGAAGCTAGAATTAAGAATAAAAAAGTCAATCATTAGTTGAAAAATAAGGCATAAAGAAAGAGATAATGCAGTAAAACTAAATGTCTGTAGTACTGTGGCATTAAGACATTCAACTGTGCATCGTTTTAGTTAAACAATTTTTATTGTTGTATAGACATAGCTTCAGCAAGAGAATAGAATACTTCTTTTTAATGGATTTAGTTAATTTTCAATGTTCATTTCAATGATACGGTACAGGAATTTATTATGGCTTTGTTTAAAAAGAAGAAAAAGGAAAAAAAATAAGTTGCTTGGCAGAACAAATACCAGATAGAATACCAAACTGTCGATTGTGATTATTTTGTTAGAGGTAAGCATTCTAAAGTCTAAGAACTCAGAAATGTGAATCTTTTCAGGAAACGATAGATATGACTGGATATTTAAGGAAAAAAGAAAAATAAACTAATCTTTGTTGCCATTTTTTAAAAATATTTTTATTTATTGCTAGGAGAGAGAGAGACAGCGTGAACAGGGGAGGGTTAGAGAGAGAGGGAGACACAGACCCTGAAACATGCTCCAGGCTCTGAGCTGGCAGTCAGCACAGAGCCCGACGCGGGGCTCGAACCCACGAACCGCGAGATCATGACCTAAGCGAAAGTCGGACGCTTAACCGACTAAGCCACCCAGGCGCCCCTTTGTTGCCATTTTTTAAATGTTTATTTATTTTTGAGAAAGAGAGAGGCTGAGCAAGAGTGGGACAGAGAGAGAGAGACAGACAGAATCCAAAGCAGGATCCAGGCTCCTAGCTGTCAGCACAGAGTCATGGGCTCAAACCCACAAACTGTGAGATCACGATATGAGGCAAAGTCGGACGCCTAATCAACCAAGTCACCCAGGTGCCCATGCTGCCATTTTTAACAAACATTGTTCAGTAATATTAGACTTTGCATTTGGTTTTCCAGTCGTTAGAGAACTGAGATACTTGTAGCCAGCAGAAGGTCCATTTTGGCTGAACAAACAATTGCCCATGGCTCTAGTAGGAGAAAGTGTAGACTGTTAGCTGCTCCTCCCCACTTTATTTCTCCTGGAGTGGGTTGACATATATTGGGAGTTCCGTGGAGGATTTTGTTATGTTGCAAACAGTGTGAGTGTCAGACCTAAGGATAAAATATATTTTTTAGCTCTTAAAATAAATCTGAGTTTCAGATTATTGTCTAGGGACTTTGTGCTATTTTCTTTCTTTTCTTCCCTCCCTTCCTTCCTTCTTTCCTTCTTTCCCTTTCTTTTCTTCCCTTTCCTTCCTTCTCTTTCCTCTCTTCCTTCCTCCCTCTGTCCCTTTCTTTCATTATCTTTAGCCAGTTATAAAAACCTGCTGACAACTCTGTATATAATGTGCTGTCCTTGGAAAGTACATTGTGATTCAGATATTGTATTCAGTTGCTAAGAGAGATGAGCTTTGATTAGTTTCAGGTGTATTCCACATAAAAAAGTTGATAACTTGGATAAGCACCTCCATATGCTGTACTTACTACTCATTTATACTCTGATGCAGATGGCTGATTGCTGATCTTTCTGCCCTTGGGGAAAGTCAGGAATCTGAACCATTTAAGAAATGTATAGTTTCCAGAGTCCCATGTGCTGGTGGTGAGTTGTGTATCTTTCACAGGAAGCACAATCACTATCTCTCTACCTGTGTCCCTCCCTATGCTTCTTACTACCTGCTCTGGTTTCCAAGTTTGTCTTCAATTCCATTACTTTTCCTGGCCCTTTATAGCAGCTAAAGGACAGTCTGTATCAGAATCACCTGAAAGTCCTTCATAAACACAGATTGCTAAACCCTCTTCAGAATGACTGCTTTAGGGGTTTGAGTGGAGAAGAAAAAGCTATGGGCTTTAAAACCACTGGTGATTTTTGTATGTCCTCAAGCTTGAGATCCACTATCCCAGGGATTCTCAAAGTGTGGTCCCTAAACTAGCAGCACCACAGCCCCTGAGAATGCGTTAGAAAAGTAGCTTCTCAGCATTCATCTCAGACCCACCACATCAGAAACTCTGGGGCTGGGGCTCAGCAATCGGCGTTTTCACAAGCAGCACAGATGACTCTTACACAGGTTGTGTCTTCAGAACCACTGCTTACCCTACCACTTTGGGGTACCAGATTTGCTTTGCATTCTCAATGGAGCTGAAAGCAATTGCGTATTTAGTATCACAGAACAGAAGTGGGAATTTCTGTTTCTGAAGGATTCCAGGTGAACTGCATTATGATTTTATTTTATTCGTCTAAGACCACTGAACACTCATCCCTCCCTCCCTCCATCTAACATCTAACAAAACTCTTTTTAAGATCTAAATATATAGCGGGGCGCCCGGGTGGCTTAGTCGGTTAAGCGTCCGACTTTCGCTCAGGTCATGATCTCGCGGTTCGTGAGTTCGAGCCCCGCGTCGGGCTCTGTGCTGACTGCCAGCTCAGAGCCTGGAGCCTGTTTCAGTCTGTGACTCCCTCTCTCTCTGACCCTCCCCTGCTCACGCTGTCTCTCTCTCTCTCTCCTATAAATAAATAAAAACATTAAAAAAATTAAAAAAAAAAAGATCTAAATATATAGAGATAATGTAGAGATAATATCATGCATTTGACCACAACATCTGCCATATAAAAATTCTTTGGAAAAGTCAGTCCTTCCCAATTATGTAACAATGAAATACACATAGTTCTTTGGAATTATGTAATGAAAGATGGGTGGTTTAATTCTAAGCATCTTGCAAGTGTAGTACATTCATCAAGCATGCTATGTTAACCAATATTTAGGATACAGTTTGTCTACTTTCAAGATTAAAGAAGAACAAGACAATTTGTAATGAAACATTAAATACCCAAATTTGACCTGGGGCTCAATCATAGCTTTAAGGGGTCTCAGGCCATAGGATGATTTCATCTGATGTTCTTTTCAATGAATTTCATCCAGTAATGAGAAGCAACACTTCTCCCTTTCCACTTATTCGGAATTGTGCTTAAGGGGATTTGTACAGTCTTTGTTTCATGTTTTTCATTTTTCTAACTTTAATCTGTTTCCAATCTACAAATCAGCTTTTTTTTTTTTTTTTAAGCCAGTATATCTTTTGACTGTGACTCAGTCACAGGGTGTTAGAGCTGAAAAGGTATTTAGTGATTACCTCTTGCAAATTCATCTGGGGGCAACCTGCCTTAGGAGACTTACTGCAATGTCTGGAGATGATTTTTGTTGTCACAACTGGAAGGTGTTACTAGCATCTAGCGGGTAGAGGCCATGGATATTGGTAAACCTCTACAATGCCCAGACTTCCCCCTCACAACAAAGAATTATCCAGTCAGACTGTCAATAATGGGAGAAACCCTGTTTTAGAAGAAACTTCATGCCCCTAAGGTCATTGAGGAAGATTCAAAATAGGGACACAATCTCTACACCCTGTCTACTGTTTCCCTATTATACTCTCAAAATTCTGCTAATTTTTAAAAAAATTATAAAAGCACAAAAAAAATGTTAAGAATCTCAAATCAGGGGCGCCTGGGTGGCTCAGTCGATTAAGCGTCCGACTTCGGCTCAGGTCACAATCTCATAGTTCATGGGTTCAAGCCCCGTGTCGGGCTCTGTGCTGACAGCCAGCTCACAGCCTGGAGCCTGTTTCAGATTCCATGTCTCCCTCTTTCTCTGACCCTCACCTGCTCATGCTCTATCTCTCCCTGTCTCTCAATAATAAATAAATGTAAAAAGAAAAATTTTTTTAAAATCTCAAATCAAATAATTTAGCAAACAGCTATTTTGTAGTGTAGAATTCTTTGGTTTTTCCATAAGCATATAGGTTTACATAGTTTCATTCAATTGGATATTCTGATTTTCATGTAATATGTTATGTTTTACATATTGTTACAAGCTTCATACTGATTTTTCTGTGTCCTCATAATGTTGCTTTCAATGAATGCATTTATTTATCTCTTGTTCAACACTTACCTTGCTTCTAAATTTTGCTGTTGTGTATTGAACTTGAATATATTATCTTGACTTGTGCTAAATTTAAATCTGTACTGGAATTAAATGCAGCAGAATTGGCTTCTGGGTCCCCGGTGGAACATCAATGGAATGTTCTACTTTCATGTCAGTATATATTCTAAGAAGGAGGTCAGTAATAAAATTGTCATATCTGAATTTTATTTTATTTTTTAAATGTTTACTTGAGAGAGAGCAAGTGCACGTGAGAGCATATGCGAGCTGGGAGAGGGGCAGAGAGAGATGGAGAGAAAGGATCCCAAGCAGACTCTGTACTGTCAGTGTGGGGCCTGCTGTAGGGCTTGATCCCATGAACCGTGAGATCATGATCCAAGCTGAAATAAGAGTCCAATGTTTAACTGACTGAGCTGCCCAGGAGCCCCTGAATTTTAATGTTTTATGGACTTTTTAGGAAATTTCAACAATCTTGATGTTCTTTGGGGGATAAACTGAGTTTCCTGATTCGTTTAAGATATGTATAACAACCGGTTTTAGTTGTCTTCCATGAAGGTTTTGCATGTGGACAAAACTAATGCGAACTGATTGCTCAGGGTATGTTGAGTTTTTGAATTCAAATACACACAGCGGTTGCTTCTGTATGTCTCACGCAATCATTTATTGAAAGTGATAAAGCAATGTTCTAGAGTACTAGTGAGATTTTTTTCATGTGGACTCTTTTTTATGGAATAAAATGTGGATGCTTGAAGTAGTAATTGGGTGATAGTGATGATGGTGGTGGTGGTAGAGATGGTGTTGGCCCTGGGGGTAGTGAAGACTGAAGCTGTTAGCTGTTGCTGCTGGTGGTGGCAGACGTGGGTGGTAGAGATGTTGGTGGCAGTGATATTGTTGATGGCAGGGATGGAGGTAGGGGTATGAGACTGGGGTGGCGATGATCCAGGTGGTGATACTGGTAGTGGTGTGGAGGTGACAGTGACAGCCCCCACTGAAGGCTTACTGTATGACAGCACTAAGCATTTATGTGTATTTTCCATGATTACGCAAATGTCCTTTCATGTAGCAAATATGTGTTTCGCTCCTGTTCTGAGTTAAGCCCTGAGCTAGTCTCTTTGGGGGGTTAGACAGGTTTTGGTTTTTTGGTTATTTTTAAAGACTCAGAGGTCGTCTCTTCAAAGAGCTTGTGGTCTGACAGTGTCGAGTGTATTCTATGTGTACAAAAAACCCCACATATCACAAGTCAGAGAGTATTCAGTTTAATTAAAAGTACAGATGGAATGCTTTGGTTATTCCGTGCGGTACAGTTCTCAAAGCACCATGTGCGCTCTCTCACTTGATGATGGAATGATGCCTGAAGAATAATCGTAACCACAGAAGCTGCTGCTTACTTGGTGCAACTCTGTGCCAGGCACATGCTAAGTACATTATATTCATGATTTCATTTCATCTTTAGCAAAAAGCCTATCATTTTTATTATCATTACATTTTATGTTTTGCAGAGAAGTATATTTAACATGCAGAAGTTAAGAACTTCAAGCAAAACCATACCACTTTAAGTGGTAGAGCCAGGGTTCAAACCCACGCCCATTTACTTTTATCTGTGTGTGCCCTGTTGCCTGTTGGGGCCATTGTCTGCATTTACAGATGAGGAAATATATCCAGTTGCCAAATTTGAGAATAAGTTCAATCACATGATCACTTGGGAGGCTTATTTCTAAATAATTTTGGTAGTGCAGTTCTATTTTAAAATTTTAATTTTATTAAAAATAATTCCTACTTATAAACTCATCCAGAGGCTATAAGGCCAGAATAAGTTGACTTTATAAAGCGTTTACAAACTCATCTGGAGGCCAGAGCACAGAGAAACACCATAAAGACCAAAATCCCAGATTTGGGTGGTTTGGATCTAAATATCTAAGGCATGCATCACTGTTTCTCAGTATGCTGGTACCTTCTGCAGACTGTTGTTTCAGAGCAAGAAGCAGACAGCAAGAGTGAATCTTTCAGGCTAAGTGTCACCTAGAAAAGTCTAGGCCAACAAAGGCATATTAATTCTAAGTCTTTGGGAGCAAAAGATGAAATCTATTTTAAGACCTTCACTAAGTCTTTGGGGGCAAAAGATGAAATCTGTTTTGATCTTCATCTTCTACTTGTTCAGGCAGATGGGGGGAAAGAGGACCTCGTACAACAAAACAAGGGAGTTTTTCACGTGTCTGTGTTTTCCTTTGGAGTAAAATCAATGACACACAGTCACACATCCTCTTGAACCTCCCTCCCATGCTTTCCCAGCTTAGAGCTCGGCCAGTGACCTCAGCAGACAGGAGGGAGGACAGGCCTGGGGTGGCAGTTTTAAACGGAAAGGTACCTAAATTATTGCCAACTCCTCTGTAGTTAAGCATTCATAAACGCAACAGAATGAGGTTTCTCATTTCCAAGAGCACACTCATGAACGCATGTGCAAGCTGACTTTGCATGTTTTCTTATGGAAATTATGATTTATGAAATACAGTAACGTGGGAAGGATTTTCAGATATCTGAGACTTTTCTATTTGTTTATTTCCCTCTAAAAATTATATTTGTGGAGTACTGAGGATATGTTAGGCATTGTGCAAACTTTATTTAATTCTCTAAAAAACCTTATAAGGTTATGGTTTATTTGTTTTTTTAGGTAAGGAAACTGAGATATGGAGGGACTCGGGGTCACAGGTAACAAATGGCAGAGACAGGACTCAAACAAACTCCAAAGGTTTGGCTCAAAACCACTGTGCTACAATGCCTAGAGAAGACAAAATTGCAAAATTTATTTAGTTCATCTAGTTGCCTACTTTTCGAAGAAAACTTTCTCTAGTGGCTTCAGTCAGAAGGAGTAGCAATTGACCAAGAATCACATTCTTCAGATCAGGTCCCAGGGCCTTTGGCGAGGTGGTTAATGTGTCCCTTAATGTGTCTGCAATGTTCTTATATCTCATGACCAGTCCTTGAGTTACACGAGTGAGGCTCAAATTCTGCCTCTTTCCCTTAGAGGCTGTCATTTCTTGGCCAAGTCGTTTTCCCTCTCCAAGCCTTTGCTTGCTCATCTGTAGAAAGGGAATGATGATAATCCCACCCTCACAGTGCCTTGTGGAAGGTTAAATGAGAGAAGGCATGCATAGAGCTGAGCACAAGACCGAAAGTGAACTGAATGCTCAAATAAATACTCAGAAAGTGGGAAAGCAGGAAAGAACATGGCCAACCTCATGGGAAGTCTGACAAAACAAGGTTAACTTGAAAACCTCAGCTATAGCTCGTGTGGAGAAATATGCACATAAGGTAGCCTCAGTGGTACATGTGGCTTGCCTATGAAGAACATATGGCTAATTCTGGCCCCTGGACAAAGGGGCAGATCACTGGATAACTCACACACATCCTGAGGTTTCTCAGAAATACCATGAAAAGCAGCATAGCTACTTCATAGCATACCTAATCCCAATCCAAATGGCTCAGCTCCTGAAGAGTCTCCCTTCTCTCTAAGTTCCATTTCCACCACCACTTCTCCCTAGAGTTACTGGAGCACACATGGTGTTATAGCTTACATGTTGGCCAAAGTTAGGCTAATCTCCAGGGGCACTTCCCTGGAAACCGAACTAGATCCTTCATTCCTTCCAAGCCTCCTCCACAATAGAGTGAGCCAACCCTTCTTCTTCTGCCATTCTGAGGAAATTCTTCCATTGCTTGAAGATGGGAATTTGGCTCCTTGACATTTCCAGAAAATACACAGCATTGCTAGGAGCTATGGGTATATTGTATCCACAGTCCTGCCAGGTTTTCTTGAAGGAAAATATTTTTTGTGGGCTCACCCTCGCTAAGTAAGATAAATTTAACTCAAAGTGGAAAAATCATTCTTTATGTTCAACTAATTTAAAGTTTTGGAACCATAAGCATCTACATTTAGCTTCTTGAATCTCATGCTAATCCTTTAAGTAGGAAGAGAGCCTATGTTTGTAGGTTTTGTAGACAAAAATACACCCCATTAGAAAATAATCCTGCTGGGTACTTTTGGAAAGGATTGAGATTTTGCTCCAATATAAAGAGACAATTGGGAAAATAAACAGTAATCTTTTTGATATGAGCGTCCATGAAAAAATATTTCACTAACATAAGTCAACCTTCCTCTTCTGTCAAAACATTTATGAAATACTTTTTCTCATGCTTTAATGAAATGTGTTGACTGACCTTTATAAGGAAGCCAGAATGCTTTAGTTGGAAAACAGAGATCCTAATGACAGAGCAGGTGGTGGTTATTAACTCCAGGTTGGTAAACTTCAACATGACAGAAATGACCACTTAACTGATCTTCATTGTTGCTAATACACTATAGCCAAGAACTCTAGAAGTGTTTTTGGTGGTGATGTTTTAGGGCTAACGTGTGTTACATAGCAGTCACAGCAAGGAAGAATATAAAATAAATGCTTTTGTCTGCACTTCCTATTTCATATTTAGTAATTTAATTAGAAACATTTATCGTGATAAAAAAATTCCGAGAAGAATTTGAAACTAGGTTCCTGGTGGGGAAGGGGAGCCCCCCAAGTTTTATACATTCTTGCGAAATACGAAATCCTGTTCAGTTACTGCAGGTGTATTGACAAAGGAAGGATCTGGTATATAAAAGATGAATTCTTAGCCCTTTTTTGAAAAGGAAGAGGACATAGGAGCATCTCAAACAAAATGGCCAGTTCTTACCTATTATATATCTCTGCATACACACTACACACACAACAATAGTTTTCAGGATGAAAACTAGACATCAGAAATTGAAAGATTGGTCCCTGAGAGGCAGAAACAAATAAGGCAAACCCTATGCTTGCTGCAGCCTACTGACATGGTGCAGAAAGGAGGAATTCAAGTGGAGCCCAATGCACTCCTAGAGATGAAGACGTAGAGAGGAGAACCCAGGGAGACCAAGATGCTAAGCGTTCCCAGGACAAAATACCAGAGAGGAGAAAGCTTCAAAAAGAGAGAACCCCAGAGACCTGCAGAGGGCCCCCTTAATTATTCAGCATAGTGGTGACAGTCCATGCATAAGAAAATGCCCTGAGCCTGGGGGAAGAACCATTAGAAAAGATTACAGAATAGCCCTGTTGCTCACAGAGGGCAAGGAACAAAGCCTTTTGCTGCCAGCAAGCCTAGAAAAATTCGTAATTCATAGAGTATGAGGGGAGAAAACTCAGGAAGGTCTTGTCTCAGTAATGGGGAATAATTAGCCTTGAATTAAGCACCACTCTGAATTCACCAAATAAATCACAATAGCACGACCCAAAAAGATCAAAATGTCCGCCTGTAACACAAATATTTATAGGATCACAAAAGTGTTCCACATCAAAAAAAGGAGCATTTCACAATACCTGGCACAAAAGAAAGCATGAAAACATGACCATAATCAAGAGCCATAATCATTCTAAAACAAAGCGGAACTGACACAGATGTTAGAATCAGCAAAGATATTAAAAGTTTTTTAAACTATATTCCATGTGTGAAAAAGTTAAGTAGAGACATGCAAGATATAAGAAAAAGATTCAAATAGAATATGTAGAGATAAAAGTTGTAATGTCTAGGATGAGGAATACATTGGATGGGATTAATACCAAATTAGATTTGGTAAAAGAAAATATCACTAAACTTGAAGATATAGCAATAGAAATAATTCAAAATAAAACCGAAGGAGAAAAAAAGATTTTTTTTTTTAATGTTTTATTTATTTCTAGGATAGAGAGAGAGAGACAGCGTGAGCAGGGGAGGGTCAGAGAGAGAGGGAGTCACAGACTCTGAAACAGGCTCCAGGCTCTGAGCTGGCAGTCAGCACAGAGCCCGACGCGGGGCTCGAACCCACGAACCACAAGATCATGACCTGAGCGAAAGTCAGACGCTTAACCGACTAAGCCACCCAGGCGCCCCGAAAAAAAGATTTTTTAAAAGTAAAAAGAGAAACAGAGTTTCAATATCTTCTCTCAATAATTGGTAGAAAATCCTCACCTAATGGATATTTATAGAATACTCCACACAACAACAGAATTCACATTCTTTTCAATACACATGAAACACTTACCAAGATAGTCCTTATTGTGTGGGCCATAAAGCAATTCTCAAAACTTTAAGAGACAGAGTCATGCCAACTATATTCTCTGACCAAAACAGAATTAAATTAAAAGTCAATAGCAGAAAGATCTTCAAAAAATCCGTAAGTATTTGGAAACTAAATGAAATACTTCAAAATAATCCATGATCAAAGAAGAAATCAGAAAGAAAATTAGAAAGTATTTTGAAATGAATGAAAATAAAATCACAATATGCCTGGGTGACTCAGTTGGTTAAGTGGCCCACTTCGGCTCAGGTCATGATCTCGTGGTTTGTGAGTTTGAGCCCTAGGTCAGGCTCTCAGCTGACAGCTTGGAGCCTGGAGCCTGCTTTGGATTCTGTATCTCCCTCTCTCTCTGCCTCCCTTGCTCATGCTCTGTCTCTCTGCCTCCCAAAAATAAATAAATGTTAAAAAAAATTTTTTTTAAATCACAGTATACCAGAATTTGTGAGATTCAACTAGCACAATACTTAGAAGGTCATCTATAGCATTAAAGAGTTAAGTTGGTAGAGAAGAAAGTGTTCAAATCAATGACTTCAAATTTCACCTTTAGATATCAGAAGAGGAGGAACCGGGGGTAAGCAGAAAAAGAAAGGAAGTAATAAAATTAAAATGGAACTCAATGAAATAGAAAAGAGAAAATCAGTAAAGACAAAGGGTGTTCCTTTGGAATATCAATAATATTGATTGGGGCACCTGGGTGGTGCCTGACTTTGGCTCAGGTCATGATCTCATGGTTTGTGGGTTCAACTCCCATGTCAGGCTCTGTGCTGACAGCTCAGAGCCTAGAGCTGGCTTCAGATTCTGTGTCTCCCTCTCTCTCTTTGCCCCTTTCCCACTCTTGCTCTGTTTCTCTCTCAAAAATAAGTAAACATTAAGAAATTTTTTAAATGATAAACTCACCAGGAAAAAAGAAAAGACACTATTAATATCAGAATGAGAGGAAACATATTCTACACATATTTAAAGGATAATCAGAGAATATGATAAATAATATTATGCCTGTAAATTAGCTTAGGTGCAATAGATTTCTTGCAATTTTCACAAACTGCCAGAGCTCATTCAAGAAGTTATCTAAATAGCCCTAAACCGGGGTGCCTGGGTGGCTCAGTCAGTTAAGCATCTGACTTCAGCTCAGGTCATGATCTCACAGTTTGTGGGTTCAAGCCTCACATCGGGCTCTGTGCTGACAGCTCAGAGCCTGGAGCCTGCTTCAGATTCTGTGTCTCCCTCTCTCTCTCTCTAACCCTCCCCTGCTCACTCTCTCTCTCTCTCTCTCTCAGAAATAAATAAAAAACATTAAAAAATTAAAAAAAAATAAATAGCCCTAAACCTATTAAAGAAATTGAATTTGTAGTTCAAAATTTCTCTTGTGAAAAACTCCAAACCAAAATGACTCCACTAGTAAATTCAACAAAACATTTAAGGAAGAAATAATACTAATTCTGCACAAACTCTTACAGGAAATTAAAGACAAAATTCTTTTCCAGCTCATTCTTGGAGGCCAGATTACCATGATAGCAAAACCAGACAAAGGCATTACATGAAAATGAAAGTACACACCAATATTTCTCATAAACATAGATGCAAAAATTCAAAACAAAATTTTAAGTAAATCAAGTCCAGTAATATTAACTTGATTGTTGTAATCATTACACAAGGTGTAGTGTTATTAAAATACCACATTGTACACCTTACAATTTTTATATAATTTTTATTTGTCAAAAAAAATCCAACAACGGATAAAAAAGATAATGTGGAGTTTTCCCCAAAGTACACAAACATCTAATGGAGTATTTGCCCTCTTAATAACATTATCTATGGTGGTGTTTTTTGCATACTATTTCTATTATCAAGCTTTTATGACATTAATACAGGTTAATTGATTCATTTTCAAGGATTGTTGTGAGGAGTAAGTCAAGTAATAAAAACAAAGCATTAATAATGGAGTTGAGCACAAATGGGGATCAATAAATTTTTCCCTGTTAGAATTCTACTTCTTGCTTGATTAGGTTTATAGACACACTTCTTTCATTGTAAAAAGAATATTGGCTACCTACTTTGCTTCACCAACCAGCCATCATCCCCATAGTTGTGGACATAGTTTTATGATCCCTTAGGCTTAGAGCAATGCTACTTTAAGTGCTGATCTGCAGCAAGATAAGACATTAGCATCAGAATATATATTAAGGCCCTGTTTCCTTCACTGAGAAAGTCTTACTACAAAACAAAAGGAGGCGGGGGGTGGTATCAGCTGAACTAACCAATGTAGTTAGTAATGTAGATGACTTACAACATGGTGCAAGCTCCTTGTTTTGTCATGGGCCACTAAACTGTAGACTGGCACTTAACCAACATCTTAGAGTATTTAATGTCTTACAAAGAGTTTGGATTCTAAAGTCAGCATTTATACTTGCTCTCATGTATGTGCGTATTTTGAACATGTATATAAAGGTCCAAGTGTTTTTGACATCAATATATGTGACTTTGACATATATACTTTTAGGGTCGCTGCATATTAATTAGATCCCATGCAAATGTGTACTTTAAATTTGTGATCATGTAGAGTGCACTAAAAATAGTTATATGTTTCTCATTTTGCATATGAAAAAAGCTAGAGGACCAATCAAAGATCTTTTTGACAAAGATCTGAGATGGGCTAGCAAATGTTTCTTTTCACATAACAGCCAGTGGTTTCCCATGCAGTGTGTGGAGAATATATCTGAGAACAAGTACTATAATTGATTACTAATGTCTGCCGTGGGTGTGGAAATGAAACATGGCAAAAACCCATGATGTGTATTGGCCATCCCTGGATAGGAGTTCCAAGTCTAGCCTTCTACTAAAAAGAATGACTTGAGCTATTCTATTGCAGGACATGAAAACCATGGCAGAAAAGAAGAACCAGGTCTTACTTATGAACCTGGAGATACCTCTCTTCAAGAATATTACATGGATGTGGCTTTCCTCATAGATTCTTCCCAAAGAATAGGAAATGAGGAGTTTCAGGAAGTGAAAACTTTTCTAATCTCAGTGCTTGATTACTTTCACATTGCCCCAGACCCACTGACCTCCACATTAGGGGACAGAGTGGCAGTCCTGAGCTACTCTCCTCCAGGCTATGTGCCCAACAGTGAAGAATGCCCTGTCTATCTGGAATTTGATTTGGTTACTTACAACAATATATACCAAATGAAACATCATCTCCAAGACTCTTTTCAACAGCTCAATGGAGATGTTTTTGTCGGCCATGCCCTGCAGTGGACAGTTGACAATGTCTTTGTAGGAACCCCCAACCAGAGGAAAAACAAAGTTATCTTTGTTATATCTGCTGGTGAAACCAACCCCTTAGACAAGGAAGTCTTAAGAAATGCATCTCTGAGAGCCAAGTGTCAGGGCTACTCCATATTTGTATTTTCCTTTGGTCCTATACACAACTATAAGGAATTAGAAGAATTAGCCAGCCACCCATTGGATCATCACTTAGTCCAGCTTGGCCGAACCCACAAGCCAGATTTGAACTATATCACCAAGTTTGTCAAGCCATTTGTTCATTTAATCAGACGTAAGTCATTAAACCTTTTCTCTTCTATTGCTTTTGCAATGGATTTAATGTCTCTGTGTACAGTCCACCATTTTACATAGTAATATACTCCTTACCTCAGGGGAGAGAGGTAGAGTCTAAGGTGTGACAAGGAGGCAGTGAGAAAATCAGAGAAAAATATCAGGTCTTACTGACCTTGAACTTTACTGCTGCACTGTCAAAGTCTTTGCCAGAAAAACCCCATACAGGTAAAAAGTGTCTCTTAACCCTAATCTGTTCACTATGTACTTTGTACTATGTACCAAATTCTTTAAATGGATTGCATCATTTAATCCTCAGTTCAGCTCTCAAAGGAAAGTACTGGTATCTCCATGTTACAAGTGAGCATATTAAGTAAGGTTCAGAGACATTAAATAAATTGCTCAAAAGCTCACAGTTTGATAGTTGGTGAATCCTAGACTCAGCCCCAAGCATTCTGACCCCAGAGCTGTGCTTCTGTTCATTAAACTATATTTTAGTTCCTGTACCCTTAAGGAAGCACACTGCTGCAACCGGTAATGCCCCACTACCACCACCCTCCATCTACTCCAAGGACTTCTGTTTTATCTTTCACTATAAATTACCTTTGGCTATGACCTTAATTCCTTTGAGCCATGGGAATGAATCTCTTCTAGAGCCTCTGTCCCAGACAGTTGTCTCAGGCATAGCCAGGCAGGGGCTTAAGGGTGTCTTTCTATAGTGGGGTTTTGAGAGTGACTGCCCCAGCCTCTGTCCATGTGTTGTGATTTTAGACATGGGTATAGCAATATACCTAAGAGCTTGTAGCATCAAGCCAATCCTGGCCTGTGCTGGGATTGGGAGTGAGGCAGAGGCCACACTGAATAGTTATCTGCAGCTCCTGCAAATTTACCAGGGAATGATGGAGATGCAGATTTTCTGCCACTCACAAAGCCTCAGAGCTCATGTAACCCAAAAGAATCTTAGAATTCAGGATTTTTATATAGTAGCAAAAAAAATTATTCCTACTTCTAACCCCAAGGTAAATAAGGCAGACCATTTCAATAGCTTAAGGTGTCTTCTGGAGAGATCTTCCTGTTAAAGGGAGAGAAACAGATGTTAGAAGGGATTAAGAAATGTCCTTGAATCATATCACAAGCCTGTGACATACAGAGCTTAAGAATTTTTGACTGAGTCACTGCTGTATCTCATTGACTTTGCCAATGAGGTATTGCAATGTCAACGGTGTCTACTTTCCTGAGTCCCTTATCAATTTTATAAAATTGATTTGCTCTTGAAAACACCACAAGAAAAGATGAACTGCCTTTGAGCGATAGAATATAGAAGGGTAAAATTTAGATTAACCAGCCACTCTCTCTCCAGGTGCCATCAACAAATACCCCCCTGCAGATCTGATACCCAAGTGTGTTAACATCACCTCTCCCAACCCAGAGAACGTTGGCTCAGGAAACACTGTATTGTGAGTTGACAAAAACACGGTTTGAGTAATACTACAGCTGGACACAGTCCTAACGAAAATAATTTGAAATGAATGGGGTTTTAGTTTTCAGGATGCAAGTTTGGCTGTTGGATGCAGGTGTGTGTGTGTGTGTGTGTGTGTGTGTGTGTGTGTGTGTGTGTGTGTGAGAGAGAGAGAGAGAGAGAGAGAGACAAATACTCCTGGGTTGTGATGACTGCATAGATCAGATCTGGGGTTAATAGCAGATAGAATGTGAACCATATTAGAAAGAACCATGTTTCCATTTCTGTTGCTTTTATTAATACCTTATATAACACCACCCTAATAATAAGTACTGTCAAAACAGAAAACTTATAATATCAAAGGTTAGCTGTAGCAATTTTAGAGTAGAAGAAAAACACAAAAGAGAAAAAGTTGTGAAAGCAACGAAAGCATTCACCATTTAAAAAACAGAACCCGTATGAAAACTGGTAGGAAGGATTCTTTTAAGTTTGATTTTGCAAAGTACAACCCTAAGTACTCAATAAAAATTCAGTCATGAAAATAATATTGCTTTGGAGTCCTAAACCCCTGATACGACATTCTAATTTCCCTTTAGAATATTAAAAATTGCCCCTGAGTCAGATTTCATCCACAAACTGCGTTTGAACTATTCCAATCACATGCATAAAATTGATTGCTGTTATATATCTGCCTGTATTTACATTTAATTCTGCAAAGGGCTTGGCTAATGTGTTTTTCATCTCTTTTCTCTGTCACCTCAGCCTTATTCCTGAGGTGTATGAAATAGAGACAGGAAACAGTGAGACAGGTTCCCAGGAGCAGCATTCCTTTGTACTAGGGAACAATCCTATTAATGGTTCTGGGACCACTACTGATTTGATCCAGAAGTTATACATGCTCTTTTCATCTGGAGAACTGATGATGAATGATAAGGAAGAGGCACACTCAGAAGAAATGCCAGCTCTAGCAGATGGTAAACAACAAGATAAAAAAGGTAACTTTGGGTACAATAGAATTGAAGACCCTGAAGTACCTTTGTTTGGATTTTCCCCTGGTGGAAGATGAGCAAGGGTGAGCAAGGAGAACTCACTGGGACAGGTGGAGATAGAGGAGCACTATCATCTAGGGCTGCAAGGGGTTCCCAAAATGAGGAGGCAAACAAGATAAAACTCAGAAAGGAAAAAAAAAAGGAATCAATGGGTCAATAGTGTTGGCAAAACCAGAACTAGAAGTAGATGTAAATGGTTGATGGAGGGTCAGGGAATGGAGACAGGAGAGGGATGAGAACAAAGACCACACAGGTCCGTGGTAAGCAAGCAGATCTGTACATCCTTGTGCAAAATGGGGGTGGGGAGGAGCTATACAATGAGCCGCTAATGTTTGAGGGTCTGCCATCTCCCAGAGCACCCTGGGCTTGCCTGCTCTGAGATGTGGGTGTCTAGCCCAGCCCCAGCCCCAGCAGTGCCTGGAATGGACAAGGCTGTTGTGGTTCTGAGATCTCTTTGGAGGCTGAGGGTAGATTCTTAGGCTACGTGAGGAGAAAATGGGAGATGAAGAACAGGAAGCGATAGTAGGCTCTGGAGCAGCTATTCTGCTATTTTGCTATGTACCAAAACTATATGGGAAATTATTTTAAAATTTCTTGGGTATCTGCAAAAGCTACAAGCATATATTTCCTATGACCAGCAATTTTACTCTAATATATATGTACAACAGAAAAACATATATTGACCAAAAGTCATGTACTAGAATGTTCATAACACCACTATTTGTAGTAGCCCCAAAGTGGAAACAAAAGTGCCCAACAGCAGGTATGATAAATAAATTTTGGTATGATTATACAATGAAATACCATATAGGTATGAAGTATCTATGCACAATGCTACATATGTATGCAATACAAATGAATACTTCACATATACATCTACACCATATGTATTAGATGCGGGTGTAATTGTAAACATAGCTAATGTATAGATATTGAACAAAATCAGCAAAATGATGGAAAATAAGAGAGATGAGGGTAGAGGAAATATAAAAAAATATAGAAAGGGGAGAGAAGTATAAGAAAAGAAAAATCAAATATAAATACAGTGCAATATCTAGTTCCAATCAAGATGGACTAAACACATACTGCTCTCTCTCCCACTGACTACAACTGAAAACTATGCAGAAAATACAAAAAGTCACTACCTGAGATCTCTGAAAGGTAACAAAAAGCAGATATATTGTGAAGGGACATGAGTTTACCGTTTTCTTTTGTGGTTTTGTGCCGAGGGCAAACCCAGTCCTGGAAGTGTGTGATGGCAGTGGGGCAAGAGGCTAAAACTCAGCAGAACCCCCATATTTCTGGGCAGAAGAACTAGGAAAAAAGGCCCCATTTGTCAGAGTTGATGGAAGAAATCCCCACTTTCCCCCTTTTTCTTCTCATGGTTTTGCTCTGAAGTGGACACAATTTGGAGCTGAGTGAAAGGCCAGCTAGCTAAAATTAAAGAGAAACCCTGTTTTTCTGGCCAGAGGAACTAGGAAGATAGGCCCTGCTGGCCAGTATGTGGGGGTAATCCCAGAGGCAAGAGAACTGGAGAAGGGAATCCTCTAATTCTAATTATGAGAGCTGCATACGCCTTCTACAGAGAATTATAACAGGACTTCAAGTCTACATAACATAATATTCAAAGTGTTCAGGACAAAATCTGAAATTAGGCAACATACAGTGACCAGGAGATGTGAGTTCTTGGAGGAAAAGACACCCAATAGACAAATCCATTAAATTAGCAGCTATGATAACTGTGCTCCATGAGATAAAGGCAAACAACTTGAACAGAAATAACACTCTCAGCAGAAACATAGAAATAATTTTTAAAAAAGAACCAAAAGGAAAGTTTAGAAGTAAAAAAATATATACAGTGTCTGAAATTTAAAAAAAAAGTTCACTGAATGGACTCAAAAGCATAAGGAAGATGACAAAAGAATCAGTGAACTTGAAGATAGACTAATTATATAATGTAGAGATTTTTAAAAGTGAACAGAGACTTGGAGACTTATAGAACAATATCAAAGGGCCTAACATTTGTTTCATTTGCATTTTAGAAGTTGAGAGGAAAGTTACATTTATTCAGAAAAAATACATATTTGAGGAAATAATGGACAAAAAATATTACTCAATTAGTAAAAGATATAACTTTATAGATTTAAAAACCCCACACCAGACACATCATTAACTGTTGAAAACCAAAGATAAGGAAATTTTTGAAGCAACTAGAGAAAACCTACATGTTATAAAAAAAAAAAAAGGAACAATTCTTCAAATGATCGTAGATTTCTCATCAGAAACCGTGAAGGCCAAGGGACAGTGAAACATCCTTTTCTTTAATGAAACCAAGGAACTCTGAACACAGAATTTTCTATCCAGTGAACATAGCCCTCCAGAATGAAGGCAAAATAAAGATATTCTCAGATAAAGGAAAAGGAGGAGGATTTGTTGCTCGCAGACATGGGCTGAAGGAGAGCAGGGAGTTGGTGGTGAGGCCAGATGATGGGGACCAGATCTGAGAGAACATGCTGAGGAGGAGACCCAAAGGGAGATCAATGAGGGGATTTGAAAGGGAGGCTTGTTGAGTAAGAGAAAGTGGTAGGTACCAGCTGCAGCTCACCCATGGGCAGAGCCATACTGTCTGTAAGGTAATTTCATGTACATGATGCCATTGAGTTCCCTCCAAAACCCTGGGTATAAGACACTCAAATTGATACCCCTCATATTTGGATGGAGAAACTGAAGCTCAAAGAGGTTTAGTGACTTCCTGGGACTTGACCCTGGTCTGGCAGCTCCTGATTCAGTGTGCTTTCCCAACACTGGAGGAAGGAATCAGATCTGAGATAGAGTGAGGGGATATCTTAGTCAGCTCAGGCTGCTATAACAAATGCCACAGACTAAGGGGCTTAAACAACAATAATTTATTTTCTCATGGTTCTAGAGGTTCGGAAGCCCAAATCAGGGCACCGGCCAATTTGATTCCTGATGAGAGCTCTCTTTCTGACTCACAGACAGCCACCATTTCTTGCTCTGTTTTCACATGGTAGAGAGACAGTCTTGGTGTCCCTTCTTCTTGTGCCTTTTTTATCAGATCACATCTCCAGCCTTATGACCTCATTTCCCTCCTTACATACAGGCCCTGTCCCCAATATAGTCATGTAAGGGGAATGCCTTCATCAAATGACTTTGGAGGGACACAGTTCAATCCACAGCAGGGGATATAATTAACCATGTAATCACAGGAAATAACCCTATGAATCAGCATTGCCCAAGTTTGTGCATTGTAATGACCAAGGTATTTGTTGACAATTCCATAGTCCAGCCCACACTCCGCATTACTTAAATCACCTTCTCTGGGAGTAAGACACAGGCATCCATTTTTTTGAAGCTCCAGAGGCAATTCCAGTGAGCATACAAGTTTGGAAAACACTGCAATAAATCTCATTTGATTCAGTCTTGTTAGATATCTTGAGGTGAGATTCCTGCTGAAAAGGGTAAGGTTGGTGGACTCAAAAGGGTTATCAAGTAAACACTACTGATACTTTCTTGTTTCTTATTCTTCATAATTTCCTCCAGAGGTTTTCTCCATTTTTCTACTTAATTATATATCCTACATCTAGAAGTTGATGATGTCTTTACTCATTTCCCTCAGAGAGTTCTAGCCAACAGCCTGAGATGGTAACATTTGGCCAGCTCTGGTCCAAGAAGTCAGTTTGAGTCTCTTCAGGCACTGTTAGTTTGGCTTCTTTCTTGGATTTTCCATAATCTTCCATGATTAGAATTTGAAACTGGAAGCACTTTAGAAATCATTGAGTTGTCCTGGATCTTTTTACTGATAAGGAAGTGGAAGCTACAGATGTCTAAAAGTCTTTACCAAAGAATATTCACAGTACTTAGTCCACACCATTTTGTCACAAAGATTTATACTCTACAATTATGTTTATAGAACATGAGTTCACCTTAAAGTTAATCCATGAAAGAAAGATAATAAAATCTGTATCTGCGTTGTTGAAAGGTTGAAGATGATACATATGAAGGTCAGAATACACACTGTGGTTGGCACATAATCAGCTAGTATTATCCCTGCATGAATGATCTAAGTCTGGCAATACTGGACAATTACAAATAAAAATACACTGTGAAGAGTGATCACCCTTTAGATGCTTATCTTTGCAATGCTTATCTGTGTTTTCCGGAAGTGAGTGGGCTTTTTTTCATGTACCCTTTTTTTTCCTTCTGTTTTAATTTTATCTATCTACTTAATGCACAGATTTCTTTTTGCTCATTATAATGTACATTTACAAGATTTTCTTTTAATTTATTTATTGTCTAATCTACATCCAAGTTAGTTGGCATAGAGTGCAACAATGATTTCAGGAGTAGATTCCTTAATGCCTCTTCCCCATTAGCCCATCCCCCCTCCCACCACCCCTCCAACAACCCTCTGTTTGTTCTTCATATTTAAGAGTCTCATGTTTTGTCCCCCTCCCTGTTTTTATATTATTTTTGCTTCCCCTTCCTTATGTTCATCTGTTTTGTATCTTAAAGTCCTCATATGAGTGAAGTCATATATTTGTCTTTCTCTGACTGACTAATTTCACTTAGCAGAATACCCTCTAGTTTCATCCATGTAGTTGGAAATGGCAAAAATTTCATTCTTTTTTATTGCCAAGTAATACTCCATTGTATATATATATACCACATTTTCTTTATCCATGCATCTGTCAATGGACATTTGGACTCTTCCCATACTTTGGCTGTTGTCAATAGTGATGCTATAAACATTGGGGTGCATTTGCTCCTTCGGAACAGGACACCTTTGTCCCTTGGATAAATATCTAGTAGTGTAATTCCTGGGTTGTAGGGTAGTCATTTGCAAGATTTTAATGTGGATTTTTAAAAAGTGTAATTGTATTCCTTTTCCCATTATGCCAATTTAGGACTTGTTTCTTAGTCTTTATTTTTCTAGTATCAGGTTCAGTGTCTATCAAAGTGTGGTCTCTGGACCACCAATGTCAGCATCATCTAGGAAGTCATTGGGAATACACACTGTTGAATTCTACCATGGGCCTGCTGAATCAGAAACTCTGGAGTTGGGGCCCTCCAGATGATTCTAATGCAGGCTAGAGTTTGAGAACCATTGACCTACTGTTAACAGATATTGAGCCTAAATTACTCTTCTTTAATGGAAGTCCTCTCACTAGGCATTAATAGGTAATTAGAAAAAAAATTTCCTGTAAAATGTTGATAAGTAGATATCATTTTTGTAGGACTTCTCAGTGCCTTTAATGGGCTCATCTTCATTGTGATTCTGAGAGAGGGGCTACAGTCAAACCAGTATGACCACAAAATCTTGTAACAGCATCTTTGTGGGCTAGTATTTTATAGGAACTACTTTGGGAAGTAGTAGTTGAAAGAGTGAATCCAGGGATCACTGGGTTGGGACTGGATTCAACTCCTATTTCTGCAGTTACTGGTCATGTGATCTTAGGCACATTACTCTGTCTCTCTGAGCTTCCATTTCCCCTTCTGTAAAATGGGCATAATAATAAAGTGTATATCATAGGCTAATGTGATCACTAAATGAACACAGCACTTTGTGTGGAGCTTCAAACAGCACTTTGTGTGTAGTGAATGCTTAATACATATTAGCTATTATTTAAATATTGATGATGATGATGATGATGATGACAGTGATGATGACAAATGGCATTAGAGTTGATGGTCACAGTGGAAAGAATGTCAGCCTGGGAATGAGGAGATCCAGATGCTAATTTTGGTTCAGTCCCAACTAGCTTTGTGATCTCAAATAGTCACCACATTGCCTTGGTCTTCAGCTTTCTTATTTGTATAATGAGGAGCTTGGTCAAGGCCAGCGTTTTTATACTGGATGCTACTGGGGAACACAAAAGACTTCCCAGTGCATGGGTTTCTAAAAACTACTCTTAAAGGACTCTGTCTACTGAGAATGTCTCTATCTGAGGAATCATGGAGGCTCTCCTTTCCTGCCTTCCTTTTACAAATAGCGCCCCCCCCCCCACCTCACACAAGAAATGGCATACTTCTCAACCATTCTTTTTAAAGATTTTGTTTTTAAGTAATCTCTACACCCAATGTCAGACTCAAACTCACAACCCCAAGATCAAGAGTCACATGTTCTTCTGACTGAGCCAGCCGGGGAGCCCTTTCTCAGCCATTCTGAATCTGATTATGTGCTTTGCCCAGGTGTACATGGGAGGCATGGGATAGTGGGTGGGTGTCAAACAAGGAATCAAAATACTGGATCTATAGGCCTCCTTGAGGCCATGTAAGGCCTCAAGTCTTTCCCATCTTGTATGTGTTTCTGTTAAGGAAAACATGTGTTGTAGAAAGAGGTATCTGAACTCATGTTTGGATATTTAGAATTCGGGTATACTCTAGATTGAGGATGGTAGGAGTGATGATAACTTTCATTTAGTAATCTGGCCTCTCCCATTTCCCATAAGACACACCTCTTCTTTTTTTAAATTTTTAAAAATGTTTATTTACTTTTAATGTTTATTTTTGAGAGAGAGAGAGACACATGGAGCGTGAGCAGCAGAGGGGCAGAGAGAGAGGGAGACACGGAATCTGAAGCAGGCTCCAGGCTCCAAGCTGTCAGCAAAGAGCCCACCGCAGGGCTCAAACTAACGAACTGTGATATCATGACCTGAGCTGAAGTCGGAAGCTTACCTAACTGAGCCACTGAGGTGCCCCAAAAGATGCATCTCTTCTGTGTGAGAAATCTGTGAGAACAAAGCAAAGAGTCTATAGTTGAAATGTTGAAGGAGAGCAAGCATTGTTTCATTAGGCCAACAAAAATCGTAGCCTTAATCATTTACCTATGAATGGAATCATAAATAAGATGTCATCACATGACAAGGTGTTGATTGGTTTTACTATAAGGATCACTTCTACCAATTAGGCTCACTGCGAATATGTCCCATAAAGTGAATGAGCTAAGTAGGAGCTTCAAAATTCTGAGGAAAAAGATATATAAAATGGATTATAATAAATATTATTTTACCAAAAATATAGTAATAGCATATATGTCAAGTGTGCTTAATTTAGCAATATTGGAATTTTCCAGCCATATTTTAGTTTCTCAAGTTAAATGCCATACCCATAATTGAAAGATTAACTGGTATTGTGAATAGCCGTTCAATAAGTTTGGTGAAGGGTTTTGGGGTACATTTTCCAGAAGTGAGAAAATGTCATTCAGTGACTGGGTAACAGATTCTTTTGTAAAATCTTTTGAAAGATTATGGGGTCATTTTGGACACATAACTCAGAAGGAATTCAAAGAACTATTTGCTATTGCTCAAATAAAACTCCTTCAAAAACACATCTATTTATGTAAACTATTTATCGGTACCTAAGTCTATAATAATAAATATTAATAGAATTAATATTAAACCTTGCCTCACTCTAACAATAAATTGTAGTAGTAAGTAAAAATAATAGGGGAAAACTACACCTCTCAATAAGAAATGCATTTCCGGTAAAATTTTTACTTTTTTCTGATAGAATTACCAAATTTAAACATAGATGCTGTTTTGATAAATTGTAATGGTAATCCATCAGAAAAAAATGTTAATGCGTAGAAGCTTATAGTCATATAAAATGAAAAATGTGCAATTAAATATACTTTTTGCTGCAGAGGATTATGATTAGGTAAATAATAAAAGGTTTTAAGGCATAAAAATATATTACAGTTAAATGAAATTCTATGGGGGAAGTGCAATGGAAATACACATTTAAGGAGAAAAGTAAACACTACAAAAGTAAACACTAAAAAATATCTGACTTTTAACTGTGAACATGTTTACATATATTTTAAATGGATAGTGGTGCTATCAAATCACTGTGATATTTAGATTCTATTGGGTAAGCTAAAGTAGAAATGTGACAGTTTTATTTTTAAATATCAGTTTTTATGATATGTCACAAATTACACATCCTTTTCTAATATTTAAACTCATAGTGAAAAAATAATTAAATGTTAACTTTAACATATGCAAGGCAAGAGTTCATGATTGTTTTCCTTTGAGATGGGTGTGTGAGCAAGTGTCTGAAGACAAGTAGATGGGATCATCTCTCATATCCTTCCTTGCTCCAGGTTCCCCGGAGCTGACCCCGGGGTGAAGATGTGTGTGCATGTGATTTACTGAGATGGCACTCACTGACAAGAGAAGCAGAAAGGGAATGGAGGAAACAAGACAGGGAAAGAGTGGAAGACAAACAAGGGTGTCATCTTGGGCAAAGTACCATAGAGCACTTGGTCTTTGCAGACACTCCGGCATGTTGAGTTAATGCTGCAGAGTCATCCTGACCTGAGACAAAGAAGTTGGGCTTTCTTACTCCCTCCTAGATCATTGACTGGCCAAGGGTTGTCTTGGGAAGGGCTTTAAATTCCAAGACACTCACGCTGCATGTGATTAAAGCCATTCCAGCGGCTGGACAGCAGCCCTCCTAAGAATAGTAGGTCCTGATGCTGGACGCAAAACTCACATGGGGGTGGTCACGAAGGACGGGGAAAGAGCGATGGGAGGGGTAGGAATGCTGTCCTTGAAATTAACACTAAAAAAGAAGATCGGAAGGATTCTGGGCAGAGTCCTAGCTCTGCACATTCCTTCTAGCCCTGAATCCATGATACCAGCCACTGAATGTACTGAGTGTGAAATTTCAGATGATGAATGTACCAGCATTTTCCTAGGAAGAAGCATATCTATAGTTCTACTTATATGTTTGTATCTATTATCACATATTACTCATTTGTATCTATTATCACATCACCCTTTTATTTTGACCACTGAAAATGGCAAAACGATGTGTGCTCATTTCATATGTGGGAAAAGAGAAGTCGAGTCTAGAGGAACATTTTAAACAAATCCAGTGACATTAAAAGCAAATTCATATTTTTATGTTTTGCAGATGGTGAGGCCCCAAGATGATCATAGCAGGAAAGGAAGATAGCTCCATTGGCAATGTGTGATTCCATGTGGTTCTAACCAGAACGTGTAAATCATCTGCTAGAAGTAGAGTGGTGACCAGCAGGAATTTTTCATGAAACCAGTTGGCTAGTAACATGCTAAAGTTGTTCTGTTTCAAATCTGAGAAGGAAACTTTTCTGAGTGAAGACATCAATGAGCAGAACTGAGTGAGAAACTAGGAATGACTTCACTTCTTCCAAGAATTGAGAACTGATCGTGAAGAGTTAACTGAAGTTTTTCTTTGACACTCTGTACGGTTCAGGCAGCACTTTTGATGCTATATCTGCTTAAAGATTTTCATTTTCATCATGTCTACATCTCAAATTGAACTGTTGAGCAGAAAGCAGAGTTCGAATTTCCTAGGGATGTCTTCTCTCTCTTCATAGAACTAGAAATCCACATCCATGCCTCCAGTTCTGTTGCAAACCCTCATGACCTGAGCACCCTGTAAAACCTAGCTGGCAGGCTGCTAGCACCGTAGTCAACACTTGCTCTTTACCAGAACGTTTACAAAAGAATGGAATTTATAAGAAAGAAAAAAGTAAGATGAGGCTAATTTTATGAGTGGCTGTTTTGTGCTGTGACCATTCGTTTTACATTTTAGCATGCTTTGCTTTGTATGTACTTGATTTTTGCTGGGGGAAAAAATAGGAAAAGCATGACTATTCTATGTGATCAGAGCTGTTCTTGGGAATTACAGTAGAGCAAGAGACAAGTTCTAAAATAAAAGCAAGTCTGACCTGGAATTTTGTTCTGTTATTTTTATTTACCTGTAGGCCAACTCAGACCCATTGGAACACCAGTACAGGATTAGACATATTTGGAAAATATATATATAATGTAAAATAAGCCAACAGTGGAGTCATTTTTTAAATCCTTCCATTTGGTCAAGGCAACTAGCAATTGCCAAGTTAGTATATTTTGTATAATACCATTGGCAATTTTGTACTTTTCCCACATAATTTTCCTTAACAGTACTCTTGTTGAATAATTTTCAAATAATCCAATCAATTCTAGGCTGCCAAAAATCTTTTTTTTTTTTAATTTATTTATTTCTAGGAGAGAGAGAGAGACAGCGTGAGCAGGGGAGGGTCAGAGAGAGAGGGAGTCACAGACTGAAACAGGCTCCAGGCTCTGAGCTGGCAGTCAGCACAGAGCCCGACGCGGGGCTCGAACCCACTGTGAGATCATGACCTAAGCGAAAGTCGGACGCTTAACCGACTAAGCCACCCAGGCGCCCCTAGGCTGCCAAAAATCTTAAAGTAGCCACACATTGCCCTCTGGGAAGTTCTAAAGCAAACTCTACTCTTCAATAAATTAAAGTTCTGCTTTTCCCTATGCATCCTGATATGTGCGTGTCTATAAATGCATGTATGAGGAATATATCAGACCCCTAAAGCTGAAAGTAACATGAGTTCTCAAGAACGTGAAACCAGAAGAACTCACACTCTGCTGATGGAAGAGCAGATGGTTCCACCTTTGAACAGCATGTTATCTACGTAGGTTGATGAAGCGCATATCCTGCGACCCAGACATCTCATTATTAGGTCTCTATGCATGTACACAACAGGCCAAATGAAAGCACCGGCTCACCACAGCATTGTGTGTTTCCATGAAGACCCGAAACCAACTGAAATGTCCTACATGTGGCATATTAATACACTGTAGCTGCATTTATAAACAGTGGACAAATAACAAAGGTAATATCAAAACAAAAGAAGTTGCAGAAGGATATATTATGATATCACTTATACCACATCTTGACCACCCAAAAGGCAACATTACCTACTGCTTATGAATGCCCACAACTGTAGTAAGCATCTATGACACTGTCTATGTAACACCAAATTTCAGACAGTAGTTACCTTTCAGTGAGGAGGGGTAGCAGAGGTCCAATTGTCATTATGTCTTATTTTTTACACTAGGTATTGAAAAACTGGGTGTTCTTTGTATTATTTTTATCTACTTTTGAATGCCTGACCTATTTCCAGAATTTAAAAAGAGTAAATCCAGTCATAAAAATAAATCGTGCTAAGAATTGTGAGGAATTAGGGGCGCCTGGGTGGCTCAGTCATTTAAATGTCTGAGTCTTGATTTCAGCCCAGGTCATGATCCCACGTTTCATAGGTTTGAACCCTGCGTCGGGCTCTGCACTGACAGCATGGAGCCTGCTTGGGATCCTCTCTCTCCTTCTCTTTGCCCCTCTCCTGCTTGTGCTCTCTCAGATAAACTAAAAAAAAAAAAAAAAAAAAAAATTGTGAGGAATTAAAAGTATGTATAACCGTTCTTGCCCTTGATGAGTTTGCATTAAGTCAAGGTCACTAGAGCTGGGTAACCAACAACAATGGTTCTCTGAACACCAAGCACCAGGACCAGGGAAACTTGTACCCATCACTGGTGTGCCACATAAGTTTGATCAATGTATAAAGTTAGTTTATGTTACCACTAGGTGTACATTCACTTTCCATGTGAATTTTGTGTCTGAGTGGTCACTTGACTCTGAACAGCACAATTTGATGCAGGTAAGATGTAAGAGTGACATAAATTGACAGTTTCACTGGAGGAACAATTGCACTGTAAATATAAGGAGCTTTTAAGTAAATGTATTATGTAGTTTGGACATTCCAGTCCCACACATAATACTTGAATGTGTGCTGTGAGGACAAAGAGGTAGAGAATGTCCAAAGACCATACAAAATACTGTGTGTGAATTCAGAGTAAGGCTGCTAAGTTGAGCCAGTAATTGCTTTGGAAATCAAAGAAGGAAAAAACTCACTTGGGATTTCATCGTGGGAGAATACTTCAAGGAATAAAGGGGATTCATACTGGGTCTGTACTTACAGATCATGAAGGCTCTACTTCCACTTCCTTTAAGCTAACAGTACAAAGTCTTTCCATGCCTTAAAAGACCCTTCACAATCTGAGCTTTGCTCACCTTTCCAGCCTAATCTCTCCCCACTGCAAGGAACCTCTTTCCGTCAGTGCCTCCTATCTATCTTTCTGGGCTGGCTCTCACCTCTTGGGAACGCCTTCCATAAACTTTCCAAAACTGGGCCAGGTGACCCCCCACCATACTGCGTAGTTTCCCAGTACTGGATCGCTTGCTCTAGGTCCTCTCCAGGAGGGTTATAATGGTTCTAAGTGTCTAATTCACTTATCTATGTCCCCAAGAGGCACCAAAGTGAACACCCCTGCCTGTCCATCACTGTACCCCCACACCCAGGATGGTTCCTGGCCCTTAAAAGGTACCCAATAAAGGTTTGGTGAATAAATAAATATATTCACCTTGAAAGATAAATATGGTTTGGTTTGATGGATAGAAAGGGAATTGGCATGAAAAACGAGATGGACAGAACAGCCAGAAATACCTGTGTGTGTGTTTGTGCACTGACATGAATGGGAAAATGGACACTGTGTGAGCGGGGCTGAAAGGGGGGCAGTGAGACTGAACTGGAAATCTCAGAATTAGTGGAAGCTGAGCCACGGCAGGTGTGGTGGGTTGCTGAAAAGCCTTTGCTTAAAAGCTTTAACAAAACCCAGGAAACTTAAAAAAAAAATCTTGAACCATTCTACAGTAGCCACTCTATTTGCATATGAAACGGCCTGTAAGCAAAATTGCACGCCGCCTCCGCCCCGAAAAAAGGAGCCATGGAACAGGCTGAAAGCACATACTTTGCTAGCGGTTCTGTGCAGAAAGGACTCCTAGTCGAGCGCAGCAGCCTTACATGACATGGACAAGGCACTGCACAACAGCTGGTCAGAATTACAGATGACTAAGAATCCTGTGATATCTCTGGAAAACTTCATTTGACATCTTAAATCTGACTCCTAGGTCTTTTATCCAAGTGAGCGGTGGAGCTGAGATTTTGAATAACCATAGCTGCAAATTTGTGCAGCTCTTACTGGATTCCATAAATTGAAACATCTTCCCACCTCTGACCTACACTCTGGAATTTTCTGTGGACTACACATATTCTCTAGCCCTCCACTGTCCACCTTGATAATCCTAGAGGATCTCATTTTGTAGCACATTTGGAATGTAGAGTAGGGGGTGCTCAGTACCTGGTTTTCTTTGTGCAGGGAAGGGATGAATGAATAAGCTTTACTTATCTTGCTGATCCTGGCTAATATCCCACTGGCCTCCCTCACTTCTTCCCAGCTTCTACTTTCCAAAGTGCATTTGGATTGTGCGTTGAGAAAAATTCCTGTAACAGCTAGAAGCTCTCCCCCGCCACAAATGCCGCTGATAAGGAAGTTCTCGCCTCCAGTGATGCCAACAACATCTGTGTAGGACTGGGCTCACAAGACGCCAGTTTTCGGTCTCTTAAAAGAGCATACACAACTCCAGGGTGCCGGGGTGTGATAGGAACCGACTAGTAAATAGACTAGTAAACAGCGTAAATCATCTTTTATCACCTCCATTACTAGCACTTCTACAAAGTAAAAATGTTCTTTCTTCTAATGTTACGTAAATTGAGCTACAAGTGTCCTGTGTTTCATGGTTTTGGAGGGGGGAGGCCACAATCCTAACTACTCAAAGGGTAGCTGATGGGCAGTGAACCAGCAGCATTGATATCACCTGGGGGGCGGGGTGTAAGAAATGCAGAACTCCTGGGCTCCACCTGAAGTCAATTTGATGAGAACCTACTTGTTAACATCTCCAGGTAATTCGTATGCACATTTAAGCCCGAGAAGTGCTGACTTAGGATTCACTTGCTTGAAGCTCTGCAAATGAGCAGGTGCATTTTGGGGACTTTCAGCTCAGCACAGCATCGCAGATGCCACCTACCAGATAGCATGCCTAATGCCAGAGGTGGAGAATATACAGATAAATAAAAGGTGACACGTGTCTTGAGTTCAGGGTCCTCTAGCTGGGAAGACTGACTCAGAAAGAGATCACCTCAATTTCATGTAGTCGTGTGAAGGTGAAGTTATGCAGGGAGCATCGTGAGAATATGCAGGACTCCTTTCCCCAGACTAGGAACCCAGAGGTTTCTTCAAGAAGAGGTCTTTTGATCTGAATGAAAATAGTTGGATACAAGTTAGCCAAGCAACAATCAGTAAGTAATCCCTCAAAAAGCAATTATATCTCCCAGCTCTTCTCAAAATAGATTTTTGTTTAAATCATAAACCCTATTGTGTTCATGGGGAAGGAGAGTGACTGCTTAGATTTGGTATCACTAACCTGAAGCTAGGAGATGGATATAGAGAGGATGGTACAGGCCAGCCATAGAGGACCTTGTGTGCCATGTTGGAGAGTTTAGATTCTACTCTGGAGGCATCAGAGAAGGAGCGTAGATAGATTTTATTATGGCTGGTACTGGCTGCTGAGGGAAGACAGGATGGAAGGGAAGTTGAATTAATCACAGGGTCTTCCGTTAGTTTCCTAGGCAAGAATGGACTGTGGTGGGGCACCTGGGAGGCTCGGTCAGTTAAGAGTCCGACTTCGGCTCAGGTCATGATCTCACAGTTTGTGGGTTTGAGCCCCACGTTGGGCTCTGTGCTAACAGCTAGCTCAGAGCCTGGAGCCTGCTTTGGATTCTGTGTCTCCCTCTCTCTCCGACCCTCCCCTGCTCGCACTGTCTCTCCCTCTCTCTCTCTTTCTCTCTCTCTCAGAAAATAAACAAAACATTTAAAAAAGTTTTAAAAAAAGAATGGACTGTGGTGCTCAGGCTGGAAATGCATGGACATAAAAGGGAAATATCTAAAGGGTACAATGAGTGGGACATGAAAATCCATTAGTTGAAGCAGAGGACAGGGAGAGAACTGGATATTTAGGCCAATGGTTCTCAAACTTGAGTATGCATCAGAAGTCCCTGGCAGACCCACTCGCAAAGTTTTTCTTTCAGCAGCTCTGGGGTGAGACCTAAGAATGTGCATGTCTAACATGTTCTTAGCTGGTGTTGACACTGCTCATCCTGGGCCATGCTTCCAGAGACACTGCTCTAGTGTAGCCCAATGAGCCTTACTTTTTGACTGCTCCTTGGGAAGACCTGAGGAATTTTTAAACTGATGCCTGGCCCTTCCAACAGGGATCGTGATTAAGTTGGTATGAGGTACAGCCTAAACCCTGGGCGTTTTTAAAACGCCAGGTGATTCTACTGTGCTGTTGAACACCAGCTAAATACCACTTAATTATATTAGCAACACGGGTAAAGGAGCCATTTTGGTGTTTCTTACATTTATGAAAACTTAGCATAATATTCCTATTTTCTTGTTCCCTCCAAGACTTCATTTAGTGTATCTCATAAGTAGGCAAGTAAACAGTTGATCCATCTGGAAGATCAATAAGATAGCTGATAATTACCATCTACGAGGGCAGATAACTGAAAAGACCTACTAGACCTTATTTCCACACCCAAGGCAGGAAGAAGAGGGAAAAGAAAAAAAAAGCCCCCACACATGCTGAGTCTTTACTGTGTAGCAGATGCTCTAATAGGTACATCACAGACATTATTTAACTTAATTCTGATAACAAAAGGGGAGAGTAAGATATTATCTCCATTTTATGAATGGGGGACCTGAGACTCAGAAAGAGACGGTTACACAGTGCAAAGAAAAGCAGGATTTAGATCTGGGTCTGCTTGGTTCTCCCAAAGACCATATTCTTTTCACGCATTGTCATGGGAAGAGAAAATGGCTGTAAGATACAGAGGGGGGGAAATGGCCAGAGGTGCTAACTCTAGTCCTAACTCTGTCCCCAACTAGTGGTGCCACTGTGAATGAATCCCCATATCTCTGGGCCTTGATTTCCTCATCGATAAATGGGCATACTAATTCATTGGATTAAGGAGATGATGCTCAGCACAATTCCTGGCATATGGAAAATACTCAAATCATGTGAACTGTTACTATCTTCCACTTCATCATCATCATTATCCATACAATCTTCCCTAACGTTCCTGCAGTTTATAAATTCTGAGATGAAGAATTTGCTACTTCCTCAGGGTGCCTGGGTGGCTCAGTCGGGTAAGTGTCAGACTTCGCCTCAGGTCACGATCTTGCAGTTCATGAGTTCGAGCCTCGTGTCGGGCTCTGTGCTGACAGCTTAGAGACTAGAGCCTGCTTCAGATTCTGTGTCTCCCTCTCTGCCTCTCCCTCTGCTCATGCTTCCTCTCTCTCTCTTTCTCTCTTTCTGTCTCAAAAATAAACATTTAAAGATTTTTAAAAAAGAATTTGCTACTCTCTTTCATATCAGCAGTAACTTTCTGAAACTAACCAGTGACCTCATCCTGAGAATTGGTCTTTGTTTACAATGAGCCACTCCCTTCCTGTAGCTCCCCTGCCCCCAGTCCCCCCTCCTCCTCATCCCCAGGAGCTCTGGCCAGCTGCAGATGCTTGCTGCTCACCCACAGCTGTGACAGAGAGCCATGGCGGTGTTTTGGTGACCTTTGCAGGAGGTCTGTCGGGTCTCAAGTGCCGGTCCCCTCTCAGTGCCCGTGAGAGTCTCGTGCCAGACCTGAGGATTTCTGTCCAGTGAACACATCTGCAGTGACAAATGGCTCGTATTCCACAACTTCGATTCTTATGATCTAGTTCTGTTATTTGATACCGCGTAAACTTAAAGATGGGCCAGGACGCAATTTGAAATCATGGAAAAAGTAAGATTTGTTCTGTCACATACACTTAGGTAATGCTGGGCTTGTGGCTTAACTTATTGGGATCTGTATGTTTCTTGTCTGTGAAATTGGTTTTGTAGGATTTGGCAGGTATAAAGTGCATCTGGCTCTCAGCAGCTCCTCAATAGAGGGGACACCAGGGAACAGGGTTGTGTAGAACTTTGGAGAGGGCAGATCATGGCTTTATTAGGACTTTTTACAATAGATTTGCTGCCAAATCTATTGTAGCAAATAAGTTCAAATAGCAAATTTCTGCAACAGTTTCACTTCAGCGTTTCCACTGGGTACATGTCTACTGTTCTCTTGAACACAGGCTGGGATGTGACCTCAGGCACCTTCAGACTCACAGCTATTCGACAGCAATGGTGGGGCAGAATCGACGGTATTTCATTTTGTGTAAGCCTTCTGGAACTCAGCAGAGGGACCCGGCCTAGTGCAAACATGGGAGCGACTGTCCTCAGAGCTTCTGCCAATGTTTGCAACCTGCCTGGTTGGAAGATTTTCCAACTGTCCGTATGCATTTCCTGACCTCGGCAGCTAGGTCTCTCACTTCGGCACTTACTCTTGGAGAATAGAAAAACCAATAGTGAACAGCTAATAACTAACTTTTTTTTTTTAATATTTTACTTCTTTCTAGGAGAGAGAGAGAGAGAGAGAGAGACAGAGACAGCATAAGCAGGGGAAGGTCAGAGAGAGAGAGAGGGAGTCACAGACTCTGAAACAGGCTCCAGGCTGGCAGTCAGCACAGAGCCCGACGCGGGGCTCGAACCCATGAACCGCGAGATCATGACCTAAGCGAAAGTTGGACGCTTAACCGACTAAGCCACCCAGGCGCCCTGCTAATAACTAACTTCTAACAGAAGTTAGAATAAGTGTCAATGAAGCCGGGCTTTGGCATGCAACATTGTTTCACCCGAGCGCCAATAAGGGGGTGTACATGACCACATAGGATGAAGCTTGCTTAGTCACTACCAGAAAGCAGCTGGAGCTGATGTCCCAGAAACCTGTGGGTTTCCAGATGCTTGTTTCTCAAAGCAGAGTCTGGAAACCCCTGCCATCAGGCCTTGTTAAAATGCAGAGTCCCAGGCCCCCTTCCTACCTGGGCAGGATCCCTGGGTGTTAACACAGAAGCTGCATTTGAATACACTCTTCAGGTAATTGTTAAACGTATTGTATTATACTTTTCTCCTTTAATTTGGGTTGCTATAAAAGTGTTACTTGCTCAAATTTTTAAGAAGTGAAATAACATTAAAAGGCATACTAAAAGACAACAATTACCTCCTCTCTCCTGCCCAGATCCATTTCCTAGACGTTACCATATAAACTTGTTTTGTTTTCTTACTCTGTTTTTATCCCTTTGTTTCTAAATAACATGCTAATATTGCAATTTTATGTCCTTTTAATTTTAGACATCACCTGCTGACTTCCGGTTTTGACTGATGAATGTTTAGCAATTTTCTTAACATAATTATCCAGCGTCACCTTCTTGATATAGTCCCTTAAGTTTTTATTAAATCAAGAGATGGAGTTACTATTAATAACTATGTAAAGATTGCTTAATATGGAGCCAAGAAGGGATTATGAATATGTTCTTTCTTATTCAGCTTATCTTGGAATTTCAGCTCTGTCAAACAACTGTCAATTTCACTTTCCAATACTCAAATTTATCAAATATTTAACACTTTCTTTCCTTCAACCTGGAAGATGTCATTCCTAGAGCACCCATTATGGGGCTCTTAATTCTGTTTTCCTTGTTAGATTTCCTAGTACCTGGTTCCATCTCTTCTTCTTTCTTAGTTTGCTTACTTATTTTGACAAAATACATCCTCCAGTAACTTCCCTAAGAAACAGTACTTGGTGATGGAAGTTTTCAGTCCCGACATGCCCCAGAGGTCTCTATTCTGTCTTCTTATTTGGCTGATGGTTTGCACTGGGTTGAACACTATCTCCTGAAAAATTCATGTCCACCTGGTAGCTCAGAATGTGACCTTATTTGGATAAAGTGCCTTCACAGATGTAATTAGTTAAGATGTGGTCATACTGGATTAGAGTGGGCCCTAAATCCAATGACAGATGTCCTTATAAGAAGATCATGTGAAAACACAGAGACACCAGTGGACAGAAGGCCACATGATAACAAAGGCAGAGAGTAGAATGAGCACCTACAAGCCACAGAGTGTTCGGATTACTGACCATCACAGAAGCCAGAAGAGAAACAGGAAACATTCTCTCTCAGAGCCTCTAAAAGGAATCAGCCCTGCGGACACCTTGATTTCGGACTTCTGTTCTCCAAAACTGAGAGAATGCATTTTTATTGTTTAAAGCCACCCGGTTGGTGGTACTTTGTCATGACAGCCCTTGGAAATGAATACATGGTGTATACATGTGTATAATTCTATGTTGAGGATAGAATTGAGTATAATTTGCCTCCAAATTACGACAGCTCTGCTCCATGGCATTGTAGCTTCCAGTGTTGGTTGGGGAGGTCAAAGGCCACTTGAATTCCCATTTCTTTGTATGTGAAGTGTCCCTCCCATCATAAACTTTTCGGAGGTTTCCTTATTCCTGGTGTCCTAAAATTCATAAATAACTATCTGACTGTGTTTCTCTTTTTATTTATTTATTTATTTTTAAATGTTTTATTTATTTCTAGGAGAGAGAGAGAGAGACAGCGTGAGCAGGGGAGGGTCAGAGAGAGAGGGAGTCACAGACTGAAACAGGCTCCAGGCTCTGAGCTGGCAGTCAGCACAGAGCCCGACGCGGGGCTCGAACCCACGAACCGCGAGATCATGACCCAAGCGAAAGTCGGACGCTTAACCAACTAAGCCACTGTGTTTCTCTTTTTAATGATTGAGAGGGGCACATGGAGAACCTTTCTAATCTAGAAAGACAAATTCTCAGTGCTGGGGGATTATCTTGTGGTTTTTGTCTTTGGAAATTCCTTCTCTATTTGCTGCTAGTTAAAATCTCCATGATGGACCTTCCCAAATGTCTCCTGCTGCTTCCCATTCTCTACATGCCTTTCGTTTTACTTTCTTAGCCATTTCCTTGGCTCTGGGTCCTCTATTTTCTCCATTCTACTCTTTCTGTTTGTTTGGGTCTTTCTCATATTAGAAACTTTGCTCAACTACCCAGTGATGGTTGGTTGTTTGTACTTAAGAGTGAGCAGTGAACGGCTGATTGGAAACTCTGTGAAGGAAAAGTTTGTTAACCAGCTCTCAAGAGAGGAAGAGAACTAAAGTCCCAGCCACTTTGCCTAAAAGATTTCAGTCTCTCCCACAGTGGTTTTGTGCTCCTCCACACATTTTGCTATATCTGCTGCTTTAAGTTTTAAGCTTTTCCAAGGTTCTGAGAGAAGAATCAAATTACGTCTTGTATGTCCCTCTCGGACACACATAACTTGTAGCTTTCTGTTTTTTTAAAATATTTCATTTATTTCTGAGAGAGAGAGAGGAGAGAGAGAGAGAGAGCATGAACAGGGGAGAGTCAGAGAGAGATACAGAATTTGAAACAGGCTCCAGGCTCTGAGCTGGCTGTCAGCACAGAGCCCGATGCGCGGCTCAAACCCACAAACCGTGAGATCATGACCTGAGCCGAAGTCGGACACTTAACCGACTGAGCCACCCAGGTGCCCCAACTTGTAACTTTCTCCACTCTGTTAAGGATGTCTCCATTCATTTAAAGATTGCTGTCTTCAAAATAACAAAACAAAGAAACATGTGTTAATTCTCATTTGTGGCTGAATGTCCTTTAATCCTCTTTGTCCTTGTGCATTAATACTCTCTTTGTTGTTGTCATTGAAAGGGCTTTCAAGAAGAGATAGATTTGTATCATCACTCGCCATGTGGCACAAGAAGTTTCCTTTATTCTCCAATGCACCATACACAGCAAATATTTCTACTACAGCTTTCTGTTTCGTGAGAAACCTCTAGTTAAACAAGAACACAGACAGTGGAACTTCAAAGAGGACTAGACCCCAGTTCTGACACATACTACATACTTAATGTTTCTGATACTCCACATCCTTGTCTTTAAAGGGAAATGAAAATATCCACCTGTGAATAGTCAATGCTACTATTGTTATGCCCGAATTGCGAGTCCCCAGAGACCTCCAAGGAGCCAGCACCGATGCAAGAACAAAAAGGTCTTTATTACAAGTTCAAGCAGGGGCTCACCTGCCCACCGGCACAGCAGCAGCAAAGTGAAGCTCCGAACAGTGGCAAGCAAGGTTTTTATGGGGGAAGGGCGGGGGTGTTACCGTGCACACGTTGTACATTTTGCATCATTACATAAGCACCAATCATAATTGTACAATGCCCATAGTAACAGCATAGTAACAATTTTGACCATTCAGTATCTGCGAGGCGTCCGTTACGTTTGGCGGGACCCAATCATAACCTTTGAGAGTCTTTTAAAATGACCAATTATGAGCTGGGCTCAGAGAATCTACGTGGGGCTTCTGCAAGCAGTGATTGATTGGCAAGTTTGTACAAAGTAACTACCTGCAGTTCCCAGCCCTGACTCGTCTCCAAGACTACAGGAATGTTACACATTTCTTTTGATTGGCAGATCTGAGGGCGGTCCAAGGGTGGCTTCAGCTGAGGCTTTTCCTGGCACTGGGACTACGTGCAGCCTGAGGTTGTTTCTAATGGAGGACTTAATTTCAGGCTCCTCACTGCACACTCTTCGTGATATCTGCTTCAGGGATTATTTACAGTTAATTTGATCACAATCAGGAAGAAAGCCACACAGAGCTGAGGCTAGTTCCTGAAATCCCTGTATGTCGTCAGCATTTTGACCAATGCTGCGGAATAGCAGCAATGGTGGGTAGTGTCACTTTACTAACTTAACAGGATCATGCTGTTTTAGACATGGATGATGGACAGCCATCATCAAAGATGACTCGAACTGTTATATCACAGAAGAAAGGAAGGAAAATGTCAGTGAAAATCGCAAGCTCTCTCTTCCTTTGGTCAGAGTGTGATTTCTCCACAAGAATAGAGCTGTTCAGTAGTCAGGCTTTTACAGAATTTCCAGACACAGCTTATCTTTTTCAAAACTGAATTGTAAAATCCCTCAGGAAGTAGAAAGCATTAACTCAGAGCCAGAGTTCAGAAAGAGAGTAACAAATTATTCATGGCTCAAGAAACGAGTTTTCATAAAATGTGTTGAATAGTTGTATTTGAAATATTAACAAATGTTCTCAAATTCCCAAATGTAGCTTCAGACTGACTGATTTCCTCAAGTTTTAGGTACTGCTCAGTGAAATTTTATTTCTCCAACTGCCTACAAACTCTTAACTCCTGAAAAGTAGAATAGTTATACTATGAATGTCTGAAAGGCATGTTTGGAAATATTCTCATTATTTCTTGCTGTGAAAGATAACCTTATATTTTCTTTTTGAACTGTTATAATTATAAAAATAATGTGTCCATTATAGAAAACTTCAAAAATACAATTTGCAGTACAATCTGGCATTTACAGCTAAAGCTTATTTCAATTTTCATCAAAAGTATTAAACTTGTGGGGCACTCATTCCGTTAAGTATCCAACTTCGGCTCAGGTCATGATCTCACCATTTGTGGGTTCAAGATCTGCATCAGCCTCTGTGCTGACAGCTCAGGGCCTGGAGCCTGCTTTGCATTCTGAGTCTCCTTCCCTGTGTCTGCCTTTCCCACACTTGCACTCTCTCTCTCTCTCAAAAATAATCATTAACAAATTTCTTAAGTTATTAAACTTGTATTTATATTTCATAAAATTCAAAGTTTAAAAAATGGGGACAAAAAGTATATTGAATGAGGGGGGTGGATAGGTAGAGCACAGCAGATTTTTAGAGTAATGGAAATATTCTCTATGATCCCTTAATAATGGATCTATATGTATACATTTGTCCAAAGCTATGGAATGTACAATATCAAGAATGAACCATGATGAAAACTATAGACATTGGGTGATTATAGTGTGTCAATGTAGGTTCACCAATTGTAACAAAGTGCCACTCTATTGGGCGTTATTTATAATGAGGGAGACTATCTAACTGTGGAAGCAGGAGGTATACGGGAAATCTCTATACATTCCCCTTAATTTTACTGTGAACCTAAAACTATTTTTAAAATGAAGTCTTAATAAGAAAAAAAGTAGATCAAAATATCCAAGTTGTTCCACACTTAAGAGGTTTCTAACATTTGAGTTATTTGAAAATTAAAGTAATTAAAATTAAATTAACGTTTTACTTTCTCATTCTCACTAGCCATATTTCAAGTGCTTGACAGCCACATATAGCTACTGGCTAGCTAATTTATTAGACAGAGCTAGGTGGGAAGATACATAGATATGTAGATACAGGGATTGGGATAGAAATATGCCACATATGAGAATGTTCCCGTATCAATAAGTATTATTCCAGTACATGACTTTCAGTGATTATAGACTGTATCATTCTTTCTATGGGGTACATGGCAAAATATACCTATTTAATTATAAGATATTGGACATCTGTTTTTTTACTATGTTTTCTCTTTTTGCTATATAAATTTGTACTGTAGTTATGATTATTCCCTTGTGATAGATTCATAGAAATGGTATTACTAAGTTCCAGTTGAATATTACTAAGTTTATTTATCAGGGTTCTCCAGAACAACAGAACTAAAAGGACATATATGCAAAGAGAGACTTATTTTAAAGATTGGCCCATACAAGTGTGGAGGCTGGGAAGGCCTGCAGGTTTACCAGTAGACTAGAGACTCAGGAAATGCTGCTCTTTGAGCCTCAAGGCAATCTTCTGGTGGAAAGCCCTCTTCTTCAAAAGAAGTCTTTTTTTTTTTTTTTTTAATTCACATCTGAGTTACTTAGCATATAGTGCAACAATGATTTCAGGAATAGATTCCTTAATGTCTCTTATCCATTTAGCCCATCCTCCCTCCCACAACCCCTCCACTAACTTTGTTTATTCTCCATATTTAAGAGTCTCCTGTTTTGTCCACCTCCCTGTTTTTATATTATTTTTGCTTCCCTTCCCTTATGTTCATCTGTTTTGTATCTTAAAGTCTTCCTATGAGTGAAGTCATATGATATTTGTCTTTCTCTGACTAATTTTGTTTAGCAGAATAACTTCTAGTTCCATCCACGTAGTTGTAAATGGCAAGATTTCATTCTTTTTCATTGCCGAGTAATACTCCATTAGATATATATACACCACATCTTCTTTATCCATTCATCAGTTGATGGACATTTGGGCTCTTTCCATGATTTGGCTATTGTTGGAAGTGCTGCTATAAACATTGGGGTACATGTGCCCCCTTGAAACAGCACACCTATATCTCTTGGATAAATACCTAGTAGTGCAATTGCTAAGTTGTAGGGTAGTTCTATTTTTAATTTTTTGAGGAGACTCCATCCTGTTTTCCAGAGTGGCTGCACCAGTTTGCATTCCCACCAGCAGTGCAAAAGAGATCTTCTTTCTCCACATCCTCGCCAACGTCTGTTGTTGCCTGAGTTGTTATTGTTAGCCATTCTGACAGGTGTGAGGTGGTATCTCACTGTGGTTTTGTTTTGTATCTCCCTGACAATGAGTGATGTTGAGCATTTTTTTCATGTGTTTACTGGCCATCTGGATGTCTTCTTTGAAGGTCTTTTTGATTGAGAACTTTGACTGATTGGATGAGGCACGTTATGGAGTAAGCCTCCTTTACTCAAAGTCTGATTTAAATGTTCATCTTACCTAAAATATATCCTCACAGAAATATGCAATAATGTTTGAACAAATATCTCGATACTGCGGCCTAGCCAAGATGATACAAAACATTAACCATCATAGGGCACTTGGGTAGCTCAGCTCGTTGTGTCAGACTCTTGATTTTGGCTTAGGTCATGATCTCACAGTTCGTGAGTTCAAGCCCTGCATTGGGCTCTGTGCTGGCAGTGTGGAACCTGCTTGGGATTTTCTCTTTCTCCCTCTCTCTCTGCTCCTCCCCTGCTCAGCTCTCTCTATCTCAAAATATATAAACTTACAAAAAATTAACCATCACATTAAACTTAGGTTCTTGATACATATTATCAAATCATTTGTAATAGTTTATATTCTCATCTGCAATATACAAGCTCATCATATCACATCCAAACAATTAATATTATATTTTTTCTGTTTTTACTAATTTTATATGCAAAAAAATTCTGATTTTAGTTCATATAGTTTTGATCTGTGAGACTCAATATTCTCACATATGTATTGACCATTTATGCTGATTCTGTTCTCTTATTTATATTTCCCATCTTTTTCTATGCAAAAAGCAATGAAAAAAATCACAAAGGAGAAAGTATTATTCAATGCTACAAAATTTAAGAAAATCTGTATAGTGATCAAAGAAATGATAGACTGAGGAAGTTTTTTGAATAAATATGACACACTTAATGGTAAATCTCTACTGCCCAACAGAGTTTTGAGAGATACTGAGCTTCCTTGCAGAGAAGGTATTTAAACCAAGACAAGGTGGGGCACCTGAGTGGCTCAGTCGATTGGGTGTCCAACTTCAGCTCAGGTCATTATCTCAGGGTTCCTGGGTTTGAGTCCCCGTGTCAGGCTCTGTGCTGACAGCGAATTCAGAGCCTGGAGGCTACTTCAGATTCTGTGTCTCCCTCTCTCTCTGACCCTCCCCTGCTCACGCTGTCTCTATCTCTCAGAAATAAATAAACATTAAAAAAAAATTAAACTAAGACAAGGTGACTAGTATCAGAGATGCTCCCAAATGGATTCCTAAACTAAGAATCCCCTAAAATACACCAATATGTGACTATTATTAAAATGTCCCTTTCTCTAGCACTTGCCTTCTATGCAAAGATTCACGTATATAACTGTGGTTATTTCCTGAAATATCATTTTCACATGATTCTTTAGCACAAGATCTTTCTGATAATTATAGCCAGCCATTCTTCTAAACTCTTGCCTACTCAATCCTTGCAACTCCCTTATGAAGTAGGTACTATTATAATCTCCATTTCAGACAGAAGAAAACTGGTGCCCAGCAAGCCTAAATGATTTATTAGTTGGTTACAGAGGCAACACATGACTGGTGTTCACTTATCTCTTGTTTCCATCCAGTTGACTAGCTATGTGTTGGTTTATTCTCAAGCTAATTCTCAGAAGGCTTTGGAATGACTCTCAAAAGCATCCAAGAAAGATATGAAAGAGGAAAGCTGAACATCACTTCAGTGAACCGAGAAGAGCACCAAGAGGTAAAAGGGAAGGGGAAGGATCCTTGGTAAGGGCTCAGATTAGAGAGTGGTGCCAAATGATACCCCAAACCTAAAGGAATTTTTTCAAGATACAGTGGAATTTTGATCAAGTCCCAAGAAGAACCAACACTGAATTTCCTTTGTCAAGGAAATTTTACAGAAAGAGGAGAAAATTCTGATAAAGCAATCTCAGATGGACAAAGACTGGAACAAAAAGGGAGGTGAAGGAAAGGTGAAACCTTCCATAGTTCAGTGCATACAAAGTTGTTCTAGAGGCAGATCTTGAAAGGAGAGCTTCCAAGCCTCCAATCTGACTTTTGAATGGCTGCTCTGACTTGCCATGAGGTGAGCATTGGAGGGAATCACTCCATTTTTGGATAGTCACTAAGTGAAAAACAAAAAATTTTGCTAAAGCTCAACAATAAAGCACCAATAGAAAATAGACAAAATGCAAAGAATATGCAATAGAAAAAGGAACAGCATCATGCTTAATGATAAGATGCTAGAACTAGTTAATTCAACAGGTATTTGTCAAGCATCAACCAGGTCAGCCCTTTACTAAGTGCTAGGTATACCATTGTGAGAAAATCAGACAAGTTCTCAGATTTCGTGAGGTTTAAAGATAGGGAGATAGACATTCATTACACAACCACACAACTAAATATGAATTTACAACTGTGGTGAGTGCAATGAAGTAAAGGGACATGATACAGGAAGAGAAAGTAATAGGGAGACTGGTCTGCTCAAGATCCTGAGGGTTGGTCATCCTGGCAGAAGTGATGAATCAAGATCTGAGGAATAAGCAGGTGAGTTGGAGAAAGAACAATGTGTGAGAAGGCAGGTACCCTTCCATTAAAGTCAGAAATGAGCAGTAATGCTATTAACACTACTATTATTTTTTTTAAGTTTATTTATTCTAAGAGAGATCAAGAGGGAGAGAGAGAGAGAAAGAGAACAAGGAGGGGAGGGGTGGAGACAGAGAATCTGAAGCAGGCTCTGTGCTGACAGCAGAGAGCCTGATGCAGGGCCCGAACTCATGAACTGTGAGATCATGTCCTGAGCTGAAGTTGGACGCTCAACTGACTGACCCACCCAAGTGCCCCACTACTACTATTATTCACTCCATTCAGGAAATACTAACAAATACAATGGGACAATAAAACAAAATGGGAAAGGAAGAGGCAAAATTGTTATTATTATCAGATAATATGGCTGTCTAGAAAATTCCCCATAAAATGTAATTAAATGCCATTATATTGGAAAGGGTGTTTGCTTGGTAGGATAGTTGGTTATATATATATGGAAAAAATCTATATTTTTAATACAGCAATAATGAGGGGATAGTATTTATAATAAGAACAACAATGCAAAATACCTAGGCATAAGAATGACAAGAAATGTAGAAAAACTATAAAATTCCACTAAACAATATCAAAGAAAGCAAACACAGACATGTGCCATATTCTTAAAAAATAAGTGTTTTTAAATATAATTTGTCCCCAAAGTATCATATAACTTAACATGTTGGGGAGGGTGAGCATGGACCTTAAAAAATTGCTACAAATTTCATCTGGAAGAATTTTTTTTAACTGGGTAATTTACTCTACTGTATACTGAAACATGGTATGAAGCTGTAATATTTTTGAAATGGGTACAAAAAAGCATAGCCAAATCAATGGAATGAAAGTTCTAGAAACAGACATAACTAACTATGGAATTTTAGTGTAGTACCATTTTTAATAGTTTGACTAAATTCTGTTGTTTGGATGTACCGTATGGGATAAGAATGCTACTACCCCCTGATCATTGGCTATGTATGAGGTGACTATGATCATCTCTATTTGCCTGAAGCAGGTTTATGTCTCTTATCTTGACATGGTTATTAACAGTCTCTTCTTTCAATCTCAAAACTGTCCTCTTGTGGATGATACATCATAAGGTCACCCAAGTTATATATGTTATTTCTAATTTTTCCTAACTATAAACAGCACTTTAGTAAATACCCTTGCAGTTAACTCTTTATACAGAATTTTACATGGCTCAATCAAAACATGCACATATTTTAAGCTTTTTTATATATACTGCCCTGCCGCAGATGGATTATACCAATTTACACTCCCACGAGCAATTATGAGCACAGTCCTTTTTCCACAAATCTTCACAAAACTGTACTACTATTAATTTTTTAAGGTTTTCGCCAGTTCGTTTAGCAAAACTGTTTCGCATTGCTTTAATATAGATTTATTTCATTACTATTGTGAGTGAATATTTGTATAGATTAATGTTCTTTCATTGCAAGCAACCAAAAGTAACTCGGGATGGATATTGAGAAGACTGTAGAGGAAAGATAGCAGGGGCCCACAGAATTAATGGAAGTCTGGAAGACCAAGCTTAGGGGATGGTCAGGACACAGGCATCTCATGAGGTGAGGAAGCAGTCACCCCAGCAATGGACTCAATATGAAGGGCATCACTGGGTCAGGGCTGCTCAGGAAACCAGTGTAAGAACAAAATGGAGCCCCAGCAACTTTGGTCTCTTTATTCCTCTCCTCAGAGTCAAGTTCCAATTGACCTGGGCCACAGCCTGTCCTCAGGCTGGGAATGGGCAATGCCCTGATTACAATCCCACTGAATCACGACTAGAGGGAAAGCGATAACTTCTCAAGGGATATCAGAGTGTCGTTAGGATGGGGGAGTGGGCCCTGGGCAGGCAACCCCGTAATTGACCGTGACCACTTTCTACAATATTGGCTGTTCATTTCCCCTTACGTGAACCATCTATGCATCTTCTTCACCCATTTTTCTTCTGCAGTAGTGTTTGTTGTTGTTGCTGTTGTTGTTGTTTGGGGTTTTGTTGACATACAAGAGATTGGCAAGAACCTTTTAAAGCTGAACGCAGCAGGACTTTGCGAAGCTCCGTAAAGAGCTCTTCTGTCTGTAATTCACAAAAGTTAACCACCCTCCCCTGCAGGTGTTCTTGTTGGTTGGTTGGTGACTTACAATTAAAATATGTAAGACCAGTAAGGAGCAGGCACTCTGCTTCCCTCTCACCGCAGTGTTTCCACCTGTAACACTAGCTGCCTTAGTACATAGCCCTCAACATCAGAGTGGTTTAAGTGGTTATTTAAATTCTTTGACATTCTTCCCATTGGAAAGTGGGATCTATGTCCCATGACCTTGAATCTCAGCTCTATGACCGCTTGAGCATTAAATTACAGCATAAGTAATATTGTGTTGGTCTCTACTATCTGTCTCTTGAGACGTTTGGTCTTGGAATCTAGACACTGTACTGTGAGGATGGCAAACAGTGCCAAGGCCATGATGCAGAGGACCCGGGGGCGGGGGTGTGTGTGTGTGTGGGAACCAGCAGCCGTCAGCCTTAGCTGACACCCAGCACTCCCTTACCAGCCATGTGAGTGATGCATCTTGAAACCACATCTCCAGCCCCCAGTGGCCCTTCCCTAACTGATGCCGTGTGGGGTAGGGGACTCCTGTCCATAAGAACCCTATCCAGGTTCGTTTAGTGAGTAAAATAAATGCTGTTATTTTAAGCCTCTAAGTTTTGCAGTGGTTTGTTGCATAGCAAAAGAGAACTTGATGGAACATAATACTTCAGACATTTATGTCCTGTTCAGAATTTAGTACTGGTGTTGTGGTCAGCAAGGAGCCTTCAGCATGGGAATTTTGAGATTTCAAGGATGCTTACTTGTTTCACCTTCTGACTCCACCCTCCTCTTATGGATTCGGTAACTTTATGAGGAAAGAGTAAGTGAAAAAGTGAATGAGGAAGGAATCTGTGTCTGTTATGCTCTTTGGTCTGAGAAAACAAACAAACATTGCTTTTATTTGCTCTTCCATTGGCCCAAACTAGCCATATGCCCACCTACCGATGCAAAGGAGCCTGTAGATTGTGGTTATTGGCTTCCTAGTAAAGACTTCACACTGTGGAAGGTGGAGCACAGATCTTTGGTGGAAAAGCTAGTGGTCTGACACTCACGTAGCAAGTAGGTGGAACCATATTCTTCCCTGGAGAGTGACAAAATAAGAGAACCAAGATTTCCAGAAGGATCTCATTGTTCACATTGTGTAGCATATTTCTGGACAAAATGTGTGAAAACTGAAGTCTGGCGCAACACACTGTTTTTAAACTAAATAGTAAAATCTATACGTTTCTGAGCTACATAAATTGGCTTATGGAAAATTAAGTGATTTCCCAACAAGGAATCAATCAAGGAAATGTAGAAGGAGATTACCCAGAAAATAAAAAACTGGTTTGGGTTGTGTATATTGAAACATAGCTAGTCACAAAGTAGGAAGCAGCAGGTCAGGGGTGCCTATGTGTCTCAGTCGGTTAAGCGTCTGACTTCGGCTCAGGTTATGATCTCGTTTATTGAGTTTGAGCCCCATGTTGAGCTCTGTGCTGATAGCTCAGAGCCTGGAGCCTGCTTCAGATTCTGTGTCTCTCTCTACACCTTTCCCACTGACGTGCTCTCTCTCTATCTCTCAAAAATAAATAAACTTTTTTCAAAAAGCAGCAGGTCATAGAGAAGAGATGAAGGGGGACAGTAGTTAAGGGCTTGGCTTTGCCACCAACTGCTGTGTTACCTTACTCTCCCTCCCTGCTCCTCCATTTTTTTCAAGTGAAAAAAAGGAAGAGGTTGGACTAGACTATCTTGAAGTTTATTATTAATCTTTTATTCCTCACCTCTGAGGCTGGGCACAAATACAGAGAAAGCTCCTTTCCTGGAAATAATGGCATGATGTACACCCCTGGTTGTTAAGTCATATTGTCCCCTACTAAATGGCCCACTCCTCAAAAAAGCTAGAATGGAAACCGTGGAGTTTTCCACTTTTGCATAGTGTTCCCTTAGCAACAACAGCAACAGAAACTGCTCTGAATCTTGGTAAGGATAAATAAAAAGAAATCTCTTAGGATTCTTTCCCAGGAACAGAAAATTACTCCCAGCTTGGAATTCACGGGAGCACTCAGTGTCAGCAGGAGAATGTACCTGTGTCATTTCCTCCCCATCTCCAGAATTTTAACTTGAAGGTATCAACCACAAAGGTGAGAAGGGCACACAGTGTGTGTGCAGGAGGGGAGTTATGCAAGCAAGTTCTCAAAGCTGTAATTAAGAAGAGATAGTACTCCCCGGCCCCATTCTCAGCAAAACGCTAACGAGATAAGCTTCAAGCTTATGTCATAGGAAATAAATCTTTGCCCCTTGGATGCATTTACTGAGTGTTCCATTTCTTTAGGAGAATTTTTATTTCCTACATGGGGATAACTATTTTTCCCATCACTCTGGCAACTACTGTACAGAGGAATTTGGGGTTTGTCCCCAGAAGTTGCATCCTCTGCAAATTGGAGGAATATGTGTATAAATTTCCACAAGGGGTGTGTGTGTGTGTGTGTGTGTGTGTGTGTGTGTGTGTGTGTTTGTGCATGTGGTGAACATGTATAACTCAGCACCAGGGATCCCAGAGGATGGGTGACTAATCACAATAAATCTGAACTTCTTCAGAGCTTTTGGGGAAAAGGGTGGGAGAAGAATATCACGTCCAATGTTTACTAACAACAGAATCTAACATGAGAGACCTTGGAATGGAAATAATATACAAGAAGGAGTTAGTTTTGTGAGATTGTGGAGGAAAAAGAAAATTTGTGGAGGAAAAGAAAATTCTTTCTTTCAAAGGCTTTCCTGAAATAAATAAAAAACTGAGATGTTTACACATTTATTCCATAATCTTTCTTACAGAAAAATAATCGGTTGCAGTGATGTCAACTGCTCTTGTTCCAAAACAAAGGTCACTGACATTTTAAATTTGTTTATATTTCTTTGTCTTATTCCAGTCTACTATTAAACTATTAAAGGCTGTAGGATTAGTATGTATATTTTATACTCAAAATTTACACCAAAATGCTACAGGCCATTGTTTTTAAGTGGATAAATCATGCTTTTCCAAAAAAAAACCCTGACTGACTTATTTTTTACAGCAGAGATTGGCTGCTTCTCCGGATGCCTACAATGGGGGTTTCACTCAGGCATCTTACATACTCCTATGTTTTCTGGCTAAGCCAAAGTTCAGAACAGGCCTTCTACAGAGTAGGGTGTCTACCCCAACATCCATGAGAAACCTAAGATACAAGTTTAGCAGAGCTTCTCTGAACTCTTTTTACTGTGTGCCTACCACAACAAGCTTCCTTCAAATTCAGCATGCCTCTCTGCATGTCTGAAATGACCCAGGACTTCATGTGAATGGAGAGCTGGGGACACAGCTTTTCAGTAGAGCTGTCATGTGGCACATGTGACGTGTTACAACTGCTATCCTCAGCTTCTTTAAATAATGGTGAAAAGACACGCTTGCAGGTGGAGAGATTACACTTGACAGCTATTCAATTGTTGGTCTGAAGTCTCCTTATTAATAATCTGAAGCTGTAGCCTTATAAAATTCAGTATTTATGATGAGTGTATAAAAACACAACCTGCCTTAGCTTAAATTCCTAAGTGATAGAAAGTGTTAAGGAACCTCACACGGAGCAAACTTACCTCTAAAAAGTGCCCTGTATCTTACTCAGGGATTTCCACAGACTCACAGGGCCTCGTAATCATGTGGTAAAATTTATTTATTTTTTCTTAGTTTATTGTCAAGTTGGTTTACATATAACACCCAGTGTTCATCTCAATAAGTGTCCTCTCCCATGCCCATCAACCCCCTTCCCTTCTCCCCCACCCCCATCAGCCCTCAGTTTGTTCTCAGCATTCAAGAGTCTCTCATGGTTTGCCTCTCTCCTCCTCCCCAACTATTTCCCCCCTTCTTCTCCCCCACGGTCCTCCGTTAAGTTCCTCCTGATCCTCCTATACGTGCAAACATATGGTATTTGTCCTTCTCTGCCTGACTTATTTCGCTCAGCAAAACACCCTCAAGGTCCATCCATGTTGCTACACATGGCCATTTTCATTCTTTCTCATTGCCGTGTAGTATTCCATTGTATAATGAACCACATCTTCTTGATCCATTCGTCCATTGATGGACACCTAGGCTCTTTCCATGTTTTGGCTATTGTTGAGAGTGCTGCTATGCCTCAGCACTCCTGTATCCTTTGGGTAAATTCCTAGCAGTGCTATTGCTGGGTCATAGGGGAGTTCTATTGTTAATTTTTTGAGGAACCTCCACACTGTTTACCAGAGGGTAATTGTAAATGTAAAATCACCAGTTTACATTCCCACCAACAGTGTAGGAGGGTGCCCTTTCTCCACATCCTCGCCAGCATCTAGAGTCTCTTGATTTGTTCATTTTAGCCACTCTGACCGGCATGAGGTGGTATCTCAGTGTGTTTTTGATTTGTATTTCGCTGATGATGAGGGATCCTGAGCATCATTTTCATGTGTCTGTTGGCCATCTGGATGTTCTCTATGGAGAAGTGTCTGTTAATGTCTTCTGCCCATTTCTTTACTGGATTATTTCTTTTTCAGGTGTGGAGTTTGATGAGTTCCTTATAGATTTTGGATAATAGCCCTTTGTCTGGTGTGTCATTTGCAACTATCTTTTCCCATTCCGTCAGTTGCCTGTTAGTTTTATTGATTGTTTCCTTTGCCATACACAAGCTCTTTATATGGATGAGATCCCAATAGTTCATTTTTGCTCTTGATTCTCTTGCCTTTGGGGATGTGTCAGGTAAGAAATTGCTGCAGTTGAGGTTCAGGAGGTTGTTTCCTGCTTTCTCCTCTAGGGTTTTAATGAGTTTTCTGTTTCACATTCAGGTCCTTTATCCATTTTTAGTTTATTTTGGTGTATGGTGTGAGAAAGTGACCTACTTTCATTCTTCTGCATGTTGCTGTCCAGTTCTCCCAGCACCATCTGTTAAAGAGGCTGTCTTTTTTCCATTGGATATTCTTTCCACTTTGTCAAAGATTAGCTGGCTGTACATTTGTGAGTACAATTCTGAGTTCTCTATTCTATTCCATTGGTCTATGTGTCTGTTTTTGTGCCAATACCATATTGTCTTGATGATGACAGCTTTGTAGTAGAGGCTAAAGTCTGGGATGGTGATGCCTCCCATTTTGGTTTTCTTCTTCAGTATTACTGTGGCTATTTGGGTCTACTTGTTTTCATACAAATTTTAGGATAGTTCTAGTTTTGAGAAGAATGCTGATGCAATTTGATAGGCATTGCATTGAATGTGTAGATTGCTTTGGGTAGTAATGACATTTTAAGTATATGTATTCTTCCGACCCATGAGCATGGAATGTTTTCCCATGTCTTTGTGTCTTCTTCAATTTCCTTCATAAATTTTCTATAGTTTTCATCATACAGATCTCCTATATCTTTGGTTAGGTTTATTCCTAGGCATTTAATGGTTTTTTTGTGTAGTTGTGAATGGGATCAGTTTCTTGATTTCTTTTTCTGTTGCTTCATTATTGGTATATAAAAATGCAACCAATTTCTGTATGTTTTGTACCCTGCAACTTTGCTGAATCCATGGATCTAATAGGTTTCTGGTGGAGCCTGTTGAGTTTTCTATGTAGAGTGTCATGTCATCTGAAAAAAGTGAAAGTTTGACTTCCTCTTTGCCAATTCTGATGCCTTTCATTCCTTTTGTTGTCTGATTGCTGATGCTAGGACTTTCAGCACTATGTTAAACAACAGTGGTGAGAATGGACATCCCTTCCGTGTCAGGACATTCCTGATCTCAGGGGGAAACTTCTCAGTTTTTCCCCATTGTGGATGATGTTAGCTGAGGGCTTCTCATGAATAGCTTTCATGATGTTTAAATAAGTTCCTTCTATTCCAACTTTATCGAGGGTCTTTATTAAGAAGGGATGCTGTATTTTGTCAAATGCTTTTTCTTCATCTATCGACAGGATCATATGGTTTTTATCTTTTCTTTTGTTAATGTGATGTATCACATGGATTGATTTGCAAATATTGAACCAGCCCTGTAACCCAGGAATAAATCCCACTTGATCGTGGTGGATAATTCTTTTCATGTGCTGTTGAGTTTGATTTGCTAGTATCTTGTTGAGGATTTTTGCATCCGTATTCATTAAGGATATTGGCCTGTAGTTCCCTTTTTTTGCTGGGTCTCTGTCTGGTTTGGGAATCAAAGTGATGCTGGCTTCGTAGAATGAGTCTGGAAGTTTTCCTTTGATTTCTGTTTTTTGGAATAGCTTGAGAAGAATGGGAATTAATTCTGTTTTAAATGTCTGGTAGAATCCCCCAGGGAAGCCATCTGTCCCAAGGCTCTTATTTGTTGGGAGATTTTTGATAACTAATTCGATTTCCTCACTAGTTATGGGTCTGTTCAGATTTTCTATCTCTTCCCATGTGAATTTTGGTAGTGACTGTGTGTTTAGGAATTTGTCCATTTCTTCTAAGTTGTCTAGTTTGTGGCATATTATTTTTCATAGTATTCCCTGATAATTGCTTGTATTTCTGAGGCGTTGGTTGTAATAAGTCCATTTTCATTCATGATTTTGTCTATTTGAGTGCTCTCTCTTTTCTTTTTGAGAAGCCTGGCTAGCGGTTTGCCAATTTTGTTTATTTTTTCAAAACAACTCTTGGTTTTGTTGATCTGTTTAACTGTTTGGTTTTTTGTTTGTTTGGGGTTTTTTTTGTTTTCTGGTTTTTTTTTGTTTGTTTGTTTGTTTTTCTATATTGTTTATTTCTGCCCTGATTTTTATTATTTCTCTTCTCCTACTGGATTTGGGGTGCTCTTGTTGCTCTCCAAGTTCCTTTAGGTGAACTGTTAGATTTTGTACTTGCGCTTTTTTTAAGTTCTTGAAATAGGCCTGGAGTGCAATGTGCTTTCCTCTTAGGATTGCCTTTACTGCATCCCATAGATTTTGGATTGTTGTATTTTCATTTTCGTTTGTATGCATATATTTTATATTTCTTCTCTAATTGCCTGATTAGCCCACTCGTTCTTTCGTAGGTTATTCTTTAACCTCCATGTTTTTGCAGGTTTTCCAGACTTCTTCCTGTGATTGATTTCAAGTTTCATAGCATTGTGATCTGAAAGTGTGCATGATATGATCTCAAATCTTTTGTATTTATTGAGAGCTGCTTTATGTCCCTGTATGTGATCTATTTGGAGAATGTGTCTTGCACACTTGAGAAGAAAGTGAATTCCATCACCTTAGGATGTAGAGTTCTAAATACATCTGTCAGATCCATCTGGTCCAATGTGTCATTCAAGTCCATTGTTTCTTTCGTGATTTTCTGTCTAGTTGATCTATCCACTGCTGTAAGTGGAGTATTAAAGGTGCCTACTATTAGCACATTCTTATCCATAAGATTGTTCCTGTTTGTGAGTATTATATATAATTAGGTGCATCCATAAGATTGTTTCTGTTTGCGAGTATTATATATAATTAGGTGCTCCCATATTCGGTGAGTAGACATTTATAATTGTTAGCTCTTCCTGATGGACATACCCTGTAATTATTATAGAATGCCGTTCTTCATCCCTTGTTATTGTCTTTAATTTAAAGTCCAGTTTGTCTGATATAAGTATAGCCACTCCAGCTTTCTTTTGACTTGCCGTAGCATGATATATATTTCTCCATCCCCTTACTTTCAATCTGAAAGTGTCCTCCTGTCTAAAATGAGTTTCTTGTAGACAGCAAGTAGATGGATTTTGTTTTGTTTTGTTTTTTTATCCATTCTGCTACCCTATGTCTTTTGATTGGAGCATTCAGTCCATTTACATTCAGTGTTATTATTTAAAAATATGGGTTTAGAGTCATTGTGTCCTTTGTGGAATTCATGCTTGTAGTGGTGTCTCTGGTACCTTGTGTACCTTGCAACATTTCCCTCAGAGAGTCCCCCTCAGGATTTCTTATAGGGCTGGTTTAGTAGTAACGAATTCTTTGAATTTTTGTTTATTTGGAAAGACTTATATTTCCGCCTATTCTGAATGACAGGCTTGCTCGATAGAGGATTCTTGGCTGCATATTTTTTCTGTTCATCACACCACCATTCCTTTCTGGCCTGCCAAGTTTCAGTAGATAGGTTTGTAACCACTCTGATAGGTTTCCCTTTGTATTTAAGGGCCCTTTTGTCCCTAGCTACTTTCAAAATTCTCTCGTTGTCCTTATATTTTCCCAGTTTCAGTATATTTCGTGCAGAAGATTGATTTAAGTTATGTCTGATGGGAGTTCTCTGTGCCTCTTGGGTCTCAATGTCTGTTTCTTTCCCCAGATTGGGGAAGTTCTCTGCTATAATTTGTTCAAGAACAAATTTGTTCTCTCTCTCTTTGTCTTCTAGGATTTCTATGATATGAATATTGTTCCGTTTGATTGTACCGCTGAGCTCTCGAATTCTCCTTTTGTGTTCCTGGATCAGTTTATCTCTCTTTTTCTCAGCTTCCTCTCTTTCTATAATTGTGTCTTCTAAATCACTTATTCTCCTTTCTGCCTCTTCAATCCATGACTTGGACACGTCCATTTTATTATGTATCTCATTTATAGCATTTTTAAATTCATCACAACTATTTTTATGCTCCATATTCTTTGCAGCAATAGTTTCTCTGATGTCTTCCATGCCTTTTTCAAGCCCAGCAATTAATTTTATGACAATTGTCTAAATTCTTCTTCAGTTGTGTTGCTTATATCTATTTTTGAGCAGTTCTTTAGCTGCCATTTCTTCCTGGAATTTCTTTGGAGGAGAGCTCTTTCGTTTTGTCATTTTGGTTAGCTTTCTATCTCTTGTTTATTTCAAAAGCTTGTTCTACACTTTGCCCTGCTGGTGGTACTGTATTAAAGAGGGCTTTTTGTCCAGGACCTGTCCATTCAGAAAGTGTTCTTTGAATGGTGTCTCTTGGTCTCTCTTGTTGAGACTTTGGTTATTTTATTTCCCTACTCTTAGTGGTGTTTGGGACTCTCCACCATGTGTACCTTGGCTTGTTTCATGAGGTAGCTCCTTTGATGGTCTTTTGAATTTTACTCAAATATCATCTGCTCTGCCGGATATTTTGTAGCCACTCCATCTAAAATGTTGCCAAATCCTAGAACAGTTCCTGCCACCTGGAATCTTGCTACTAGGTGACACATTATGTTCAATTCTTTGTCCCAAACTCTAAAAGAAGTTGGCATAGTCCAGCCCTTCTTTCACAAGGGCCAAAGAGTAGAAATGGAGCTTTTTCCTGTAGTGACAACACAGCATCACAAGCAGCTTTTAAATCACTATGCTTTCTTCCTGAGTCATAAATAAAGGAAAGTAGATCACTGGCTTATTTTGAGGAAGAGGTGCACAGAGCAAGGTATGCAGAAGTGGTATGGAGCCTCTCAGCTTCTAAACAGGCCACTCCAGGCACCTCCACACACTCACCAATTCCTCATGTCATAAGATTTAAATAGACAAGGATTATTGGCATTTTCATCTCAAAAATGAAAAACTTTAGAAAATGCATTATGATTAATAAACCTACCTCTTGGTGAAAAGAAAATAAAACATATATACTAATGCACTTGGACTAGGAGTTTAAACCTTTCACAAAGCTTTTATGTAATTTCTACTTTCGAAAGATTTGGTCATCAGGGCTTGGGACTCTGTCAACATTGAATTATTTTAGTTATAACCAAGAACAATTCTTTTTTAAGTTTCCCCCACCCCCCAAATTTTTATTTATTTTTGAGAGAGACAGAGAAAGCACAAACAGGGGAGGTGCAGAGAGAGAGGGAGACAGAGGATCCAAAGCAGACTCCGTACTATCAGTTCAGAGCCTGATGCAGGGCTTGAACTCATGAACCATGAGATCATGACCTGAGCCCAAGTCAGACACTTAACTGACTGAGCCACCTAGGTGGCTCAAGAAGAGCAATTCTTGTTAGATAAAGGCTAATCACATTTGTAACTAGCTTTTAATGTGTGCTTTTAAAATATTTTTGAGTTAAACTTAGCTAGAGTTAATAAGCCCCATGTTGCACAAAGCACATGACACAGCCTCTTGCGTTTTAAATGTTTTATTCTTTTATTTTGAGAGAGAGAAGAGAGAGGGTGCACCTACACATGCACACATACACATACACATACACATACACATACATGCATGCACAAGTAAGGGAGGATTAGGGAGGGAGAGAGAGAGAATCCAAAACAATTTTCCATGCTGTCTGTGCAGAGCCTGATGTGGGGCTCGATCTCATGGAACCTTGAGATTATGACCTGATCCAAAATCAAGAATCAGATACTCTAACTGACTGATCCACTCAGGTGCTCCATGACACAGCCTCTTTGACCAACACAAGACACTTCTTCCAGGTTCATGTTCTGGACGTAAATGTTCCAGAAGCGACATTCCTGAAGGCAGATAGGTGTTTGCCCACTTCCACCATGAGCACCAACGACTGACAGGGGCAGAGGGAAACCAAGTGGGAGAACAATTCAGAAAGACTCAGAGAGAAAAGTGACAGGGGCCAGTGTGGGAGCATGCCTGCACACAACCTCAAGAGGGTTTTTTTATTCTGTTTGAGTTGGTTAGTGTAAGCTCCGATTATGTCTTAATTTTCTTGCTGTTACTGGAAGCTTACACAAAGACCCAAGCACACAGACTCAGAAGGTCTCTACAGCAGATGTCGCTGCGCCTCTCCAACCCTCCACACTCAGTGCCATGTGCTAAAGGCTGCTTTGCCTGTGCCAGAGAGCTAATCCTTCTGGGAGCACCTCAGTAACACATAGAGATTTGGTAGGTAAATAAGTGAGCGTGTTCTGTCCTGTTTCCCAGAATTCCCCAGTAGGATGGAGTCCCAGTTGTCTATGGCGTTCACTTGCCTCATAACATTCCTTTTATTGGTGATCTTCCATTTACTGTCTCACTCCCTTAATGTTTTCTAGAATCACCTCCCAAATAAACTACTTGCACATGAATTCTTGTTTCAGAGGCTGGCTTCTGAGTGAGAGTGAGAGGGAAAACTAAGATAGTCTCCATGGCTAGCACAGAGAAGACCGTGAAATGGTGTTTACTCAAATTGCAGAGACAAAAACATGGGAGAGATTGCTGTAACCATCTTCAGAAAGACCATATACCACCCATTATATGTCAGGTCACTTGGTCGCTTGTCTGTTATCCATGTTTTTATTTCCTGGTTCATTTCCTGAGTTTAAATTTTGGGTTCAGCAGTTAGTAGTTGAGCAAGTGTGGACAGCTTCCTTGACTTTCTGTGCCTGCTTCCTCTTCCATAAAAGACACCTACCTACCTCATGGGGTTGGCTAATTGTTCTTGTTCTTGTTATTATTTCTCTGATGTTCCCCTGAGTCCTATAGGCTGTCTTATCCTTTCTTGATTGTGCTCCAGAAATTAAGAGAAAGTTTGTGAAACTCTTCCTGGGCCAAACGGTTAAAGTTAGGTACTTGGCAGGGGCAGCAACATCTATGAGGGAAAGTTCCCATCAACAAGATGAATGTCGGGATCATGGCCAGATTCACAGAGTCCAGCTGGTCTCCCTTGCTATCCTTGGAGGATTATGGTTTGATTATAGGACCTAGTGGATATTCGTATGGAAGGTAAGAGAGATTTCACTCCATTATGGGTATGATTTTTTTTTTTTGCCCCTTTAAAAATGGAGTACATACCATTTAGTCTGAGAAGAGGATTCAAAAAATGTCTTCTGAATCCTAATTATACCCTAATGGCCTATAAAAGTGAATTAACCTCTCATAGAATTGTACCAGAGAAATAAATCAAACAATGAGAGAATCTGGCTCAATGCCTCCAACTTCCTAATATTTATTAGAATGAATCAGGGTGTGGAGGAGGTTTTCTACTCTGACTTCACAGCTGATTCAAAGTCTCAAGGCTTGAAAAAAAATCTGTCTGACTGGTTCAACACATTCCCTTAGTAAACAATTGTACCATTAAACACTGGGCATAATATGGCAAGTGGCATCTGAAAATCAATTGCATACCATTTAGGGCTGTGCTAGTACCAGGTTAATGATAACCAATGTTTCTGAACATTCTAAATGGCCTTGGGGCACAAGAGCAAAGATAATAAAATGTGCATTGTTTTTACTCAACCTGTGACTGGAAAGTTCCCCAGGGACACATGATAGTCATGTCCTAACTGATCTCTCCTTCCCTACCATCTGTGATAAAAGCCTAATGCCAACTAAGTCTGAGAATGAGGATAGATTGGGGGTAAGAACCAATAGTCAATGGTGATACACCCAAATTCACCTACCTTACCTGGGTTTTACTCTACTACTTTAAAATCCCCAAGATACAGGGGTCCCTGGGTGGCTCAGTTGGTTGAGTGTCTGATTCTTGATTTTGGCTCAGGTCATGATCTCGTGGTTGTGGGATCGAGACCCACATCAGTCTCGATGCTGACAGCTGGAAGCCTGCTTGAGATTCTCTCTTCCTTCCTACCTGCCCCCTCCCCCATCTCTCCCCTGCTCACACTGGCTCTCCCTCTCCTCTCTTTCCCTAATAAATAAACTTAAATAAATAAAATCCCCAAGATACAATTAGCGTTTGCCCTAGAATTCCCTCTGTTTCCTGACTGTTTGCTCTAGGCCTATTTATTGTGTCCTTATTCTTACAGCTCCTTTTAAAAGATAAAAATGTGGCAAACCTTGAAATGTGCAGACTCCAAACTCCTATAATATGGACATCTTCTGCATATTCCTCTTCCTATTTCGGGTCCACTGATGAACACAGAAGTTCTCTTGTCTGCAAGAGAGAAAAGCTATGCTATCATCATTAAGATGAGCATCCCCTCATTATCAGTCCTTGGTGAAGTTACAACCCTAACTCTTCTTTCTCTGCCATATTTCTTAGAAGAGTCTGCTTTCCTGCACCTCATCCATTTCTCATTCACTCTATGGGCTCCAAGTTCTGACTCCAACCCCTCCCCCCACTGTAATAGCAGTAGCCACAGGACTCCCTGAACTGCCAAATCCAGAAGATGCACCCCAAGCTGCTTCTTCCTGGCCTCTATGTGACACTTGGCACCATATAGGAATCTCTTCCTGCATAGCCAGCCTCCCGTGGCTTTGAAAGAGGTCCCCTCTTGCCTCACTGTCCATTCTTGCACAACCTGTCATCATGTCCTGGAGTGTCCTAAGGTCTTAGCATCTTTAAGATCATCTGTATCTGACCCTTTAGTAACATTTCCACTGCACCTAAACAATCTTTTCTTCTTCCCATCCTTTCAATGTCAGCTATTTCCTAGGACACTGCTTCAATCCCTTAAAGTCTATTATCCTTTTAAATGGGAGTCATACCATTTCACTCTTCTACTTAAAACCTCCCATTGCTCCCCATAGATTGACATCTTCCCATTATCTCTCTAACTTCATGTTGTTTTACTCCTCCCTTTTCTCATCATGTTTTAGCAATATTGGCCTCTTCTCTTTGCTCAAATGCACCAGCCATGCCCCTGCCTCAGGACTGTTCCTACACATGGAACACTCTTTCTTCAGCTATCTCTCAGGATGCATTTCTCATCTTCGTTCAAGACTTTGCTCAAATCCAGAGAGGCCAAGATGATGGAACAGCATGGAAGTTTTATTGAGTCTCTCATCCCTGAAATGCAGCCAGATTAACACTAAACCTTCTTGCACACCTAGAAAACTGAACTGAGGATTAACACAACAATCTGCACAACCTGAATCACAGAATTCAGCAGGTACCTGATGTGGAGAGGTGAACTGGGGGAGAGAGAGGTTGCAAAGGGCAAGGAGCTGTTTTTTCTTGTGGAGAGAGGATGGAGATGAAGGGAGAATATGAGAAAAGCACTCTCCCCCTCCCCTCAACCCCGCCAATGCAGCTGGAGAGAAAGATGAAGAGCAGAAACAGCCACAAGTGAATGAGCATGAAAGGGAGAAAGGAGAGGGTTTAAATTCCATTAGAACTATATAAACAGGGAGTGCAGAGTCTGAAACTCTGCAGCTCAATAACTGGTGGTGCTCTGGTGGGAAGGATGAATCCCCAGGAGCAGAGAGTGAGGTCTAAGTCCTCGGGACATACAGGGAGAGGCACTCCCCTGATGGGAAGACATTTGGTAGAGGCAGTGTGGCCTCTCCACAGGCAAAGGTCCCAGTTGACCCTGGATAATGGCTACAGTTGTTGGTGTTGGAGTGAGGACATTAAGAGTAAAGCCTAGTGCCAGATGTGTGTTGTGATTTGCCATAATCCCTGAAATGCTGCTGCTAACATGATTGCATGGACTTTTCCTGAGGTGGGCTGGTGCCCAGCCACAGTCTCTGAGCAGTGACCATGTCATGGTCTCATGAACATTCCTGAGGGCAGGCCGGCACCCAGCCATTGCTGGGCAAGACCCTCCCCCAGAGGGTCAGAATGGGTCAAAGCAACATTCCCTCAGAAGTGAAGGGCTGGGAAACACAGCTTCATATTAGATAAAGCTCAGTAGGGTGGCACTGTCTGGCAGCCTGACCACTTGGTCACAGACTGTGTAGAAGCAGGAAGTGGACAGAAGCCAGAGACAAAGGAGGGGTGCTTGATTACTGGTCGGGAAGAGCACACAGAGTTCTGATAGTAGAGACTAGTTAGACAGGTAGAGACTAGGTAGCCTTTTTCACCCCTCCTGGGCATGGGCATACACTCATGCATGGACCACAACAATCCACCCCAGTAAGCTAAGCAGCACCATCTAGTGGAGAATGGAGCTGTTACACTAGGCCCCCCCTGACGGGGCCAACCACTCTCTTCAGGAACCCTACAAGTCTCTCCCCCTGCTTAGTTTACAAACTATAAAGTGCTTCATAGTTTGACTTCTAGGAGAAATGGATGTAATATCAATTGTATTTCATTCTGTTTGCTGGTCCACCTATGTATTTTCTTTTCTTTTTCTTTTCTTATTTTTGAATAAAAAAGAGAAAAAATTAATTTTCCATTTTTATTAAAAAGATTTTTCTTTGATTTTTTCTACTATATTTTTTACTTTTCTGTAAATTTTTATATTCTATTTTACTTCCATCATTTCATTTTATTCTATTTTATTGTATTCATTGTTTCAATTTTTCAAACGTTTTCCTTTTTGTTCTTTTTTCTTTTATCGTTCCTTTGTCTCTAATCTATCAAGTTTCTTTCAACAAACAGACCAAAACATACCTAGGGTCTAGTATCCTTTAATTGATTTTTTTTGTGTCTAAAATTTGTAAATTTTTATTTTTTTGCTTAATTAATTCCTTTTCTTCCTTAAAAATGATGAAATGAAGGAATTCACCCCAAAAAAGAACAGGAAGAAATGCCAGCCAGTGACTTAATCAACACAGATACAAGGAAGATGTCTGAACCAGATTTAGAATCATGATAATAAGAATACTAGCTGGGGTTGAAAATAGACTAGAATCCCTTTATTGGAGATAAAAGAAGTAAAAGTTAGTCTGGATGAAATAAAAATGCTATAACTGAGCTGCAATCTGGAATGAATGCCACTAAGTATGGGAGGGGATGTGCTAAACAGATAAGAGGCATTAAGGAATCTACTCCTGAAATCACTGTTGCACTATATGCTAACTAACTTGGATGCAAATATAAAATAAACTAATAAAAATAAATTAAAAATAAAAATATATCTCCAGCATAAAAAAAAGACTTTGCTCAAATCCATCTTCTCATTGCATTGAAATTGTAATTTTTCCTGCCATCAGGAGATATATAATGTAAGATGTTCCCAGTCTTCTTTCCTCAAGCACCAGAGAGAAGGAATCTTGTTATTTTGTACCCTGATGTGTCCCCAAGTTCTAGGACAGCGTCTCCCACATAGTAGGTGATCAGTGAATATTTCTTCAATGAATGATAAATAAATGGGCTCTTCCTATACCACCTCACACACTTCTGTGACTTCAGCTATCAGTTTTATGATGGATTCAAATCCATGTCTCCAGTTGAGGCCTCAGTCCCAGGCCCAGACCTATATGTATCCATTTGGCCACTAAGTATCACTACTTGGACAGCTCCCAGGATCTCCAACTCAAAAAGGTCAAAACAGAACTATTTTTCTTTACCTTCCTCCTCAAACCTCCTCCTCTTATGTTCACTATCTCAGTAAATGGTGTTACTTCTGCATAGTTGCAAGCCAGAACCCTGGGAGTTTACCTACTCATTAATTCACATCCAATCCACCACCAACCCCCACCTACTTCTCTAACCTCATTCCATAGCATGCCCCTTCATTGTCCAGCCATTGTTGACTTCCATGTTCTCATATGCACTGCTCCCTCTACCTTGCTATCCACACCCCTCCTTCCTCACTCAACCCCAGGTTCAATGTTTATCTCAAGCATCACTTTTTTCCAAGGTCTCTCCTATAGTGCCCAGTACATATAGACCTCCATCACATTAATAAGTAGGTGATTTATCCAATTCCCATACTAGGCGCTGAAGTCCTAAGAGTAGACACTATGCATGATTGCATTCTGATGTCTAATACAGTATCTACCACATAGTAGGTATTTAAAGTATGTTTTACAAACAGATCCTAGTAAACCAAATAAGATCCCTGGATTAAGTATAATATTCTAATTTGTGACAACAATATATAGATTATCATCATAAAAACAATTCCAATCATTCACAATGCCTGGCCCCTAGTAAGCAATATGTATTTTGCTGAATAAATAAACAAATACAGAGGAGACAGTCTTGACAATGGCAAGAGATATGAAAGCAGCATGAGATCAATCAGCGTGAGTCATTACTAGGGCAGTGGAGCTCAGGATTAGAGGTTAGGAATGTGGCAGGGTGGAAAGACATAAGGCAAGAAGGAAGAATGGGGAAGGACAAAGCGCCTAGAGTTTGGGCTCTGCTCTACAAGCATTAAGTCAGATGAGTGATTGAAGAGATCTGTGGTTTAGAAGGATCCTTATGTCAGAAGAATGAAGAATTAATTGGCAGGAATGGAGAGAGTAAAAGAAAAGATTATACTTTGGAAGATCAAATAGAAGTTAACTTCAGTTGTGTTGAGGTGTGGAGACATTTCAGAAGTCAGCATGGATCCTTCCAATCTGACTTTCTCCCAAAGTCTTAAGTATGAATGAACAGGGCTCCCAAAGTCCCAACACCCTAATGGCAAACCAGCCCATGTGTATGGCTTAGGTTAATGGTTGCCTTTGTTTTCTGATGTAATCAATGTCCAGTTTTGATGAGATTACCATGGGCTCCAAAATCCAGTTCAAGTACATATGGCACCACACTTCCACTTAAGTTACAGATGCCTCATAAAAAGCTCTAGAAATCTAGCAAGGAATACTGGCTACTTTTCTATCATTGATCATAGGATGGCTATCATTTCTCTGGAAATGAAGGATTGCATAACGGAAAAACCCAAGTTCAGTCTAGGCAACCACTTGCATTTATAAGATCCAAAGACATTTCTTCTTTCTCTGCCTTGTTGCTGTAGTTGAGGTGAAAGGAAGCCTAATTCTTTGGGTGATAGTCGAAGTTTGATCCGGTCATGAAAATTAATTAGGACATCAAAAGATCTAGGACAGAAGACAGGTGATTTGAGATGCCCCAAAACAAGATGTCAGGGGGACTTGGCTTGTTGTTAAGGCAGTGTTATCAAACCTTTCCATTGAACTGTTGTGATTATTGATCCTGGTTGGGCCATGAATCACAGGTACGTGACTCCCAGCTGCCTTTCTATCAGACTGATACTGTCTATAGGGATAAAATAGAATGGGCATTTTTCTATGTGGGGTACACTTTCAAAAGTAGCTTGGGATGGGCTGTCAATTAGCTAAAAACCCTGCCATCAGGAATTACATCTACTATTTTCAGTAATGATCCAGAATAAGAAAAATATACTTGTCTTTTGAAGCATATTGTTAAAAATAATAACACGCTGAGAAAAGGAGAGGTTGAATTGAGATTTTTTACTCATTTTAGGTAAAAGCAATCATAATTTGAGATGTTCCAATGTTTGCTGTTTCTGTTGTTGTTCTAATACTCTCCCAGCTTCCCTTGCACCAAAGCTAAAGGATTCATGAAAGAGTCATGGTTTTGAAGTCACAGGTCCTGGTGCTGCTCTACCATGTCTATGAACTGGAATATGAAGTCTCTTGACCCAGGGCACTGAATAAGGCACATGAGACGTTGTCTTACTGTTTACATTCCATTGGGGAAGGAATTGAGGTTAACAGCCTGGCCAAAGTTGCAGTCGGTGATGGTATGAGACTTGAAGTTTTGCCTCAGATTCCAGAAGAATTCCCCATTCTGTGGGAACAGTCTCTGTTTTGAACTTGTCATCTGCCAAGTTGACAGTCCATGCAATAAAAGCAAGCTCCGGAACTAGACTGCTTGCGTTCAGGTGTCAGTTCTACGACTTACAAGATTACCATTCTTTTTTCCTTTATTAATGTTTTATTTATTTCTGAGAGAGAGAGAGCGAGAGAGAGAGAGAGGAGGGTCAGAGAGAGAGGGAGACACAAAATCCCAAACAGGCTCCAGGCTCTGAGCTGTCAGCACAGAGCCCGACGTGGGGCTCGAACCCACGAACCGGGAGATCATGACCTAAGCCGTAGTTGGACGCTCAACTGACAGAGCCACGTAGACGCCCCAAGATTGCCATTCTTTACATTTAAATTTTTTCCTTACTTAGGCGGACCATAAACAGAAGATTTTAAAAATCAAACAGTCTTGGTTCCACAGAAGAAGTGTAGTGCTCCCTGTGTCTTCTCAGCCTTTGCAGCTGCTGATCCACTTGTCTGGGATGCTCTTTGCCCTGCGTTTGTGCTTAGCTCCCTCTTCAGAGTTGTTTGGACTTAATTTCCTCGGAGAAACTTCTTTTGGCCTTCCAAGGTTGAGTGAAGATCCCTTTTACTGTGTTCCCAATTCTTGTTTCCATGTCTGGTCCCCCACTGAGACCATCGGGTAAAAACCAGACTTGGTTTTGTATCCCAAGCACCGAATAGCACAAACTAGGTGCTCAAATATTTGATAAGCGAATAAATGGACAGATAAAGGAACTGACAGAGAGCAATAAAAAGTCAGCAGACGAAAAGAATCAAGGATATTCTTGAGATCCTAAATTCTGAGCGAGGCCCCGGATGGCGCTTGACCTCAGCTTTGGGGCGCGCAGTGGCTGGACTCCACTCCCAGCCAAGAGGAAGTTCCCATCGTCCAAAGACTCTGGAGCTCCCTTTCTAGCCCCTGCCTTCTTCAGGAAGACCCTAGAACACAGTCCACGCCGCCAAGCGACAGTTCCAACAGTAGGAGCAGAGCTGCAGTCTTTCTGTCTTCCGATCTCGCGCACTGTCCGTCCGCTGGGCTCAGAGAAGGCGCGCACGGTGAACGCGCCCATCTCCCCGCCCTCAGTATCCTCCCAGGGTCTAGAGCTGAGGGGCTGAGGTTTCCTGCAGGGGAGAAGTCGGTGGAGCAATTACAGTCTCCCTAACCCCCGACTCCCGCTTCCGTCACCCGCCCCCCTCCCAGGGGACGTGCGCCGGGCCCGGGGCCGCCGGGGCGGGGAAGGGTCGGGCCGGGGCGGGGAGAAGCGCTTATATAGCGGCAAGGAGGGACGCGGGAGCTGCCGCCCGCCTGCGGGAGACCGGGAGGCGAGAGGCTGCCCGCGCCGTCTCCGGCTCCTTCCCGGGTTCCCGAGGGCCCCACGGTCCCCCCGCGGTCACAGGCACTGGGCGCGTCGCTCCTGGCGGTGCGCTCCGTGCGCTCCGTGCGCGCGCGCGGAGGAAACCCACGCAGCGCTTGTCAAGTGCAGGGCTGAGGGCCGCGTGGAAGTTTCCCCGAGGTAAGTCCTGAAGCCGTTTGCAAGTGGTTAGTAGTTGCAGGGGAGGGACGGGCAGATGGAGGGGCAGCTGCGTGAAGACTGTGGTGAAAAGGAAAGAAGTGAATTTCAGAAACTCAAAACCGCCTCCTTCCGTTTTTCACTTCCTCAGAGCAGTTAGCCCTTCTCACCCCATCTTCTAGTTTCCTGCATCCCTTTGTAGGCAAACGTAAAGCGACTGTGACTCTCTGCTCCGGGGTCCGTGTCCCCCCCTGCACACTCAGGCACCGAAAGGTGCCTCGGGGGCCCTCCACGCTCCCCAAGCCCAGCACAGGGCTGGTGTGTGACAGCCACGCAGGACTATGCGGAGGGATGAATGAGGTTAGCAGCCTAGGTCAGGGGAAAGTCACTCCCAAGTCTGTGCAGACCCAGTCTGTACTTCTGCTTCTGTACCTCATCCAGATTTATTTTAAAGATGGTTGAATTTTTATTGTTGTCTCAGGGGAGGAAAGAAAGCAGGGAAAAAATGCACCCATTTATGAATGCCCAGTAACATCTTGCAATGAGTGGAACCCCAGCTACCTGGCTCAATATCAAATGTTTAAATCATTTTTTTTTTGAGGGGAGGAGTCAAGCTGGAAAAGGGAAAAACATTGGAACAAGAAAGTGATTTCTTCTGTTTCGTTTTGTGGTAAAAATGTCTCATTTCTCTTTGTAGGCATCTACCTTATGGAGATATTTAAAAATGATTTTTGCGGGGCGCCTGGGTGGCTCGGTCAGTTGAGCGTCCGACTTCTGTTCAGGTCATGATCTCACGGTTTGTGGGTTCGATCCGTGGGTCAGGCTCCATGCTGACAGCTCAGAGCCTGGAGCCTGTTTCGGATTCTGTGTCTCCCTCTCTCTCTGACCCTCTCCTGCTCGCTGTCTCTCTCTCTCTCTCTCTCTCTCAGTACATAAAAACATTAAAAAAAATTTTTTTTAAAATAATTTTTGCCAGTGGGAGGAAAAGTTTTGGTAGGGACAAGAGGTGGTGATATTGATGAGGAATATCGGAGATATTGGCAGAAATCATTAAGATTTGAGATACAAGAGGGGCGCCTGGGCGGCTCAGTGGGTCAAGCGTCCGACTTCGGCTCAGGTCATGATCTCACGGTTAGTGGGTTGGAGCCCCGCGTCGGGCTCTGTGCTAACAGCCAGCTCAGAGCCGGGAGCCTGTTTTAGATTCTGTATCTCCCTCCTTCTCTGACCCTCCCCTGCTCACACTGTCTCTCTCTCTCTCAGAAATAAATAAAACATTAAAAAAAAAAAGAATACTAGAAGTCCTTTTTAAAAACTTTCTAGGGGCGCCTGGGTGGCTTAGTCGGTTAAGCGTCCGACTTTCGCTTAGGTCATGATCTCACGGTTTGTGGGTTCGAGCCCCGCGTCGGGCTGTGTGCTGACTGCCGGCTCGGAGCCTGGAGCCTGTTTCAGAGTCTGTATCTCCCTCTCTCTGACCCTCCCCTGTTCATGCTGTCTCTCTCTATCCTAGAAATAAAATAAAAATATATTAAAAAAAAACTTTCTATAGTTACAGAATCAGCAGCCACATTGCTTTTTAAAGGAAGGATCTATTTAATGAGCAGTATTTTTAATATGAAATTTTCAAGGATGCCGTTTCAAGGATGCAAGGATGTAAACTTACTGTTCAATGTCCCCATAGATGAGATCACCTTCATAAAAGTCTATATAAAGTGATTTAAAACACATGGCCCTAAAACTTAAAGTTGTCAGTTTCCTTCCTCCTCCCTCATTTTACTCCAAAGTTTTAGAAGTGCTCAAGAAAACCTGAAAAGAAAGCTTTTCCGCCACTTGGAAGTCTGTGTGATTTCAGACCTTGTGCAGTGTGAAATCAGACTTTATACTTTATAATTTATATAAAAGACTTTATGTGAATACTGAAGGATCATCTTCAGCTTTCTTTTTTTTTTTTTAGTAATAAAAGCCTTTTAATTTTACTAAATACTCTTGTGAAATGATTCTTTTAAAAGGCCATTGTTAAATATAATATACTTGCAATTTCCATTTTTCCTATTCCCTTCAGATAGTTTAAATTTCAGAAAAGTTTGAATTGTTGGAATGTTTATTTAAAAAAAGATTTATTTATTAATTTATTTGTGTAGATAGTGTTAAGAACAGCTCATCAAGTCACCAAATGAAGGTCACATTTTATTATTGTGAATAAAAGTTGGTGTGTTATTTATTCCTCTATATACATAGCATGTATTCAGTATCATGTCTGCAACAGTCTTCAAAATGACTGAAAAAAAAAATTCCCTGTCAGTAAATATCCCCATTGCTAGGAGTTTGGGAACATATGTGATTGCTAACTATACCCTCTGTAAATAAATAAAAGTGGTCCAGACTAATAAGGATATTTTTGTGACCAAAGAGTGGTCACTTCTACAGTCCCAAGAAGTAAGTATGAAGATTTGATTTCTATACTATCTTTGTGAATATCATGAATATATAAGACTTTCCCAGGGTGATCAAATGTTGGTGAATATCTTTTTACCTCTCACCCTGGCCTTTTTAATGTCGTTCTTGTAATTTATTTATTTATTTATTTATTTTTTAAACTTTCTTTTTTTTTTAATATTTTTATTTTTTTCTAGGAGAGAGAGAGACAGCATGAGGAGGGAAGGGTCAGAGAGAGAGGGAGTCACAGACTGAAACAGGTTCCAGGCTCTGAGCCGGCAGTCAGCACAGAGCCCGACGCGGGGCCCGAACCCACGAACTGCGAGATCATGACCCGAGTGAAAGTCGGACGCTTAACCGACTAAGCCACCCAGGTGCCCCGTTGTTCTTGTAATTTAAAGTAGAAAGTGGCTTAGCTTTGCTCTGAAACAGGTCTAGATTCAAGTTTCAGACTAGCTGGGACATTCATTTAACCTATCTGAGGCTTCTCGTACCTGTCATGTGAAGGGGTGATACCTACCTACCTCCCAGGATGTGTGGGAAAAAGAAGATTCTTAGACAATGCCAGACATAAGCGCTCAATAAATGAAAGTGGCAGTGATGGTGCTGGTAACGTTTACGGATCAAGGCAAATAGAAGTGTTCCAAGTAATTCAGTTAATGTTGAGCCCAATTTTATTCCATGTTTTGACCTCACTGAAATACCCTGTTTCCATGGAATATAACACATGATTAACTGAAATGCGTAACTCACCAAACATTGTAATCTCCCTTTTCCTCTGGAAGTGTTTCAGTTTGTAGAGATCTTTTAAGGAAAGACCTGTCACTCAGGCATGCTGCTGCCCTGGAAGAGATGTTTGAGAGTTGTGCCTACCCTGATTTCACTGTGTATGTCTTCATATCTAATGCTTTACAATTTCAGGAAAATTTTTCTAAAGAAATCAAATTGTTCGTGCAAGTCGAAGGCTATGAGAAGTGCACTCGGTGTTTCAGTTTCTTTGGATAATGATTGTGATAACAAAATTCGTTTCTGCTTTCAGCAGGAAGGTATTACCTTATCAGAATTTTTAGATAAAGACACCAAATCAACCTGAAGTTCTTTAAGGGAGTGAAGAGTTTAAAAGTCACAGAGGATAGGGACACCTGTCATAGGCTTACGTCGATCTCTCTGTTCCGAGTTTGAACCCTGCGTCGAGCTCTGTGCTGACAGTTGTTTCAGGTTCTGTGTCTCCCTCTCTCTATCTGTCCCTCCCACACTCACACTCTTGTCTGTCTATCTCTCAAAAATAAATAAACATTTTTAAAAAATTTATATATAAAAAAGGCACAGAGGATCATGTATAAAACAATGATTAACTGAAGGCCAACTCTTTAATGAAGAAAGAATAGTTAGAGAGACTTGGTCTTACTCCCTGTCTTGATTTCTCATCTTCCTTCCAAAATTTCCCTTTTTTGGAGGGGTGACCCTGAGGCCATGGCAGGGGAATCTAGAAGAGAGTCAGTAAAAATGGATACTGTTTGACCTACAGAAACCATTTGCACAAGCAAAGATCTCTGACATTTCTCAGTATCCTTAACACTTGCTTCCATAGTACCTGGCACTAGTACATACTCAATAAATAAGCGATAAATGGACGGCCTAAAATTTCAAAAGTCTGGCTGAAGTGTGTGTCTCATGTAAATCTGGAGCAGTTGCACTTCAAAAGTCCACTAACATGAAAAACCTCAGGCAAGATAAAGGAGGCCGTATGACCTCTGCTTGTGTCTCAGCTTCTGACCTTCCCTTTTGCTAAAGCAAAAAGCAACTGACTATAAATCTGACCTTTATGAGTTGTCTTCCCTGACTGAGATAAACCTAAAAACTTAATACTTTTTATGCTTCCAAATAACAAGTTCAAGGAGATTTACTGGTTTAATTTTGCCATGAATAGAAAGTTTTCTCCCAAATGCTCAAGTAGCAGAGGGGAAGGAAGAAAGATACAACATGCAGACTACCTTTGTATTATGAATGGCAGCATCAACATTCCCCTCAAATCACAAAGACATAATAAATGTACATTTAACCATTCTCCAACCATTTACGACTAAAGATTGGGTATTGACTTGACTCTAAAATGTTTTTGTAATGCTTTAAGTACTGTATCCTAGACTTCAGAGGGGAAAGATCTTGCCAGACTTAGTTGGCAAAGGCTTTTGTGTTGGCTTGAAAAACCATAAGCTAATCACTTATTGAGTTCTTTAAAAACAAGTTGATTAATGTTTGGCAAGAAATTCTGACTAAAAGTCTCCATTACATGAGTCCAAATACAATAGAACTTTGAAGATCATGAGCAAGTCAGTCACATTTGGCTATTACCATTTGATGGAAAATAATCCCACAATGTGTCAAATGGTCCATGTGCCATCTTTTGGTACCCCCACCCCATCAGAGCCAGCATGTGTAGTTAACTCTATGAGCACATTTACTTCTGGGACAGTTAGACTCTATAATACTAAGAAGATGATGTTACACGTTGGAGCAGATTTCTCTCATGTCCAAGCTTTTCTCCACTGGCTAGCAGATGATGTCAGAGCACACCCCCACCTCCATTCTCTCTGGTTTCATTGTTTTGATAAACACTGCAGGATTCTTACATCAAGCACCTGTGAAGTCCTGAAGGCTTTCTCTGGCCTTGGGTGTATGCCTGAGTCATGTGGAATAAGCCAGAAGGGTCTAGGTGTTAACACCCCTGAGACCAACCCCTCACCCAATAACACATGTAAATTTGTGAATATTCCAGCTTTCTCACCCCTTGGGGGAGGCAACCCTTGAGGTATGACCTATACATTCTTCCAGCGGCACCCAAGGGAATGAGCTCTAGCTGCCCAGAATGACAACCTACCTGTCCACTAATAATTCTCCATTGACTTCCTTCCTTTCTCACTCCCCTGCTCCCCTACAGTGCTTCCAGAGATCACTTCCTAAATAAAGTAATTGCACAAATTCTAGTCCAGAATCTGCTTTTGAGGAAACCCAACCTACCATAAGTTTGTTAGCTATTTCAGTAAATGCAGTGCCTTAGGTATAAGTATACTATGGTTTCCACTCTAGCCAAAAATTGAATCCAGAATGGAATTCTTGCTCTACACCCTAAAGAACAGAATTTTGTCCCTAGCCAGTGGTAGTTCACTTGTGTCTGGGACAGTTAGTTTGTTGGCTATGACCCAATCCTGGATTCCCATCAGCCCTTTGAGAGCTGTGTGCGGGGACATGGAGGGAGATATTAGTAAGGACTCAGGTGACCCCATTTTTAGAGAAAAAGTGTATTCTGCTGGTTATGAGAAGCAACTCAAATACATGCTCTGTAAACATGGAAGTGGCCTCTCTATATTTCCGTTGGGTGTTTCAATCTCTCCCAAAGGTTTGGTCACTATTTGCTTACTGCGTTAGAGTTCTCCAGAGAAACCAGATCATTAGGTATATAGAAATAGGTAAGAGGAGATTTATTATAGGGGTTGACTCACACAATTATGGAAGCTGAGAAGTCCTATGATCTGCCATTTGCAAACCAGAGAACCAGAAGAACCAGTAGTGTAATTCAGTCCAAGACTGAAGGCCTGAGAGGGAAGTGCTGATGTCTGAGGGCAGGGGCAAATGGATGTTCCAACTCCAACAAAAAGAGCACATTTGCCATTCCTCTTCCTTTTTGTTCTATTCAGGCCATCTATGGTTTGGATGATTCTCACTTGCTTTGAGGAAGGTTATCTTCTTTACTCATTCTATCGATTCAAATACTGATCTCTTCTGGAAACACCTCACAGGGACACCCAGAAATATTGTTTTACCATCCCTTATCTCAGTCAAGTTGACATATAAAATTATCCATACACTTGCCAGGTACTTCCTAATCCATCCCCCCAAGCCAAACCCCTCTTCAGAACTCCAGACCCAGATATCTCCCTGCCCACATTGCACTTGAACATCTTCCACTTCAAGCACAACAAGTGCCAAATGGTATTCACTATCTGTGTGGACACCTTCCCCTCTTCCTACATATGGCACAACCCAATGGCTCCACCAGGAGACTCTGAAGTAGCCCTGAAGCTCTGTCCTTCTCTCAGCCCTCCTCAACAATGCCATCTCATCAATCTCCAAGTCCTAACAATTTCATTTCCAAAAAATCTCCCTGTCCCCTGTGCTCCCAGTTCCCAAACACCATCCTTTCTTTCCCTCAGACAACAACTATCTTCTAGCACACCTATTGCCTCCATATTTCAGCCCTAGTGAGCTTCTTAAAACCTGTGCTTTCCTCTGTTTATTCCAGCACCTTTGGATAAAATTCAAAATCCTTACCATGGTTGAAAATCATCCCACAGTCTAACTTTATCTACTTCTGCTACCTCATGCCTTTCTATTTCTCTCCGTATCCACCAGTTCTTTAAAAAGACCTTGCTCTCTCCTTCCTCCTGCTATTTGCATTTGAATTCCCCCTACCCAGCACAATGTTTTCTAGATTCTGAACTTGGCTAACTCCATTTCTTCCTTGAAGTCTCAGCTAATATGTCCATCTCTTGAGAAAACATTACTAGACCATCTCTAGTAGGTGAGGTACCCTGCCCTGGGTTCCCACAGTACCCTAGGATCCCAGTCATGTTGCTCTTCCACTAACTGTGATTATTTCATCTTCCATGTTCACTAGGCTATCTTCAGGGCTACCCACGTAGTAGCTATATCTATTGTATGAATAATCGAGCTGAGATTAGGTTTCTTATTAGCTGGATGACCATGGGCAAGTCACATAAGCTCTCTGAACTCTACTTTCCTCATCTAAAGTAAAAGCCGGGGTGCCTGGGTGGCTTAGTCGGTTAAGCGTCCGACTTTCGCTTGGGTCATGATCTCGCGGTTCGTGGGTTCAAGCCCCGCGTCGGGGTCTGTGCTGACTGCCAGCTCAGAGCCTGGAGCCTGTTTCAGTCTGTGACTCCCTCTCTCTGACCCTCCCCTGCTCACGCTGTCTCTCTCTCCTAGAAACAAAAAAAAATTAAAGTAAAAGCCATATCCAAGCACAGGATGATTAGGAAGACTTGATGAGATTGTGGATATTTGGTTCTTGGCACATAGTTGGCCCTCAGTAAATAATAGTTCCTTTGAATACCTATAATTTCAAAGATACTATGCTTCTTGACCTTATGGTGTTCTGAGACAGTAAATGCCACATTTCAGGAGGTATAAGTTAAAAGAGCATTTTGCTATATGAAGGGCTTTGAGTGGAACCCAATGGGAAGAAAGTGTCCTTTAGCTAAAAGCATCCTGTTTGTCAAATGTCCTTTCAAACTGTGCATGGAGTGTGTTTTTGGAAATGAAATTGATATAATAATATATAATGGCATCTAATTCCTTCACATAGTTTCTTCCAAATAATCCTTGTCCTCAAACTTCAACATCTGCATTCCCTAGATTAATGCCATTAATCCAGTTTCTAAACAGAGGAGCTTTATCCAAGAACTTTGCCTTAGAAAACTATTCCCAACTGCAATTCCTTCTTGATTCCCCGCCCCCCCTCCTTTCCGTGATTATTTTCATGATCCTGTGACAGCACCAGTAAGTGCCTAATTGTTGGGCCACCCGAGACCTGTCATGAAAATGTTCACAAACCCTGATACATGTTTGTAGGCGATTTAACTGGGTAGAGGCAAGTACTAAACAAATTAATGGATTTGCACTGGTCAATGATCAAGGCAAATAACTTTTTAGATTTTACTAGTGGGGAGTAAGTTAAACACATAATTGGGTTGGAAATTAGAGTAATAGCATGTCAGGGAGCTATCAGCACAATTTAAAGATTTTTAGGTATTATTTGGTAAATTACTACTTTGGCACACTTACTTATGTCTATAGCAAACGCTTTCAAGCTCACTAGACAGGCGTGGTCTGCCTGTCTTCAACACAGAAAGTTTGTAAACCCACTTTGTTTCTACATGTACCAATAATTTGGGTACATGTTGTCATTTGTAATTAACAGTCATTATACTAAGAATAATCGATAAATTGATGGTTGATGGTGTTGTCTGTTAGAGAACCACCTCATCGATTCATAAATAAGTATCTCTAGATGCAAAATACTTTAGGTAGGTTCTTGTTTTCTCCCTAAAACTTGAGGGTTTTCATTTATCTCTTCCTCTATTTTATTTCTCAGTGCCCCACCAGTTCTTTCAACGTCTCTGTGGAGAAAGTTGCGATTAGACATAGGTGTTCCATTGTCATCTCAATCAGCAGCTATAAAAGTTATTGAGTTGGGTAGTGCATTGGACACTGAAAGAGAGGTTGTGATTTCATACATTGCATATCTGATAAACTCTTCACTGAGAAAGGAAGCATATGCCCTCCATTCAGAGCTCTAGCCATGTCACTAGCTTCAGCCAATAAGCAAGAAGTGACCTGGTAGAACTAGCCTAAGGAGAAGGAGAGGGATGGTTGGCTCCTGATTCACCCACCAGATCTTTGAATGCTCCAATTGAGGGGGTTATGTCAGTTACCTCAGCCCTTATTAAGCACTGATATACTTTATCATATTTAATCCTCACAACAACTCTGTGAGGAAAATGCCATCAACATCCTCTTTCCACAGATGAGGTCTAAGGTTTCAAGCTGCATCAGATGCTGGCCAGCAGAGGATTTGAATTCAGGATGTGGTAACCGAGGCCTTGACACCATTACCTATTGGCCAGATAAGCTAAAAAATGTGTTCTTCAAAAGCCTTGAATCTTCCATTGTTGATGCTCAACTTAGATCCCTGCATGGTTAGAATAATAGTTTGGAAGTCATATTTTTGTTAGTAAGTAGGAATTTTGACTCGTTTTTAGGAGAGGGAAGAAAGGGAGAGTGCTGAACTCAGCATGAACATAAAGTTCCAAAGAGATGATGTTTTAGTAGCTACAAAACTCAGTAGCTTAATTCTCTGTCACTAAAGTTGACTTTGGTTAATATTTCAAAAGTCCATTTTCATTTTGCTATTTGACTTTCATAGTATCCTAGAATTTCAGAGCAAAAATGGGTCTTTAAATCATTTCAACTGGTTGTTTTTTTGTACATGAAGTGATTGCTTCCTCCCCACGTCCCCCGCCCCCACTTACCGAGAATTAACAATCCTTTGATGATTTCTCACTGATTTTGGGATAAAGACAGAAATCATGGATAGATCCTGCAAAGCCATGCATTGGCCAGTTCTTTGCCAGCCTCATCAGGTGCCATGTTTTGTTCTGTGTTCTATTCATACTGGACTTCCTTTGATCCTTGACTACTCTGTTCTCCTTCCTACCTCAGAACCTTTACACAAGCTTTCCTCCCTTATGGAGCACCACACTCCTCTTGGCTGAGTTAATTCTCATCATTCCTCTAGATACTAGCTTAAACAGCAGTCCCTTAAGGAAGTCTTTCCTGAGTTATCAGTTTTCCCTAGTATATGTCATCACAGTATATAATAATCCAAAAATACATTAAGTACCTTTTCGTGTATAAGCCTTAGGTTAGGTGATGGAAAATAAGATGGACAAAGTCCCTCCTCCAGGGAGGATATAAACAATGAAGAAGTCCACAAATAACTTCCAGGTGGTGTTAAATACCAGGGAAAAAATCAGTTATTTAAGGAGTCAGTCAGTGGCTCTGACAAAGTGGGAGGTTGTCCTGGATGGGGTGGTTGGGAGGCCTCTCTGAGGAGGTGACGTTTGGGCAGAGACCTGAGTGAACACAGGAATGAAACAAATCTCCCTTGGGGGAAAGGAAAGGATGTTTTCAAGCAGACACAACTTTGGAATGTTCCAGAAGAGCAAGGAGGCCAGTGTGGCTGGAGTGGAGGGAACATGAGGCAGAGTGAAGAGGAGGAGATGGGAGCTTGTGGGGCATGGCCAGCATCACGGAGATCCCGTGAGCCATATATGTGGTATGGGAGTTTGATCTAAGCCTGAAGGAAAGTCATTGGAGACTTTGAACAGGGAGATACTGACCTCATGTGTGGCCTTCAAAGATCACTCTGACTGCTGTGTGAAAAGTATATGAAGAAAGGTAAGGGTCAAACATGGAGATATGTTAGTATAGTAATCCAGGCAAGAGGCAATGGAGGCATAGGTGTGGTGGGAGGAGGTGGGAAGTGGTTAGATCTGGAATACACCTTGAAGGTACTGTTGACCCTACTAACTGATGGTCTGGCTGTGGAGTCTTAGAGAAATCTCTTCTTGACAGCATGTAACATAGTTGTAATTTTACACTTGATATAACTCTTTCAAAAACAACTCTCTCAATAGAGTATTAGATCTACGAAGACAAAGACCATGTCTGGTTTTACTTTTTGTTGTCTACCTGCTACCAAACACCATGCCTATAAATAAGTGAATGGATAAATATACTAAAGCCACCTTACTTTGCAGGTGAGCAAAATGAGTCTCTGAAAGGTTAAGTTAAAGGACTGGCCTTAGGTTTCTCAGCTCAGAGTGGAATCCTGGTCTCCACACTCCTCATTCAGGCTGTTTTCCCTCTTGCAGTAGAGCCTCTTCCAAACACAGTGGAGCCTCTTTTATTTGGGGAGGAAGGGATTACCAAAATGTACTACAAATATCCATAATGGGCGACTTGTCTGTTTAGGTAGACACCCATCAGTGGCAGTCAACATTGTTCTAATCACTTTTATTTTTTAATGTTTTATTTATTTCTAGGAGACAGAAAGAGAGAGAGACAGCGTGAGCAGGGGAGGGTCAGAGAGAGAGGGAGATACAGACTCTGAAAATAGGCTCCAGGCTCTGAGCTGGCAGTCAGCACAGAGCCCGACGCGGGGCTCGAACCCACGAACCGCGAGATCATGACCTAAGCGAAAGTCGGACGCTTAACCGACTAAGCCACCCAGACGCCCCTGTTCGAATCACTTTTGAGGCTCTTTTGGGGGCAACCTGCATTTGTGACATTTCTTCTTTCCTCCGTTGAGCTTGTTTTCTTCTCCAGGGAAACCACTGATCCTCTCCCACTCTTAGTGACTATTTGCCCTGAAGCTGGTCATCCTAAACCATCTGACCTGTGCTTTGTTTTGAAAGACACTAAAGCTTTAGACAAGAGCAGCTGCTGTGCATAATCTCCATGTAAAAAGTTAGCCATTCAAAACTATTCAACTCCCCAAGGCATTTTGAAAAAATAAATCAGTTAAGGCAAGCTGTGATTAAGAGGGAAAAAAGAATAGAAAGCAATTAAGAGTTTCCTCAGTTCTCTTGGAAGGGAAAAGCTGCCTGAAATGTAACTTTGTCAAGCAATGATCACATCCTTGGACCGCTGCCTTTCTAATTAAATTCCCAAGATATATATATATATATGTCTATAGATAGATAGATAGATATTATTTAATGAACATCTGGTAAAATTGGATCCTTGGTCTGCAGAGGTTTAGTAAAGAACTTCAGTGTTTCTGTGCGATTGAATACTAATATTTAACCCTGGAATAGAAAAAGAGGACATTAATTCTACTAGCTGCTCATCATCCAGGACCTTCTAGATTGCACCCTCCCTGGTCTGCATAGTAATCGGTTCTGTTCCTTCCCATCAAGCTAGTTCCAACATTACCTTTTCTCTTTTCTTTATTCTCTCTTGGAAGCGGCACTCAATGTCTTTTGTACCATTCAGAGCACTTTCTTGTGTCCTGAGACCCAGACAGACTTCACCCTCCTGAGGCTTCCAGTCTAGTGAGGGGCCAAAGTTTAATGAGATAAACAAGCAAGTGAATGTTTAGTCACAGATTTGAGATGACATGCTATGAAGAAAAATAAAAAGATGCCATGAGAGAAAAATCGCAAAGGAGATCTAATCTACCAGGACAGGAGAGGACCTCCCTGTGCAAGTAGTATTGCAACGAAGGCCTGGAGGATGAGGCCTGAGCGGGAGCAAGGGTGTGGGGCAAAAAGTGGCAGGAGACGGTGGCAGCAGTCAAATGCGCAGGGCCTCCGCTTACCAAACTTGGATGTGCGCACAGACCTCCTGGGGATGGTGTTCCACTACAGGCTGATCTCTAAGGCTGGGATTCAGCGTTTCCAACCAGCCCCCAGTCCTGCTGAAGAAGCTCGGCCAGAAACCACACCTTGAGAAGCAAAGAGCACAGGACAAGGGTTGGCAAGGCTGTTCTGTAGGGACCTAGAATAACCATTTTAGGCTTTGTGGGTCAACTGTTTCTGCTGAAACTATTCCCCTGTGCCATTGTGGTGTAAAAGCAGCTGGAGATAACATGTAAATGTATGGGTGTGACTGGGTTCCACTAAAACTTTATTTAGCAAAAGAGTAAGATTGGGCTTGAAGGTGGTAGTTTGCAGGCCCCTAGTGTAAGATAAGAGGATATCAATTCTCAACCTTGGCTGTAAATGAGAGTCACCAGGGTTTGGGGAGAAAAATACCCACCAGGTCCCTATTCCGCATCAGTTAAATCAGGATTCCTGGGGATGGAACCGAGGCATTGGTAGAGTTGAAATTCTCCCCAGGTGATCCTAAGGTGCAGCTGGGCTGAGAGCTACTTAATATCATTTGATAGTCCATGATTTCTTAGCCCTAGGAGGTAGGTAAGGTAAAAATGACTCACCTTTATTTATTGCTGAGACACCATCAGTTGCCCAAAAGCTTTCAAGGAAGGGGAAATGGAGCAGGAAATGTACAAAGCTAAAATAATACATATTCTGATTTCATGAACTTTAAAATGGGGGGTAAATGTGTACTTTGAATGCAAGAAATATGGTGCCTTCATCCCTAGTATTCAGATGGAGAAAATGGAGCACACGTGTACAGATTGTATGACGATGTGATATAGGCAAAATCTTGTGACTTAACTTGCTGAACTGCCTTTGGTTCCCCAAATGTGTGAGCCCTTCCTGTCTGGACCTCTGCATGTACATGCTCATCCCCCTGGCTTTGGACACACTTCCTTCCCCCCCTTAGACTCTCCTAATTCCTGCTTCTACATCAAGTCTCAGTTTAAGCCATCCACTTCTTCTGGGGTGTCCTCCCTGACTCCATGCCCAGAGGAGGGGCCCCTGCTGGGAACACCTTCTGTCCTTACTGGGGTGCCACATCAAAGCCTGTTCTCATTCTGTTTTTGCACAGACTTATCCTCCAGGCCTGGGAGCAGTATTGATGGCAGGGACCATGACTGGCTTGTCATTGTTTTATCTCTGTTGCCTAGTGTGATCTTGTGACTTATAATAAATATATATTTTGTTCTTCATATATAGTTCCTGGCTCACAGCCCCCTAAATCCTTAGATTTTGTTGAGCAATAAGAGCAATGGGAGCCTCTTTTGTTATGCTATTTTGTCTTTTGTCCTCTGTTCCTGAGCAGTAAAGGTGAGATGATGTTTGGTTATTCATGAGTCCCTTTCCAGAATCATTGGGTTATGATAGAAAGGGACTTGCCCCAGTGTTGTTAATGAGGTGACTTTTAGAAAGCACCTGAGCACAGGGGCTGGTTGCCAGGGAAACCAATCATGAAGGGAGGGTTGGAAGTTTTAGTCCCACCCCCTGATTTCTGGAAGGGGAGAGGATTGGAGGTTATACCAATCAGCAATGGCCAATGACCTAATCAACCATGCCCATATAATGAAGTCTTCACAAACACCAGAAAGGACTGGGTTTGGAGAGCTTCCAGGTTGCTGAATGTGTGGGGAGATGTGGGGGAAATGGCACCTCTCAGAGGGCCTTAAAGTTCACCTTTTCTTCATGCTTTGCTCTGTGATCCTCTTCCATCTGGCCGTTCCTGAGTCACAGCCTTTCACAACAGGCTGACAATCCAGTAAGTAAAATGTTTCTCTGAGTTCTGTGAGCCATGCTAGCAAATTAATTGATCCCAACGAGAGGGTCATGGAAATCTGTCATTTATAGCCAGTTGGTCAGAAGTACAGGTAACAACTTGGACTTGCCATTGGCGTCTGAAGTAGGCGGGGGTGGGGGGGTTTGTGGGACTGAACCCTTAACCTGCAGAATCTGAGATGACCTCCAGGTGGATTGTATCAGAATTGCGACGTTTGGAGGTGTGGAAATCCCCCCCAACACACACACATATGAGTTGGTGACCAGAACCGCTATCCTTGTCTATAGCAGGGCCTCAGGAACGTTTGTGGCATGCATGCACTTTGGCCCAGTCCTGCTTGTCTTATTTAAAGCATAATACTTGAGAAGCACCTGGGTGACTCAGTCAGTTACGTGTTCGACATGGGCTCAGGTCATGATCTTACAGTTCATGGGTTTGAGCCCCACGTTGGGCTCTGTGCTGACAGCTTGGAGCCCGGAGTCTGCTTTGGATTCTGTATCTCCCTCTCTCTCTGCCCCTCCCCAACTTATGTGTATGTGTGTGTGCTCTTTCTCTCTCTTTCAAAAATAAACATTAAGAAAAATTGTTGAAAGCACAGTACTTGAGCATGATTACTTTCAAAGCAGGTCTCCAGGCAGGCCACATTAGTATCACTGGGAGTTTATTAGAAACGCAAATCTTTGGCTCCATCCCAGACTTACTGATTCAGTCTCCAGGATGGGACCCCACAGTTTGTTTCAATTAACCCTCCTGGCAATTCTGTTGGGGAACACAGGTTAGGGTATGGGACCTAAAGCCCAGCTGCTTGGCTTCAAATCCTGGTTCTGTCGCTTAAAAATTGTTTGGCTCTGGGAAATTTACATTGCTATTCTGTGTCTCCATGTCCGCATCTATAAAATGGAGATGATAAAAATAGTAGCTACCTTAATTGGATTAACAGCTGTTAACATAATACTTGCTCACAGTGCTCAAAATATGTTAACTGTTAGTAGTATTAGCTGTGCAACTATGGGAAAATTCATTAATTTTTCTGAATTTTATTTCCTTCATCCTTATTTTTTCCTATACATATATATGTATTTTTTAATGGAAGTTTAGTTGACACCCAATGTTACTTTAGTTTCAGACATACAATACGGTGACCTCCACAACTCTATATGTTATGTTATGCTCACCACAAGTGCAGCTGCCATCTGTCACTATGTATCACAGTACAATTGACTATGTTCCCTGTGCTGTGCTTTCTATTCCTATGACTCATTCATTCCATAACTGGAAGACCATGTCTCCCTTCCCTCTTTCCCCATTTTGGCCAACCTCCCCTCCCCTCTGATAACCATCAGATTGTTTTCTGTGTTTATGGGTCTGTTTCTGCCTTTTGTTTTTGCTTTTTTGGATTCCACATAAAAGTGAAACCGTATGATATTTGCCTTTGACTTACTTCACTTGGCATAATACCCTCTAGGTCCATCCATGTTGTCAAAGATGGCAAGATTTTATTCTTTTTGAAATTTTTTAAAATTTTTAATTTTGAGAGAGAGAAACAAAGCATGAGCAGGGGAGGGGCAGAGAGAGAATGAGACACAGAGTCTGAAGCAGGCTCCAGGGTATGAGCTGTCAGCACAGAGCCCGACGCAGGATCTGAACTCACAAGCTGTGAGATCATGACCTGAGCTGAAGCTGTACACTCAACAGACTGGGCCACGCAGGCACCCCAAAATTTCATTCTTTTTATGACTCAGTATTACACTGCATGTATATACCACACCTTGATCTATTTATCTGTGGATATACATGGGTTGCTTCCATATCTTGGCTATTGTAAATAATGCTGCAATAAATATAGGTTCATCTTTTCAAATCAGCATTTCTGTGTTCTTTGGGTAAATACCCAGTAATGGGATTACTGGGTCATATGGCATTTCTGTTTTTGATTTTTTGAGGAACCTCCATACTGTTTTCCACAGTGGCTACACCAATTTGCATTCCCACCAACAGTGCAGAGGGTTCCTTTTTCTCTGCATCCTTGCCAACACTTTTTGTTTCTTGTCTTTTTGAGTCCAGCCATTTTGACAGGTGTGAGGTGATCTGTTTGGCTTTGACTTGAATTTCTTTGAGTGATGTTGAGCATCTTTTCAAGTGTTTGTTGGCCACCCATAGGTCGTCTTTGTATTTCCTTCATCTTTAAAACAAGGATAAAATCTTTGCCTCATAGGATTTTGAAAGTTACATTTGTGTGATGGATTAACTACATATGTCAACTTTGCAAGACTCTGGTGACCAGATATTTGCTCAAACACCAACCAAGACGTTACTGTGAAGAGATTTTTAAGAAGTGACTAACCTCCAAATCAATGGACTTTGGGTAAAGCAACTTGCCCTCCATAATTTAAATGGACTTCACATGAATCCGTGGGACTGTCTTCCCACTCAAAACTGTGACGTCCACTCCTTTCATAATTTCCAGGCTGCCCTCAAGATTTCACATATGCCAGTCCCCACTGGCAGATGAATCAAGTCCTTCTCTCTCAATAGACACACACATATACACTCTATATATTCTACCTGACTGAGACCCCGTGCAAGAACTTCCCAGCAGAGGCCGTCAACCAACACACACACTATTGGTTCTGTTTATTTTGAAAGCCCTAATACAATAGGGTAAATACGTGTAGGTCAGGATTATTCAAACTGTGTAGTTTCCCAGCTATTGACATTTTAATCAAGAGAATTCTTCATGGTGGAGGATTGTCCTGTGTGTTGTAGGATGTTTAGCAGCATCCCTGGTCTCTACCCACTGGATGCTAGTAGCACTGCCCTCTCATCCAGCAGTAAAAATAAAAAATCTCTTCGAACATTGCCCCTGAGGACAAAATCTCCACTTGAGAACCACAGGTAAAAGTAATTTAAATTGCAGGAGCTATTTCTCCCTGGTTCATTCCCACTAAACTAGCACTGCACTGCTGCCTATGTGGTCCACACATTTTCCCTTCCCCATCCCAAACAAGTTTATCCCTTTACGTGAAATCTAACTCAAAACTCACTGCCACTAAAGGTAGCATTCATAGTCCTTCCTCCTTCAGATCCCATGTCTATGCCTGTTTTTCCCTTGAACCATTTCGCTTGTTTCCAAGCGTCATTTCACTTGATCACACAGTTTTCCAGTGGTGTTTTCACACCTTTACTGTGTTTGTACCATGTTTGCCTGCTTCCATGGAACTTACTCAAAACAAGGGGCAACTGGGGTAAGAGGAATACAATATTGTATTTGAGTCTAAATCCTGTTTGTGTTAGTGACTTTGGGATAGTTACCCAATCTTCCTGAGTTTCAGTATTAATAACTATACAGTGGGGGTAGCTGGGTCTACTTCAGAGAGTTTATAAAGTCCAAGCACTTTTTGAACAATAAAATTAAGACTTTTCTTCCCAAAAAGCAAAACCATGGATTTCATATCTTTTTCTGTGAGAGCATATCCAGTACAGGGAGAGTTAGGATGAAATGTGACCTTGGAAAATGCTAAATGAACAAATGACTAGATGAATTTGCATATCAAATTTTGCAGTTTTATTTTCTTTTTCTGATAGCTTTTAAAATAATGTAGGCAGAGTCCTTTCTGTGTCCTTTGGAGATTAATGTATAAATTACCTAATGGGGCAGTTGCCAAGGCAGTGCAATTTTCCTAGTTATTGGCCTCAAGTTCCTGGAAATGATGGCATTCATCAATAGCTCTACTACCCCCGCTGTCAACATCTTTATTTCCTCAAGGAGCATTCTTGCTTGAGATCAAGTGCCTGTCCTTTAGAACTGGCTGAAGCAGTCCTCTTCTAGAAGAATCTTCTCTGCACCCCTCACCTACCCTTTCCCTGCCAAGGCATCAAGATGCTTCTTGTCTGATTCTCTGTAGCTCTCTGAGCTTGCTCACTGGCATCATAGCATAGATTTGCCTCCCTTCCTCCCCTATCAGACTGAGTTCATGAGGTCCGGGTCTGTTTTTAGTGCATTTGGCATTCCCAGGGGGCAAATGCACTGTTTGGCCAAAGCACTGCACCCATGAATATGAAGATGACTCACTAGGGCCCCAATACTATGTGTCCATCTGTCTGTAGAATATCTCCACTTCCATGACATGTAAAAATCTCGAACTCAGCGTTTCAAAGAAACGAAGGCTGGACCTTCCTTTCTGTACCAGTTACCTAACTTTGCAAAACCATTCCAAAACATAGTGGTCTAAAAATAATTTGTGTCTCCTGGTTGTGTGGGTTGACTGATCTCTCCTGGGCAGTTCTTGCACAGGATCTCAGTCAGCTGGTGGCTGGGGCTGGAGTCTTCAAAAAGCTTTTTTTAAAAATTTTTTAATGTTTATTTTTGAGAGAGAGCAAAAGACAGGGTATAAGTGGGAGAGGGGCAGAGAGAGAGGGAAATACAGAATCTAAAGCAGGCTACAGGATCCGAGCTGTCAGCACAGAGCCCAACATGGGGCTCAAACCCCTGAACTGTGAGATAGATCATGATCTGAGCCAAAGTCTGATGCCCAATGGACTGAGCCACCCAAGCACCCCTCAAAAAGCTTTTTCAATCACATATCTGGTACCTGGACTGTATGGCTGGATCATATGAGGGCTGGTGAGGCATGTTTCTTTTCTCTCTCCCCTACATAGCCCCTCCAAGGGCTTCATATCTTGGGCTTCATAATACCATGGTCCCAGAATAGTGGAACTTCTTACATGATGATTGGCTGCTACTTCTCATATTCCAAGAGCTCAGTGATCCTGGGTAGGAATCTCAAGGCTTCTTAAGACACAGCATTAAAAATCTCAAGACTTTGCTTCTGCCACATTCTATTGATCAAGTGAGTCAAAAGGCAACATAGCTTCAAAGTGAGGGAAATTAGACCCCCTTTTCAATGGGGGCAGTAGCAAAGAATTCATCACCATATTTAATCTACCACACTTTCTAACAAGTATTGTTTCTTGCCTGTTAATGATTCTTTTGTGTCCATAAATATTAAGATTTTTTATTAGAGAACATTCATTGGAATGAAAATAGAAATTTCTTTAATTTCTTTGTTCACTATTTTGGGATACTTAATCTCCTTACCAGATTGGTTTTCATAAGACGGGGAAACTCTCTCTCTCTCTCTCTTTTTTTTTTCACTTGATTCCTCCTTACTTCCTGCATTATATTGGTTAACATTCTTTTTTCCTTCCTTATCCATGAAATCTCACTTGATTCCTCCTTACTTCCTGCATTATATTGGTTAACATTCTTTTTTCCTTCCTTATCCATGAAATCTCACTTGATTCCTCCTTACTTCCTGCATTATATTGGTTAACATTCTTTTTTCCTTCCTTATCCATGAAATCTCACTTGATTCCTCCTTACTTCCTGCATTATATTGGTTAACATTCTTTTTTCCTTCCTTATCCATGAAATCTATGAAAGAGTAAGAAATCTCTGCTACCCAGATTTATCACTTAACCTCACCCAATGTGTGTTACAAACTTTGTTAAATAAAATATATTACACAAATGGTTGAAGTTCCCTTGATCCCTCTCCCAGATCTTATTTTCCATTTTGCCTTCCCAGAGGGTACCGTTAGTCTTAAGTAGTTCTGTGTTATCTCCAGCTTTGCTTTAATCTATACAGGCTTTTTTTTAAAAAAAAAATAGTATTTTGATGTGTTTTAATAATAATACATGGATGGCTTTATACTACTTCTCGGACTTCTTGCCTGATCCTCTCATCCAGGAATGGAAGTTCTGCTGTGGGTAAGTCATGCTAACCTACAACTAGCTTTCTCACTTTGTTTTCAGATTTATTTCTATTAAGGCATGTAGAGCTAAATTATTTAACATTTGAATAATATTGTCATGTGTGGGTATGCTCCAGCTTAATTACTGTGTTTTCCTCCTCACAAACATTTAGATGATTTGCAATTTTTACCAACATTCATAGAAATTTTCTTATGCACATGTATCAGAGTTTCTTTGGGGCATTTGCTTTAAATGAAGCTTCTAGGTCACGTTCAATTGTACTAGATAATTTAGAAATTTATTTCCAAAGTGAGTGTATTAAGTTACATTCCCACCATTAGAACCATGTACATGAGTTCTAATTTTCCTACATCCTATCCACCCTTAGTATGTCAGTCTCTTTGATTTTTGCCAGTCTCTTAGGGAAATGGTATCTTATTGTTTTAGTATGTATTTCCCTATCACTGGTAAGGTTGAGGATCCTTTCATTTGTCTGCTGACCACTCAGATTACCTCTGCCGTGAACTGCCTATTCACATCCATTGTACATTTTTCTGTTGGGTTTAGTAGTCTAGTTGATTATTATTTATGACATCTTTTGTCAACATTTAACATCTTAATTTGCTTACATTCACTCCTTTATGGTCTGTGCTTTACTGTATCTTCCTTAACAATTTATTCTAGAGTCACAATGATTTTGTATTTTGTCCTACTGCTTTTGGAGAGATTTTTGCTTTATCAGAGTTTAACCTTAGTAAATATCTGTGCTCTTCGCGAATAATAGCCTCTTTCCATCTTCCATATTGTTGTCAAATACTTTAGTTATACTTTATTTTAAAACATCCCAGATTTATTTTTCATAGTCAATATTATGGGGTGGGGGGAGATATATAAATAGAAATTATTTTTGATAGGATGCTGACCAAAATCTAAGGAGGATCTGATTTTTAAATGAACATTTTAGCAAAGTAAGGAAGCAGAAAATGCAAACATTCTATGTTGAGGTAGAATAAGCTTGTCCTGTTCAAGGAAAAGTCAGATGAATGAAGCTGGAGTGGGGTGGGGAGGGGAAAAAAAAGGATATGAGATCAGAGGACTGATAGGTTCAAGGCCCTATAGGGTCTGGAGGGACCAGATAAGGAGTTTTGAATAGAAGTATAATATTTTCTCCTTTTTTAACTTAAAGCACTCTGGAAGAATTGGCAGTTGGGAGAGAGTAGAAGCAGGAAGCTCATTTAGGAGGCTTTTGCTAAAATACAGGTGAGACAGTGGGGGTTTTAGATTGGGTGGAAGTCAAAGTGTTGAAAAATGGTGGGATCTGAGATCTACTTCTTAAAAAGAAGCAAACAGGGTTTGGTCAGGGGTATGAAAGAGAGAAATTAATGATAACTTTTTTGTTTCTAACCTGGGCAACTTTGTAGTTGTGGGTTTTTGTTTTGTTTTGTTTGTGTGTGTGTTTTTTGTTTTTTCACGGAGATGGCAGTTAGAGTCAACAATTAACTATGAAATTATGCACGTTAGTTGTTTAGTGCATTTGTCACAACTCAACAGTTAGACTTAGGTCCTTGTCTCAGTGTAGGCAAACAGTTGGACACACTGTATTTCACATTTGATTAGTTCATTCTAATTCTATTAATTAATAGCTGTGTGACTTTGGGCAAAGTACTTAATCCTGTGGCTCAATCTCCTCTGTAAAATGAGTCTAGGATCTATTGATTCTCACTGGGTTATTGAGAGAATTAAGTGTAGCCCTTAGAACAATACCTGGCACATAATAAGTACTCAGTAAACATTTGCTTTTCTTATTTCCAGGAACCCTCCTCTGTCCCCCATTATAGTCAGTCAAACCAGGGATGTTAATGAATTACTCTTTACTTCGTTTGCTCAATGAAAGTCAGAATATTTTCCAAAGGTACCTAATAGTTTTCAAAGCTGATAGTGAAAATCTATGCCAAGTTTAGAATGCTACTCTGTGTCTGAATCTCTTGAGTTACTTCCCACTTTTCTAAGCCTAAAACTTAAGTAGTCAACAATTAGTAGATATTTGTTGAATGTCTACTTTGGCCTTAACTGCCAGAATATTAAAGGAAACCATAAAGACCTAATTTCTACTTCCTCCCCTCCTAAGACATGTATGCTTTTGATTTAGCTGCAATGAATAAATATTTTATCAATGACCAAATATATTTCATTACCTCTCTGGTCCTTCTGGGTATTGCTGGACAGATCTCAGACTAGCTGATGTCATTGTTGGCTTTTGTGAATTGTGTCAGTATGGCTGCCCTTCTGTAGCTTTAGCCAAACAGAGAAAAACAGCCACTTGGAGGTGAGAAGCCTCTATTCAGACTTAATGGGATCAGCTGTAAACAGCAGAAATTCACAGCAGTTGATAATCATTGAGGAAGAAAACAAACAATTTCAGTAAAAAAATAATTACAAACATAGATTATCTGGTACATTCTAAAACATTAGATAAAATTCCTTCATCCTCGGAGAACTGGATAGCATTCAAAGCTCTGCCTCAAGGAAAGCAATATAATGTAGTAGGAAAAAGTTCTGGCCTCAGAGCCATGGTGCCGACTGTGGCCTGAAGAGATGCTCAACCTTGCTAAGCCTCAGATGTTTCTTTTGTGAAATAGGAAAAATAATTCCGATCTACCTCACAGGTGTGCTGTCAGGAATCTGGGGGGATGATGGTTATGAATAAGCATTGAAACGTGCACAATGTTGTACCTCTACAAGCCTGTACAAATGCTAAGGCTGGAAACGGGCAAGGGAAAGACTTGAGGACAGGGAATAAATACTGTTCCTTTACAGAGTATTCCTTAGCCAGGCCTTTTCTAGATTGCTCTACACACAAGCCATCCCATTGTAAAGATGGCAGTAACAAGAATAAAAACAACACTCATCAATTACCTAATATCTATGACAAGGCAGAGGCTGTGCCAACTCCTTTACGTGTATCATCCTCCGTTCATAAAACCCCCACAGCAATCCCTGGAAGTGGGCGTGGTTACTAATAACTTTTTATAGATGAGAAATATGTTCAAAGGGATTGCATTACTTCCCTGGTCTCGCAGTTGGTGGGCCACACAAGCAGGATTTTAATCAAGTAGTCTGATGCCAAAAGTTGTGAGTTTGACCACTAGGCTACACAGCCTACAATGGATTCATTGTGAAATTCGAGTGTGACCTAAGAGTCACTACTGGCAGAGTGATTCCCCCTGTGCCTCAGGAATTCTCCTATGCACTGACCACAAATTCTCCCCTGCCGCTACTGTTTTTGTGCTGTCCTACCATTACAAGCATTGGGAGCTTCCTTGGTGACATTTCATTCTGCAGCAAATAAACCCATGATGTATACTGGAAAACACAACAGTAACTTACATGATCAGTGATTTAACAGAAGTAGATGTGTAAACACATTCATGGGGAAGCCCTTTCCCACAGTCACTCGGGTCCCGGGCTGAGAGTAGCTCTGCCATTTCAACATTTGTTTCTTTTTCTTTTTTTTCCCTTAGTTTATTCCCAAGTTGGTTTCCATATAACATCCAGTGCTCATCCCAACAAGTGCCCTTCTCGATGCTTATCACCCCTCCTCCCGTCCCCTCTCCCCCACCTCCATCAGCTCTCAGTTTTTTCTCAGCATTCGAGAGTGTCTTATGGTTTGCTTCCCTCCCTCTCCCCAACTATTTTTCCCCTTCTCCGCCCCCATGGTCCTCAGTTAAGTTCCTCCTAATCAACCTATATATGTAAACATATGGTATCTGTCCTTCTCTGCCTGACTTATTTTCCTCAGCATAACACCCTCAAGGTCCATCCATGTTGCTACACATGGCCAGATTTCATTGTTTCTCATTGCCATGTAGTATTCCATGGTATAGATAAACCACATCTTCTTGATCCATTCGTCCGCTGATGGACACTTAGGCTCTTTCCATGTTTTGGCTATTGTTGAAAGTGTTGCTATGAACATTGGGGTCCATGTGCCCCTATGCATCAGCACCCCTGTATCCTTTGGGTAAATTCCTAGCAGTGCTATTGCTGGGTCATAGGGGAGTTCTAGTGTTAATTTTTTGAGGAACCTCCACACTGTTTTCCAGAGGGGCTTCACCAGTTTGCATTCCCACCAACAGTGTAGGAGGGTGCCGGTTTCTCCACATCCTCGCCAGCATCTATAGTCTCCTGATGTGTTCACTTTAGCCACTCTGACCGGAGTGAGGTGGTATCTCAGTGTCATTTTGATCTGCATTTCCTTGATGATGAGGGTCACTGAGCATCGTTTCATGTGTCTGTTGGCCATCTGGATGTCCTCTTTGGAGAAGTGTCTGTTCACGTCTTCTGCCCATTTCTTTACTGGGTTGTTTATGTTTCCGGTGTGGAGTTTGGTGAGTTCCTTATAGATTCTGGATACTAGCCCTTTATCTCTTTCCCCATTCTGTTGGTTGTCTATTAGTTTTATGGATTCCTTTGCCATACAGAAGCTTTTTATCTCGATGAGGTCCCAATAGTTTATTTTTGCTCTTGATTCCCTTGCCTTTGGGGATGTGTCAGGTAAGAAATTGCTGCAGTTGAGGTCAAGCAGGTTGTTTCCTGCCTTCTCCTCTAGGGTTTTGATGGTTTCCTGTCTCATATTCAGGTCCTTTATCCATTTTGAGTTTATTTTTGTGTATGGTGTGAGAAAATGATCTAGTTTCATTCTTCTGCATGTTGCTGTCCAGTTCTCCCAGCACCATCTGTTAAAGAAGTTGTCTTTTTTCTATTTGGTACTCTTTTCTGCTTTGTCAAAGATTAGTTGGCCATACATTTGTGGGTCCAATACTGAGTTCTCTATTCCATTTGCTATGTGTCTTTGTGCCAATACCAGACTATCTTGATGATGACAGCTTTGTAGTAGAGGCTAAAGTCTGGTTTGGTGATGACTCTCGTTTTGGTTTTCTTCTTCAATATTACTTCGGCTATTCGGGGTCTTTTGTGGTTCCATAGAAATTTTAGGATAATTTGTTCTAGCTTTGAGTAGAATACTGGTGCAATTTTGATAGGGATTGCATTGAATGTGTAGATTGCTTTCGGTAGTAATGACATTTTAACAATATTCTTCCGATCCATGAGCATGGAATGTTTTTCCATTTCTTTGTGTCTGTCAATTTCCTTCATAAGTTTTCTAGAGTTTACGTTATATAGATCTCCTATATCTCTGGTTAAGTTTATTCCTAGGTATTTTATGTTTTTTTTGTGCAATTGTGAATGGGATCAGGTTCTTGATCTCTCTTTCTGTTGCTTCATTATTGGTGTATAAAAATGCAACCGATTTCTGTATGCTGATTTTGTATCCTGCGACTTTGCTGAATTCATGGATCAGTTCTAGTAGGCTTCTGGTGGAGTCTGTCGGGTTTTCGATGTAGATTATCATGTCATCTGCGAAAAGTGAAAGTTTGACTTCTTCTTTGCCAATTCTGATGCCTTTTATTTCCTTTTGTTGTCTGATGGCTGATGCTAGGACTTCCAGCACTATGTTAAACAACAGTGGTGAGAGTGGGCATCCCTGTCGTGTTCCTGATCTCAGGGGGAAAGCTCTGAGTTTTTCCCCATTGAGGATGATGTTAGCTGAAGGCTTCTCATAGATGACTTTAATGATGTTTAAGTAGGTTCCTTCTATCCCAACTTTCTCGAGAGTCTTTATTAAGAAAGGATGCTGTATTTTGTCAAATGCTTTTTCTGCATCTATCGACAGGATCATATGGTTTTTATCTTTTCTTTTGTTGATGTGATGTATCACATTGATTGATTTGCGAATATTGAACCAGCCCTGTAACCCAGGAATGAATCCACTTGATCATGGTGGATAATTCTTTTCATGTGCTGTTGAATTCAATTTGCAAGTATCTTTTTGAGGATTTTTGCATCTGTATTCATCAAGGATATTGGCCTGTAGTTCTCTTTTTTTGCTGGGTCTCTGTCTGGCTTGGGAATCAAAGTGATGCTGGCTTCATAGAATGAGTCTGGAAGTTTTCCTTCGATTTCTATTTTTTGGAATAGCTTGAGAAGAATGGGTATTAACTCTGGTTTAAATGTCTGGTAGAATTCCCCAGGGAAGCCATCTGGCCCAGGGCTCTTTTTTGTTGGGAGATTTTTGAATAACTGATTCAATTTCTTCACTAGTTATGGGTCTGTTCAGATTTTCTATCTCTTCCTGTGTGAATTTTGGTAGTGAGTGTGTGTTTAGGAATTTGTCCTTTTCTTCTAAGTTGTCAGTTTGTTGGCATATAATTTTTCATAGTATTCCTTGATAATTGCATGTATTTCTGAGGGATTGGTTGTAATAAATCCATTTTCATTCATGATTTTGTCTATTTGGGTGCTCTCTCTTTTCTTTTTGAGAAGCCTGGTTAGAGGCTTGTCAATTTTATTTTTCAAAAAACCAACTCTTGGTTTCATTGATCTGTTCAATTGTTCTTTTGGATTCTATATTGTTTATTTCTGCTCTGATTTTTATTATTTCTCTTCTTCTACTGGGTTTGGGGTGCTCTTGTTGCTCTCCTTCAAGTTCCTTTAGGTGTGCTGTTAGATTTTGTATTTGTGCTTTTTCTAAGTTCCTGAAATAGGCCTGGAGTGCAATGTACTTTCCTCTTAGAACTGCCTTTGCCACCTCCCATAGGGTTTTACATGTTGTATTTTCATTTTCATTTGCTTCCATATATTTTTAAATTTCTTCTCTAATTGCCCGATTGGCCCATTCACGCTTTAGTAGGGTGTTCTTTAACTTCTATGTTTTTGGAGGTTTTCCAGACTTCTTCCTGTGGTTGATTTCCAGTTTTATAGTATTGTGATCTGAACATGTGCATGGTATGATCTCAAATCTTTTCTATTTAGTGAGGGCTGCTTTATGTCCCAGTATGTGATCTGTCTTGGAGAATGTGCCTTGCGCACTTGAGAAGAAAGTGAATTCCATCACTTTAGGATGTAGAGTTCTAAATATATCTGTTAAATCCATCTGGTCCAATGTGTCATTCAAGTCCATTGTTTCTTTAGTGATTTTCTTTTTTTTTTTTTAATGTTTTATTTACTTCTGAAAGAGAGAGGCAGCATGAGCAGGAGAGGATCAGAGAGAGAGAGAGGGAGACAGAATCCAAAGCAGACTCCAAGCTCTGAGCTAGCTGTCAGCCCAGAGCCCAACACGGGCTAGAACCCAGGAACCATGAGATCATGACCTGAGCCAAAGTCAGATGCTTAACCGACTGAGCCACCCAGGCACCCCTCTTTAGTGATTTTCTGTCTAGTTGATCTATCCATTGCTATAAATGGAGTATTAAAGTCCCCTGCTATTAACACATTCTTGTTCATAAGATTGTTTCTGTTTGTGATTAATTGTTTTATGTATTTGGGTGCTTCCATTTTGGTGCATAGACATTTATAACTGTTAGCTCTTCTTGATGGATAGACCCTGTAATTATTATATAATGCCCTTCTTCATCCCTTGTTACTACCTTTACTTTAAAGTCCACTTTGTCTGATATAAGTATAGCTACTCCAGCTTTCTTTTGACTTCCAAGAGCATGATAAATATTCTCCATCCACTTACTTTCAATCTGAAGGTGTTCTCAGATCTAAAATGAGTTTCTTGTAGACAGCAAATAGATGGATCTTGTTTTTTTTATCCATTCTGCTACCATATGTCTTTTGATTGGAGCATTTAGTCCATTTGCTTTCAGTGTTACTATTGAAAAATGTGGGTTTAGAGTCATTGTGTTCTTTGTAGGATTCATGGTGGTGTCTCTGGTTCCTTGCAACATTTCCCTCAGAGAGTCCCCCTCAGGATTTCTTGTAGGACTGGTTTAGTGGTGATGAATTCTTTCAATTTTTGTTTATTTGGAAAGATTTTTATCTCTCCTCTTGTTCTGAATGATAGGCTTGCTGGATACAGGATTCTTGGCTGCATATTTTTTCTGTTCATCACATTGAAGATTTCCTACCATTCCTTTCTGGCCTCCCAAGTTTCAGTAGTTAGGTCTGTAACCACTCTGATAGGTTTCCCTTTGTATGTTAAGGCCCGTTTATCCCTCGCTGCTTTCAGAATTCTCTCTTTGTCCTTATATTTTGCCAGTTTCACTATTATATGTTGTACAGAAGATCGATTCAAGTTATGTCTGAGGGGGGTTCTCTGTGCCTCTTGGATTTCAATGTCTGTTTCCTTCCCCAGATTGGGGGAATTCTATGCTATAATTTGTTCCAGGACTCCTTCAGCACCTTTCCCTCTTTGTTCCTCTTCTGGAATTCCTATGATAGGGATATTGTTCCACTTGATTGTATCACTCAGCTCTCAAACTCTCCTTTTGTGCTCCTGGATCAGTTTATCTCCATTTTTCTCAGCTTCCTCTTTTCCTATAATTGTGTGTTCTCATTCACCTATTCTCCTCTCTGCCTCTTCAATCCGTGCATTGGATGCCTCCATTTTATTATGTATCTCATTTATAGCATTTTTAAATTCAGCACAACTATTTTTAAGCTTCATAGTCTTTGTAGCAATAGTTTCTCTGATGTCTCCCATGCCTTTATCAAGCCCAGCGATTAATTTTATGACAATTGTTCTAAATTCTTGTTCAGTTATGTTGCTCATAATCTGTAGTGAGCAGTTCTTTAGCTGTCATTTCTTCCTGGAATTTCTTTAGAGGAGAGTTCTTCTGTTTAATCATTTTGGCTAGCTTTCTGTCTCTTGTTAGTTTTTTTTTTTAATTTTTTTATATATTTTTTAAATGTTTTGTTTATTTCTAGGAGAGAGAGAGACAGCGTGAGCAGGGGAAGGTCAGAGAGAGAGGGAGTCACAGACTGAAACAGGCTCCAGGCTTTGAGCTGGCAGTCAGCACAGAGCCCGAAGTGGGGCTCAAACCCACAAACCGTGAGATCATGACCTAGGCGAAACTCGTACGCTTAACCAACTAAGCCACCCAGGCACCCCTGTCTCTTGTTAGTTTTAAAAGCTTCTTATGCACTCTGCACCTGCCAGTACTGCTGTATTAAAGAAGTCTCTTTGACTGTCCAGGGCCTGTCTGTTCAGAAAGTGTTCTTTGAATGGTGTCTTTTGGTCTCTCTTGTTGAGGCTTTGGTTATTTTATTTCGTAGTGGCATTTGGGACTCTCCACCATGCGTACTTTGGCTTGTTTCTTGAGGTAGCCCTGGAAAAGAAAACAGACAGACAAACACACGGGGAACAAAGGCACACAAATGCAAAGACAAATCCAACAAACAAGCAGGCTTAAAGGGAAAAAGAAAAAGAAAGAAAAGAAGAAGAAAAAAAAGAGGAAGGAAGAAAAACAAAAAACTAAAACTAAAAATAAATAGAAAAGAAAAAAAGAAAAAAAACCCAAAAGACAAAGGACAGTCTAAAAGCCTAAAACCAGAATTCCCGCTACAAATAAAGAGCAGGGTGTGTGCAGTGCTGATGGAAGAGCATATACAAAGAAAGAAGTGACAGGGCGGGTAGAAAGTGAAATTGGACAATGACCAGGCAGAGAGACTAAGAGGCTTAATTCATGAGAGAGAAAGAGGAAAATATGGTAAGAGGTGAGGAGAAAGAAATGAAGATGGTTTTACTCAGAGAAACGGTATAGTCTGATTACGGGGGGGAGAGAGAGAGAGAGGGAGAGGTAGCAGTGGAGGTGTAGAATATACATCTAGAAAATGAATTAAATGTGACTGTTTAAGCAAGCCAGTGACCAGAGTGCCCAGTCCAGCAGAGGGGAGGGATACGAATGAGACAAGGGAACATATATCTGAATAGAAAGAATTGATCTAGAATTAATCACACCAGTGTATCCATGTTGGTCTTGTCCCAGGCTCTGGTTAAAAAAAAAAAAAAGGCAGCTCTCTAGCGGTGATGGGCATGGTTTGGTGTAGGCAGGTTTGAGTCTCTACTGCATCCCCTGGGCAGTCCCGCCTTGGTGGTTGTGGGGAGAAAAATGGCCAGTCCCTTCTCGAACCAAGCATTGCAAATCACTCTTTTGGGTCAGATCTCTCTGTGCCTCATGCGTAGCCAAGGTGGGCCCTGTTCTGTGTCCCAAGCCACGCCTCGTTTCCAGATCTTAGTCTGTACACTTTATTGATATAAAATATCAATAAAATATAAATCCTCAGGCCAAGCCCTTGCAAGCGGTTTCAAACCAGCTGCCTCTCCACTGGGGATCAAGGCGGAAGAGCGATGGAGCGGTTTCAGGCCGCACCGCTTCCCCTCTGGATCAACCTGGTGAGCAGAGGAGCAGTTTCTCCTGGTGCCACCTGGGACCAGTCATCTAGCTCAAGGTCAGCTCCACAGCTGGAAATCGGATCACTCTGTGTCCCAAGCCCAGGTTTTTCTCTTCTCCAGTGACAGGGACAGTTCTTTGAGCAGTTTCAGCCACTCTTTATTTTCCCCTCGACTCACCATGGCTTTCCACAAAGGGAGGGTCCCTCCTTTCCCTCCATGTCTCTGGGTCCCAGCCCATTTTTATCTTCCCCAGTTTGCACTCACACACCTATAAGGTTGTTTTCTCAGCGGACTCTGTCTCCTTTTCCTCCCAAACTCCTGGATTCTGTAAGGGTTCCTATGGCTTCAGGCCTTCTCCGTTTGAGAGATCGGGGTGAGTGAAATGTATGGAGCTCCCTACTTCTCCGCCATCTTGCCCCTTTATTCCTCAACATTTGTTTCTTGAAGTCTTCTCCATGCTAGCCACTGGCAGGGGAAAAGAGCCCCTTGGGGGCTGGGAGGTGAGTGGTATCACTTCTGCTCACCTTTCCCTGACCAGAATGCCATCATTTAGCCATTAAGGAGTGGGTCTGGGACAGGCAGTCCCCACCTTGAGGACACAGGACAGTGACCACTCTGCAACACAGAAGGAGCAGCACAAATTTTGGTACTGGAATCATGATTAGGCAAGGTCATGAATCGTTGATGACGTTTTATTTGTGTTCCTTTAATTGGATTCTGCAGGAAGCTGGGAGACTTATAAACTTGGGAAAAGTCTTTTGGTTAAAACATGTTTTTGCTTCCCATGCCGCTAATACAAAATTTATCACAGTCACAGGGCACAGTTTCTCCCTATAACTATTCCATATCTGCCCTCAATATGTACTAGGTACTTGACCTAATTGCCTGATTTTTTTCCTTTCCTCTAACTACTTAATAAGAAATTTATTATTTTTTGATACATTTACTGGATCTCAGGTACACAAAATTGGATTAATCCTAACCCTTAGTTCATTGGATACTCTCATCCATGAGTCCTTGTAAGACTTTCTGTTTATTCGCTTATTTACTAATAATGTAATAAGCCTGTGACACTCTACCTATATGAAAATTGTAATATCAACAATAACGTATCTATGAGAAGTTTCCTTTCAGTCCCATCCTCCTGTCTCCTACATCCTACACAATCCTGTCATCCTACATCTTGTGTTTATTATTCCTTGTTTTTTTTTTTTTAATCAACTTTATCTTTTAGAGTAGTTTTTGGTTCAGAGCAAAATTGAGCAGAAGGTACAGAGATTTCCCATAAACTCCCTATCTCCACATAAACATAATCTCTCCCATTATCAACATCCCTCCCCACCAAAGTGGTTCATTTGTTAAAATTGATGAATCTACGTTGATAGGACATCACTACCCAGTCCATAGTTGATGTACATTTCATTCTTGGTTTTGTACATCTGATGGGTTCAGACAAATTTATAATGACATGTATCCACCATTATAGTATCATACAGAGTAGAAACCCATTCCTCCCTCCTCATCCCCTAACTCCTTGGAACCCCGGAACTTTTTATTGTCCCCATAGTTTTCCCTTTTCCAGGATGTTACATAGTTGGGATCATACAGTATGTAGACTTTAAGAGATCATCTTCATTTACTTAGTAATATGTATCTACCTTCTATCTGTGTCTTTCTTGGCTCGATAGTGCATTTTTAGCTCTGAATAATTCCATTATTAGGCTATCCCATTTTATTTATCGATTCACTGGTTGAAGGACATCTTGGTTGCTTCTAGGTTTTGAGAATTATGAATAAAACTGCCATAAATATCCATGTGCACATTTTTGTGTGGACAAAAGTTTTTTTAACTCCTTTGGGTAAATATCATGGAGCACAACAGCTAGGCCATTTGGTAAGGGTATGTTTAGTTTTGTCAGAAGCCACTAAAGTGTCTTCCAAAGTGGCTATGCCATTTTGCATTTCCACTAGCAATTTGTGAGAGTTCTTGCTGCTCCACATCCTTACCAGCATTTGGTGGTGTCCGTGTTTTGCTTTTTGGCCATTCTAGTAGGTGTGCAGTAGTATCTAGTTTTCATTTGCAGTTTCTTGATAGCATGTGATGTGGAGCATCTTTTCATAGGCTTATTATCTGTAAATGTTCGAGATGTCAAGGTTCTTTGGCCCATTTTTAATTGGGTTGTTTGCTTTCTTGTTGAATTTTAAGAGTTCTTTGTATATTTTGTATAACAGTCATTTATGAGGTGTGTCTTTGACACATATTTTCTATCCATCTGTGTGTCTCATTCTCTTGATGTTGTCTTAGTTACATTTTGTGAAGGTTTTAAGGTCTGTGTCTAGATGTGTGTATATGTGTGTGTATGTGTGAGAATGTCCAGTTATTCCAACACTATTAAAAAGATTATCTTGTCTCCATTGCATTGCTTTTGCTCCATTATTAAAGATCAATCGACCATATTTATATGGGTCTATTTCTGGGCTCTCCCTCTGTTTCAATATCTATTTGTCTATTGTGCTAATGCCACACTGTGGTATTCGGTTTGATGTAGTCCCACTTGTTTGTTTGTGCTTTTAGTGTCAAGACTTTAATCTGTTTTGAGTTTTATATATGGTTTGAGGTATAGTTAGTTTAATTCTTTTGCATGGGGTTGTACAGTTTTTCCTATACCATTTATTGAAGAGACTGTCCTTTCTCCACTGTACATTCTTCGCTCCTTGGTTTTCAATTAATTAACCATATATGCATACTTTATTTCAGGACTCCCTATTCTGCTCCATTGATCTCTATCTGTTTTTTATGTCAATACCATACTGTTTTAATTACTATACCTTTCTAATAGAGTTTGAAATTAGAAAATGTGATACCTCAAGCTTTGTTCTTCTTAGTAAGGCTTTGTCTACTTGATCTTTTGTGGTTCCATACAACTTCTAAAATTGTTTATTCTATGTCGGTGAAAAATACCATTGGAATTTTGGTAGGGATTGCATTGACCCCACATCCTTTTTTGGTCTTACTGCATTAGGTAGTGGTTCCAGTGTGACGTTAAAAGACAGTAGTGAAAAGGGAAAACCATGCCTTATTTCAGAACTTATGGGGAAAGCTTCCATTTCTCACCATTATGATGTTAGCTATGGGTTTTTTTGTAGATATTTATCAAATTGAGAAAGTTTCCCTCTATTCCTAGTTAACTAAGAATTTTTATCATGAATGGGTGTTAATTTTTTTAATTTACTTAAAGATTTTTTTAAATTTATTTTTAAATTTACATCCATGTTAGTTAGCATATAGTGCAACAATGATTTCAGGAATAGATTCCTTAATGCCCTTTACCCATTTAGACAATCCCCCCACACACACACACACAAACACAAAGCCTCCAACAACCCCTCTGTTTGTTCTCTATATTTAAGAGTCTTATGTTTCGTTCCTCTCCCTGTTTTTATATTATTTTGCTTCACTTCACTAGTATTCATCTGTCTTGTATCTTAAAGTCTTCATATGAGTGAAGTCAGATGATATTTGTCTTTCTCTGACTAATTTTGCTTAGCAGAATACCCTCTAGTTCCATCCACATAGTTGCAAATGGCAAGGTTTCATTCTTTTTCACTGCCGAGTAATGCCCCATTGTATATGTATATATACACCACATCTTTTTTATCCATTCATCCCTCGATGGACATTTGGGCTTTGGCTATTGTCGGTAACACTGCTATAAACGTGGGGGTGCATGTGCCCCTTCGAAACGGCACACCTGTATCCCTTGGGTAAATACCTAGTAGTGAAATTGCTGAGTATTAGGGTAGTTCTATTTTTAATTTTTTGAGGAAACTTCCATACTGTTTTTCCAGGGTGGCTGCTCCAGTCTGCATTCCCACCAGCAGTGCAAAAGAGAACATCTGTTATTGCTTGAGTTGTTAATGTAGCCATTCTGACTGGAAAAAGGTGGTATCTTGTGGTTTTAATTTGTACTTCCCTGTTGATGAGTGATGTTGAGCACTTATGTGTCAGTTGGCCATCTGGGTATCTTCTTTGGAGAAGTGTCTATTCACGTCTTTTGCCCATTTCTTCACTGGATTGTTTTTTGAGTGTTAAGTTTAGTAAATTCTTTATAGATTTTGGATACTAACACTTTAGCTGATATGTCATTTGCAAGTATCTTCTCTCATTCTGTCAGTTGCCTGTTAGTTTTGCTGATTGTTTCTTTTTCAGTGCAGAAGCTTTTATTCTGATGAGGTCCCAATAGTTCATTTTTGCTTTTGTTTCCTTTGCCTGCAGAGACGTGTTGAGTAAGAAGTTCCTGCAGCCGAGGTCAAAGAGGTTTTTGTCTGCTTTCTCCTCTAGGATTTTGATGGCTTCCTGTCTTACAGTTAGATATTTCATCCATTTTGAGTTTCCTTTTGTGTGTGGTGTAAGAACGTGGTCCAGGTTCATTTTTCTGCATGTTGGTGTCCAGTTTTCCCAGCATGATTTGCTGTGGAGACTGTCTTTATTCCACTGGATATTCTTTCCTGCTTTGTGAAAGATTAATTGGCCATACGTTTGTGGATCCATTTCTGGGTTCTCTATTCTGTTCCATTGATCTGAGTGTCTAGGTCCCATGCTGTCTTGATGATTACAGCTTTGTAATACAGCTTAAAGACTGGGATTGTGATGCATTCAGCTTCAGTTTTGTTATCGTTTTTCCCCAAGATTGCCTTGGCTATTCAAGATCTTTTCTGGTTCCATACAAATTTCAGGATTATTCATTCTAGCTCTGTGAAGAATGCTGCTGTTATTTTGATGTGGATTGCATTAAATATATAGATTGCTTTGGGTAGTATTGGAATTTTAATAATATTTGTTCTTCCAATCCAGGAGCATGGAATATTTTTCCTTTTTTGTGTGTGTCTTCTTCAATTTCTTTCATAAGCTTTCTACAGTTTTCAGTGTATAGATTTTTCACCTCTTTGGTTAGATTTTTCCTGGGTATTTTATGTTTTTTAGTGCAATTGTAAATGAGATCAATTCATGGACTTCTCTATCTGTTGCTTCATTATTGCTGTATAGGAATGCAATTGATTTCTGTGCATTGATTTTTATATCCTGAGAGTTTGCTGAATTCATGGATCAGTTCAAGCAGTTTTTTGGTGGAATCTTTTGGGTTTTCCATATAGAGTATCATGTCATCTGCAAAGAGTGAAAGTTTGACTTCCTCCTGTCCATTTTGGATGACTTTTATTCCTTTGTGTTGTCTGCTAAAGCTAAGACTTCCAATACTCTATTGAATAACAGTGGCAGAGTGGACATCCCTGTCATGTTCCTGACCTTAGGGGAAAATTCTCAGTTTTTCCCCATTGAGGATGATCTTAGTGGTGGGTCTTTCATATATGGCTTCTAAGATCTTGAGGTATGATCCTGCTACCCCTACTTTCTTGAGGGTTTTTATCAAGAAAGGATGCTGTATTTTGTCAAATGTTTTCTCTGCATCTATTGAGAGGATCCTGTGGTTCTCGTCCTTCCTTTTATTGATGTGATGTATCACATTGATTGTTACGTGGATATTGAACCAGCCCTGCATCTTAGGTATAAATCCTACTTGGTCATGGTGAATAATTCTTTTAATGTATTGTTGGATCCAGTTGGTTAGTATCTTGTTGAGGAGTTTTGCACACATGTTGATCAGGGAAACTGGTTTGTAGTTCTCCTTTCTAGTGGGATTTTCGGTTTTGTAATCAGAGTAATGCTGGCTTCATAGAATGAGTTTGGAAGTTTTCTATTTTTTGGAACAGCTTCAAAAGAAGAGGTGTTAACTCTTTTTTAAATGTTTAGTAGATTGGGGCGCCTGGGTGGCTTAGTTGGTTAAGCATCCGACTTTCGCTTAGGTCATGATCTCACGGTTCGTGTGTTGCCCCGCGTCGGGCTCTGTGATGACTGCCAGCTCAGAGCCTGGAGCCTGTTCTGGAGTCTGTGTCTCCCTCTCTCTCTGACCCTCCCCTGCTCACGCTGTCTCTCTCTCTCTCTCTCTCTTAGAAATAAATAAAAATATTTTTAAAAAATGTTTAGTAGATTTCCTTGGAAAGCCATCCTGCCCTGGATTCTTGGATTTGGGGAGATTTTTTTTTATTACTAATTTGATTTCTTTCCTAGTTATAGGTCTGTTTAAAGTTACTATTTCTGGGGCGCCTGGGTGGCTTAGTCAGTTAAGCGTCCGACTTTTGCTTAGGTCATGATCTCGCGGTTTGTGGGTTTGAGCCCCGCGTCGGGCTCTGTGCTGACTGCCAGCTCAGAGCCTGGAGCCTGTTTCAGAGTCTGTGACTCCCTCTCTCTCTGACCCTCCCCTGCTCACGCTGTCTCTCTCTCTCCTAGAAATAAATAAAAATATTTAAAAAATAAATAAATAAGGTTACTATTTCTTTCTGTTTCAGTTTTGGCAGCTTATGTTTCTGGGAATTTGTCCATTTCTTCCAGATTGACCCTTTCATGGCATATAAATGCTCATAATCTATTATTGTTTGTATTTCTGCTCTGTTGGTTGTGATCTCTCCTCTTTCATTCTTGATTTTATTTATTTGGGTTCTTGCCTTTTTCTTTTTGATCAGATTGTTAACTCTTTCAAAGAACCAGATTCTGGTTTCATTGATCTGTTCTACTGTTTATGTTTGTTTCAGTAATATTGATTTCTGCTCTAATCTTTATTATTTCCTGCCTTCTGCTGGTATGGGGTTTTATTTGCTGTAGTTTTTTTCTTTTTTTTCCAGTTCCTTAAGGTATAAGGGTAAGTCATGTATCTGAGACCTTTATGCCTTCTTTAGGAAGGCCTGGATTGCTATATACTTTCCTCTTATTACCATCTTTGCTGCGTTCCAGAGGTTTTGGACTGTGGTGTTCATTTTCATTGGCTTCCATGTACTTTTAAACTTCCTCTTTAATTTCCTGCTTATCCTATTCATTCTTTAGTGGGATGTTCTTTAGTCTTGAATTATCTGTTATCTTTCCAAATTTTTTCTTGGGGGGGTTGATCTTGAGTTTTCTTGGGGGGGTGGTCTGAAATTATGGATGGTATGATCTCCATCTTTTTGTACTTATTGAGGGCTGACTTGGATTCTAGTAGACAATCTATTCTGGAGAATGTTCCATGTACACTTGAGAAGAATATGTATTCCACTGCTTTAGGAGAAATGTTCTGAATATATGTTAAGTCCATCTGGTCCAGTGTGTCACTCAAAGCCATTGTTTCTTGTTGATTTTCTGTTTAGATGATCTGTCCATTGCTGCAAGTTGGGTGCTGAAGTCCCCTACTATTATGGTATTGTTATCAATGAGTTTCTTTATGTTTGTGATTGATTTATGTATTTGAGTGCTCCCATTTTGGAGCATAAATGTTTATAATTGTTCAATCTTCTTGGTGGATAGACCCCTTAATTATGATACAATGCTCTTCTTCATCCCTTGTTACAGTCTTTATTTTAAAATCTAGATTGTCTGATATAAGTATGGCTACTCTGACTTTCTTTTGGCAATCATTAGCATGATAGATGGTTCTTCATCCTCTTATTTTCAATCTGAATGTGTCTTTAGGTCTAAAATAGGTCTCTTCTTAACAGCATAACAATGGATCTTGTTATCCATTTTGTTACTTTATGTCTTTTGATTGGAGTGTTTCATCCATTGACATTTAGAGTGAATACTGAGAGATGTGAATTGATTGCCATTATGTTGCCTGTAGAGTTGGAGTTTCTGGCAGTGTTCTCTGGTCCTTTCTAGTCTTTGTCACTTTTGGTCTTTTCAGTTTTGGGTTTTTTTTTTCTTTTCATCTTTCCTCCCCGCAGAGAGTCCCTCTTAAAATTTCTTGCATGGCTGGTTTTGTGGTCACAAACTCCTTTTAATTTTTGTTTGTCTGGAAACTTTTTCTCTCCTATTTTGAATGACAGCCTTGCTGGATAAAGAATTCTTGGCTGCATATTTTTCTGGTTCAGCACATTGAATATACCTGCCACTCCTTTCTGGCCTGCCAAGTTTCTGTGGATAGGTCTGCTGCAAACTTGATCTGTCTTCCCTTGTAGGTTGAAGACTTTTTTCCCCTTGCTCCCCCTTGCTGCTTTCATGATTGTTTCCTTGGCTTTTTGTGAATTTGGCTATGATATGCCTTGTTATGGTCATTTTTTTTGAGTCTAATGGGAGTTCTCTGTGCTTCCTGGATTTTAATATCTGTGTCTTTCCCCAGGTTAGGAAAGTTTTCCACGATGATGTGCTCACATAACCCTTCTGCCCATTTTTCTAGGTCTTCATCTTCTGGGACCCCTATTATTCTGATGTTATTCCTTTTTAATGAGTCACCAAGTTCTCTAATGCTTAGATCATGCTCTTTTCCCTTAGACTCCCTCTTTTGCTTCATTATTCTCCATATGTTTGTCCTCTATATCACTGATTTCCTCTTCTCCCTCATCCTTCCTTGGTACTGTGGCATTCATTAGAGATTGCAGCTTAGTTCCAGCATTTTAAATTTCATCCTGACTAGCTTTTAGTTCTTTTATCTCCATAGAAAGGGATTCTAATCTTTTCAACCTAGTATTATTAAAGATTTAGAATCATAATTCTAAATTCTGGTCAGACATCTTGCTTGTATCTGTGTTGATTAAGTTGCTGGCTGTCATTTCTTCATGTTTTTTCTTTTGGGGTGAATTCCTTCATTTCATCATTTTGAAGTAAGAAAAGGAAATTAATAAAGCAAAATAATTAAAATTAAAAAATTTAAAATGCCAAAGAATCAAATAAAGGTTGCTAGATCCTAGGTTTGTTTTGTCTGTTGAAATAAACTTGATTAGAGAAAAAAGGGAAAGATAAGAAAAGACATAGAAAAAATGGAAAATGTTTGAAAATTTGAAACAATAAATACAATAAAATAGAATAAAACAAAATGAAATAGAATATTAAAATTCACAAAAAAGTAAAAAAATAGAAAACAAAATTAAAGAAAAATTTTTTTAATAAAAATAGGAAAATAAAAATATTTTTTCTTTTTCAGTATTCAATAATAAGAAATGAAAAAGGAAAAAAAATGAATAAATGGACCAGCAAACAAAATGAAATACAATTGAAATTACATCCAGTTTCCCCTAGAAACTTCAAACTATGAAGCACTTTATAGTCTATAAACTAAGCAAGGGGAGATACTTGTGGTGTTCCTCAAGAGCGCAGTTGGCCCACTCAGGTGGGCCTTAGTGTAACGACTCCGTTTTCCACCTGGTGGCACTGCTTAGCTTACTGCGGTGGATTGTTGTGGCATATGTAGATGTGTATGCGCATGCCCGGGAGGGCTGAAAATGGTGTCACCCAGCTACTCAGTTTCTAGTGTCAGAACTCTATACTCTCCCCAATTGGCAAATAATAACCCCTCCTTTGATTCTGGCTTCCATCTACTCCCTTCCTCTACACTTTCCATGACCAAGCCATCAGGCTGCCAGGTGGCACCTCCCTCCTGAGTTTTATCTCAGATGGAGTGTGTTCCCCAAACTTTCACTTCTGAGAGACTGGATTTGACCCATTCTGACTGTCTGGGGGAAGGTCTTACTGAACAATTGATGGGTACCTGCCCACCTTCAGGGACATTCACAAAACCATGCCACTGCCACTGCCCAGAGACTGTGGCCTGGCACCAGCCCTCCCCAGAGAAAGTTCATGTAATCATCTAGCTGCAGCGTTTCAGGGATTATGAAAAATTACAACACACATCTAGCACCAGGCTTCACCCTTTAATGTCCTCCCTCCAACACCAGCAAATATAGTTGTTCTCCAGGGTCCACTGGGAACTTTGCCTGTGGGTAGGCTGCACCACCTCTCAAATGTCCTCCCAGCAGGGGAACCGTCTCTTCCTTTGGCCAGAGGACCCCTGGGACCTCACTCTCTTTTCCCAGAGATTCGCCCTTCCCACCAGAGTGCCACCAGGTATTGAGCTGTGGCGTTTCAGACTCTGAGCTCTTCCTGTTTATAGAGTCTTCATGGAATTTAAGCTCACTCCTTTCTCCCTTTGTTGTTCATTCTCTTTCGTCTGTTTCTACTCTTGCTCTTTCTCTGCAGCTGCTTTTGGTGGTGGTGGTCAGGGGGTGCTTTTCCCATACTCCTCCCCCCCCCACCCTACCCATTTCCATCCTCTCTCTGCAAGCAAAAACAACTCCCTGCCCTCCGAGTTTCTCTCTCCCTGAGTTCACCTCTCTGTACCAGGTACCTGCTGAGTTCTGTGGTTCAGGTTTTGCAAATTGTTGCGCTAATCTGCAAATCAGTTTTCTAGGTATGCAGAAGAGTTTAGTGTTGATCTGGCTGCATATCCCAGACAGAGACTAAAAAAAAAACTTCCATGCTTTCCTGCCATCTTAGCCCCTCCTCCCTGAATAGGTGTTAAATTTTGTTAAATGATAATTGTGTCTATTGACATGATCATGTGATGTTTCTTCTTTCTTCAATGCGATAGAATACATTAATTGATTTTCAAATGTTGAACCAGCCTTATATACTGGAATAAGTGTCATTTGGCCACAGTATATAATTCTTTTCATACATTGTTGGATTGGATTTGCTAATATTTTGTATCAGATTTTCACACCTGTTTTCATAGAGATTTTGGTCTATTGTTTTCTTATAATGTATTTATTAGATTTTGGTATTAAGGCAATGCTAGCTTCATAAAATGAATTAGGAATTACTCTCTTTGCTTTTATCTTCTTGAAGAGATTGTAGAGAATTAACCTTATTCTTACCTTAAGATAAGATGGGTTTCACCAAGGAACTTATCTGGGCGTGGTGCTTTCTATTTGGAAAGGTTATAAACTATTGGTTTAATTTCTTTAGTGAATTTAGTGAGCCTGTTTAGGTTGTCTGATTTCTTCTTGGGTGAGTTTGACAAATCGTCTTTTTTTTTTTTTTTAATGTTTATTTCTAGGAGAGAGAGAAAGAGAGACAGCGTGAGTGGGGGAGGGTCAGAGAGAGAGGGAGTCACAGACTCTGAAACAGGCTCCAGGCTCTGAGCTGGCAGTGAGCACAGAGCCCAACATGGGGCTCGAACCCACGAACCGCGAGATCATGACCTAAGCGAAAGTCGGACCCTTAACTGACTAAGCCACCCAGGCGCCCCTGACAAATCATCTTTTAATGAACTGGTCCATTTCCTCTAGGTTTGGAAATTTGAGGGCATAGATGTTGATAACATTTCTCTATTTATTCTTTTAGTGTCCATGAGTTCAGTAGTGATGTCCCCTCTTTCATTTCTGATACTAGTAATTTGTGCATCCTCTCTTGTTTTTTCTTATTTAGCCTTGCCAGAGGATTATGAATGCTCTTGATCTCAAAGAACCAGCTTTTGGTTTTGTTGATTTTTCTCTGTTGATTTCCTGTTTTTAATTTCATTGATTTCTGCTCCATTTTTTATTTTCTTCTGCTTACTATGAGTTTAATTTTTCTTTTTCTAGTTTCCTAAGAAGTTTAGATTATTGATTTTAGATCTTATCTGTTATATATACCCAGTGTTGTGAAGTTCCCTCTAAGTCCTGCTTTCACCACATCCTACAAATTTTGATAAGTTATACTTTTATTCTAAATATTTTTATATTGCTCTTGAGACTTTTTTCTTAGATGATGTGTTTTTTAGTAGTGTTTAATCTCCAGCTCCTTAGGGATATTACAGGTATTTTTCTGTTACTGATTTCTAGTTCATTCCACTGTGTCCTGAGAGCATACATTGTATGATTCCTATTCTTTTGTATTTATTTATTTTGAGAGAGAGAGACTGCATGTACACGTGTGGGGAGGGGCAGAGAGTGAGAAAGAGAATCCCAAGCAGCCTCCTCACTGTCAGTGCAGAGCCTGGACATTAAGCTTGAACTGACAAACCATGAGTTCATGACTTGAGTCAAAGTCAGACACTTAACTGGCTGAGCCACCCATGTGCCCCTCTATTCTTTTAAATTTAAGGTGTTTTATGGCCAAGAATGTGGTCTTTCTTGGTGAATGACCTATGTGAGCTTGAGGAAGATGTGTATTCTGCTGCTGTTCAATGAAGTAGTTTTATAGATACTCATTATATCTAGTTAATTTTCTGTCTGCTGAATCTGTCCATCTCAACAGAGGGCTGTTGAGCTATATTAGTAGATCATCTATTTCCCCCTTGCCGTTCTATCAGTTATTGCCTCATGTATTATCATACTTGGTTAGGTATATACATACTAAGGATTCATATGTTTTCCTAGAAGATTGACCCTTTTATCATTATGCAATGCCCCTTTTTATTCCCAATAACCTTTCTTGCTCTTGTCTGAAATTAACGTAGCTACTCCCACTTTTGATTATTACTAGAATGGTGTATTTTTCTATATTCATTTACATTTAATTTGTGCCTGTAATTAAAGAGGTTTCTTGTAGGTAACATATAATTGGGTCTTGTCTTTTGATAAACTCTGACAATCTGTCTTTTAATTGGTGCATTTAGACCAATGATGTCCTATTTTTGTCTTTCAGTCTTTTTATGCCTTTTGATGATTAATTAAGCATTTTATGATTGCGTTTTCTCCCTTTCTTAGCATGCACTTTTTAAAAAAGTTTTCAGTGTTTACACTAGAGTTTAAAAAATATATGTACAACTATTGCAAATGCACTTTCATACAACACTATCCCACTTCACAGGTAGTGTGAGTACCTTAGAATAACAAAATTATTCTAATTCCTCACTCCCATTCATTGTATCATTATGGACATTAATTTTACAAATACATGAGCATATATATGTACAGCACACATAATTGAAGACCTTGTTATTTTGAACAAACTGTTATCTCTTAGATTAAATAAGAGCAAGAATAGTTTTTATTTTACTTTTATTTATTCCTTTTCCAATGTTCTTCTCTTTATGAATATATCTTTCTCACCTATATCCTTTTTCCTCTCTCTGAAGAACTTCTTTTAACATTTCTTGCAAGGCAAATCTACTGGCAATCAATTCTCTCAATTTTTGTCTCAAAGTATATCTCCTTCACTTGTGAAGGATAATTTCGTAGGATGAAGAATTCTAAGTTGGTGGATTTCCCCCTCATTACTTTAAATATTGTACTCTTGCTTGTGTGATTTCTAAGAAGTCAGATATAATTTTTTACTCCTATATAGGTAAACTGATATTTTTCCTTCTGGCTTACTTCAGGACTTTTAAAAAGTTTATTTATGTATTTAATTTGAGAGGCAGAGAGCAAGCACAGTCATGTCTGAGCATGGGGGTGGGAGAGAGAGAGAGAGAGAGAGAGAGAGAGAGAATCCCAAGTAGCCTCTCCACTGCCAGAGTGGAACCCAATTTGTGAGGCTCAATCCCATGAACCCGAGCCAAAACCATGATCAAATGCTCAACTAACTGAGCCACCCAGGCACCCCAGGACTTTTTCTTTAGCTTTGATTTTTTCTGTTTGATATGCCTGGGTTAGGTTTTTGTTTGATTTTTTAGCATTATTCTGCTCTGAGTTTCCTGGATTTGTGGTTTGATGTCTGGTGTTAATTTGGGGGAAATTCGCAGTCGTTATTATTTTAATGTTTCAATTTCATTGTTACTTTTCTTTTTCTCTTTCTTTTCCTTCAGGCATTCCCATTACACGTATATTACATCTTGTATAGTTGTCTTTGATTCTTTCTTAGAATTTCCATCTCTCTTTCCATATATAGCCATCTGTTTTTGCATTCTGTCTACTTTATCCATTAGAGCCCTTAGCATATTAATCAGTTGTTTTAGATTCGTGGTCTGATAATTCTAATGACCCTGTCATATCCAAGTCTAGTTCTGTCTAGTTCTTCTTGTTCTGTCTCTTGAAACTCTGGATTTTTGTCTTTTAGTAGGTCTTGAATTTTTCTTAATAGCGAGATACGATGTACTGTGTAAAAGGAACTACTGTCAAAAAGGCTTGTAGCAACATGGTGCTAAGGTGTGGAGGGAAGGGGAGTGTTCTTTAGGTATGAGCATGTATCAGTCTTTTAGTGAGCCTGCAACTCTGGACTATAAACCATACAAGTGCTTCTTGGCGCAACTGCCCCCACCCCCCCCATCCCCAACTCCTCAACTGTAAGGTGAGACCATGGGGATGGGGATTGAGTATTTTCCTTTTCCCACATGAAAGACTAGAGTGGACTGGAATTGCCTATTTACCTTCCCCTAGGTTAGTTAGGCTCTAGTAAAACCCTACTGGTTAGGCTCCGGTTAGAGTTTTCCTTGAGGACAGACCTTGTTAAAAAGAACAGAACACTGCTGTATTTCCAAATGGTTCCTTTTTCTTCATACCTGCCAGAAGCAGGGGAATATCTTTCTCAAATATTCTCTGTGAAAGCCTGGTAGAACTCCAAGACAAAACTCACACAAGTGTGGGGCCCCAATGACTGACTGAGTCCTCATGGAGTTTTTATGCCTCAGACTTGTCCACATGGAGCCTTCAGCAGTTTGTCAGTTACAGTTCAGGTTTTACTACCTCAGCCACTGGTTCCCCTGGAGGTTTTAGCTCATCAGTTTCTGTTTTTCTTGACATCTGATATGTTGTTATTTTAACTTAACTCTCATAGAAACACTTAAATTTTCTAGTTATTATGGATATATAGAAATGCAATTGGCTTTTATATCTTGATGTTATATCTCAAATATTTGCCATTTTTGATAATTCGGTATAGATGTACACAATCATGTCACTTACAATGACAGTCTTATGTGTTCTTGTTATTTTTTACAATCCTTATGGATTTAATTTTGCTAGAACATAGCAAAATTCTTATGTTTACTTATTTTAAAGAGTACTTTTCGCCAAAGGTTTTGAGGGTTCCTTTTACTCCAAATCATCACCAATACTTAATATTTCTTGTCTTTTTTATCTTAGCTATTCTGACTATGTGAGGTGATATCTCACTGTGGTTTTGATTTGTGTTTCCCTGATGATGAGTGAAGTTGATCATCTTTTCATTTGTCTTTTAGCCATCTGGATGTCTTCTTTGGTAAAATGTCTATTAAGGTCCTCTGCCCATTTTTTAATCAGATCATTTGGGGGTCTTTCAGTATCAAGCTGTGTAAGTTCTTTATCTATTTGGATATTAACCCCTTACTGGGTATATTATTTGCAAAGATCTTCTCCCATTCAGTAGATTGCCATGTCATTTTGTTTCCTTTTCTGTGCAAAATCTATTTTGGTGTGGTTCCAATAGTTTAATTTTACTTTGTTTCTCCTGCCTGAAGAGACATATTTAGAAAAATGTTTCTATAGCTATGTCAAAGACGTTATTACCTATGTTTTCTTCTGGTAGCTTTATGGTGTACTGTTGATGGGAATGCATATTGGCGTAGCCACTGTGAAAAACAGTATGGAGGTTCCTCAAAAAGTTAAACATAGAATTACCATATGATCAAGTAATTCTACTGCTGGGTATTTACCCAAAGAAAAGGAAAGCACTAATTAGAAAAGATCTGTGTGTCCCTATGTTTATTGCAGCATTATTTACAATAGCCAGGATACAGAGGCAACTCAAGTGTCCATCCATAGATGGATAAAGAAGATGTGTGCATATCCACAATGAAATATTAACTACAAAAAAGAATGATATCTTGCCATTTGCAACAACATGGATGGACTGAGAAGGTATTATTGCTAAATGAAATATATCAGACAAAAAAATACAAGTAACATATCATTTCACACATATGTGGAATTTAAGAAACCAAATAAACAAAAGACATAAAACAATCCTTTACATATAGAGAAAACCTGGTGATTGCCAGAGGGAGGTGGGTGGAAGGATAGATAGGTGAAATAGGTAAAGAGAATTAAGAATGAGGACATTTGTGGGGATGAGCACTGGGTGTTATGTGGAAACTAATTTGACAATAAACTATTTGTAAAAAAAAAATAAAATAAAGGAGAATCAACAGAGGGGAAAAAAAAGAATATACATATTGTGGTGAGCACTGAGTAATGTATGGAATTACTGTTGAATCATTATATCATACACCTGAAACTATTATAAACTTGATGTTAATTGTACTTCATTCTTTTAAAGAGTACTTCTAAAATTTTCCCATTAGGATGATATATACTCTAGATTTTTATTTTTAAAATTATTTTTTACTTTCATTTTTTAATTTTTATTTTTTATTTGTAAAATATAATTTATTGTCAAGTTAGCTAACATAGAGTGTACACGGTGCGCTCTTGACTTCTGGAGTAGATTCCCGTGATTCATCACTTAGATACAGCACCCAGTGCTCATCCCAAAAAGTGCCCCCCTCAATGCCCATCACCCATTTTCCCCTCCCCTTACCCCCCATCAACCCTCAGTTCTCTGTATTTAAGAGTCTATTAAAATATATCCTTTGTCAGATTAAGTTTCCTTCTGCTCCTGGTTGCTAAAGGTTTTTTCTTAAAGTTATTAATTGGAGTGGTTTTCCTTTTGTATTTACTTTTCATTCCCTTAAATGTATTAATGTATTAAGTTATATTCATGTATTTTCTAAATACATATTTAGATTTACAGTTTAGATTGTATCTTTTAAATGCACTCCTTGCGTTCCTGAGCTAAATTCAACTTGATAATAGTGTATTATCTTTTTTATATACTGAGTTGATTAACTAATGTCTTATTTATTTATTTTGTTTTTCAAGTTTTAAATTCCAGTGAGTTGACATAGAGTGTAACGTTAGTTTCAGGTGTAGAATCTTGTGATTCATCACTTACAACACCCAGTGCTCATCATAACAAGTGTCCTACTTAAAACCCATCAACCATTTAAACCATCCCACCACCCTCTCCCTTGCAGTAACCCTCAGTTTGTTCTCTATAGTTAAGAATCTGTTTTCTGGTTTGCCCCTCTTTTTCCCTCTGTTCATCTATTTTGTTTCTTGAATTCCACACGAGTGAAATCATATGGTATTTGTGTTTCTCTGACTGACTTACTTCACTTAGCATAATACTCTCTAGCTCCATCCATGTCATTGCAAATGACAAGATTTCATTCTTTTTAATGGCTGAGTAGTATCCCGTTGTGTGTGTGTGCGCGTGCGCGTGCGCCTGCGCGCATGTGTGCCACATCTTCTTTGTCCATTCATCAGTTGATGGACATTTGGGCTCTCCATAATTTGACTATTGTTGTTTATATTCATGAGAAAAATGGATGTTGTTTTCCTTTCTCATACTGTCTTTGTCTAGTTTACATAACAATATTTTACTGCCCCCCACCCCCAAGGAAATGACTAATATTCCTCTTTTTCGGATCTCTGAAAGAATTTGTAGAAGATGCAAATGATGTGTGTCTTGAAAGTTTGGGAATTGCCAGTAAAATCATGTAAGCCTGGATATCCCTGTGAATATTTTTAACTGCTGTTTCAATTTTTTTAAATGTTTTATTTATTTCTGAGAGAGAGAGACAGAGAGAGAGAGAGAGAGACAGAGAGAGCAGGGGAGGGTCAGAGAGAGGGAGACACAGAATCTGAAACAGGCTCCAGGCTCTGAGCTAGCTGTCAGCACAGAGCCTGAAGTGGGGCTCAAACCCACGAACCATGAGATCATGACCTGAGCTGGAGTCGGACGCCTCACCGACTGAGCCACCCAGGTCCCCTGCTATTTCAGTTTGTAAAGTCTGTCTTACAGATATGTCTCCTTTTTCATTCATATAATTCATATAATTATCTACTTATGCCATCTTTTTTGTGATCAGTCTTTATGAGGTACATGTTTTCAAATCTTTGTTTAGCTTTGTTTTTTAGTTTGCTGATTTCTGGTCAAATTTTTAGTATTTTAGTATCTCTGTATTCCTTTTAACTTTATTCTACACTTTTCCTTATTTTTAAGCTTGGCATTTAATTCCCAGCTTAAATAAAATAAGCTTTGCCTTACTGAAATTTTAGTCCCCTTAAGTTGGTGTGCTTGGGCCTGGAAGGATTCCAGCATCATTTCCGACCCGGAAAGGGCCAATAAATCAGACCTACTACTTTTCTTGCAGTCTTAGTCCCTCTAACACAGGACCATATCTGCAAAGGTGGTTGTCTGAGGGGCACTTTCATCCATAAGACTGTTTCAGAACATGTACTCTATATTTCAATGTGCTCTTAGCTTCACTGGTCACTTTTTTTTTTCTTCTGGTACTATTTATTAGATCAGAAAACCATTAATGTGTGGAGATGCTAGAATTTAGAGGAAGTGACCCCTGTGCATCAGATTTGGAACCCACAGAAGTGAGGCGGGATGTCCAGTGACACAACCACTAAGGAACAGAGTGAAACCCAAGTCATGATACTGTAGTCTGTGCTCTTTCCTCAACACACGAGTGTCCATTTTACAAAATGGCGGGGTCATAATGACCTGGTTCAATATGATCGATATATACAGCCTCTTCTTGTGATTCCAGAAAATGCAGTTGGGAAAAACATGACATTATTAGTAAAACAAGGTGATTTGCTTGCCTTGTGAGGGCTTGCGTGTTTTGTATTGTTTACCATTATTGGTTCGGTGTTTATTTGCACCTACTGTATGGGAAGGACTTATGCTGCAGCAGTTCAGTGTGAATGTAAGTCTTCCTTAGAATATTTTTCTTTCTACTTTTTGGCTTCTGAGAAGTAGCATGGCTCCAGGAAGGGGAAACCTCAAGAGATGGAGGGTGAAGGTAGATGCACAAATGGCAATTGGTAGTGAAGATGTGCAAATGGCAATTAGTAGTGACCTTTGTGACACAGACCCAGTATGGTTTTTACAGTGCAACAGTTGACTTTATTCTTGTTTCTGAAGAAAAAGACAATTCATATGCTTAGAAATGATGTATCCTGCATGCTTATTTTAAAGGAAAAAATGGCATTTATCTTAATTGTGCTGAAGTCTCTTTAGTATCCCTTTCGGGCTATTAATATTTTTTTGAAGATATGTCCTAGATTATGAATTGGCTTGCTTGGGGCAGAGGTCTCCCTGAAACCCCTGGTTCTTAATAGCCTCAAGAGAGGTGTTGCACAAGTTCTAAACATTCTGGGTTTGAAGCCAAATGTTTGGTGGCTGTGTTGCTCTTGCAGCTGTGGTTTAAATTGGAAACATTCTACCTTCTCAACAGAAAGTTTACAGGGATCCAGATTTTTAAAAAAGCTTTTTATCGCATATAACTTCCAGAAGTATATTGGCCTCAGTGTTTTTTTGATTCGGAATAAATGAATTACAACAAAATTTAGATTAAAGAGACTGTACCTTTGACAATATTTCTATAACAAGCAGTCAATCTCACTGTTAAGAAGAATGTACAATGAATTTAAATTATCTGTTGTTTCCTTATTCTCCCTTTATGTCTTCAAGTATTTTTAAAATTTATTTTAAATATTCAGATATTCTAAAAATTTTATATAAATCCTGGCCATGTCTGGGAGTAGAACAGCACGCAGATTATATGCAGTTCATCCATGTTTTGATGTGGTAAAAATGATCCCAGGCCTTCCATCCATGAACTTAGAGGCTTAGCCCTCCATTAGTCTTACTGCACACACCAAGCAGAGCCCACATGCACTTCAAGAGAACCTGTCATGTGTGGCCTTCCACACTCTATGTCCTTACAACACACCAGATTTTGAAATCCATTTCAGGGATATGAGAAAATTATTTCATAAGGTGCTATTCCAGAGAACTCAACTTTTGTTGTATCACTGGTATTGATCATCTGCATTGGGACATTTCCAGATGCTTCATGCCTCTTTGGGATTATCGTGACCTTACCTAATCCTCACAGTTCTATCCAGGTTTTCACTTTCAGAAAGAAACTTGAAGACGCTTTTCATGTTCACAGTGTTGAGTTTGGGATAACAGTTTGCAAGGATCGATTTTAGAGTAAGACTGATGTGGGCTCTATGCCCAACTACAGCCCATTTTATCAATGTGACTTTGAGACCATTAATTATGTCCCTTTTATGAATCTGTTTCCTTATCTGCAAAATAAGAATAATATCACTTGCTACTATGTTTGTTACCAATATCAAACAGAAGAACAAATGTGAAGCAGTTTGCACTAAAGGCACAACAAATGGTAGGATTTGCTGTTGTTACATGTATTAGTAGGAAATGTGTATAGATATTATGACTTGGTTTTAATCTGGGGCAATCCACTATGGCTAACATTCCTCTAAAATGAAAAGGTTGAACTAAAAACAACCTTTTATGAGTCTCTTCCAGTTTTACTGATTAACTCGGAATAGAATTGATAAATTGACTTACAGCCTGAAAAGTTGATTCATCTAGGCTTCTTATGAAAGAACAGAGTCCCAAATTCCAGAATGTCAGAGGGATGATGGAGTAAGTGAGGAAATGGGGATGGAATTTCTCGTGGCACAGGTCCGTTTTCTGAAGGGATGGAGTACTAAGCACTGGGAGCCTGCCTGACAAGGAGTGAGACAGCTGTACATAATATTGCAAATTCACATTTGGGTAAGAACTAAGAAAGAAACAGAGATGCTAGTTTATTAATATGGGTCAATTAATTTTTCATTAAATGGATGAGTGAATAAATGCACCCAACCTGCTTTGTGAAAATATTTATTTTCAATATCTTCAATATTTTATTTCATTCTATGAAATGAATAATTATAGGTGAATGAAGATTCTTTAGGTCAATAGAATTGGAAAATCCTTGCCTCATGCACTTCTAGGTAGTTGGAAGCAAAATGGTACAAATTGAGTCATTTTGAGGAGCAAGACATTGTATGGAATATGGAGAATCACTACTTTTATGTCTTCTCTCAAATTTAAAATTAAGGGAAAATGGTTACCTCTCTAATGTAGGGAAGGGGAAAAGACAGAATTTTGACCACATCTAAAAATACTTACTGCTCAAATATGAAACACACCTACATGTTCATGATGGAGAAATTATAAATCCAGTCTTTAGACTGTGTCCCAACCATGAACTCTGAATTGTCTTGGCAATGAGTGGACCAAGAGTAATACAAGGGTACAGGGAAAATGACTAATAGAGACACAAAATATTGTTGGAACTAGAATGCATCTGGCTACCTCCATTGACAATCCAAAATTTCATGTTTCTACGGGGTCTTGGACCAGGAAAAACTTTTGTGATTGTGTGAATTTTTGTGGATCTTTTTCTCTAAGGCTCTTCACAGAATGGAAAGTCAGGGAACCTCAGAAATTCTGCCTTCTATTGCACCCAGTTTGCTATAAAATTTTGTGTGCTCTTATTTGTATGTCTTGATTACAAAATAGTATCCACAACAGTTTTAGGTGTTTATGTTTTTTCACCTTTTCAGATTTCAAGTTGGAGACTTTTTAGGTCATAACAGGAAAATGCTGCTGATTTTGTTCCTTATAATCCTTTGTTCCCATGTCTCTATGAACAAAGATCCTGGTAAGTAAAAAAAGTGGAAACCATTCTTTTCCTTAATTTTCATTATGGAAAACAGATAGGAGTTTGACCTGCTTAAAATTTAAGAGTTTTGCTTTGCTTTTGATGGTGGTAAAGGTATAGATGGTAGCTCAATTGTTTTTGATGTTGCCCTGTGCTCCTTTAAAGATCATTTGTTCTGGACCTTTTTCCTTAGTTATGATAGAAAGATATGAGAGCTATTATTTTGTCCTCAGTTTCAACCCCTTAGGCCTTTTGGGAGGTTGCATTAAAATTCTATCATCTAATATTAGATTCAGGCCTGGAACATTTGGAATGTTTCTTCCTAGTTCATTTGTGCCAAAACATTGTCTTAGTTAAGTATCCAGAGCTGCTCCCATATAAACTGTTAGCTTATTGTAAAGAAAGTGCTTTTGCTCTGAAGAGAAAGCTCCATAGCTGTTTACTGTCGGTCAGCAATCTTTGTCCAGTGGACATGAAATGAAAATACTGGTCTACTCTTCACTCCCTTACCACCTCAAAATAGTGAATTCTTCTACTGGTCACTTCATGGTCAGGGCCACCTATATTGGCTTTCACAGCTTCCTCAAGGACTCTGACCTTGGAAGAAAGTTTTCTGAAAAATAAACTAGACTTCATTCTGCAAACATTTTCCTTTGATGTCTCACTGGGTTTGATATTAAGTTGTTTAAAGAGAGGCAGTGCTTTTCCCCCAAGTGTTGCACAGTTCGGACATAATGCTGAGCCATACAGAACCTGAATCTGTCTCCTGTGCCAATTGTCCACATTCCATTTCTCCATACAAGATATGGGGGGTTATTCATAAACAGAAAGGTCACTTTTGGTCACAAGTCAAGCCATCCTGCGCAGGGCTCCCCTGACAGTCCTTGTAGGGATTCTGGCCTTTTCTTGGAAGACAATGTTGATTGACCCTCATTTCTTCCCCTAAGACACTGCTGGCTGTATGATTGTCAAAAAAACTCAAACTGGTTGAAATTAGGTTATTTAGAAGACAAGATGGAATGTTACCCATCATGCTTCAACCAGACTGCTATCAAGAAAATGAAATTGGGGAGAAAAAAAAGGAAATCACACACAGGGGTGCCAACACTGGTTTCCTAGCAGGTGTGGACTGCTAGAGAAAGATGGAATTTATCTTAATTTGATTAGAATTTATCTTGTAACCACTTCAGTTCATCAGAATCTCAAAGTGAGGAAGGACTTTACATATCTTCTAGTTGAATCCACTCATTTAAAAGGTGAGGAACCTGAAGCGCAAGTATGTTGAATGGCTTGACAGGGCAGGTGGAGTTAGCTGATTAAAAAAAAAAAAAAAAAGTTAGGACTTCTGTTATTTTTTCAGTTACACTATATTTTCTTAAATATACACCATCGGATACCCAGACCTTTCCCTCTCTATCCCAGAAAAGACCTAGATCTTCTCCTAGAGTGGTGAGAACTCTGCATTCAAATAAGCAGATCACCAATAAACAATATTTTGTGCTTGAACCCAGCAATTCCTGATCACATCAAATTATAATTCTATACGCCTAGTGTTGAACCAGGCACTGAATGAATCCTTAAGAGTTCAGCATAGTTATTATATTCCTATATACAAATTGTTTTTAAAGGAAACTAAAATTGTAATCCCTTTCCTATCTTAAGGCATACTGGTTTCTATCACCTTTTACATATGTGAGCATTATAATGATCATTCATATGATTCACCACAAAATATTATAAAGAACTTTAAATTTACCACATTTTAATGGTTTTAGGGATTTTAAAAATTTCATCAGTTTAACACTGGGGAATACAAAACTAGTATGTTTGTAAGTCAATCAGATCACTGTTAACACTGCTTAAGGAGGAATCACAATGATAGAGCATCATTCAGATTTCTCCACCCAAAGTCAAAGCGTTGCAATTCTCAGTTAAGTGTTTTATTCTCTTTATATAAACTGAGATCAAATTCTGAGAGCAAAAAAAAAAAAAAAAAAAAAAGGGATGGGGAGTATCCACTAAAAAACCCAGGATTTTCCACTTTTCTAAATTTACCTATTTTTATTTAATTCCACACAAAATATGTAATTTCTGGCGATTGTTTTCAGTTCATTGGGAAGGTATCAAAAGTACAAATAGAGAAAAGTAGGTTTTACCCAAATGGTTGACATTAATAAACAGATAGTAAATTTCTAAGGTTTGGGCTTTGTTTATATGTCTTTGGGTTTATAGGCCCTGAGTATGCAGATGTCGTGTTTCTGGTGGACAGCTCTGATCACCTGGGCACCAAGGCCTTCCCTCTGGTGAAAACGTTCATCACCAAGACGATCAGCAGCCTCCCCATAGAGGCGCACAAGCACCACGTGGGCCTGGCTCAGTACAGCGACCAGCTGCACAGTGCGTTCCAGCTGAGCGTCTTCAGGAGCAGGAACCCCATGCTGAACCACCTCAAGAAGAACTTCGCCTTCATCGGCGGCTCCCTGCGGATAGGAAACGCTCTCCGGGAGGCTCACAGGACCTTCTTCTCCCCGCAGGCCGGGGGGAGGGACAAGAAGCAGTTTCCCCCGATTCTGGTGGTTCTGGCCTCGTCGGCGTCCGAGGACGACGTGGAAGAGGCCTCCAAGGCGCTGCGGGCAGACGGCGTGAGAATCATCTCCGTGGGGGTGCAGGAAGCTTCTGAGGAGGAGCTGAAGGCCATGGCGACGGATCAGTTTCATTTCAACCTTCGGTCCGTCAGGGACCTGGGCGCGTTTTCCCAGAACATGACGCAGATCATCAAGGAAGCGACCCAGTACAGGGACGGAGCGGCAGATGACGTTCTTGTGGAAGGTGGGTTCAGGGCACATATGTTGAATGATGATTAATTGCTTTTGAAAAATCAGCATGGGGAGATGATTGAAACTGAACATCCCTTTCCTCAAAAGTTGGGCTGCATTTTCAGATGTCAAATATTCATGTGTTCAAGAGGACCCAAGGATCGTGGCCATTACAAATCTAACAAACACCACAAATCTTGGTTTTTCTGTTTCACTTATCATGTTGCATGTCATGGATGCATCTTAAAATTCAGAGACCCCCGGCCCCCACCACCCAACATACCTCTGAGCTGTCAGTCTCCTTGGGCTTTAGTTGTGATGTAGTTTTATTACCAGTTCCTTTAAAGGGTAAATTTGTTCCTAAAGAAATCCTTGCCTCTGCAAATGACATAATGTCATCACAGAATGATAGCACTAGAAACAGCTTCAGGAAGGCCAAACTTCTGCTTCTGCAGAAACTTGTAGGCATTCTTTGAGGTAACATGGCCCAGGCCCCAGGCCAGGCTGAAGTTTGAAATCGGGTACATCGGGCCCTTGGATTCCCAGACTCACTGTAGCTGCAGCCCCACACTGCCTCCGTCGCTGTTGCATTGCTCCAGAGGAGCTTCCTGTGTTCTGCTCCACCTCCAACCTGCTGTCCTGTGTCCTGGTCTGTCCTCTTGTACTGTTAATAAGAGTGGCCAGGAGTTTATGAACATCATTCAAGTTAGGGTCGGGGCAGAGCCAGAAAAACAATTTGCTCCAAGTGTACAAGTCTTAATTAACCTAAGAAATTCATATTACTGACGGTTAAATCTGTTTGAACAAGACAATATAATTGTCTATTAATAATAGAGAATGCTTTTCTTGTGGTAATCTATGAAAATATGAATCCTATTACTAGCATCTTTCCCAAATAAAACAGTGGAAAGTGCAATCGCTATTCCATTACCACCTCTTAGGAATATTTGGTCTCTACCTATTGATTTTAATATTATTTTAATATGATCGCAGTAGCAGCTATTCATTGAGTGACTTTTATGTACCAGCCCCCAAGTGAAGCATGGTATCACATTTACCCCCACAACAATTTCATGAGATAAATGTTATTTTCGCAGATAAAGAAATTAAAACTGGGAGTTGAGCTAAGATCCAGTATTTGAATCTAGGACCTTCTGATCTCAGCTTCATAATCATTCATTTTTGTATACAGCCTTCTTTCTTTAAGAGTATAGCCAAGCTCTGGTGGATGTCTCCATGCCTTCTAATGCTGAGTAAAGATGCCCAACCTCTAGCTAAAGTTGTGCTTCTTCATTTCTTGTCCACACAGTTTGCCAAGGCCCCTCTGTGGCTGATGTGGTGTTCCTGTTGGATGTATCAGTCAATGACAGCCAGGACAACTTTTACTATCTTCAGGAATTCCTGGAGGAAAGCGTATCTGCTCTTGACATAAAGGAAAATTGCATGAGAGTGGGCCTTGTGGCCTATAGCAATGAGACAAAGGTGATAAATTCCCTCAGCAGGGGCATAAATAAGTCAGAGGTTCTCCAGAATATAGAGAACCTCTCTCCCCAGGCTGGGAAAGCCTACACAGGAGCTGCCATCAGAAAGATTAGAAAGGAAGTGTTCAGTGCACGCAATGGCAGTCGGAAAAATCAGGGGGTGCCCCAGATTGCCGTGCTGGTGACCCACAGACCATCAGAGGATAACGTGACCAAGGCAGCCGTTAACCTCCGGCGCGAGGGCGTAACCATCTTCACCATGGGAATAGAGGGGGCCAGCGACAGCCAGCTGGAGAAGATCGCCTCTCACCCTGCCGAGCAGCATGTGTCCAAACTGAAAAGCTTCTCTGACCTGGCCGCTCACAATCAGACATTTCTGAAGAAGCTGCGGAACCAGATAATGCACACAGTCTCTGTCTTTTCAGAACGCACTGAAACGCTCAAATCTGGTAAAGTCCTTAGCTGAGAGAAGGATTATTCAGATCCTTTTCCTTTTCTCCAGTCTCTCGGGTATTCTACATAGAGAAGGGATTGGCAGGGCATGCTGTGTGTAGGAAAATAAGCTCTTGATTTCTTACCTTCACTTGATCCTACAAAGTGTAAATTGAGGGAGAATGAAAGCCAATTTAGTGCTGGAATTGGGAGGGATTTCCCTGCCAGAATTCTTCATGATTTATAAACACCCTAGAACATCATCCTTTGCGGTTTTTCTGCCTTTACTTTTCTCTTTTTCTTTTTTGCCTCTCATGTTCCCTTGTTCTTTACTTTTTTTTATGTGTATTCATTTATTTTGAGAGGAGGGGAGAATCTGCCTCCATCAGTGCAGAGCCAAACATGGGGCTTGAACTCATGAACTGTGAGATCATGACCCAAGCTGAAATCAAGAGTCAAACGCTTCACCAACTAAGCCACCCAGGCACTCCTATTTCTTTCTTTCTTTTTTTTCTGTATTTTTCTCCTTTTCTTCCATCATTCTCAAATTCCAGCTTACAGAAGAAACAGGAAGCATGGTTTGAGGACAGAGTGATTTGTGCTGTACTGTTCTAGTATCTGTGAGTTTTGAGAGACAGAGAGCAATATATCTTAAATATTTTGTATGTACACATGCATACTACATAAATTCTGTGTAGATATACATGTGCACATATATGTATACATTCTTCAGCAAATATTCCTGGCATGTTTACTATAAAAGCGTTGTCCTACACAAATAAGACCACTGACAGTACCCCTAAGTTTTGTTAATTGGCTAGGAGTAGATGAGAGTAAATAGCTTGTTCAGGTTTTCCAGAAAGAGAGCTCCTCTGTCCACAATGTCCAGTTAAATACCTTCTCCATTTCTCAATATACCACTTGCCTCTTTGCTAAGCAGTTGTTAACTGATGAGGGAGATGACTTGTAAAAATCTTCATGTCTTCTTTCTAAACTTTTATTGTATCCACATTTGCTCTGATTCATGTCAGCAGACTATCCAAATAGTCTTAAACTGTCAGAAGCAATTTGTTTGGCCCCCATTGGTGCTTAGATTCTTCCTACATTAAGCTAGCAGTGTGTCTTTGATGCCTAGAAGCTGTTTTCCATTTCTCTGTCTCAAGATGCTTGTACTATTGTACTTACCATATATTCCCATTCCTTCTTCACACTTGCCTCAGTGCCACAGCCAACTTTCTGGTTCCATTTTAGGTTGTGTGGAAACTGAAGAAGCAGACATTTATCTACTCATTGATGGCTCTGGAAGCACCCAGGCCACAGACTTCCATGAAATGAAGACCTTCCTGTCAGAGGTCGTAGGGATGTTCAACATTGCTCCCCAAAAGGTGCGGGTTGGGGCCGTTCAGTACGCTGACAGCTGGGACTTGGAATTTGAGATTAATAAATATACGAACAAGCACGACTTGGGAAAGGCCATTGAGAACATCCGGCAGATGGGTGGGAATACAAACACGGGTGCAGCCCTGAATTTCACACTGGGGCTATTGCAAAAAGCGAAAAAGCAGCGAGGAGACAGAGTGCCATGTCATCTTGTTGTCCTGACGAATGGCATGTCCAAGGATAGCATCTTGGAGCCTGCAAAAAGACTGAGAGAAGAGCTCATTCGTGTTTATGCCATTGGGGTCAAGGAGGCCAACCAAACACAGCTGCAAGAAATTGCAGGCGAGGAAAAGAGGGTATACTACGTGCATGACTTTGATGCTTTGAAAGACATAAGAAACCAAGTTGTTCAGGAAATCTGCGCTGAAGAAGGTAGGGGGCATGGTGACTTTACCTTTTGACTTCAGCTCATAAATTACTATCCTGCAATATTTGATATCACAGGTTTAGAGAAACAGCATAAATCTCCAAGTCAAGGTTTGTTGACTTGGGTGGCTATGTTTGTTCTCCAGAGCAAAACTAGGAGCCCATATTGGTGTTCTAATTAATACCTGAAGCAAAAGAAAGATGCTTGGAGGAGTTCTAATAAATATTCATTAGCCTCTTCCCACAAATTTCTGCTAGATTAGACCTATAATTGGACACTGCAACATATTAAAAGTACCTCAGATTTATTTAACTTGTTTTTTAATAAAACTATTATGAAACCTTTTAGAACTCTATCAGCAGTCTTCAACCGGGGATGATTTTTGCCTCCTTGGGGGATACCTGCAATGTCTAGAGTAACTTTTGATTGTCATTACTTGAGAAGTGCACCTGGCATCTAACTGATAGAGACCGGGAAACTGCTAAATGTCCTACAGTGTCCTATGATGCATGGGCTGCCCTCCATGATAAAAAATTATCATAGTGCTCAGGTTAAGTCATTCTGAATTACATATTAAAGACATAAATAACAAATAGAAGTGTCTCACTTTTATTGCCTTCAGTGCTCTATTTACCTATTAGCAATCCTTACCAAACCCACACTTAACTTCCATATAGAATTATTTGTGCTTTGGATTTTCTTGTTTACCCTTAATCTTTTTACCTGAAGCCAACTCAAATAAACCTCTTATCTTCCATGCAGCCTGCAAAGAGATGAAAGCAGACATCATGTTTCTGGTGGACAGTTCTGGCAGTATAGGACTTGAAAACTTCATCAAAATGAAAACATTTATGAAAAATCTCGTGAGCAAATCTCAGATTGGGGCAGATCGGGTGCAAATCGGTGTAGTGCAGTTCAGCGACATCAATAAGGAAGAATTTCCACTCAACAGATACATGTCTCAACATGAAATTTCAGATGCAATAGACCGGATGGCTCACATTGGAGAAACCACCTTGACTGGCAGTGCCCTGACCTTTGTGTCTCAGTACTTCAGCCCTGCCAAGGGGGCCCGACCCAATGTCAGGAGGTTTCTCATCCTCATCACGGATGGTGAAGCTCAGGACGTAGTCAAGGACCCAGCAGTAGCACTTCGACAAGAAGGCATAATTATCTACTCTGTGGGGGTGTTTGGCTCCAATGTCACGCAGCTTGAGGAAATCAGTGGGAGGCCGGAGATGGTCTTTTATGTTGAGAATTTTGATATTCTGCAGCACATTGAAGATGATCTTGTTTTTGGAATATGCAGCCCCCGTGAAGGTAGGTGTGGGCATATGCACACTAGTAGGCTTATCCAAAATATGTCTGTGTTAGCCATTATTTCTTGAATTAAATAAACTACTCTTTGAACGTTGTAAACTTTGCTTAACTGGAATGTTCATCCTAGTGGCTTTTTACCTATATAAAAAATGCACCTTTCCTCATCAGAACTGCTGAATTAATACAGAATAATTTTGCCCCCCCCCCAAGATTGTTCCCCATTTGTAGACAAGACTAGGGTAATAACGTCTTAGATCTGGTTCCCTGGAAACAGAAGCTGAGTCCGGGGCTCTTGGGGAAGTGACTTATTGAAGAGGCATTTTCAGAAAGGGAGTAAGGGAAGTAGGACAAGGCAGGGGTAAGAGCTGAGCGATGAGGCCTGCTTAGCTAGAGTATAGCTTCAGCCTGACCCCATGGGGGAGCTCTGGAGCATGAGTTACACCACAGAGTCTGTTCCACCTGGAGGCAAGCATCCAGCCTCATATAACTGGTGTCCTTGGGTTACGTGTGAGGCAAGCAGTACCGGAGCATAAACTCTTGGGCAAGGTGGCTGCCCCTTGACCTAACATCCAGTGTATGTTTGTTTGTTTTACAAGAGATAACATTTATAAAAACAATTTGATATTAAATCTTATCAAGGAGAAGTATCATATGGGAACCTGCCTCAAAGGAGGTAAATAGTAGAGTCCCCATCCTCCTCCCATGAGACTGCACAGTAATGCAGGAGATGAAACAAGTTGAGCAAATCAAAGGGACTGATTTACATTAGGATCCCTGGGCCTTGATGACTGAGGCATTCTGAAAAATGACACATCTCATCTCTATGAAGCTGATAGATCTTAACACAGTTTTGAAGAAAGAGAGGAACATTGTTTTTCAAATAACAGGTCTGTACAACTTCCACTGGAAGGTTTGGTGATTGCGGTATATGCTTTGTAGAAAATATACCTGGACTTTGTTTCTCAATAATTCCACCCAGAACAAATCTGAACTCCTGGAAGTGTGCCAACATGGAGTACTCTATACCCCAGTCCCTTGGGTAATGCAGGCTGGCTCACCAGGGCAGCCAAAGGCCAGAGACACGTAGTTTCTTCTTTTGTAGCACCAGCCTTTCCTGAGAATTTGGTTTATGACTATGTACACATGGTCTCGAGTCAATGAGGTTAAGTCCATTGGTTGGCTCTAAGGCTTTCAACAGCCCTGCCGCATAGCAAGCAAGTGGCTTGCAGAGGAAGGAAATAGGGAGGGGGCCTATTTTGACCCCATTCTGTCTCTCCAGAGTGGATGAGTTAACGTTTGGAACATACCTTTCTAAGAGCTGTGGAGAGATTGTGCTGCATAAGGACTAAACATTAACTATCTTATGATTCCACTTCTCCAGCATGAATGAGTTGTAGTTTGGAACTCTGTGCCTTTAAATAGAACATGTTACACACACATGGATTAAGTAATTAATTGGGTCTTTCCTGCTTCACTATTCCATGCTATTGACCCAAAGTTTGAAAAGTTAATAGGAGCATCAAGCCAGGACCATTTAGCTAGGCCAAGTGTGAAATGGGCTTATTTCTATGATGAGGCCCAATAAGGACAATAGATAATGTTTCAAGAAGGTTAAAAAGGAAGAAAATGTAACCTTGAAGAACCAATATACAGTGTTGCCAAGTTCATTTTGATGTGGTCCTTTTGCTAAGGTTTATCTTAAGAATAAAATCTCATCCCTGTGGCTTTAAAAACTGAATCTGTGTAAATGAAAGCACATGTTGAAGAAACTATTTATACAGGAGAATTTCTACAGAATTTGTGTTTCCTTTTTAGTCCAAAGCATTTGAAGTGTTTATTCCTATGATCCTGTGACTGTTGGCCCTCTCTGTGTCTCTTACTGTAGGCCGCACATCTGCCTTGTCCTAAAAGCTTACCTTACTATTTCTACATACTAGCAGCACAAATGTATGTGTATTGTGTCTTTTACCCAAGGAATGGACATGCTAATGTACAATTTGATCCCATGTAGAGGAGACCCTGGCAATTTAAACACATGCGTGGGGAAAGGAGTTTCCCATGATGTCCAAAGCTAATTTCATGTGGTTTTCCTTTTTCCTCATCTTTTAGAATGTAAGCGAATTGAAGTTCTGGATGTTGTGTTTGTAATCGACAGCTCTGGAAGCATTGACTATGATGAATACAGTATCATGAAAGACTTTATGATCGACTTGGTGAAAAAAGCTGACGTTGGCAAAAATCAGGTCCGGTTTGGGGCTCTGAAGTATGCTGATGACCCAGAGGTACTGTTTTATCTGGATAACCTCAGCACAAAATGGGACGTGATTTCAGTGCTCCAGAATGACCAGCCCATGGGGGGCAATACTTACACTGCTGAGGCACTAGGCTTTTCAGACCACATGTTCACTGAAGCCCGGGGCAGCCGCCTGCACAAAGGGGTCCCGCAAGTCCTCATTGTGATCACTGATGGGGAATCCCATGATGCAGATAAGCTCAATGCCACAGCCAAGGCCTTGAGAGACAAAGGCATTCTTGTTCTGGCGGTGGGGATCGCTGGTGCCAATCCTGTAGAGCTGCTAGCCATGGCAGGATCAAGTGACAAGTACTTCTTTGTGGAGACTTTTGGAGGCCTGAAGGGGATATTTTCAGATGTGTCAGCCAGTGTATGTAACTCTTCAAAAGTAGGTAAGGTTTGTCAATTACGTTTTTCTCAATTAACAGCAGAGGTCCAAGTGAGGGAGAAACCAAAGCAATAGCCTTCAGGAGCAAGTTCTCTAGAGAGGAGAGAAGGAACACGAATTGTCCTAGAACTCCCCATGTTATAGAACTCCCCATGTTATAGAACTCCCCAGGGCTGGAAGGATCTCAAGGACATTTCATTTGGCCTCCTCCCCAAAGAGGAATACCTTCTACAACATTCCTACTCACTGCTGAAACTCTTCTAATGATGGGGAATTCACCATTTTTGAACAGGCTTTATTAATCAGAACACAAAGCTGTTTACACGTCCTTCCTACCCACACGTCATCTTCCTCCTTTTCACATAAAAAATCGATCCTACCTTTTCCTAAGAACCAGGAGGCATTGCTTGAAGTCTTCTCTCCAGCAGGCTGGAAGTCTCTGGTCCCTTCACTCTTTTTCTGTTACGGCACAAGCTCGTTTAAACATGGAGCCCAATATTAAATTCCAGACTCCAATGTTTCCAGAGCAGAGTACAGTGGACTTTCTCTGCCATGTGTCTCTACTTCTGTGGCTAGAGATTACATTGCCACACTTATATATGTATATATTAATTTGTTCTCTCATTCATTGATTCAGTTGCCATTCTATACCTTTGTTTTAAAGGGACACTGTAGGGGCGCCTGGGTGATATCCAACTTCAGCTCATGTCATGATCTTGTGGTTTGTGGGTTCAAGCCTGGCATCGGGCTCTGTGCTGACAGCTCAGAACATGCAGCCTGCTTCCAATTCTGTGTCTCCCTCTCTCTCTCTGCTCCTCCCCACTCATGCTCTGTCTCTATCTCTCAAAAATGGATAAAAATTTAAAAAATTTTTAAAAATAAGTAATAAAAATAAAAAAATAAAGGGACACTGTAGTCTAAAATTCCTTAGTATGTTTATTAAGGTGTGTTTTACTAAAAATACTAGGTATTGTTAGGTGAGTTGCTCTTAATCTGGGCTTCCAGCATCTTGGGTGCAGTTCCTTTTCTGGCTTTCCTATGCCTTGCCTCCTTAGAAGGCAGCTTACTACCTTTTGCTTTCATGAAACTAACAAAATCTGTCCCAATCTTATTGAAAACTGGGACAATTCTTAGCTTCTGTTGGCCAATGCCTAAAATCTGATCTGTCCTTTTAAGTCTACTGCAGAAGCTGACACTGAAATTTTGTATTGAAACTTCTTCCTTGGTTATAAAAAATACCAAAGTGTTTTATTTCCTTTACTTGAAACCAAAATAAAGGAATTTAATGAGTTAACCAATTTCTGAAGTTAACCGATTCTGTTTTCAGATTTCTCCTTATCCTTTTCTTGATTATCTTGACTGATGGAATTTCAGACACCTTTAATCCTAGGCTAACATGAGAATTAATTAAGTTAAGTCAGTGGTGAGTTCTCTGGGGGAATTCAAGGAAATGATAATGTTTACCAGAAGGCTACGGAACATACATGAGTATGTGCCAAGCATAACTCATTCATTGGCAGTGGTCTTTCATATTCTTTTTGTTTGGTATTTGTTGTATTAATACAAAGGAAGCATCTCTAAACTATATTGCATTGTTCAAAAATGTTTTTCTCAAGTAGATTTTCTTGCCTATATGGACAAGAAAAAGGGCTGAAAAAGAAGAAAAACAGACGATCTAAACTGGATGGCGTGATTTTAAAAGCTCAGTTTGCCCTAATAATAACCAGAAACGTATTGATTGGTTTAACTAGCCAGAGAGGCTGAGTCAATAATACAGACCATCTGGCTTTTTGTTTGAGTCTCTAAATGGATGTGTACTATTTTGTTTTCTTGCTGTGCTACTACTGTCACTGAGCTTTCTGGAAGGGTTAAGGCTGGGTTGCAGGTAAGAATGAATTTTTTGTGGCCCCACCCCCTGTTCTCCGGCATCTCCAAAAACAAAATGGCATTCAGACCAAACGGAAAACTCCAGAAAGGCATAAAGGGATGTGTGAGTTGTTCGTGTCCTTATGAACTGAGTGTTTTTATTTCCTCTCAATTAATGTGACCACCAAATGGCATATGATAAGAAACCATCTTCGGAAACACCATTTCTATATAGCAACAAACCTGTAACCTGCTCTTGTCAGGTTCAAGAAAAATAAATAAGTAAAAACTTGATTTTTGATGTTGTTATTCCCTTTCCTCTTCTTTGTAGATTGTGAAATTGAAAAAGTAGATCTTGTTTTCCTCATGGATGGTTCAAATAGCATTCATCCAGATGACTTCAGGAAGATGAAGGAATTCTTGGCATCTGTTGTTCAAGACTTTGATGTCAGTGTCAACAGAGTACGTATAGGAGCCGCCCAGTTTAGCCATACCTATCGACCGGAATTCCCACTGGGAAGTTTCATAGGCAAAACAGAGATATCGCTGAAGATTGAAAACATCCAACAGATCTTTGGATACACACACATTGGGGCCGCACTCCGGCACGTGGGGCATTACTTCCGGCCAGACATGGGTAGCCGGATAAATGCAGGTACCCCACAAGTGTTGCTGGTCCTCACAGATGGTCAGTCCCAAGATGAGGTGGCTCAGGCCGCTGAAGACCTGCGACACAAAGGTATTGATATTTACTCTGTGGGCATTGGGGACGTGGATGACCAGCAGCTCATTCAGATCACCGGGACTGCAGATAAAAAACTGACAGTTCATAACTTTGACGAACTGACCAAGGTCAAGAAAAGGATAGTTCGCAACATCTGTACCTCGGGGGGTGAGAGCAGTAAGTATTTAATGTGCCCCTTCATATTTCTTCCTTCCCTGTCTTTGCTGACATTTTCCTCAAGCTCTGTTTACGTCCCCTGGGGTTGGTAGGAGAATTTATATTTGTGCCTCTGGATTTCACACTGAACTTTTCATAGTCATCATGAATTATTTTTGTGTGTGTGTGGCTTGTGGACTGAAAAACAGGACATATGAGAGCCTTTGTCTCTTTTTCTTTTTCTCCTCCCATCTCCTGGGAGTGTACGCCCCCTTTGCGAATGAGAATGCTGTGGCTTCAGAAGGTGTGAGGGAAAGGCCATTGTTTACAGTTTCATTGGTTTCAGAGGTTGGAGACCAGGTCTCAAAGACATAAAATATTCTATAGGCTTTGGTTGCCTGACAAAAGGGCGTTTGGGCTGCCAGGTGCTGTGGTACAGGTATGTAGAGAATGAACAGCCTTGAAGATTCATATCTTTATTATGAAATATTTTACCCCAGAAGTTAGTAAATATCTTCTTAAAAATTAGTCCATTTTGACATTTTTCCAACAGATGGAAGGAAAGGTCTTGAAAGAAGGATGATTTTTTTCTATTTTTATAGAATTGCCCAATGGGTTGGCTATGCTTCTGTGCAACTACCTATGATTAACATAAAATCTAGATTTTCACCAGGAAGGGGAAAGCTGTAGGGTTGCTAGGAGGCAGCTCTGGAGACAGACAGCCTGGCTACAAATCCCTGCTTAATGGCCATTTTTTTTTCTTGGACAAGTTGCTTACCTTTTCTAAGTTCAATTTTCTCATCTGTAGAATGTGAACGATAGCAGCACCTAGTTCAAAAGATCATTGTCAAGATTAAATGAGAAAATGCATATTTAAACTTCATAATTATATCCCAGATGTCATACTTACTCAGAGTAAAGTCACTTCATTTTGTCTACCACTGATCCATGAAATTTATTCATGGGGGCCAGTTCTTTCCTTGCCCCTAGTCACTTTCAGGAAATACGTGAACCTTTTCTCAATGATTAACATGTCCATCAAAGGCAACCACTAAAACTAAAAACTTGATTGAAGGTTACTCCACTCTCCCAGCCTCCCACAGGCTGCTCTCCCACCATGACAGAGGAGGCCACACATGGCAATTTACCTGCTGTTCCCCACCTGTCACTTCTGCCTGCTCTTCCAGACCCTACCCTCTTATTGCTAGTCATGATTTCTGGCCTCTCCAGAATGGTTTAGGGAAGGAAGTAGAGCTAAAGAAATACAGGAAAGTTCTTACTTGATGATGCTTGCCAAGAGTTGATTTTCTGTGACCTTGTAAATCTGGGTCCATTAATGGGTGCTTCAAAGACTTCCCTTTCTGCCTTCCACCATCTCTACCCCCTCCAAAGCACATTTGTCAGGGGAATCTCTCAACCACAGTTCCCTTGAAAAAGGTAAGTGTATCTCAATTTCAGATGTTCCCTTATGTCTTCCTCAGCCTCTGGGCTCCAGCTTTATTCTGCTGCCATCTCTTTGGCCTTCCAGTTACCCTTCTTGAATGTGACATCAGAGGAGTCCACAACAACTGCTTCTTAGGTGTAGCCATGTCAGCTCCATGAGAAACAATAACCTATCCATTGCCCCAGTAAACACTGGAAATTATGGCCCCTCAATGTGGTCACCTCTCCTTTGCAGAGAGAGCAGTGTACCATCCTGTGGCTCATTCTTTAAAATTTCTAGGCTTGTCTCATCTCTGAGTTCTCTCTTAAAGCTCCTATTACCTGGCTTAAATAGGAAATTACCTCCTTCCCTTCTATGTGTATATATGTGTACCTGTAGTGAGAGACCTCACAACACATCAGCAGTTCTTTCCCCAACATGTTATCCTAAGCACTAAGCTCAAACCTTTTATAAGACCCAATGTGTAGGCTAAAGGTTAAGAGTTGTATAATTGATTGGGGACTACTGCTCCTAAATCCTGCTTCATGATATGCCCATACTTTGGAGCGTCTGGTGACCTCAGCCAGACTGTCCACATTAATTTCCTGTTGCATAAAATACCCATTTCCAATTATCAGGCATAAAATTATCTTGGAACCATCTAGTCACTACTTGAGAAAGTGAAAGAAAACCATTTCGAAAGTCAAAACCAGGAATATATGCTCCCAAGTAGTCACTAAGTTATCTTTAAAGGAAATAGTCATGAATGTAAAAATGATAAAAAAAAAAATACTCTGTGTTTAAGATAAATTTGAGGTCCTTACTGCAGCAAACAAGAATGTGAGGCCTTTGGAGCCAAGCTCTGGACTAAGGACTGAAGAGCCTAGAATGAACACTCATAAAGCTCGACTAGCATGTGCAAATATACTAGAGAATACCAGCTCTTCTTAAATTATAAAATCTGAGTCGAGGACATCAGATAATAGTTTGGTATGACTCAAAACAAATTAGGCTTAGAGCCTTAACATCTAGCTTTGCTTCTTACCTAATATATGCATAACTTTGGAGAAGTCACTATCCTTTCTTCTCTCATTTGTGAAGCTAAATCCTCTTGCTCTGATCGTATACTATGATTCAATATGTGTGAAAGGACAAGCAGCTGCATAGAGATATGAGGGAAGTGTCTCTTTTTTTTAATTTAATTTTTTAATGTTTACTTTTGAGAGAGAGAGAGCACAAGCAGAGGAGGGGCAGAGAGAGAGGGAGACCTAGAATCCAAAACAGGCTCCAGGCTCTAGGCTCTGAGCTGTCAGCATAGAACCTGATATGGGGCTCGAACCCACAAACTGTGAGATCATGACCTGAGCTGAAGTCAGCCTCTTTTTTTTTTTTTTGGTCTGAGGAATTTTAGTTTTTTTTGTTTTTTTTTTTTTTTTAGTGTTCCTATTTTGTTCTCTTTATTTTTTTTTCACAAATAGTTTATTGTCAAATTAGTTTCCACATAACACCCAGTGCTCATCCCCACAAGTGTCCTCCTCCATGCCCATGCCTCCTCCCGCCCACATCCATCAGTCCTCAGTTTTTGTCAGCACTCAAGAGTCTCTCATGGTTTGCCTCTCTCCCTCTCCCCCACCATTTCCGTCCTTCTTCTCCCCCTTGGTCCTCTGTTAAGTTCCTCCTAATCCTCCTATACGTGCACACATATGATATTTGTCCTTCTCTGCCTGACTTATTTCGCTCAGCATAACACCCTCAAGGTCCATCCATGTTGCTACACATGGCCAGATTTCATTGTTTCTCATTGCCATGTAGTATTCCGTGGTATAGATAAACCACATCTTCTTGATCCATTCATCTGTTGATGGACACTTAGGCTCTTTCCATGTTTTAGCTCTTGTGGAGAGTGCTGCTATGAACATTGGGGTACATGTGCTCCTATGCATCAGCATTTCTGTATCCCTTGGGTAAATTCCTAGCAGTGCTATTGCTGGGTCATAGGGGAGTTCTATTGTTAGTTTCCTGAGGAACCTCCACACTGTTTTCCAGAGGGGCTGTACCAGTTTACATTCCCACCAACAGTGTAGGAGGGTGCCCGTTTCTCCACATCCTCGCCAGCATCTAGAGTTCTCTGATGTGCTCATTTTAGCCACTCTGACTGGCGTGAGGTGGTATCTCAGTGTGGTTTTGATTTGTATTTCCCTGATGAGGAGTGATGCTGAGCATCGTTTCATGTGTCCGTTGGCCATCTGGATGTCCTCTTTGGAGAAGTGTCTGTTCATATCTTCTGCCCATTTCTTCACTGGGTTGTTTGTTTTTCAGGCGTGTAGTTTGGTGAGTTCCTTGTAGATTCTGGATATCAACCCTTTATCTGATATGTCATTTGCAACTATCTTTTCCCATTCCGTTGGTTGCCTATTAATTTTCTGGGTTGTTTCCTTGGCTGTGCAGAAGCTTTTAATCTTGATGAGGTCCCAATCAGTTTATTTTTGCTCTTGATTCCCTTGCTTTTGGGGATGTGTCAAGTAAGAAGTTGCTGCGGTGGAGGTCAAGGAGGTTGTTTCCGGGTTTCTCCTCTAGGGTGTTGATAGTTTCCTGTCTCACGTTCAGGTCCTTTATCCATTTTGAGTTTATTTTTGTGCATGGTGTGAGAAAATGATCTAGTTTCATTTTTCTGCATGTTGCTGTCCAGTTCTCCCAACACCATCTGTTAAAAAGGCTGGTTTTTTTCCATTGGATATTCTTTCCTGCTTTGTCAAAGATTAGTTGGCTGTATACTTTTGGGTCCATGAAGTCAGCCTCTTAACTAAGCCACGCAGGTATCCCAAGAATCAGTATTTCTTGAGCATCCTTGAAGGGTTGAGCATGGTGCTCTAAGCATTTTAAATGCATTATCTGATTTAAATTCTCTCAAAATCTACATAGTTTGTATTTTTCCTCCCATTTATAATGAACAAACTAGGCTTTAAAGGGATATTAGTAACCTGGCCCAGATCATACAGGAAGTAACAGACAACAAATGTTGAAACCTAGTTCTGTCTGACTCCAGCCTTTTTGTTGTTGTTAGATTAAGCTGTCTTCTTGCTATAGTTGTTGTCTAGGTTATCTGATGCTGACATTATAAAGGACTGCTGTCTAAGTGTTGTGCTTCCCTGATTAATAGCTGAACTTAAGACATTGTGTATATCCTGAAATTGTTCCCATAAGCTGCTGCCCTCTAAGGAGACCACTTGCTCTGAAGTTATCACTTCTACTTCTACTTCTAGTAGAACTTGTAACCTGCATGACCTATCAACACTAGCCAGCCAGGAAGTGGTATCATAAGGTTAGGGTAGTTCAGTGTATGAACCCCAGACAAGCCTGGATCTGAATCCCAAGTGTGAGATCCACAACAATAACTGGGAGACCTTGGGAAAGCTGCTGTAAGTCATGGTAAAACAAATATTAGAAGAGTTTCTGCATATGCGGTTTCATAAGGACAAGTGAGATAATGAATGGGAAGTAAATGACAAATATGCACAGAGTATTAGTAACTAGCAGAGAGTATTACAGAGGATATCTTGAAATGATCTGATAAATGCAAATACGGGGAATCATGGGGTCACTTCACAGAAGTACAATTTACCACGAGTTCCTTGGTTTAGGAATGTTAATATTTTTGCAACTGTTTACATTTATATTCAAATTTCATGTCTCAATATACAACAAATTCCCACAAGCAACCAAACTCCAAAGTCTATTTTCTTACCTTCATGCTTGTTTTCCTGATTTTTCTTTGAGCCTGACTATTCTGACCATGTAGAGGAGATATCAGGCAGCATTCATGATATGGAAAGGCTCCCTTTTTCATGGAGCCATGATTAGGTAGCAAAAAAATCAATGGCACCTCTTATAATTCACATCACCATGGATAAATTAATCAAAAAGGAAAGTTAAATGAGAGGGTAGTCTGATTAAAATGAGGATTTGATTCAAGGAATGTGAGAAATGTACAGACAAAAATGGATGATCATTTCCAACTTTCCTTGACCAGGTATCTTTAGGTTTCTGTCTTAACTGGGTTCTGTAGAAAATGGAGCTCAAAGCAGAGTTTATATGCTAATGCTTTATGTGCTAATACTTTGGGAGTACAATCCTAGGGAAGCAAGAGTGAGTGTAAGGGAAATGATTTAGGAAAGGACAGAATGTGAATACAAGATGGTATGTTCCTAAGCTTGTGCAGCTTCTTAAGAAACCATGATTGATACATTAGTCATGCAGAACATCACCAAAGAAGCTGTATGGAACAACCACAAAATGGGTCCATCGGGGAATAAAGAAGAGGATCCGTCTGCCAGTTTCTTCTCAACTACTGCCTTTCATTGATCAGAGTTACTCTCAAGGAGAGTTAATTCTCCCACCCTACTGTGTTGTGTTATCCAGCCTGTTAGGGAAACCAGACACAGGACCCACAATGAATTATATCTGTGGCAGTAAGTGTTGGAAGGAGCCAGAGTTCCTGTGACTTCAGTTGAGTTGGACATGGAACCAGAGTCACCATGGCCCTCCTCCACTGAGGATGAGGGAGGCCGTGTCAAAGCCTTCCCCTCTGCCATACACTGTTGGGAGACCAGGTGAAAGTGGAAGCTGAGACTATCCAATGGACTACTTATTTTCTAGATCATTCTTTTTTCATCTAAGCTACCTCTTCTTTCAAAGGCCCCAAACAAATTTCTTTCTTATCCCAACCAATAACTGATTATAGCCTAACTTTCTCCCTTTAAAATATTTAAGAATTGTTTTCCAATCTTATTGATATATCCTACCTTCTTGGCAGTATTTCTTAATACTGAGAGTCTGCCATCAACTCCAATTATGGACTTTATGAGTCAGATAATTAAAATCAGCTTTTAGGTCTGGCAGGGAACTGTTAAGACTACCTATTTAGCCCAGTCTCCTCTTTTCTGTTCTTTGTATTTTTATTTTGGAATGCATAATCTTATTTTTATAAACAAGAAAATTAGTGCCTGAAAAGGTTAAGAGATTTGCCAGAAATTATTTAACAGTAACAGAGTTGTGACCAGTCCATGACTCAAAGTAACATTGGCCTTCCCACTTAATGGCCTCCCCCTTCCAGGCTTCCACACTGGTTTGTGAGGATGTCCAAAACATAAGTTTTGTTTTTCCTTGTTATTTCCCTCCATAGCCAGTCCTGTGGGCTTCCTTCCTCACTTGCCCTGCATTTATTGCCACTTTTCGATACCCCTCCCTCCTATCTTAAATTAACCCTTCCTATTTCTCTTTTCCAAACCATTCCTGCCTCTTGTTAGTTCTGAGGGCTCCTGATTTGAGGGCCAGTGCCTCTGTAGGCTTGGTAAGGCCCTTCCTTCCATGTAAACCCATTTGATTAGTATGGCCTCATCTCTCTAATTCTATTTAGGCACATGGCTGCCAACTCTGGACTTGTTCCTCAAATTCCATTCCATTGATCTCATTATAATGGAATCATTTGGCAACTTGAATTAGTTAAATAAACACAAGGAACTTATTTGCTAGAGTTTGTACTTTCAGTAATCTAGACAAAAAGTTAAAACACTTAATTTTTAGAGGGGACAGTTCCCAGGGTCATTCAGTGACATTTGGGCATTTCTGCCAATGTTTGTTTTTTCAAGAGAGACTGCTTTCCTTGAAAGCTGTAATCTGTTTGGATTACTGAATGGTTTTCTGTTAGGGGTTAAAACAATGTTCATCCAAGAGAGAAACTTGCCGTCTCAAGATAGAAATGATATTGATTCAAGAGGGATTTTGGAAAGGATGCATTCTTCTTTTTTGACGAGTTTCTTTCCTTTCCTCCCTTTGTAAATATTGGAGAAGAGATTTTCCAATAAGCAAAATAAGCAATAAATAAAAACTGAAGAAAACCCACCTTTCAGATTTTTTGATAATAGTGATTTACCTCAAATGTCATGGTGAGAATTGATAACCAAATAAGGCTTTTATTTTCCTCTCAGCCAAATCTTTTCTCATTAAACATGAATAAGGATACAAGGGAGTGGGATAAAACTGAATCAAGGTTACTGACCCTTATTTTAAGATTTGAAAATGATGGGGCGCCTGAGGGGCTTAGTGTCGGTTAAGCGTTCGACTTTCACTTAGGTCATGATCTCGCGGTTCGTGGGTTCAAGCCCTGCGTCGGGCTCTGTGCTGACTGCCAGCTCAGAGCCTGGAGCCTGTTTTAGTCTGTGACTCCCTCTTTCTCTGACCCTCCCCTGCTCACACTCTCTTTCTATCTCTCCTAGAAATAAAAAAAAATTAAAAAATTAAAAAAAAAAAAGATTTGAAAATGACAGTTTGATTTAAAAGACTTGTAATGTGCAACTGACCAGTGTGTCTAGAGGTAGTGTGGGTGGGCATTTGTCCACACAACAAATATCTGGAAAACTACTTATCTGAACAAAGCAAATTAAAAATAAACATTCCCTTCCATCTTTCTTTTTTTAAACCAAGCAAGCTGGTAAAATTCGCTGAATTTGTATCCAGCTGAATTGGCTGGAAAAAGTTGAAGTTGTGGAAGGCTGAAGTTCTGGAAAGAAGAGTGCAGATGTCATTTGACTTTATCCTTCTTTATCTTCCCTTTCAGAAGCTTAGTTTAAATTATCAAGTCCTGGGGTGCCTGGGTAGTTTAGTTGGTTAAGTGTCTGACTCTTGATTTTGGCTTAGGTCATGATCTCACCATTGGTGGGTTTGAGCCCCACATTGGGCTCTGTGCTCAAAGCTTGGAGCCTGCTTCAGATTCTGTGTCTTGCTCTCTGTCTCTGGCCATCCCCTGCTTGTTCTCTCTCTCTCAAAGATAAGTAAACTTTATTTATTAAATTATCAAGTCCCTTCTCCAATGCTTACATGTCCCTGGCCTTAATAGGGATAAGAGCAAAGCACTCTAAATGCAAAACCTCTCTAAGTATTTTTCGAATGCCCGAATGGCAAAGGCTTCAGCTTCCTGACTGCCTGAGATTTGAAGGCAACACCATCTTTGACATAAACTAAGCAAGATCCCAAAGGATCTCTTGGAGTTTTTCTTCTTTACTTTTTCCTTTCTGAGTGGATGTTAGAAGACAAAAAGAAGAATCAAAGATTCTTTTTAGAGAGAGAAATCATCATAGTCATCACGTTAGCTAAATCCTTCATGATTTATTTTTTCTAAATGACTGTTCAAATTTTTGTATTTTCCCTATAGTTAAGACTTGTTGAATGACCTTACTTAGTAAGTAGCATGATATGGATTTCCTATTTTAAACTACTAACATTTCCACATATAATTTTAGATATTTAGATGATCTTGCATGGCTTTTTCAGCAGCCATAAATGAAGTCTTTCAGAACTTTGTTATAAAATCACCTAGATTTTATACCACCTAAAAAAAAAAGTCTATATACTTTTACAGGTTATGAAAGAGTGATTCCAAGCCTCTTTCTCTATTCATTCATGTTCTTCCTTGTTTTCCAGCTTTGTAACTGGAATAAGAATAGGAATTTCAAGTACTTGATTCAGACATGGCATCCAAGCCAAATAAAGGTATTTGTTGAGCTAATAAGATATACTTTTCCCTTGAACCTAGATTGTTTTGTGGATGTTGTGGTCGGATTTGACATCTCAACTCATGAGAATGGGCAGACTTTGCTCGAAGGTCAGCCTTGGATAGAAACCTACCTTCAAGACCTCTTACATGCCATCAGCTCCCTCAATGGGGTAAGCTGTGAGGTGGGCACAGAGACTCAGGTTAGTGTGGCTTTTCAAGTGACCAATGCCATGGAAAAATATTCTCCAAAATTTGAGATCTATAGTGAAAACATACTGAACAGTTTGAAGGACATAACAGTTAGAGGACCATCTCTTCTCAACGCAAACCTCTTGAGTTCTCTGTGGGATGCATTTCAGAATAAATCAGCTGCTCGAGGAAAGGTAACCTGATTTTATTTTATTTGTCAATCTGTGGTTTCAATAACATCCTTTTTACTTATTTTTCTTTTTGAATGCTTTCCTAGGTGGTTCTCTTATTTTCAGATGGATTGGATGATGACATTGAAAAGCTCGAACAAAAATCTGATGAACTGAGAAAAGAAGGTATTGAGCATGGGGAGGAGTGGGAAAGGAATATTTAATGACTTTATAACCTCAGAACTCAATTCTGGCTCTTAAGTTTTCAAGCACTCAAATAACCTTGAATTTGCCAGCCAATATGCACTTGGTATAACAAATGAGCCTCAAAACATTTTGGAATCTACTTTTTTCTTCATACACTATGCATGTGAAACAGCACTGAACACAAAGTCATATCCTTTTTCTTGTATCTCTGTGTTTCTTCTTCCTGAACTTTCCTGGAGAATATTCCTGTCTGCCTTGGCGTCTGCAGAAGTGAACAGTATATTTCTTCTTGACCAAGAAATAGGAGAGTTGGATTATTTTCTTCTGACACTGTTAAAGTTTCCTGAATTGCATGCATTGTTGGACAAGTCTACTCATGTTTTTGAGCTTCCTAATTAGTTCCTTCCTTCAGACCACAGATGGACCAACCATGGTGCTTATGAGTTTTTAAAGCACTGGCACTGGGCTTTTCATTTTGGGAACCTATGCCCAGACTGACTTATTGTCAGTTCTTACTAAAAAATGGATCAGTGGAAGAAAAATGCATCCACATGTTTTGGTTTGACTAAGAATAGAAAGATTTTCCTGTAAGTGGATGCTATTGGTGCCCCACCCAGACCCCCTTTCCAAGCAGATTCCCCCATCTTCCAGCTGTTGTGATTATTGGCTGCTAGAAACTCACAGGTTCTTCTCTCTCTGAAGAATTGCTGTTGGCCAGTGGAAGCCACTGGAAGGTTACTCCCTACTCCACCTCTATGCAGTAAGTAGAGTACAAAGAGTTGGACTTTTACCTCAAAATGGCACCAGTTCTGTGGTGTAATTTATGTTCAAGAGTTCTCCATGGGACCTTGGTGAAGCTAGTCTTCAGCTGAAACACTGTCAAGCTCAGCTCTTTCTCCTGCCCTGTCTTGCTTTCTTCACCCCATTCTTCTAAGAATGCTTCCACAATAAATGTATGCATCCAAATCCCCATCTCAGCCTATTCAGGGGAACCTGGCCTAAGACAGCTGCTTAGGCTGCTCCCCAGTTGATACAAGCTGGGTTAATTTTATCTTTTTTGTTTGGTTCTCTCTTTTCAATCTTAAACAGATTGCAAAGTTAACCGAATTTACAGCTGGAAAATAATCCCCTTTATTTGCTAAAGCTGCTTTCTTTTTTATTCTTTCAAGTCTTTGACTTTTTTTTTTTTTTTTTTTTTTGGTCTGTAGTGGAGATATTAGTGAAGATTGAGAATAAGACCCTAGAGTGCTTAGTGTGGGTGGGTAGGATTTTTTAAATTTCAGCTTTTCTTTTATGGGGAAAAGATACATCTTTTGCAGACAACATAAGAGTTTTCTCCGTGAAGTTTCCCTCAGAAAACCCAGATTTCTAAGACCAACCTTCTTCCTCCCAACTCCCAAGGAAAAACTAATAAATGACCTTCAACTTCATAGGCTAGATTTTTAATATCCCTCATAATCTTTGAATGGGAGAGATAAGGGGATGATGACCATAATGCTCTTTGAAAAGTATTAAATGGCTCTCAATATGGATAAAGACTATCTTTAGTTCTGTCTTCCCACATTGAAACATGTATGATTTCAGGTGATGTTTGGCCCCATGATCTATTGACCTAGGAAAGCCTCCCAATTTGAGGCCAGGTATCTATATATATATATAAACTGTGCAATTATCATGAAACACGAGGAGACCAAGAGAAAATGATCCTCAAAGGTAGATGTGGCTTTATGCCTAATCCATATGGACTGGAGTTTGAATTTAACTTTTTAAAATCTAGTGCTCTAGAGTCTTCCCAGGGATTCTTTTATTCTTGCAGGTTTTGTAATCTTTTCTTCTTGAACTTATTTTTAGAAATTGTATTTAAGATCATCTGACTTCTTCTTAAACTTTTTAATGCTTGTTCATTTTTAAGAGGCAGAGACAGAGCCTAAATGGGGAAGGGGCAGAGAGAGATGTAGACACAGAATATGAAGTGGGCTCCAGGCTCTGAGCTGTCAGCACAGAGCCCGACACGACGCTTGAATTCATGAACCTTGAGATCATGACCCGAGCTGAAGTTGGATGCTTAACCAACTGAGCCACCCAGGTTCCCCAAGATCATCTGACTTGTTATTAGATGGGTCTGAAAGCAGCAGGATTGGAGTCTTCCATCCTGAGAAAAACAGTTACAAATAATATTTACATGCATACTTCCTGCAAATCAACAATCCCATGGTTCTCATAACTCTTAAATTTTTATATTTCCTGGAACTTACCAGAAAATTTCCCTCCCTTATAACTAGATCCATTAGCATGCCTTCTCTTGTTCATTAAACTCTCTTGATGAACTCACCATTCCTCGTTGTCAATCCCAGCCCACTCCACCAATTCTTTTCTCCTTGTCATTCTCATTCTTGGAAGAGTAGCTAATGCCTTGTTTGTTTGTTTGTTTGTTTGTTTGAGACAAGCCAGAGATGTCAACACTAAAACCAGGAAAGTCCAGGCAAATCAGGATGACTTCATCACCCTATTCTTTGGTGTTTCTTTCTTCCTTCCACTCTGCTTTCCTCTCCTGTAACTTAAGCCTCCCCAGCATGTCCCTGAAACTTTGTTCTCTTCATTCTCCTCTTCTCATTAAGAATAATTCGGAATCATATATACACTAAGAAGGCATTCTAAACCCTCAGGTGCATGAACATTTCCTTTTTCTAGTTCATTGGGTTCCAAGTCCTATCTAAAGAATTCTTCACCCGTCCATAATGAAATGAGAAAACTTAGTCCAGTGGAGTCAGGTTTTCATAAAGCGAAGCTTGTGCAATTTTAGGATTGCTCTTTACTCTGATTATGTCCTTCGTATGTTTTTGTTATTAAAATATCCTTTGATTGTAAGTTTTGGAATCGGATTTTCCACGCAGAAACCTAAAAATATCACTTGTGCTAGTCATTTAACTTCTCCAAGCTTCATTTCACTTGTCTGTAAAATACAGCCGTAATCCTACATACCCATACAGTTGTATTTGTATCTTACAAGCAAGATCATGCACGGAAAGCACTTAACCAACTTCCAGGCACATAATAACTATTAATAAATGAGAGCACAGTAGTTACTATGGTTACCTCCATCATAACAATTGCCAAGGTTATTACCATTAACATTTCATGGTTATATCAATCAATACTTTATCATTTCATGTTTGTATTAATTAATATTCTGTCCCTGAAAGTTTTCTTTGAAATCTTCTGGTCTATAAAATTCCAGAGCTTATGATCTATATCTCTGGATGATTATGTCATTTGTTTCTAATTGCCTGACAAGAGGTCTCTTACTGTCTTACAGTCTTTTACTTATTATAATTCCAACTGGATTATTGATTCCTTATGAGGTCATTATAGCCATGCTTCTCCAACCTTAATGTGTCTATAAATCATGTGGTGATTTTATTAAAGTACAGATTCTGATTCTATCTGGGATGGGGCTGAAATTCTGTATTTCTGATAAGTTCCCAGGTGATGTAAGTCCTGCTGTTGAAGGATCTCCCTTTGAATGGCAAAAATTTAGAACACTTGTTTTTTGATATATGAATTCCTGTGTGTCCTAGTATGCTCTTTGGACCCTTTTTATTTTTCATTTATTTTAATTTATTTTATTATTTTCCTTTGGACCCTTTTTAAATCACTATATCTCACTTCAAATCATGGAGGAACTGTAAGTTCTACTGTAATATCCTGTCTCCAATTTAATTAGTTTTGAAAAATGCAATTCCTTTTGTTCTGATGATAATCTGGTCACTTGTCAGTTTTGCATTGTGTGGTTGGGGGAAGTTGACAATAAAATGAGTGTTCCTCTTGCAACTGTTTTCCTAATATAACAATTTAGGTACTTATGCAAAAAGATTAAAATAACCTAACCCACCTCACCCGGAGTAAACTGTGTTGAATAGGCCTGAATGCACTCATAACTGTTGCTCTGGACGGAGCCAGTGACACAAGTGACCTAGCCGATCTTCTCTACATTGAATTCGGGAAAGGGTTCGAGTATAGGACCCAGCTCACTATTGGAATGAGGGACCTTGGGAGCCGACTGTCAAAGCAACTGGTAAGTTATTCAGAAAAGGCTGGTGAGTTTAAATTTTCTGTTTTGTATATAGATTGAATATTTATGCTTCTGAATTTCACTTGAGAGTGAAAAAAGCTATTCTGAAATAGTGAACAACCTAAATAAGAGGGCGTTTTGAAAAAAAACGATAGAGATCTGTCAAAGCAAGTTTAATTAATACAGCAAAAAAAGAAGGAAAAAGAAACTGAATAGCACTTACAGTCCTGCTCGAATTACTGTCATTGAACAAAAGTGCCAGAGGAAATCTGAGGTGAGAGGGTGAATCCTCTGCTCCCTCAGCCAGCCAGTGTCCACACGTCCCGGGTGGATCCTAAGTGTCCCAGCTTACCACAGTGAGTATGTCTAGTGTTTAAGATGTGTATTTTCCCTGCAACATGACTTGTAAAGGAGAATCCATTGCACTTGGACTTCAACCAAAGAAAGCAACCGGCTTCAATGTTGGAGGAGGAACGAATGATCTGATGATGGGCCCTTCTGTGTTGTCCTGTTTGTGTGATCTTTTTCAGTGTCTTCACTGAGATGTTTGCCTTGTGAACTTTTTTTTAGAATCTAACGTCGATGTGAGGTGCATTCCAGTCATGCTCTTTTCAGAAATGTACACGAACTCAAACTAGAGGGAAGTTACCAAGTTACATGGCACCACTTTCATCTTAATGATAGGCTAATAATTTATGATTCATTGGTGATTTATAAAATCTATGATCACATCAAGACACTTTCCAATAACATGCTAGCTCCTGCTGTTTTCCACCTAAAGAATTTGCATACAAAAAGGTGTTTAAACACAGTTTGTTCAGTGTAGAAATTATGTAAAAATACTCATTTCAGGAACACAGAGGGGCACCTGGGTGGCTCAATTGGTTGAGCATCTGAGTCTTGATTTCAGCTCAAGTCATGATCCCAGGGTCATGGGATTGGCCCCGCCTTGAGCTCTGCAACTAAATGTGGAACATGCTTGGGATTCTTTGTGTCTATCCCTCTGCTCCCTCCCCACCCCATGCTCTGTACTGGCATCATGGAGCCCAACATGGGGCTTGGTCCCACAACCATGAGATCATGACCTGAGCTGAAATCAAGAGTCAGCACTTAACCAGATGAGCCACCCAGACCCCTGTAGAGAAATTTTTTTCTAATAGCTGAAAAGGAGCATTATATAATAATAACTACAGAAGCACAATTGCTAAATGGTCTAACAAAACTTTTTATTTTTCATCACACTAGAATTTTGATGGGAAACTTCTCAACACAAAGATTGATTCAACCCCACTAAGGCCAAGCATGGTGTTTACTGCAAACTGAATTTTCCTAAAAATTAATGTTATGGGTTAATTATAAAAATGCAGTGAAATATGCCAATTTTTCAGAGGATGACAATGTTCAGGATAAAATTTCCTGACATTTTAAAATCTGTAATGTTTTTTTCAGCCTGGTTAAAATATAAAGAGGAATCTTTTCCTCATGTCCCCATCCTTTACAACAAGTGTTGTGGAAATGTTGAATGTATGATTGGTGTTTTAGAAATCCTGTCACTCACAGACTTTTCTGAAAATGTTTCCCATTGGACTCCATTCCAAGCAATAGGACATTGGACACTGTCTAAATCCTCTAACATGCAAAGATGTCACACAACAGGAAAAGGAGCAAGCAGCATTCATTTTGTTGAACGAAATATTGGGGGCAAAATGATGTAAAGTAATCAACACCATATGGTCAATTCTGGGACGGGGTGGGAACAGGACATTAGTATGCAGTGAGTTGGCCATGGCTAAACTAATAGCATTTTGAGAGCACAAAAACCACTTTGATCTGATTCTGAAGTCCTCATGTGGTAGAAAATGCAGCCCACAGAAGGAAGGATAGCATCTAAAGAATGTTTAGCATTCTTTAAAGAAGGATAGCATCTGAAGAATGCTCCTTCACTCTCTGGAGCACGGTCTCTTTAATGGCAACTGGGCTTCTGAAATTGTGGTAGAAGCCTGAATGAACTGCTGAGCTGGTATGTGTGACTGGGAAGCGGTGCCTCAAATGTAATGTACTCCTTACCCTCCACCAAGGTTAATGTTGCTGAGAGGACATGCTGCTGTTTATTCTGCAAGTGCATTGGAGGGGATGGCACAATGGGAGATCCTGGACCACCAGGCAAAAAGGTGATTTTAATTAAGATTTACGGTGCACTTGATTTGAATGCTGTATATCTGAAAAACATGGATTTAGGTAGAAACGAAGGATGATGTTATCAGATAAGGCCTGTGAAGTAACCATTTATGATAGTCCTCATATTCTATGTGAAATTACATAGAATGCCAAGGAAAAGCCATGACTAAATTGGAGTCTTCTAAAAAACTTTCTATACAAGTGTCAGGAGGAATGACTGCCATGATTCTTGATTATCCAGTGTTCAGCAGTGATGACAACGACACAGAGAAATCAACTGTGATCTGAGTTGACTAATGAAAACCTCCCGAATATTAGCACCATTTCAATTTCCATTTTAATGACTAGAGGTCCTATAAATGAAGCGGGGAATATTTGGGATAGTCTGCTGAAAACAAAATTAGGTCAGAGCACCCTAGCCTAGCAAGAGATGTGGCGATGTTTCAGTCAGCTTTAACTAGACCAAAAATGTCACAGATGTATACATAAACGTGCCAATTATAAAACAGTAACCAACAATAGATTCATGTATTTCCTAACTAAAAAAGATGTACGTATTTATAAAAAATATGATTTGGGATTTAGGAAATGTTAAAACACGTACAAACGTACTATGGATGTGTTTAATGAGTTCAATACTCCTTAACATGTGTGTTTGATTTGTGAACAATTTATAGATGGCACTGTAACTCCCAAATCAACATGTTTGTGTCTCTGAATAAAGTTTTCAGACTATTTCCTGAATGCTTCAACTTCATGTAAGGAGAATGGCAGATTTTTTTAAAGCAAGGCTCAGAAAGAATGAAAACAAATGTGTGTGGTCTACTTTTCAATGTGTAGCATAAACCCTAAAAAAGGATTTTTTTAATGAAAAGAGGATAATTCTAGTCTGTCAAGAGCAAATATAGCTGTGCGCACTTGAACGTTTGAGAAAAAAAATTCCAGCACTATATATACCCCAGAGAGAGTTATGGACAATATTATAATCCACAAGTGCACACACACTTGAATTATCTGCATAGTTGTTTCAAAACTACATTTAAAAACATTTTTTTTTAAATTTATTTTGAGAGAGAGTGTGCATAAGCTGAGGAGAAGCAGAGAGAGGAAGAGAAAGGCTACCAAGCAGGCTCTGCGCTGACAGTTCAATATCATGAACCATGAGATCATGATCTGAGCCAAAAGCAAGAGTTGGTCACTTAACTTACTGAGCCACCCAGGCACCCCAAAACTACACTTATTTTTATGTGCATAAGTTCATCCTAGGTTGTGGAGAGAGGACTGTTTTTTTTCCCCCCAAATTCTTACAGCTCAACATAAGGTGAAACTAAAGTTAAGTATTTTTGCTTGATTACCTCTGGTGTTTGGCCTGTGGAATGCTAATGCGTTCTTCCTTTCCTTATTCCAGGGATCCCCAGGTTTTAAAGGCAGTGAGGGCTACTTGGGAGAGGAAGGCATTGCTGTAAGTTGAGGTTTTTCTCACCTCTATTTATTCCTGAGAACATATCTACAATAGGAAATCATTTGTGTTAATTCAGAGGGAAAAAGGAAAAGTCAGAGTCTAAGAATTCCTGTACAGAGTCTGAGGTCTTTCCTAATCCTCATCGGGCTTTGCTTCTGATGGTCAATAATGGTTGATTAACCGACTGTCTCCTCTTTGACTGTTCGCCAATGCTGCACAATGAACTCAGTGCGAAAGTTATTTTCTTCACCAGGGGACTCAAATCACTGCCATTTCCCTCTTCCTGATCCATTTTGCACAGGTAAACGAACTCCCCACATTGTTTATCAAGGACCTCCACTCTTTCTTGCATCCATCCATCTAACCATCACTTTCTTCCTTCTATCCATTCATTCATTTAACAATTATGTGTTGAGCATCTTACCATTTGTCACATTATTTATCAAAGACCTCACTCATAAATGAACTTATCCCTTCATGTATTCATTTAACAAATATATACAAAGGCATTCTTCCATGCTTCAGGCACAGTGCTAGACCCTAGAAATAAATACAAATAAATAAAAGAAATAATACAATTCCTATCTCAGGTAACTTCAGACTGTGGAAAGACAAATGAGACAATTGTGTTTCCAGTTGTTATACACAAAGACTATATTAAAGGTATAATGAGGTGCATTGTGACAAAGCATGGCAGAACAAATACTTAACAGCCTTGGTAACAGTTGAGTCTCGGGAGAGGAAGGCTGCTAGAGGTAATGCTTAGGGAGACTTCTGAAGGACAAATAGATGTTTTTTCAGGCAAAGTGTGTGGGGAAGAAGATGTTACTAGAGAGACAACAATGTGTTCAAGGCCATAGAGCTGAGTCAGAGAATCAAATGAGTGTAGAACAGCACATGGCTGGAACCCAAGACACAGTGAGAGGATGTTAGGTGGCAAGCAGGACCCAGATTTTTGGGAATCTTGAGTATCCTGCAGAAGATTTGGATGGTATCTTCCAGTTGATGAACAGTCATTGAATGATATTAAGCACAGGAGTAAAAATGGTGGGGCATGGCTTTAGAAAGCATACTCAGGCAATGTTGGAGAGGCTAACAAGGTAAGGGTTACAGGTAGAAGTCTTGCAGTAGTAGGTGCAAGACAAAGGAGTACTATTCTTAGTTTGGGGGGCAGGATGAGTGGATATGTTAAGCATATTAAATGTATGGAATTTAGTGACCTGGGGAGAGAAAAGCAGAGGATGACCTCGTTTCCACGTCACAAGACCTCACAGATGAGTAGGGTTACCAAGACCAGCATTGCAGGAATCATATTTGATTAAAGAAAGAAAAAGTAAGAGATGGATTTTGGACTAGAAATCATGCTTGGATCTTGCTTACATCATACCCAGCGCATCTCTCTCTGGTGCCTCACTGATTCTTCATCATCTGTTCCTGGACTATTTCCTGAAATTTTGAGAATACATTTTAGCTGCCGGTTGTTTGTATGTCTGTTTTATTTAGATACCACCCCACCCAGGGCAGTATCCAGGTGGGATCCAAAGCAAAGGGATGTCATCTGAGTAGTTCTGATTTTCTTACATTCTCGGCTTTAATAAGCATGAATTCTGGACTGTAAACCATGAACAGTTATACTTTTTTTCCAACACAAAACTTGTAAAATATCTAAGACAGAATCCAGACTACAATAGAAAAAGCTTATCTAGATATGTGCTCTTTCTCAGGGAGAAAGAGGAGCCAGTGGACCAGTAGGGGAGCAAGGTACTAAAGGATGCTATGGTGCCAAAGGTCCAAAGGTAAGGGTGGCATAGGACATTGTGAAGTCTTCCCAGCATTAATTCCATTCTCCTACACTAACCACCACTGTCCTTTCTGTTTTCAGGGAAACAGGGGACTAAATGGACAGGAGGTACGGTGCCCAACATATCCATTTATCTGCCCATCTGGTATCTAGAAATATTTTTATTTTTGAGAGTACTGACCAGTAGATCATACAAATGATCTTCCTTTCTTACTGCCAGCCATTTGATTGTGTCTATTCCCATCTTTTATTACAAGCAATGTGTTTTACTTGTTCAGTTCCTTTCTTTTTTTAAAAAAAATTTAAAGTTTGATTGCTTATTTATTTAGAGAGTGTTCATATACAAGTGGGGAAGGTGCAGAGAGGAAGGGAGAGAGAATTCCAAGCAGACTCCCTGCTCAGCATGGAGCCCACCCTGGGGCTCGAGCCCACGAACGTGAGATTATGACCTGAGCTATTATTAAGAGTTGGATGCTCAACCAACTGAGCCACCCAGGTGTCCCTGTTCACAGTTTATACTACTCAGTAATCTTTGTTATTGCCCAGGACCACGCTGTATATGAAAGACAAAACTAGACTTTTGTTTGGTGTCTGACTTGTTTCCACATAATGAAATATACTCTATTCTGATCACATCCTACTTTTCAGGGAGAAGTTGGAGAAAGTGGAATTGGTGGATTGAATGGAGAACAGGTAGAGCCTCCTCTTTATCCCATAAGACCCCTCTGAGCTATTTCTCATTAAGAAAACAGAAATCTGAGTTTATTCCTCTGTTGTAGGGCGAAAGTGGTCCTCCCGGAGAAAAAGGAGAAAAGGGTGATGAAGGATCCCAGGTAGGGATTTAATAAAAAGACCACCTGAAAACTGTCCTGGCAATTAAAGGTGTGACTAACAGAGTAGGACAGCTACCCTAAATGTATCATTCAGCTAGTGCCACAAAAGTCCTTTGTGACAATTACAAAATGTCAGTTGCATGCAACAATACATGCATGTGGCTGCCTTTGTTTCGTGTGTTGTGGGCTGGCTTTGTTCCTTATGTCTGTGATCCTTCTCCTGGGACCAGAGAGCACTGCCTGGCTATGTTGGCCATAACCTTTCTGTGTCCATGGAAGGCACACAAGGGAGCAAGAGGAAATACACAAGTTTTCTTGAGGCCTAGACTTGGAACTCAGATTAAGTCATGGCCAAACCCAGGAGTAGGGATTCTTGCCTCACCACAGTTGGAAAGCATTAGAGAGTTACATGGCAAAGGGGCATAGATACAGACAGGAGTGACAAATTGGCACCATTAATGGAAAACAGCTACCACACTAAGAATGGTAACAGGGTGTTGACAAGAATCTGTGGTGTGGAGCACATTGAAAGTGTGTGCCACTCCTTTCCATCTAAAACAGACGCCAACAGCTGCCGTACTTCCGTCATCTAATTTATCTGGCATTAGGATATGAGTAGCTGAGTCAGGAACCCAGTTTCTAGCTGATATAACCACTTTGGGGAAAATTGATAATCTCTCTAAATCTCAGCCATTTCATTAAAAGAAAGATATAAACAATACCTCATTCAAAAGTAGCTGTAAAAACTAAAGAAGACAACAAATGTGTCTGGAACACAGACTTCATTACTGTGGTAAATAATTGAGGTCACTCTTGTAATTTTTTTTAAACAAGAGTTTTATTTTTTTAAACATTTATTTATTTTTGAAAGAGAGAGACAGACACATAGTGTGAACTGGGGAGGGGCAGAGAGAGGGGGAGAGACAGATCTGAAGCAGGCTCCAGGCTCTGAGCTGTTGGCACAGAGCCCGATTCAGGGCTCGAACTCAAACTGTGAGATCGTGACCTGGGCTAAAGTTGGACGCTTAACCAACTGAGACACCCAGGTGCCCCTTGAGGTCACTCTTAAATTATTTATATGATGCCTGAAACTATTTTGGGGTTGTCTCTCTGTCCAGTTTAGAAATAACTTTAGTAGAAAAATATTTAGTTATTCAAATCAGGGACAGGAGAAGCTCTTTGTTTTTACTAATGTTATTAAAAAGTCCTGTCTTATTCTTCTTCTGATTTGTATTACCTTTAGGGAAGCCCGGGAAAGCGAGGGGTTTCTGGTGACCGAGGTGCAAAGGGCCAGCGAGGAGACCCTGTAAGTGCGGGCGCTGCATGGGCTGTGAGCTAAACAGGGCTTAGTTCCCATCAGCTTCTGATAAGGAGACAGACCCACTTTAAGATATTACAATAACAATCTTGAGTTTAAATCATTGCAAGTACAACTGTTGTAGAACTCAAAAGCAGTTCCTGTGTGCTGTATGTCTGTATGTGGGGTGAACGTGGACAGTGAGAAGGCCCTGACCATCATCTCTGCATGTATTTTTTTGAGAATACATATTCAGAATTGTTTTTGTGCTTCAGAGCCATCAGAGAATTACAGTTCTTTTCCTCTGAGTATCTCAGAATATGGTTAGGATGGAAGAAATAAAGTCATCTCTCTTCTTCCATTCTTCAAGAGTCTCTCTCAAGTGAGAATATGAGCTTAATTTTCTTGAATCCAAGCCAGCTAAGACTGTATTTGGCTAAACTTATGACCCAAAGGTACCTGCTCTCCTGGATACAACCCAGTTGAACAGGCCAGACCCACACCAATGTAGGGGATATGCCAAGTCTGGGAGAACGTCAGTAATATAGGATTTTCATCCCCCCACCCACACATAAGTAAGTCTCCAAAGCCTTAATGAATTAGGATTTAGGTTTGTTTTTAAATTTTTATTAAACCCTTTTATTGAGATATAATTGGCATAGAACTTTGTGTAAATTTAAGGTATCATAAGGTATTGATTTGATATATTTATATATTGCAATATGATTACCACCGTAGGGAATCATGTCAAATAATTATCATTTCTTCTTTTGTGATGAGAACTTTTAAGATCTAGTCTCTTAGCAATTTTGAAGCATATGATACAATGTTGGTGTCTGTCATCACTATGTGGGGCATTGGATCTCTAGAACGTAGTTTTGAGCTATAACATCAGAAAAGTACACAAATTATAAGTGCACAGCTTGATGAATGAATGTACCTGTAATAAGCTTCAGCCTTTTAAGCCAGTTTTCAAAAAACTTCATACTAATTCACACTCTCACCAGCAATGTACCATAGCATGCATATTACACATGCATCAGAATGGCTAAACTTTTAAAAAACTGATGACAGCAAGTGCTGGTAAGGATGTGGGGCAATCCCACAGGACTTTGTATACTAGGGGAGGAATTATTAAAGACCATGGATTGATCAGAGAAAAAATTTAGTGATATATATTGAGAAATATAAATGCTATACATTGAGGATAACTATTCAAAAAGTGGAGGAGTTTACACATGAAGACAACATTGTTTATTAAGTGATATCTTCTGACAATGGTTTGATAACCTTGAGAGTTTTGAAACAGCTTCAGAGTATCTAATTAAAAATAAAACTGTATATAAATAAAAACAATAAGAAATACTAATTGAAATGCAAAGACCTTTCAGTCATCTATATATAATGGCCAAAAATTTACTTGGGATATTGCTATAAAATTGCCATTCACTTTGATCAGAACCCCCCAATGGCTAAATTGTCTGTTTGATTACTAAGACTTTCTAAAGAATCTGAATAAGCTCAAAGTTTTTTTTTTTTAATGTTTAGTGACTTAGAGATGGCTGAAAATTCAACCCTCTAGAACTTCTCTGATATGCTGTTTGCCACTATAGTAATTTTAGATTTTAATGCATGGCAATTCTCCCTAGCCACTTGGGAATTTCAAATTGAAGACAACTCTCTGAGACTTTGCACCCTCTTTTGGGAGTTACTATTTCAGAAAAATTTGGGAGAGCAAGATTGGATATATAGAATCCACATATGATCAGATTATTCATAGAATGCATACAAATGGCACAAATTCCTTAAAATCTGTACTTATCCAGTCAGAACTTCTGATCAAATGAAAGCTAGTTTGGCTGTTGGGAATTGCCCATTTTAAGAAATCTCCTGTAATCTCATGTGATGTTGGGGAGAAAACTGAACTAGATCATTTGAACTACAGTTTAGTGAGGTTCATCATTCTAAAACATATCATTATTTATGTTATATCATAAATTTGTATTAGATGGTGCTTTTTGTCCAGTTGCATAGGAAGAGACTGAAAGACTGAACAGATCGTATTCAGACTGACCAAACAATGGGTCCACATGCAAACTAGGAATGTACTAGTGTATGACTTTTTAAATGTCATCTCGTCAATTAAAAAGTTTGGAGTTGGATCACAATAAGTTGTTTTGCATGCAGTGGAATAAAATTTTGGACTTTATGTCACCTTCTTTTTCCTATTTTCACCAAAATATAATTCTCTAATATTGTAATTAAGTTATACTCTGCTTGGAGAACTTAACAGACAAATATTTAGACTTAAAAATAAAACAGAGGGGGCACTTGAGGGGATGAGCACTGGGCGTTATATGGAAACCAACCTGACAATAAACTATTTTTAAAAAAGAAAAAAAACAGAAAATGTAGAATATAATCTTTGGCTTTGGTATGTGGTGAAGAGAAGCAATTTTTCACATAAATTCTGGTAATCTTAGTTATAAGGTAAATTCTAAACTCCTCTTTTTCACTCTCTTAGCCTATAAAATCTGCAAGTGTATAAACTATTTAAAATCTTTGAGTATCTGGAGCAATGACCCCTCCTTGTTGGTGATCTCAAATTACTTATTGATTGATGAAGGTAATCTGGGCTGCTATCAGCCAAACAGCCCAGCAGCTGGCGCTCAGCAGGACTGGATAATTCTTGTTCCCTCTCCATTTACTGACTGAATCGACTGACTCAATTGATTGTCCCTGCATCATGGTGATACTGCTCTATTGGTAGTCCTAACTGCCCAAGATCGAAAGCTTTCAGTTTGGCCTACTAAGGATAATATCCCACAACACCTGCCTGTTTTCACTGAGCTCCTCCTGGAATGTCTGTATGAATATTGGGGAAAATTCAAGATTCCAGAATTTTCTAAAAACCAGAAAAGTAGGATTGATCATATGGAGCTAGAAGGCTTACCAGGCATCCAAGAGAAGAAAGAGGCAATGTGTGGCAGATACAGTCCTCAGTGTTCCTCAGTGTACTTATGTTCTTGTGGGAGAAGCCATTACAAAGCCTGCCTTCTCCCAAAAGTAGGGAGAGTAAAAATTTACGAACCCTCAAGTATAGACTTACATAAACCACAGGAAAGAAGAACAAAAGAAGAAAAAGGAGGGCAGTAGCAAGAAGGGGTACCTCCAGACCCAGAATGAGAATTGTCATGAACACAAGTCATTTCACCCTTGTCTCCCTTAGCTATACCTTCTATGATGAGCTCCTGCTTTCCCCCTACACACTCACCTTAGGTCCCCACTCTCTTCTGATAATGCAGAGCACAGGAGGAAAAGAAATCATGTGTAAACCATTTATGATGTTTTCCTGTTTATGCTTTCAAATGGATTGGACTTCTCTTGTCAATTTTTTTGGGGGGTGGTGGGGAGTGAGTAACTATGTTATACACGATTGCATTTTTAAGGAGAAATCTTCAAAACTTTTCTCTTTTCTGTTTTTTAGGGAGTTCCTGGATTTGACAATACCATAGAAGGACCTAAGGGCTTGAAAGGAGAACATGGAAGACAAGTAATGACATGGGCATTTGAGAGTGAACTTGTAATGATGTGACATACTTGATACAGTAAAAAATATTTTAGGAGAAGAAATATCTTTTCCTCCTCCTTATCTGCTACTCGAGGACTCAAGAAACACACTCTTGTTCTTCAGAATTTGGGATGATTTGCTTCACCAAGCCCTCCCTTTGAGGTCTTCATTTATGAATGCAAATGGCAAAGCTCTAACTTAAGATGCATGGCTAGCTGATAGAACTAGCCAATGAGCTGTTGGCCTTCCCGGGATCCAGAAGTCACACACTCTAAGAAGATATCCTATTATTCATAGTACCTGATAAAAAGAAAAAGAGCTAGTAGATCTATACAGCCCATACTCTCAAGGCAAGTCTCTTGGGATTAATCTCCTGGAAGCTCAGAAATCACAATTAGATCATCTTGTTTTTCAGACTTTTAAAAAATAATTATATGGGAAATGTGTTTCTCTGGATCTTCTTGATGAGGAAGTTCCCTTGATAACTTCACTTGTGAGGAGAGGTCTGATAGGTGGAAAGAAGTTTACTTTGGGGACAGGCCCAAGTCCTGGTTCAATACTCTGTGCCCTACCAGCTATGTGGCCTTGGGCTACTTTCTGTAAACCTCAATTTTCTCACCTACAAAATGGGACAAACAGTCTACTTACGATGTTATCTGCCACATTATAAACCAGTAAAGGCTATCTGCCATTTTTACTAAGTGATAAATGTAAGTCTCTCACACCTCTCCTTATAAACTCATAATTTTTCCTTCATTTTCTCTTTCAGGAAGAGTTAGGAGTATTGTGAGATTTTATTCACTTAAAGTGTTAATCTAAACAAGTTAACCAAACAGAACATGAAGTCCAAAGGGAGAAATCCAAACCAGCGTAACACGTGGGCATGCTTCAATTAGCCAGTCTGTGGCAACCCAGTGGGGGTAGTTTGATTTACATACTCTATAACTTCTACCCCAAATACAAGTTAGACAGCAGTGATGAACAGATGAAGCCATGCATTAGCATTATGTCCCGCAGTTCCTCATGACCCACATAGACATACAGTTTATAACCAGTGGAGTAATATGGCGCACTCCAAAAGGAGGGTAACTCTCTAGTTGGTGTGGTACCCATCTACCCTCCGTGGAGCACAAGCTGATGTTGAAGAGGAAATGTGTCAGTGCTGTGTAATTATTGTAACCCATCTGTCTATTCATTTGACAGGGTAGAAGAGGCTGGCCAGGCCCCCCCGGAACACCAGGCTCCAGAAGAAAGATAGTAAGAGCCCTTCTAGACCAGGAGACCCACTGCTCCGGTAGCCTATATTGTGATAAAAATGGCTGATGGTGGGGAGTGGGTGGGATGGTTCCTCTGGAGCTCACTACTGTGGGGAAACTTGGGAAACCTCTGAGAAAAGAGCTTGCAGAGAGCTTGTGGAAAGCCCCTGAAGCTGAGGCAGGAAGGTGCTGGCAGCAGGGAAAATTACCAATCAGGAGAAAAAGCTGAGGCAAAGAGAAGAAAAAAGCAGCCCGCTAGGGGAAGGGTGGTGAAAGTTTGGCCTCCCCACTCAGCTAGCTGAGGTTGCCAGTGATGTCATTTTAAGTCCAAAACTATTCCTCTGCTGAATTTTATGACTACTTAGGAGACTGAGTCCTGGCGTAAGTCCTCTGTCTTTGCTTCCATATTCTGTGCCTTGTAAAGATGTGTGTTCCAAGACATAAAAACATTTCCTTGGTGGAGTAAAATAGCTCTATGAACTTCTTAGAAAATACATGCATAATAAATACAGTATACTAAACTGGTTTTTATTTGTGCTCAATTTTAAAACATATATGTGTGTATATATATATGTATACATATGTATCTAGAGTATTAATTGAGATATAGCCAATATATACCATATTAGCTTCCCATGTGTAACATGATTTGATATGTATATGTGGTTATGAAATAATAACCACCTTAAGTCTGGTTAACATTTATCACCACATGTTACAAATTTTTCCTTGTACTGAAGAGTTTTAAGATCTACTCTCATAACAGCTTTCAAATATACAATACAGTACTATTAACTACAATCCCTGTGCTGTACGTTATATCTCTATGACTTATTTATTTTATAACTGGAAGTTTGTACCTTTTGACCCACTTTACCCATTTCATTCACCCACCCCCCCTTATTTCTGGCAACTACCAATCTGTTCTCTGTGTCTAAGAGTTAAGATTTGGGATTTTTTTGTTTTTTTGCTTTTTTAAGATTCCACATATAAGCAGGACCATATAGTGTTTGTCCTTCTCTAACTTATTTAATCTATAATGAAGTATAATGCCTATAGGGTCCATCCATATTGTCATATATGGCAAGATCTTTTTTTGTTGAATAAAAGATTCCATTTTGTATACATCCCACTTTTTCTCTATCCATCAGTGGACACTTAGGTTGCTTCCATGCCTTGGCTATTGTAAGTAATGCAGTGAACACAGGGATGCAGATATCTTTTTTAGTGTTTTCATTTCCTTTGGATATATACCCAGAAGTGGAATTGCTGAATCATAAAGTAGCTCTATGTTTAATTTTTTAGGAATTTCCATATTGTATAAATACTAGGAATGAAATTGCTTATGCAACATTTTGGGATCTTTTTTATTTATTTTGTATTTTTTCAGTGAGTACTTTTTAAAAAAGATTCTGTGCCTGACTTCTTGGAAGGGCACAGAAATTATAAATGAAAATTTTTATCCAATAATAGATACTTCGATAAAATACACCTAAGTGCCTGCACTGGGTTCTAAATTAGACTTGTCTTTTCTTCATTTTGCAGCATTTTCTTTCCATTCTTAGTTATCTAGCTTTCTCCAACTCCTTCCACCTTCCTTCTCAATTATTTGTGCTATTTATCGAACACAAAAACGGGTTTGATAGATTGCACTTTTTATGCATTGTATTTTTTTTTGAGCAGAAGTTCATAGAATCAGCTATTATACTTGATCAAAAAAATATTTTTGTAGCTTGAAACACGCTCTTCTTCTTTACCAGGCAGAGAAAATGGAAATGAAAACAGAAGTTACATTTAAAATGTGCAGAATTTGGTTGCTGGTAAAACACTTTGCTACTGCTGTGTTAATGCACCTACAGATAAAGAAATACAATTGCTATCCATTTCCCTTTCTAAAAGGGTGTAGCCGGCTTACATACCCTGGGAAAATATTTTGAACTTAAAGAATATCATCCAAGATTCCCTGGCATTGGAGATGTACTTTTATTGTTTTATAGAGGCTATAGTCTCTCTAGAGGCTAACACAGAGTCACCATATATTATTTAAACTGCATAGCTTCTGAGAAATATGGCCCCGTCTTGAGTTATAGATTTAGCAAGTGTCATTCAGTAGTAAAATAGAGACTTCCAACTAAAGACGGCAAAGTCAAGGTGTTTTTTATACTGTTCCTTTTTGTGCAAGTTACTAAAAACAACACAAGTTAAAAGGAGATTAAGAAAGAATGACCACAACTTCAAGCTACATGTGATGGCAAATATTGGCCAATTATTTTTCAATCTAGATCCTAATGAAGGGAGGCTTTGAAAAGCTGATCACAGACCTCAGACCTTAAACAGGGATCAAGCTTCTCTAAAAGTAGCTTCTGAGTTTTGAGACGATGAGGGAATATACATAGAACAGCGTAGCAGAGGAGGCAGAAATCATGGGAAACTAAAGCGTATTTCATTTTTAATATCTACAACCAGCAATCTGGGCTATGGAGGCTACAAAGACCTAAGAAATAGTGACTATAACAGTACAGAGAAACTACGATTTGAGGGGTTTTATGTGGGTTCCATGGATCTCTTAAATGCCCATATTTGAAGGGAAGGGTAGCCATGAGGTGGAAGAAAAATACTTCATGATGAGAAAGGGTTTGATACAACATCTATATCAAAGCTACTGACCCAGGTTCAGCTATACCACATACAGTTACTCCGTAAATAGGTGGCCCTTTTCAAAAGTGATGAATCATCAGAAATATTAATAATCTTCATTACAAAATGGCTACTAATTAAGACCTATGCATAGAGGGGCGCCTGGGTGGCTTAGTCGGTTAAGTGTCCGACTTTCGCTTAGGTCATGATCTCGCGGTTCGTGGGTTCAAGCCCCGCGTCGGGCTCTATGCTGACTGCCAGCTCAGAGCCTGGAGCCTGTTTCAGTCTGTGACTCCCTCTCTGACCCTCCCCTGCTCATGCTGTCTCTCTCTCTCTCTCCTAGAAATAAATAAAACATTAAAAAAAAAAAAGACCTATGCATAGAAAGAAGAGGAAAATTACATGAGCAAAGGACAAACAAATCCTCATTAGAAGAGGAACTATTCAAGGGAAAGGTAGAACAACCCTGCAAATAGTTCTCTAAAGTCTTAAAAAATCTAAGGCAATACGATTACTCTAAAAAAAGAGCCTAAACAGCTGACAAGATGATAGAAAGTGAAGAAAGCAAACTGGTAGTGTTTGGGGAGCAATGAAAGTATAAGATAAGTTATAAGCAACAAACAAGTTAGAATAAGTAAGAATGAGTATAGTTGGGCATATGGTAATCAGGAAGCCACAAAAGCTGTGATAGAGGTGGAGAGCGGAGAGCCAACAGTGGAGAGTAATACAATTTGTATTACTAAGTTAAACAGATGAATGTAAAAACTATTCAGAAGTATAATAAAAAGAATTTCTTGTAAAAAAAAAAAAAAGCTCAAATATGTAGGTAGAAAAGGCATACTCTGACTCAGAAAAAAAATGGGTACAAAAACATTAACATAAAAAGATGTAAGGAGGGGCACAACCAGTAACTGGCTCAACCAGTTAAGTGTCCAACTTTGGCTCAGGGCATGATCTCCGTGTTCGTGGGTTTGAGCCCTGTATCAGGTTCTGTGCTGACAGCTCAGAGCCTGGATTCTGCTTTGGATTCTGTGTCTCCCTCTCTCTGCCCCTCCTATGCTTGCAGCCTGTCTCTCTCTATCTCACAAAAATTAATAAACATTAAAAAAATTTTTTTAAAGATGTAAGGAATCATGATTACCAAATGCTAATCATTGGTAATGATTACATAGTCCGTGCTAGATGGAGGATTTGGGAAGACTTAAATTTTTATTCTGTTTTTTTTTCTGCATTTAAAAACTTAAAAATCAGCATGTATCATTTTTATAACAGTAGAGTCAATATCCTTTAAGAATGAAGAAAAATCTATACCACTGACTGAAGAACTCTAAAATGCAGGTAGAGAACAAGCATTGAGGACTTCTCGGTGCAACAGGATTCTGCTGAACTGAGAAGTGATTGGAGGATGGTCAGTGGTAGAGTGTGGCATGCAGGGAAATAACAGCAGTTGACCGCATCTGGCCTTGATTCATGTGACAAACATCTCTTGGACACCTACAATGTACCAGCAACTCCACTAACTACTAGAGCTACAAAATCAAATAAGATAATCCTTGCTCTCAAGGAACCTAGAATCATGTTATAGATTTTATAGATGGTGTCTCAACCTACTGTTGACTTTGGGCCTGATGATTCTTTGTTGTGGGAAGCTATATTGTGCATTGTAGAATGTTTAGTATTATCCCTGGCTTCTATCCACTAGGTGTCTGTAGTACCCCCAACTTGTGACAATGAAGACCATCTCCAGACATTGCCAAATGTTCCCAGAGAACGAGGTGTTGCTAAATCCTCATGTTGCAGGTTGAAACCTCTTTTACAGAGGAGGACAGACCTGCAGGGATAATAAGCTGTAATTGGTGTGCTGCCAGCAGCCTGTAATGGATTGGATTGGAGTTGGGGTGGGATGTAGGATCAGGGCCAGAAAGCCACAGCACTAGGGGCAGGGAGACAGGAATTGGAGATTGGCTGTTTCTAAGTCAAACTTTACTGAGAATGAGAACATTCTTGTGCCATGGATAATAAGAAGCAACTGTAGCCTCAAACTAAAACAAGGCCTGGAGTCCTACTCCATCTAGAAGGCTGTTAGTTACACTTTGCCCTTTTCATCTCTCTTGGCACTACTGTAGAGACAGCTTGAAGTGCCCCCAGGCAATCACTCATCATGGTGAGTGAGTGTTTGCTATTAATATTCAGTATTAATGTGATGTTTCACCATTAAAAATGTCCTGCTTTTTTCCCTGGGGATTGTGTCTCAAACCAGTCCATACCTATCTGGGAAAATGGGCTCTGGTAAACCACCAGAAAGCCAGACTATGGGGGCCAACAAGATTGAGCATCCTGGTCTGGGTCTTCTTACTCTAGGACGTCTTTGGGGATATTTTCTTTCTTGCTGTGCTCATTCACATTTCCTTTCACAGGTAAGTTAGGCCGTCTGGATGTGTTGTCAGATAACTGCAAGCCCATGGGCCAACCATTAAGACATTTTGGGATTTAATCTTCCCCATGAAACATTAAAAATTTTAAAGTAAAATTATGAAGCTATCTCCCCTATTTTCTTGTTTTCTTTCAGTCTCTCACACCTACCCAAGGTATCTCGAACCCATGACTTCCATTTAAAGTTTAAATCCCAAATAGCCATTAATGAAAGTGCTAGATGATTACTTCGAGATGTTTCCATTATGTGCATGAATGGTGGATTAAAATCTTTCTCTTCTGTTAGGCTTATAAACTCCTGCCTAGGTCCAAAAGTCATTCTTGCTTGCCACTACTCACCCCAATTCCTCTAAGGAGCAGGTTCTCAGTGTTGAGATGATTGATTTGAATCCAGCTCTTTCAAAGTCAGTCTTTAAAGACACAGACACCAAATGTTTATTGATGTTGTTTCAAACACTGACCATGGACCGGAGAAAAATGTTTCGATGTAAAGTCTGTTTCATATCTCTTAAATCATATATATAGGATGCTCTTTATTTTGACTGAATGTTGGTGTAGTTGTGTCTACCACACCCAGAGCTAGCAATAAAGCCCAAATCTGGCCATGTACATTTCCTGTTTTAAGAGCCCCAATGGTTTCTGCTAATGGAGTAGGAACCCTTTAGTTTAGCAGCCCTACTACTCCCCTCTCTTCGCAATACCTTTGTCATAGAAATGCTATCAAATACATTTCCGGGGCGCCTGGGTGGCTCAGTCGGTTGAGCATCCGACTTCAGCTGGGGTCATGATCTCACAGTTCGTGGGTTCGAGCCCGGCATCGGGCTCTGTGCTGACAGCTAGCTCGGAGCCTGGAGCCTGCTTCGGATTCTGTGTCTCCCTCTCTCTCTCTGACCCTCCCCTGCTCATGCTGTCTCTCTCTCTCTCAGAAATAAATAAAATATTTAAAAAAAAATACATTTCCTATTTTCCTGCCTCTACTTCATTACTTAGAAAGTACATACCCTTTACTAGAAAGACCTCTTTCATTTTCTTCTACCTGTGAAACTCCTATACATTCTGTGAAACTCGTATCAAAAATATCTTCCAGGGTACCTGGCTGGCTTAGTCAGTAGAGTACATGACTCTTGGATATTGAGGTCGTGAGTTCAAGACTCACATTGGTATAGAGATGACTTAAATAAATAAACTTAAAGAAAACCTTCTAGGAATATTTTCCTAATTTTACAAACTGGATATAACTGCTTTCTTCAAAACCCATATTTCCATCTTCCCCTTTCTTATGGCATTTGCCATACTATACCTTGTAAATATTGTAATGTTTATCTCTTCACCCCCAAATCCAAAGTATGAGCATCCCCTGAGGGACGTGTGTGTGTGTGTGTGTGTGTGTGTGTGTGTCTGTACGCATGCCCATGAAGTCTTTATGCTACTATGATTCTATTCAATATGCTTTGTGGGTAGTAGATCATTGATAGATATTTTTCTGAATGAGACTGAAGTGACTTAAACCAGATCAGCTGAACTCCTGTACTAAAGGAGTGAAGAGAATTTCTTTTCCTCCCTCTGATGGAGAGGATTTAGATTCTCAACATGACTCACCAGAGTTTTAAAGAAATAGGTCTCCATTTCTCCATTTCAGATATACACAGTCTGTTTCCTAGATAACAATAGAAGCTAACTGAAATATGATTGGAAAAATTTAAAGTCTGCAATTCTGGCCTCACATAGAATTTCGATCTGAATCTCTCAAATTTCCATCTAGAAAATGTCTGATATTTACTGCATTTTGCAAATCTTGGTGTCAATCTTGCTATAACGTTACTGAGAGATCCTAAATTAGATAATAAAATGTCTGTGTGATTTCCAGATCTATAATATGTCGATCTGAAATATACCCAGATCCTGACCTTCTACAAGAGAGTATTAGGAAAAATTCACTTGAGTAAAATAATAGTGCTGTTATTTTAATTTAATTTGCATACTGAATTAAGGATTTTTGAATGCTTGGGATGATTCTTTAGTTTTTAACAGGTAAGCATATTGTTTGGCTTTTGGGAGGAAAGGGCATAAAATTAGTCTGGCCATCATTAGATTCCAAAATTAATATATAATAAAGTTCATGGAATGAATTCTCCCAGCCTTTTCTCTGGCTTCCTGCCTTTTGGCCAATCCACTCCTGATTTTTGGCTTATTTATTAGTACTTTGGAAAAGTGAAAAGAAATTAAATATGAATCTGTCAATTTTGGAGCTTGTGACCAGCTCTAGTAATAGTTTAGTGGGGGACAAAGTATTGACCACAATCTGTTCTAAGTATGTACAGATTTCAGTTGTCTATGATTTTAATTACCTATTGCCCTAGGATAAAAATTCAAAGTTGGCAGGGTACCTGACTGGCTCAGTTAGTTGAGTGTCTGACTCTTGATTTTGGCTCAGGTCCTGATCCCAGGGCCACGGGATTGAGCCCTGTGTCAGGCTCCACACTGAGCATAGAGCCTGCTTAATTCTCTCTCTCTCTCTCTTTCTCTCTCTCTCTCTCTGCCCCTCTCCCATGCTGCTCCCATGTGCATGTTCTCTCTCTTCCTGTCTTTCTCTCAAATAAAATTTTAGAAAAGAAATTTAGAGTTGGCAACATTTTACTGTCATGGTGCAGTGGATAATTTAATGTTTTAAGCAATATGTGAGAAAATTTTTTAAAAAGCCAATGCCTTAAAGTGATCATTACTACTTTATATTTTATTTTATTTTTTTATATAGTTTATTGTCAAGTTGGTTTCCATATAACACCCAGTGCTCATCCCCACAAGTGCCCTCCTCCACGCCCATCACCCTCCTTCCCCTCCCCCCATCCCCATCAGCCCTCAGTTTGTTCTCAGCATTCAAAAGTCTCTCGTGGTTTGCCTCCCTCCCTCTCCCCCACTATTTTTCCCCTTCTCCTCCCCCATGGTCCTCCACTAAGTTCCTCCTAATCCACCTATACATGCAAACATTTGGTATCTGTCCTCTGCCTGACTTATTTCGCTCAGCATAACACCCTCGAGTTCTATCCATGTTGCTACACATGGCCAGATTTCACTCTTTCTCATTACTATTTTAAATTAAATATAAAAAGCATTTTCCCCCCAGAGTTAATAGTACCTATCTTTCCTCCTACTTTAGGCAGCTCATGGCCGAAGGGGACACACAGGCCCACAGGTACAATGATTTTTTTTTTCTTAACTCCAAATGATAAGTATTCTGTGTCCAGTCAGGAAGTAAGAAAGGCTCTGGTAAATCTCTTTCAAGACTAAAGTTCTTTCACTTTTTGATGATATTGGTTGTGGAACAAAATGTTAGAAAAGTTTTAGGCTACAATTTCAAAACCTCAAATCTTAAAATGAAAATTTGAGCATTCTATTAAAAGATTATAATAATCAATGATGAGACACTAGTTGGCCCAAATACTGTTAAATTTGCTTTGTTTGGATTTCAAATACAAGCTAGTAACTCAGCTGAGTAATCTTTCCTTGAGAATTTTGTTTGGTTGACTATGAAATCTTATAATTTATAGTAACCCTTTTTAAACTGAGAGTACAGTGGAACCCTAATACAAATTAGACATTCAGAGTGTTTTGTTCAAAAGTTGACTATATCAAATATCCTATTCTATTTGTATATTTTGGTAATATATTATACATGTGTCATGAATCCATAATATTTATGAAAAAGAAACTATGACTTATAACTTAAAAAATTCAGGAAAGACATTCTGAGGTAAAAATACAGTGAGGATAAACAATAAATCCACTCTCAATCACATCATGGTAAAACTCTAAAGTGCTAAAGATAAAACATCTTCAACACTACTAGAGAGAAAAGGCATTTTTATCTATGAAAGGAGTAACAAATTAGATTGCAGCAGACTTGTATTCAGCAGTAAAACATGGCAGAAAGCAAAGTAATAGTTTACAGGTGCAGAAGAAAAATAGCTGTTAATCTAGAATTTCATACCTAGCTAGGGACACCTGGGTGGTTCAGTTGGTTAAGTGTCCGACTTCAGCTCAGGTCATGATCTCATGGTTTGTGGGTTCGAGCCCTGCCTCAGGCTCTCTGCTGACAGCTAGCTCAGAATCTGGAGCCTGTTTCAGATTCTCTCTCTCTCTCTCTCTCTCTCTCTCTCTCTCTCTCTCTAACCGTCCCCTGTTCATGATGCCTCCCCTTCTCTCTGAGAAATAAATAAAACATTTTTTAAAAATTTAGAATTTCATAACTAGCTAAACTACGAATGAATGTATAGACATTTTCAGACCAAGACTAAGAGAGTTTATCATACATAGACATTACTCCCTTCCATACACACATTTCAAGGTTAGACTTCAACCAAAAGGAGAGCAAAACCAGAATAATGGCATGAATGGAATGAAATGAGATTGAGGAAAATCTCAAATTTCTTCTTTCTAAGATACAGAAATAGGCATCAGCAAGGGACCTTTAATGACATCTCATTGTGTAACAATTGAGGTATAATCTTGGGCTATCTCAACAGTTGGCTAAATTAGCCCTTTTAATCCTTCCTCTTTTTTGGAACTCCTATCTCTGTCAGAGTTTGAAGACAATGTGAAGATAATGCTCAACTTTGAGTCACAGATATTTAATCTATTTGAATATAAATATAATGTTGTAAGATTCCCAGAGACTTTTTAAGAAAATGTGAAGTAAATTGTGAGTTTTTTCAGGCCAAATGCCCACATTAGATATAATATATTAGAAATGTTACAGAAAAAAAGGAGTGTTTGAGTGTGCACATGTATAAAGACTGAAAGCACATGTACCAACATAGTAGCTTTGGTTATCTCTGCTTGATGAGGTTGTAGAAAATTTTTATTTATTTATTTATGTTTTCCTTTTATTTTTCGTATTTTTTACCAAAGATCCTGCACTGCATTGTGATTGAAAATACACAATTTTGTGCATGAAGAAAGGAGACAAAATTCTCAGGAAACAGTATTAACAGGTTGCTTCTCTCTCACCACAGGGGAAAACAGGCATCCCAGGCCCAGATGGACTTGAAGGCTCATGGGGACTTAAGGGCCCTCAGGTACATATCAGTACTAAACAGGGTGTGAGAACATAAAGAAGAATCTGGGACTTTGGTGGAATTTGTCAAATCTCTTTGCAGAATTACAGATGCTTAAAGTGTTTTTCAAAGTAGTAAAGTAAGGAACCAACACAGTCTTGACTTGTCCAGCATTTAGTCTCCTTTATTTTGTCCCTCAAGACGTGAAAAGAGAATAAACATGCTGCATAGGGTCCCTGTGCGATAACTTGAAGCTAGCTAGGGTGTTCTAGGGAGACCTTAAGCCAAAGAAAACGTTGAGCCTCAAACTGGGAATTTTGGTCAATGTATCACAGTAAGAGCTCAGTGTTGCATATTTGGATGCCTGTGTTTTAGAAAAGCTGGCTCGACTCTAGGAAAGAATTGTTTCAAATACAGCCGAAGTCTTCAGGGTGTTCTATAGTGTGGCACTCCGCCTGTCTTTCTTGTTCACTTCCCCCAGAGAACTGCCTCCAGCACTTTTTCCTTTCTGAGGAAGAGGCCATGGTTGGCTCTTACACTGATCACATGAGGGGAAAGGAAGCATGTGCCAAAATGTAGCCTGAAATAATACTGAAGAGGGAAAGGAAGCCCTAGAAAATGCTGAGATGAAAGAAAGGTCAGATTATAGAGAGTTAGAACGTATTTTTTCTCCAAACTTTGTTTTGAAATCTTGAGAAATGGTTTTGCTATTTGGAAAATGCAGAACAAGCAAAGGTTCTATAATTTTTGAAAGTTTTAACCCATAATAGTTAAAAAGAATTAACAATTGTATGTTGGCCCGTGGTGCATGGAAGTTGGGCAAATATCCTTAGACATTCAAATGAAAAATTTTGTTCACGTTTTACCAAGACTTCAGAGCAGTAAACAATCTGCCCCCTTGGACCTCTAGCTCTTTTGAGCTTGATTGCTTTTTTCTGTTTTACTTGCCAGCTGAGGAAGGTTCACTCTTCTTATCTTCAAGTGAGAAATATTTGCCACTGGGGTTGTGGGGAAGCATTTCAGTAGATTGGCTGACTTTATTTCATTTCTAAACAAATAGTACAACAACATCCCTTCTACTTTATAGACTTTTTCTTCATGATATCATTTAAAAAGAGATGGAAAAACCAAACACAGTATGAAAGTTTATCTGCCTAATGTATGGAAGCCATGATTAAGAGGCAATATAATATTCTGCAAGTAGAAATATCCAAATTTCACCTTACCACATGCTGTATTTTATGACCAGTCTTCAGTGTGGTTATTGAAGAGAAAAATCATTTTAATGCTTCATTTTCAGATTACATAATTAAGGGTTATTTTCTTTATCACATAAGAAATCTATGCATTTGGAGTCTAAATATGCTTCAGATAATCAGAAAACAATACTGAAAATATCAGCTGTTCAGTATTAATTCAATTGGCTGTAAATGCTGAACTGCCAAAATTGCAGATTGGATCCTTGTATACATGCTCAGAGGGAAAGCTCACAGATCAGGACAGAATCAAGGTCATGGGCAGAGTTCTCTTTCCAGTTTCTGTCCATGTGACTGACTTACCATGTCTATCTTTAATAGTAGAGTTAATATTCAAGTGTTCTCTTTTAGAAAGAAAATAATGCTTTGATTCTCTCTATGTAGGGTCCCAGAGGAGAGACTGGTATGAAAGGAGAAAAAGGAGGCCTGGGAAGTAAAGGTCCTCAGGTATGTAATGAGAGAAAGTGACTACACCTGGCTTTGACCTTGGCTTTAATATGGATGTCCTTGCAGTTTCTTTTCTGCAGAAGGAGCTATTTATTGCCTGTGAGCCAGCAAAGGTTTGACTTCAGTGTTCATTGTGGGCGGCCACATCACGTTGTGGTCCCTACCTTGCTGAGTGGGCTGTCATTCTGGCAGACACAGAGGTGAAGATGGTTTCTAGCCCCCTTTGCCTCAGCAGCTCAGCTGTTACTGTGAGGCTAAGAATTCCTCCTCAGTAGAAATTGGGTCGTGCCGCTCCTCTGATCTAAGTCCTTAGGGGCTTCCCATTGCACCCAGGATACAACCTACTTCAGGGCTCCTCAACCTAGATACATGTGATAATCTCCGGGGAAGATTATAAAACACTCCACCACCTGGAACCCTCCCCCAGACTATTTAAATCAGAATCACTTAAGGTAAGGACAGGGTACCAGTAACTTTGAATTCTCCGCAGGTGACTCTAGTAGACACATCCTGTGATGGGACTGACTTTCCCACATCACTTCTCCAACTTCAAAGTGCCTAAGAATCACCTGGACAACTTTTTAAAATGCAGATTCAGATCAGAAGTTCTGGGGTGGGACCTGAGATTCTACACTTCCAGTGAGCTCACAGGCGATATTGATACTGCTGGTTCCCAGACCACACTTTGAGTAGCAAGGCCCTGCATGATCTGACCATTGCCTAACTGCTATTATAGTATATACGTGTTTAGCTTTTTGTCTCCTCTTGTAGACTTTAATCTCCAGGAGGGCTAGAATTTTGTCTTGCTTATATCCCAGAACCTAAAATAACAGTGGTGCCACACAGCAGAACTTAATGTGTATTTATATAATGAATCAATTAGTAAGTGAATGAATGAGACACAGTTGGGACTTGCACTTGGATAATAGGATAAAGGGAATCTATTACTTTGTGACCATTAGGCAATGGTCCAACACTTAAGTGGATGTGTTCATCAAAATAGTTAAGCTATTTGCATAAACCTATATCTCATGACACAATATTTTAAAGCACATTAATAACTATTCATGAAGATATTTGTTCCCAGTTTTGATGAATGTGCTCCTTCAAACAGCATGAAAACCTTAAAATTTCATTGTAGGACTAAGTTGATGAAAAGTAACTATTTTGCATTCACATCTTTGAATCATTAAAACCCCTGGCACCACCAATTGGGATTTAAAAAAAATTGCAAATGCCAAGGGAAACATATATCAGGTGATTATCTCATCTGTTTATATAAAATATTAAAATGTAGATGGGTTAGATCCAAAGAGCATGGTAATTCCCTTCCTCTAAAGTCCAAAATTGTATCCAAGTGGCTGTTACTCAAATAAGCTATTACATTTGCCTTATAGTGTACTTCTCTGAGTGAGTCCCCTTTAATCTTGCTTTGGCAAGATTGATCACAGTTATAAATCATTCAACCTCTTGGCATTGCCAGCATTAGTCAAAAGGCACCACTTCTCTATACCTCTTCCATTTATCTGGCTAGAAATCATGGTTTTCTTTCTTTGCTTGTTTTTCTTGAAATACCCTTGTCAACACGGTAGAAGTGCTATTTCAAAGATGTGTAGAATTTTCTATATTCAGGACATGATGAATGAGACTTCAAAATTGTTGTTTCCAAAGGAAAACCACAGGAGACAAACACCATCATATATACAAGAGATGGGCTTGTCTTTATGGGCTCTGTAAATCCACTGACATAGGCTTCATACAGCACACAAGAACCAGCCATTTAAGTGGAATAACAGGAGTGTTTTTTAATTGTAGACTTTAAGGTTTTTCTTAGGACATACATTTAGAAAAAAGGATGTGGTTTCTGTTGACAGTGTTCTGAAGACTTATTAATTTATGCAGTGTTGGGGCACTCTGCATAAATCAAAATGTGTTAATCTAACCAAGTATATGGCTATGATATGAAAGAAACACAGTCTATGGCATAATAATAAAAAAGAAGGCATAACTTTGAAGAGAATGGCATATTCTTTTATACCTTTCTTTTTGTCTGATATACCATAGGGTACCTCATTAATACAACCAATGCCTAGAAGAGGAATGGAAAATCAGACACAAATACTAATTCTAGTCGGTGTTGGAATTATCTTAGGGTTTTTGTTTTTAGTGAAATAGCCACTAATGTCATGCAATATTCAGAAAAGTTGGAATTGTTCCATGCTAAATTGGGATACAAAGGAGAATTTCTGTTGTCCCCTTGACAAAGCATAGTATAGTGGTCAGGGGCATAGTGTCTGACCCAGGCTCCCAAGTTTGATTGCCAGCTTTGTACTTTTCTGTCTGTCTACCCACAAAGGCCTTGGGTAATTGATGTGACCTCTCTATACCTCAGTTTTCTCTGCTGTAAAATAAGGATAGTAATAGTAGCCACTTCATCAGGTGAAAATTAAATGATTTAATATGTTAAAGTTCTTAGAATAGTGCCTGCAGTGAAGTAAGCACTGTGTGTTTAGTACTACTATAATGCATAAGTATTACCTAACTTAGCATGGACATTTTATGCTCAAAGCATGCGAGGAGTCTTCAACCTAAGAAAGGCCATTGTAATAATAACACTATAACAGTATGTAATCTGTAGTACAATGATTGAATTTCATCATTCCGCATAATCTAGGTTGAATGATCCGTTTTACTCCTTTTACTCAAATATTTACTGAAGGCTTCCTGTGTGTGCATCCTGTAGTAATATCAAAGTGCATCCCAATCTCATAAAGGAGAGCAATACAAACAAATAGTTGAGATGTGATGTGCTAATGCTAATGTAGAATTTCACCTCAGAGTGGTGGGTGAAAGGATGGCATTAGAGCAGAAGAGTGGTTTAGCTTTTTCAGGATAATGAGGTATTTTCCAGTGACCAATGGAGAGGCAGACATCTGGGAAAAGGAGCCAGAAATCTAAAAAGAGATATTAAAGTGAGTTTGGGAAACCATAAATGATTCAGTATGGATGGAGTGTAAAAGGCATGAAGGATTAGAACTTAAGTTAGAGGCTTTGTCCTAGACTAGCACTGTCAAGATCAACATCTCCGGTATCTTGGGGTTTATTCTCGCATTAGCCCACCCTTGCTGGCCTCTTGTTTTTATATTTTCTCATAATTTATTATTATAATTTCTCATATATGACATTAAAGACGCTGAGCATTTATTTAATCTCCTTGAGTAGTTTCAGCTCAGCCTGATATTTACTGGTTGTCCACGTAGGCAAAGTTTTACCCCCAAGAAAATAAGTGACAGGATTCCTTTTTTAAAATGTTTTATGTTTATTTTCGAGAGAGAAAGAGAGTGTGAGTTGGGGGGGGTCGGGGGAAGAGAGAGAGAGAGAGGCACAGAATATGAAGCAAGCTCCAGGCTCTGGTCTGTCAGCACAGAGCCTGTCAGGGGGCTCAAACTCATAAACTATAAGATCATGACCTAAGCCAAAGTTGGACGCTTAACCAACGGAGCCACCCAGGTGCCCCAATAGGATTCCTTTTAGGCATGAGAAAAACCTGCATCTCTTGCCCCTCCCCAGCCATATCCATCCAAAGTCAAGGTGTCCTTGGAACTGTCTCAGCCATTAATCCCCAAATCCTAGTGCAGTCCTTCCTCATAAGATATCATCTAAAGACAACTTTTAAAACATTTAAACTATAAACATTTCCTTTATATCATTACTTAACACCTGTATTACGCAGCTGTTACTGCAGAAGACTCTGTCACAGAGTCTCAACATGAGCAAAAGATCCCCCAGCCCAAGCCCCATATTGGAGGTTAGATCTGGCCCCAGCCTCCTGCATCAAGTTTGGAGATTCACGTCATTCTCAGCTGATGCATGAATAGTAGAGTTTGGGAATCCTATCTCAAACAGGCTTCAAAACAGCAGACTGAGTGGCTAGGAGTTCAGTTTAGAGTCAGAATCAAGTTCAATTCTCATCTCACCCTCTTATTAACAGTTATCTGGGGTTAAATGCATTGAGAATCTGTGTTTTATTGGTAAACAATGGTATCAATAATATGTATCTCATTGTGTTGTTGTAAGGATTGGGAAAGTCTGGACAGTATAAACATATACCTCTTAGTACAGTGCTTTGCATACAATAAATACTCAATAAAAGGCTGCCATTGCAACAAAGCCAATGAAGATTTCATCTCTAGCTGGTGCCCTTTTCCTTTATATGCCCTAAGTTTTTATATTCCACAGCTGCTCTTGGCCTCAAATAAAGACATCTTTTTGGGTCTTTGATATCCTGGGGTTGCAGGGAATTTTTCACCTTGCCTTTAAAAATATGGTCCCCTATACAACTAGCAGTATTTGAGTAGGTAACCTATCTGGGTAACCAAAGAAGCATGAGACCTATTCAGGCAATCACAAATGCCAGTCTGGTATTTTGTGTGGTCCTGCATATGAAACAGGATCAGGTTCTCTGATGTTCTGATGACCAAGCTCTGTCTGCATCCATCCATCCAGGTGTCCATCCATTCATCTATCTATCCAAGAAGTCTTCTATTTTGGAGGACTTTGAAACAAGATAACCTCTCACTGTGGTTGTATGTGCTCAAAGTGACTACACATGAAGTAATCTTCCTGAAATTTATTTCATCTCCTAGACCTCATTATATCTGCAGGAAACATAGAAAGTGAACTCCTAGGCAAGACTTCCAATTTATGCCTTATTGTTAAGGATAATTAAAATATTTCTACTTCATCCTCTTTGAAATACACAAAAATTTCATATGGAAAATCAAATTAAACACATTATCTCATCCCTCTTGGGGGCTATTCCTGGAAAGGTGAATGGAAGGCTAGATGGATTAATGGGTGGATTGAGAGGTTCTAGGTGCTGTACTAAGTACCTAGAGACAAAATTCCAGAGATAAGAAGTCAATAGGGTGTACTCCTTTCTTCAAGGAATGCACAGGGTAGTATCTAGCCGATGAGAGAAAGAAGTGAATGAAGAACTACATACAGAGTAGAGGAATCTGTGGGACCCAATACAGCCAGGAGGTTCAGGTATTCTGGAAACATTGATCTTAAAAACAAGATTATCAGAACAGGGAGGTTGTACCTCCCTCCAGAAGGAAAAATGAACCAGCTAAGGGAAGAACTTATAAAAATGTGGAGATATAAGACAAGAAGTATTTGGTGTCTTTAGATGGTTTGAGTATAAACATACAGTGATTGAAGTAGTCACAGATGACAATGGAGACATGCAATCCCAACATTTTGAGGGATTTTATATTTTAATAAGTGAATACCATAAACTGTATTCTGAAAATTATTCAGAATTTCAGAAAAAAAGGGCAGCATCAGCCTGACGTTTCAAATCAAAAGGAAAAAGGCATGAGGAGTGGATTAGAGAAAGGTCAGGCTGCAGTCAGGGAATCTGGGAATTTAGACAAAATGCACAAAGGCCTGAAGGTAGATGATAGCATTAGAAATGGAAGAGAGATGTATACAGAACGGTGATAGAATCGGTAGGACTTGTAATTGATGGGTTTTCAGAGATAAACTACAGGTGGGGGTGTGTATGATGATTCTTAGTTTCCACCTTGGGCTTCCTTAATAAAATGAACCCAAGTATGACTTGCAGTAAATATAATTATCTTTGGTAATCAATTCCAATAGACATCTTAACATTTGAGTCTGGCATTTAGTTGAGTGGTCTGAAGTGGAGATCCATATATTTAGGGGTTATTTTGTAAAGTGATATCTGAATCGATGGGAGAATCACTCAGGAAGAGGGGATTAACTGAGAAAATAAGATGAGAGGATGGAACCTCAGGGCACATGGAGATTTAAAAGGCCAATGGAGCTTTGAAATTTGCTAAGAGGAGTCCAGAGAGGGACCAGGAAAGCTATGGTAACTGGTATTACAGAAACTAATGGAAAAGTTTCAGAGAATACATGATCAAAATCAGATAAGGTAAGAACAGAAAAGAGTCTAACTGAATTGAATATGGAGGTGATGGGAGCTAGCTCCATGAAGTGGTAGGAGTGAGAGTTAGAAAGGAAAGGATTAAGAGTTATGGAAGGTGAAGAAATTGAGATTCTTTTTTTAGGATAAATAAGGGTGAAGGAGGAGAAAAAAAGATTGTGGAAAGATTATCATCTTCCCTGGTAACCAATATACTATTAAGTCTTTCCTATTAGGAAATTTTTTATGTCCAACTTAGTATGTTCTTAATTTTTTTAAGATAAAAAAGGTTAATGTCATGATTTTTTTTCTGAACAAAATTTGCTAACATGCCTAGTACACAGATATGGTTTATTTATTTTTAAATTACAGTAACCATGGCAAAAAAAAAAAGGAATTTGAAAGTGATTTCAATTCACTGGTGTTGGGGTTATTACAAGTACCTATCTAAACATTTTAACTAAAAGAGATTTCTGTTGCCATATGTTTGGATATCCCAAAGGAAAAATCTGATCCCAAGTGTAAGTAACATAGGAAGGCAGTTGGGCTGTCTCTGAATTGAGATTTTTAAATGTTTAGCTCTAGAGCTCTAAAGCTTTTCCAATAAAACATGCTTTCTAGAAAGCTAAAGAGACTTCTATTATATCAAATAGATTTTCCATATCGATGTGTGGTATGTTTATCCATCTGTTTAACTTTTGTTATGTTCTTCAATAAAATCTTAAAGCTTTCTTTATATAGGTCTTTATCTTTCTTGTTAAATTCTACACATTTTACAATTTTTTTATTCTAATGGTAAATGGGGATTTATGTACATTTACTTTTCTAATTTATCAGTAGGAAAGGGAAAAACTATTTCAGAATATTTGTCTGGTATACCTGAACATATCTTGTTTTTACTAATTATTTTTGGGGAAGTTTCTTGAGGTTTCTATTTGTACAAACTATATTATTTGCAAATAAATATGTTTACCTTCAAAAAATGCTTCCTGCCAAAACAAGGAACCAGATAGAATACAGTTAAAGACAAATGTCATTTGGGATGCCTTCTTTAAATGTTAGACATTTTAGCAACATCTGCTGTAAAAGCAAAACAGTGAGAATACAAAATCTCTTTGGAAGACTCACAAGGAAGCATGATCAGTTAGGCCACATCTGGCATGAATTACTTTATTAATTTTCTTTTATTTACTAGTTTTTATTTGACAGCTGTGATACTTTTTTCCAGAGCAGAAATCGGTAAATCCATAATTCTTTTCCCATCTGTGGTTCATTTTCCTCTTAGAAGAGACACAAAGGGTTTAAGGGAAAGTTGCTTTATGTTCTGCTATATTTGCAATCCTTGTTTTGTTTCAGGGGCCTCCAGGACCAGGAGGAGAAGCGGGGAGTCCAGGACATTCGGGAAGCCAAGGAAATAAAGTAGGTCACAGTCTTGAAGCCCACCAAAGTTAAGGTTTTCTCCTCAAAATAAGTGTGCCTGGCTGTATTAGCCAGAGCCCTTTCAACACAAAGGAGAATATCTTATTGCCCCTACACCCTGGCTTAATTCTTCGAGAGCCAGCAATATCTAAGGACTTGGGTGTGGACCACAATGAGGTCAACGATTCCAGCTCGGCATAATTTCATGAGGGGCTACACCCAGTCTTAGCCGGGGGGGAACCTCAGGGAAGGAGGACTGTTCTGGGGCAGGCCCCTTCCTTTGCCCCTCTCTTCTTCCCTCCCCTCCTCCCTTCTTTATTTGTTTCCTCCATGCATACAAACATTTGCTGAACGCCTTTAAAGACAAAGTCACTGTCCTGGCATTCTGTTGGACTAGAAAGTCAGCTTCAGGAGAGTAGAGCTCTTTGATTGTTCTGCTCGCTGATGTACTATGAACAGTTCCTGGCACATAATTGCTTAGTAAATATTTGCTTAATGAAAGAATTTCTGGGTTGTATAATAAAGATGACATGGAATCAATCCCCACAGAATTTAGAATATTTTCAAGACAATTATCTGTGACACAAAGTAGTACAGGATATGGGTCTGAGAATGGAGGTTTAAATATAGTGTTAGTAAAAGTATTTCTGGGCTGGGGAAAGAGGCATCATAGCGGATACAGACTTGGAGCAGACCCTAGAAGATAATAAAGACTTTGGCAAGCAGAGAAGAGTCATGGAGGATTTCAGGGAGAAGAAATCATGTGAAGGAAAGACAGGGTTGGAAAATCCTAGGAGTGGGTATTTGGGGGTAAAAAGATGATCCTGTCTGGTAGTCACATAAAAGACAGTCTGTGGTATAAAAGACAGTCTGTGGTAACTCTCTTGATTAATTACCAAGTCCAATGCTATTTATAATTTTTTAATGGAGTGTATGAACACAGCCAGACTTGGGAGGATTTTGAATAGGCCACTCAGTGTAGAAATATTTTAAAGGCTGAGAGATTGGAAGCTAGAAGACTAGTGGCTATGTTCTCATAGTCTCTAAGACAGGAATCAATTGGACGACTTAACAGGGTGAGGACAGGAGGAACTCATCATGATTCTGGAAGACTCTTCTAATAGGAAACTAAGGTATAGAGAAGAGGGGTACATGATTTGTGGGCTTCCTGCATGAGTGTCGCACCATCCCAGAAATAGGAAAGTCATGAGAAAGGTAGAAATGAAGGGAACCACTTGGTTTGGGTAATAGAGGAAAGGGTTTATGGCTGGTCAGAGATGTAGGTTTCAGAGGCATTTGGATTTTTAAAAAGACTCTTAGTGATGTCTATTTATAAGAAGTGTAACAGGAGACAATAAATCGTTAGAAAGGAGGGGAAAGAAACAGAAATGCACACTTGATGCTGAGAAGAAGAGTTGAAGAAGGAGAGGTCAAGTGTATCAGCTAGTTCAGAACAGATAAGGAAGGGGGAGTGAAGAAGCCATTGCCTCTGGTGGCTAAGATGCTCCAAAGAACAGTTTCAAAAAAAGTAACATTTGAGAGGAGGGTAAAGAAAAGGAGACAACCTACAAAGGACTGAACAATTTTGTTGATGAGGAGGAAATGGATTCAGGGTCATAAACTACTCTTTGAAGAAGCAAGACTTGGGGGCAGGGAGAGGATATTAACTATCAGTCTAGAACTGATTGAAGCTGGGTATTTGTTTTCAGTGATAGGAGAGATGGTAGTGTGTGTCTGAGCACAGAGAGAGGAATCAGAGTAGATAATTAATGGAGAAATGTCTTACCAAAGATGAGAATGAGAACATAAGAAGAGGGGTCAGCTTTGTAATGGAGAACGCTAAGAAGGGCTGAAATGACGGAGGCCAGTAGTCAGGCTGCAAGGACCATTGACTGGAGGGTGAAATGTGGATGACAGGGATAATCAACACCGACAGGAAAGGATTGCTAGAGCATGCAGTGTAGCAATAGTGGTCGGGAAAGGAAAATTTGGAACAGAAACAATGCTGCCTTCTTGCCCTTGGAGAAGGCTGCAGGGGAAGTGGTGTCCCAGATGAGAACCAAGTTTATCTTACAGTGAGGTAGGATGTATGTCTGTGTGCAGATGTCATGGATGCATAGAGAAGGTTTGTTTGTGAAATGAAAGCACTCCATAGGCTGCAACAAAAAGGACCAGGAGCAAGGTAGGCAGGAATGGAGGGCTCCTAGGGCCAGTCATAGGTGAGAGTGTGGAACGAGATAGATCGGAGCAGGGTAGTTGTGCCTAAAAGATCATTATTGATAAGAGGGACGTTTCAAGAGGAAGAGGCAAGAATTTGGAAAAAATGGACCCTCAAAGCAAACCCAAGTCCTTTGGGAAGTCCCAAGATAAATGAAGTCATCTGGATTCATTGTTAACTGAGATGAGCCCCAAACACTTACTTCTACCTTACTCATACCTTACTCCAAAAATCTCAAGTACCCAGGGACACAAGCAACTTATTAATCCTGGGCTCAACACCTGACTGTACCAATAATAAAAGTGACCTTGTTTAAGCCATATGGCTTCACTTATATCTCTACCTTAAAGTAGATGTTCTCAAATTTTACTGAGTATAAGAATCAGCAGAGAAGCTTATTTAAATAGGCATAATCTTGGGCTCCATTATCAGAGACCATACCAGTGGAGTCCAGGAATTTCCTTTGCATGTGGACCTAAAGTAGTTGTGAGGAAGGTGGCCCCCAGAGTGTACCTTGAGAGCCACTAACCTGAAAGAAAGGTGATCTTCTGCTACCCAGCCATGGAACCCTATTTTACTCTCAGAGTTCAATGCTTCTGGACATTTGTCCATTTGCACTTCTCACACTTAACTGGGTTGCTTTTCTGTCCTTAAAAATGAATTAACCGCTCCCACTCCCTAAGTGTAGGCTGTGCACACTTCCACACTCCTTCTTCTAAAGAGTACATTAGAGAAAGATTGGGGGTGGATAACTAGATAGTAGAGAAATGTGACTAACACTACCTCAGCCAAATGGTCAAGGTTAACATCAATAGTGATAGCCATGTTGATAGAATGTTCTCTTGTTAGGTCGTGAAGAGCATGGCACTTTACCTCTGTGCTCTCTACCCCTTAAACCTATAAAATCCAACGTAATCATAAGAAAAATGTCCCAACTGAGGGACATTCTACAGCATACCTCAGCAGTACTCCTCAATATTGTCAAGGTCCTCAAAAACAAAGAAAATTCGAAAAACCGTGTCACAGTCTAAAGGAACTTAAAAAGACATGATGTAGTATCCTGTATAGGATCCTGGAAGAGAAAAAGGATATCAGGTAAAAGCTTTAAAAAAAAAAAAAGCTGAATAAAGTATGGGCTTTAGTTAATAAGATTGAATCAGTATTCATTTATGCATTATGAAAATTGGTCCCTAATAATGTAACAAACATAATGCTAACAATAAGGAAAGCTAGGTGTAGAGTGTATGGAAACTCTCCATACTACCTTGTCATTTATGTAAATGTAAAACCTAAAATGTTAAGTTTTTTTGTTTTTTTTTTTTTTAAGAAAAGTAGTTAACCTTCTTTCGTAAAGCAGTGTTCACTTTCCCAAGTAGCTGGACTTTACTCCACATAATCCTGAGATTGATTTATAACCCACAGTAGATGTTCTACTAGTCAGAAGTCAGAAACTGTTGCCATGAATGTCGTGCTGACTTGGTTATCTTGATTAGCACTTGAAACTAGATTAAGAAGTCTGTTGTCTTTGCAGCGGCCAGATGATTTGATGGATCATCTTGGAAAACAGTTTTGTTAATTTTTTTAAAACAGTCCAGAGCTTCCTCTTTGACTCACAGAAGACATTTCCAAGGGTGTGGCTCGTGGTACCGAGCTGCCAAGATGGCAACTTGCACTTAACAATGCATCAGACTGGCTGGGACTTCATTCATCAGTGGAGGAGACCTCACTAGCCAACAACAGCCAATTCCTTGCATTGTGTATACAACTCTCAGTCCTGACCACAAAGCCATTTGTCACTGTGTTTGATACAGTGACATGGATGCAGTTGTATAACTAACTATTATCTTAGTACCATCACTGCTAATTTCATTTACAAAAAAATAACACTAATAACCCTAATAAGGACATGTTTCATTGTTTTGTTTGACAGGGAGAATCTGGAGATTTGGGAGAAAAAGGAGCTATTGGCCTCCCCGGTCCTCGAGGCTTGCTGGTTTGTGTTCGATCCTTACTTTTGATGTGGCCCTTCAATAGATATCACGTGTGGTTCTCTGGAGCATGTATTAAAGATACCCCAGTCTAGCTTTATAGCTTTTTAGAAATTGAGACATTATCCTCAACTTGGATTAGTTCCTTAGCTAGCTTTCCTAAGGTGGCCACTTCCCAGTACCAAACACCCTGGCTGGATGCTTTTAAAGCCAAATGATAAAGTGGACAAAATCTGTCTTTAGCATCCCCATAATCCTATTCCATTCTTTCCTCCCATCAGAACCTGTTCATCAGAAACTCAGCCCACCCTCCCCCAGAACCCAGGACTTCTCACAAAGACCGAAATTCTCAAGGGTCTGACAGTAGACACTGACCAAGCATTTAGATCTTATTTTCATCTAGCAAACTGAAAATGGATTAGAGCTAAGGTATTAAAAATACAGATGTTAAACAAACAGTAATACCTCCTTTTATTGAGGTTACCGTATACCTGAAATTTTCTCATTCAGTCCTCATAATAACATCATGAGTAGTTTTAATTTTTAGTTCCATTTTACAGATGATACAAGTGAGACTAAGGGACAGTGCACTCTCTATATCTGTCACTAAAAGTTGTCTTTAGGGCCAGTATCACCAAATGTCAATGGCCAGCTCCAGAGGAAGTATCCTGCTGCCTAGTTTCTCCTAATCAAACCAAAAACTGGGTGTCTTGTTTTCTTGTGGATAAGCCTGCTTCCAGTCTGTAGTCTGGGATGTTTGTAATTAATGCCTTTGTTTACAGGGTGATGATGGCCCCCCAGGTTACGGTAGCATTGGAAGGAAAGGAGAAAAGGTAAGACACATTGACTGGAAGCTGGACATTTCCATTTTTTTGTGTGTGTGTTTTTTGGTTTTGATGGTCCTTTTTTTTTTTTTTTTTAACATTTAAGAGAAGGGGAAAAGCAGTGAATAGGGCAGTCTTGATATTTAGAGATAGATTTTGATAATTTATTTGCTGATATCTTTTGGACAATGTGGTAGAAGAAAAAACAATTTGATGGTTTAAGGCACAGACAACAATAAACTTGAAATTAATTGTCTGTTCTTTGTAGAGATGTGCGGCCAGGGCCTGACTTGTTCTAGCCTGAACAGTGCCTCTAGTCTTAGCAGCTCGAGTTTACTTAAGGAGGTATTCCAAAATTTGTTCTCCTCCTAATATGTTTAATCATTAGTGGAAGGTTTTACAGAGCCTTTTTAAAAATGCATTGGGCCAGGCAATAACTAAAAAATAAAAACTTTTAACTTTGTATCAGATTTATAACTTTATATTTTGAATATTTAAGTATTTGCCAGTAAGATAAATTTACAAAACCAGTGATTTCTATATGCAAAGAATAACAACTTAGAAACCATAATAACAATATCCACAAAAACATAACATAGTTAAGAGTATCCTTTCTGCAAATTGTTTGAGACCTATGACAAATAATTACTGAAATATAAAACTTTACCAAATGGAGACATAACCAGATTCTTGTTGGAAAGTCTAAAACATTATAAAGGATCAATTTAATTCCAAGTGAAATCCCACTAGGAATGATGCAAGAGGCTGTTTGGAAAAATAAACCCCAAAAAGCTATAATTTCTTTGAAAAAAAAATCACTAATGAATGAGGCATTTCCAGTGAAATTTTCTTTAGAGAATAATTGAAAACAATCTCAATATCTAATAAAAGGGAAATATTAAGTAGCTGACAGCATTGGAATATTCACCCTCTTTAAAGTGAACGTATATGAGGGTGCCTGGGTGGCTCAGTCGGTTAAGCGTCCGTCTTTGGCTCAGATCATGATCTCAGTTTGTGGGTTCGAGCCCCGTGTCGGGCTCTGTGCTGACAGAGCCTGGAGCCTCCTTCAGATTCTGTGTCTCCCTCTTTCTCTGACCCTCCCCTGCTCACGCTGTATCTCTCATTCTCTCTCTCTCTCTCAAAAATAAATAAAACATTAAAAAATTAATGAATGTATATGAAGATTGTCAATATGTAAAAAATTACGTGACAGTATCAAGTAAAAAATCAGAATATAAAAAAATTAGAATATTTATCCCAATTATGCTAAAAATGCATTTTTGAAGAGCTTAAAGAAAATATGACATGGTTGAGCACCAACTTCGGCTCAACTATGATCTCACGTTTTGTGGGTTCAAGCCCCACATTGGGTTTCATGCTGACAGCTCGGAGGCTGGAGTCTGATTGGGATTCTGTGTTTCCCTTCCTTTCTGCCCCTCCCCTGCTTGTGCTCTCTCTCTGTCAAAAATAAACATTAAAAAAAATTTTTATAAAAAAATAAAAAAATAGGACAAAACATTTCTAATGGTTACTTCTGGGTAATGAGATTTGAGTAATTTTTCTTCTTTCCATTCTTTTGTATTTTATATATGTTTGAGGAGATACTACTTTTAATGATCAGAAAATAAACTTCAGTTTAAATAAATTTTTTTCATCAAATGGGGATTATCAGACATCTTGGGCCTAAGTAAGGTAAACAGAGAAACAGAAAATGAATGATCAAGTTTAGGCTATAGGTCTCCCAAATTTCTCCATTGAAATATGTTCTAAGAGGACTATTTCAGAGACACTTGGCCATATAACAAGCCATCCCATTATGTGTCTTCAGTAGGAAGGAGAGCTGATTTATAATTCCTCAGATGTATGCATTTACTTAGGTCATCATGATATTTTGGTGTAAATAGTTGAATTTAGAAATTGGAGCTGGTTTCTCAAATAATGTTGTACACTTTGGTTTTTAGTTGTTTTGGCCCTTTGCTGATTCCGAGATACTAAAACCAAATAAGGAAGCAGGTAAAATGAAAGTCGGTGCAAACCTACATAGGTGATATGTGCATATATTAATTTTCCATACTGTTAATTATAGGGCCAAGAAGGATTTCCTGGAGAAAGCGGACCAAAGGTACTGTGCACTTCATATTAAGTAGAGATCAATCAGGGGCGCCTGGGTGGCTTAGTCGGTTAAGCGTCCGACTTTCGCTTGGGTCATGATCTTGCGGTTCGTGGGTTCGAGCCCCGCGTCGGGCTCTGTGCTGACTGCCAGCTGAGAGCCTGGAGCCTGTTTCAGTCTGTGACTCCCTCTCTCTCTGACCCTCCCCTGCTCACGCTGTCTCTCTCTCTCTCTCCTAGAAATAAATAAAACATTAAAAAAAATTAGAGATCAATCAGAAATACTTCTGAGGCTATGAAATGTATTCTAGGATGATAGAAGAATAGCTAATGATCAATGAATAAGAAGAAACCTTTATGAGGAAAAGGGGGGGGAGAAGCAGAGGGTTTTATTTTTAAATTTCATTTCTCATTTTTAAATTTGTAAATAAAGAAAGAAATCATCCTTATTTTTCTTCTCACTTGGATTCCTTCCTCTCTATCATATGTGGTTTTTTTCTTGGCTCAAAGGAAAGTAAAATGTAAGGAAACCCCAAACCTGACTTCACCTGGCTCAGTTTTTCAAATGTGATTATAAATCACCTCCTGATAATAAGTTAGCAATGATGCCTTCTACCTTAAGGCTTTCTCTTTTGCTAGAAACACTTACTGAATTTAGTAAATGCCAGGATCTGATCGGATCAGGGAACAGAATAAAGGGCACACTTCATGCCTCCGAGGTGGCTGTGTTGTGGCTGGAAAGAGGGAGGCAGACTTAAACGATGAGGCTCCTGTATGTGTAGAGAACTATAAATGGGGGAGAGGAGAGAAGAAGAGGCAGAGGGCAGATACTTCAAAGAAGACTCTTGAAGATTAAAATCCATATGAAAAATGTCTTCGTGTTGGAATCAGTTTAAAAACACATTGAGACTTGGCTCTTGGATTTTAATTACCGTTTTATTTTCCTTAACTTCTTTAGGGTGAGACTGGGGACCATGGTGGTCCCGGAGAAACTGGACCCAAAGGAGCCAGAGGCAAGACGGTAAGTGTCTTAGATTCCAAGGCCTTACAGCCTCAGCTACTTTGGGAAGTTCTTTTCATGCTTTTATACTCATTTGAGTTGTCACTTGTTCCTTAAGATTTGCAAAATGTGTGTGTGTTGTTGTTAAGGCAAACCTGGGGAAAAGAAATGGATATATGACTCCTTCAATGCCAGCAAGAAGGCAAAGAAGTAGTTGCTTTTAGTGAACAACTTCACCCATTGTGGCTGCCAACGTATCACATACAGAGACTGGGTTCCTCCCTAGCTCGTTGTTAAATTGCCTGCTCTTCTAAGGGGTTCTGTAGCCGCCTGTTTGCTCTCTTACGCGTTCATTCTCTTTTGCATTACATTTGGCCATTTCTACCTCTGTGACTCTCTTTCCAAGATTTTAAAAAATTTTTATTGAAATACAGTTGATATACAATATTAGTTCCAGATGTACAACATAGTGATTCAACAGTTACATAAATTACAAAATGCTCACCCTGATGTATAGTCCTCATCTGTCACCATATATTATTACAATACTATTGATCATATTTCCTATGCTGTACTGTTCATCTCTAGGACTTACTTATAACTGGAAGTCTGTACTTCTTAAGCCCCTTCCCCCATTCTGCCCATCCCTCCACCCACCTCCCCTCTGGCAATCACCAGTTTGGCTGTCCTGTGTATGTTTTGTGTGTTGAGTTGTATACATTCTTTATATATTTTAGATATTAACTCCTAATGGGATATACCTTTTGCATATGCCTATTCCGTAAGATTGCCTTTTCATTTTGTCACTGGTGTCCTTCATTGCACAAAAGATTTTTAGTTGGATAATAGTCCTAATTATTTATTTTTGCTTTTATTTTCCTTACATGAAGAGACAGATACAGAAGATTAGTGCCTATGTTTCTTCTAGGAGTTTTGTGATTTCAAGTCTTATATTTAGGTCCTTAATCCATTTTGAGTTTATGTTTGTGTGTGGTGTAAGAAGTGATCCACTTTCATTCTTGTAGCTGTCCAGTTTTTCCAGCATCATTTGTTGAAAAGACTGTCTTTTCCTTATTATATATTCTTGCCTCCTTTGTCATAGATTAATTGACTATATAAGTATAGGTGTATTTCTGGGTTTTCCATTCTGTTGCATTGCTCTATGGTGTCTGTTTATATGCCAGTATCATACTGTTTTGATTACTGCAGCTTTGTAGTATATCTTGAAATCTGACTTTGTGATAGCTCCAACTTTGTTTTTCTTTCTCAAAATTGTTTTGCTTATTCAGGGTCTTTTATGGTTCCTACAAATTTTAGGATTACTTGTTCTAGTTATATGAAAAATACCACTGGTACTTTGATAGGAATTGCACTGAATCTGTAGATTGCTTTGGATAGTGTGAACGCTTTTAACAATATTAATTCTTCCAGTCCATGAGCATAGGATAGATATCTTTCTACTTGTGTTTTCAGTTTCTTGCATCAGTGTCCTATAGTTTTCATAGTATAGGTCTTTCACCTCGTTGCTTAAATTTATTCCTAAGCATTTTATTCTTTTTGGTGCAATTATAAATGGGATTTATTTCTCTTAATTTTTCTTTCTGCTACTTTGTTATTAGTGTATAGAAATGCAAGGGATTTCTTGTATTTTGTGTCCTGTGACTTTACTGAATTCCTTTATTCTCACAGTTTTCTGGTGGACTCACTAGGATTCTCTGTATATAATATGATGCCGTCTGCAAATAGTGACAATTTTACTTCTTACTTACCAATTTGGATTGCCTTTTATTTCTTGTGTGATTGCTGAAGCTCAGATTTCCAGTAGTATGTTGGATAAAGGTGGTGACAGTGGACATCCTTGTCTCATTCCTGATCTCAGAAGAAGTACTTTTAGTTTTTGTACCATTGAGTATGATGTTAGCTGTAGATTTTTCATATAAGGCTTTTATTACGTTGAGGTACATGCCATCTAAACTCATTTTGTTGAGAGTTTTTCTCAAGAATGGAAGCTGAGATTTTGTCAAAAGCTTTTTCTGCATCTGTTAAGGTGATCATATGATGTTAGTCTTCATTTTGTTAATGTGTTGTCTTGATACAACAACTTGACTTGTTTTATTTGTGGTTATTGAACCAGTCTTGCACCCTAGGATAAACGCCACTTGATTGTGGTGGATGACCTTTATAATGTATTGTTGAATTCAATTTGCTAATATTTTGTTGAGAAGTTTTGCATCTATATTCATCAGGGATATTGGCCTGTAATTTTCTTTGTTTGTAGTAAGTTTTTTTTTCCAATTTTGTATTAAGGTCATGCTGCCTTCATAAAATGAATTTGGAAGTTTTCCTTCCTCTTGTGTTTTTTGGAATAGTTTGAGAAGGGTAGTATTCAATCTTTAAATGGTTGGTAGAATTCACCTGTGAAGCCATCTGGTCCTGGAATTTTGTTTGTTAGAATTTTTTATTACCAATTCAGTTTCATTACTGGTAATTGGTCTGTTCAGATTTTCTTTTTTGATTCAGTCTTGGAAACAATATGGCTCTAGGAATTTATTTGTTTCTTCTAGGTTGTCCAATTTGTTGGCATATAATTTTTCAGAATAGTCTCTTTTGATCCTTTATACTTCTGTACTGTCAATTCTACCTTCTCTCTTATTTCTAATTTAAGTCTTCTCTCTTTCTCTCTTTTTCCTTTATGCGTCTGGCTAAAGGTTGATCAATATTGTTTAACTTTTCAAAGAACCAGCTCTTAGGTTCATTAATGTTTCCAGCAGTTTTTTAGCCTCTGTTTCATTTATTTCTGCTCTGGTCTTTATTATTTCCTTCTAACTTGGGGCTTTGTTTCTTCTTTTATTTTCTGGTTCCTTTAGGTATAAGGTTAGATTATTTATTTGGGATGTTTCTCTTTTATTGAGGTAGGACTACATTGCTACAAACTTCCCCCTTAAAACCCCATCCCAAAGATTTTGAACCATTGTGTTTCCATTTTCATTTGTCTCTAGGTATTTTTTTTATTTCTTCTTTTTTTAATTTTTGTTTTTTTGTTTAAAATTGTTTTTTACATTTATTTATTTTTGAGAGACAGAGCACAAGTAGGGGAGGGGCAGAGAGAGAAGGGGACACAGAATCCAAAGCAGGCTCCAGGCTCCGAGCCATCAGCACAGAGCCTGATGTGGGGCTCGAACCTACAAACTGTGAGATTATGACCTGAGCTGAAGTTGGACGCTCAACCGACTGAGCCACCAAGGCACCCCTTTTATTTCTTCTTTGACTTCATTGACCATTGGTTGTTTAGCCTCCATGTATATGTGTTTTTTCCAGTTTTCTTGTGAATGATGTCTAGTTTCATCCCATTGTGATTGGAAAAGATGATTGATATAATTTCAGTCTTAAATTTTTTAATACTTGTTTTGTGACCTAACGTAATCTATCCTGGAGAATGTTCATAGCACTGCAGTTCATAGCTTCAGGGGTGGGTTTCCATGGTTTCTGTGTCTTCTCCGTCTCTCCTGCTATTCTCTTTGTGGTTCCTCTATCCTTTGTCATGCAGAAGATGTTCAGTCAGCCCTCAGTGATTTTTCAGGATAGATTGCTCTATAGGTAGGTGTAGATTTGGCGTGTCCTTGGGAGGACATAAGTTCAGGGTCCAACCGTGACACCATCTTGGATATCTCTTGCCTCTGTAGACCTTATTTATGTGGGTTTCCGGGATACAAAATTTTAAAAAACTGCTCTTTGCCCTCCATCCTGCTTCTCCTAAGAGGACTGCATCTTAGCTATAATTCTTTTCCTCATACATGTTTTTGGATGACTATCCTTTAACATTAGGCTCTCAAAAATAAATGACTGATAAAATTAGAAAGATAATTGGAAAAGACTTTCAAATTAATCCATATGTCATCTGCACTGAAATATCTCTGGGTACTTTCCCTTGGCTTTTTAATGAAATAGTTTACTCTTGAACGTTGGAAGCTTGCTAACAAGTTCAGCTGTTTCTTGGGTTCTTGTCCCCCAATGCCACATTAATCATTTTTATAAAACAGTGAACCAAAGGGAAGCATGTGAACTTTTTCTTTTGGACTTTGATTACTGGAATTTCTTTTTTTCCCACAATTCATCACTGTTTATAACTTATTTCACCTGCCAGGCTGCTTTTCCCATACCTACGTGAGTATTCCCGAACTTGAAATTGAAGTTTAAACACTGAATACCTCCAGGTTTTCCTTCTGAAAAAGCTGAAGCTTCAATTGGTAGTTTTGCCTTTAATTTGGAGTGCTTCTTCAGTTTTCTTGGAATGATTACATTTTTAGTTTGTTTTCTAAATTTTCACCTTGTTTTTTCCCCTTAACTGAAGGATTTTCTTTTACTTTGCCACGATTTTTTAACCTGTCTTATTTTGAGTGTATATGTGTGTTTGTATGTACGTTTTTTTAATCAGGTTGACACATGCACACACTTTAAAGTAGGGTGTCTTAACCTCAGCACGACTGACATTTTGGATTGGAAAATTCTTATAGGATGGTTACCAGCATCCCTGGCCTCTAACCACTAAATTCCAGGAGCACTGCCCTTCTCTACCCTTTCCAGTATGACAGCCAAAAATGTCTCTAGGCATTTTCAAATCTCCTACAAAATTCTCCCTAGTTGACCACTGATTTAGAGAGTCACATATATCCCTTCTCAGCCTTTTGGCTAAGATCAAGTGTAGAAACTCAAATATAATTTCACAAGGTTTCTTACGAAAAAAATGATAATCCTTCTGCCCCTCATCTCTTTATTCTCTATTTTTCAAGTTGTCATTTTGCTCTACTTTCTGGGCGATTTCTTTTCTTTTTTTTTTTTTAATATTTTTATTTTATTTCTAGGATAGAGAGAGACCGCGTGAACAGGGGAGGGTCAGAGAGAGAGGGAGACACAGATTCTGAAACAGGCTCCAGGCTCTGAGCTGGCAGTCAGCACAGAGCCCGACGCGGGGCTCGAACCCACAAACCGCGAGATCATGACCTAAGTGAAAGTCGGGCGCTTAACCGACTAAGCCACCCAGGCGCCCCATCTGGGTGATTTCTTTGGCATTATTTTACAATGTTGCTTTCACGATTTAATTTTCAAGAGCTCATTTTCGTTCTCTAAATATTTTTGATACTATCCTGGCTTGTTTCATAGCTGAAGCATCTTCTCTTACCTTTCTGAGGATATAAATTAGTATTTTTACAGTCTTCATTGCCCAGTGTAGTCTTTTTCCTACAGTTTGTGTTTCTCTGTTTTGATCTCTATTTCCAGCATATCTGGAGAATGGGCTCTCTCTTCCTATTTAAGAATTGAAGACAAAAAGGCTAATTGGAAGCCCCCAAAACACTGATAGAGCTGGTCAACTATAAGTTTTACTGAAGAGTGGTCAGGCTAAGTTAGTTCTTAATGACCAGACCTCTGATACCAATATCTTTAGGTCTTCTTTCTTTGCCTAGTCAGATTCCTCTGAGAAGACTATTTCAGTTTCCTGCCTGAGGATGGAGGTCTGAGTGAAGCTTTCATGCAGCCACATGGAAAAGAAAACCGAAGGTGTCTCATATGTATTTCACATACTTTGATTGAATCGCCCTGTTTGGAGGATTGTATCATTGGCCCTCAACTCTGTCTGGAGTTCCCTGGTGCAGATACCTCAGTTTTATCTCTAGGTCTGTTGCTGGAGTGGAAAAAGGGATATTCACCCAACTGTAGAGAATGGAGAGGAGATTGGGGGGATGCCTAAAATGATTGGCACCCAGTCTTCCTTATTTAGCCCCTCCCTTTCACCTCCACTTTTGGAGGTGCCAGGTGCTGCCAATTCTTGAACCTTCTGGGAGTGTGTTATACAACACATGGATTCTTGGCTTTCCCTACTGTTGGCTTAGGACACAGCTTTTCAGATCAGCTAAGTCAGCTAACACTTCTACATCTGCTTTCTAGCCTCTGAAGGTTTGTGGCTATTGTCTTCTTTCTCATTCTCTCCATTTCTTTTTTTTTTTTTTTTTTTTTTTTTGGTTTGTTTTCTGGCCTTTAAAAAACATCTGCTTACTGTCATTTTAATAAGAACTTGAAAGGGAGCAGAAGTGTAAAAGTGTATATTCAATCTGCCATTTTCCATCCTGGGAGGCTAATCTATATCCTCTAAAGTAAATATGATCTGCAAGTATTTTTTCACTCAAGCCAACACACTGTAGAATACTCAAAGGCATCAATAGTTATTCGCTGCTTCATAGACCATGATTGTACAAATTAAGTTGATTTTAGACAACTTCATTTTCTGATTCCTGTAAAGATTATAAATCCCATGGCATTTTGAATGAACTAAGGAATATTGCCCTAATTTAAAAAATAGATTCTATCGGGGCGCCTGGGTGGCTTAGTCGGTTAACCGTCCGACTTTTGCTTGGGTCGTGATCTCGCGGTTCGCGGGTTCGAGCCCCACATCGGGCTTTGTGCTGACTGCCAGCTCAGAGCCTGGAGCCTGTTTCAGTCTGTGACTCCCTCTCTCTCTGACCCTCCCCTGCTCATGCTGTCTCTCTCTCTCTCCTAGAAATAAATAAAACATTAAAAAAAATAAAAAAGAAATAGATTCTATCCTTCTTTATAATAAGTTACACTGTTATATGTACATGGAAAAATTCCTGGCATGTAGTGAGTGGTCAACAACAATTATTTTTATTACTGCTGTTATTCATCATTTCACAATAAATATCGCCAGCCAAATTTTAAATATTCTATTGTTTCAAGGTTTTTATATTTACATTTTTGTGTTTGTGGGGTTTTTTTGTTTGTTGTCATCATCTACCATCTTATTTAGATAAAAATTTCTCCTTTGATCGAGCAATTCCAGTCTTTGCAATCTTCCCTAAGGAAAAAATCAGAATTGCACATATAATTTTGTAGTGGTGTTGCTTATTAGAACACCTGCAAACCTAAATGCCTACAATAACAGACTGATGAAAGAAATCATGGTACATTTGTGTAATGAAATATTATGCAGCCATGAAAGATGATTTTTGAAAATAAATAATAACATGAAAATTTCCAGAGATAGATTTAAAAGATAGCAGGAAAAAGTATAAAATTATATTTTAAAATAAAATATGTATATAGAAATACGTAAAAATACCAAAAGAATAAAAAAGTAAAAGACTAGAAGAAAAGATACCAAATGTTAACAAGGATTATTTGGGAGCAAAAGAATTGCTAAATATGTTTTCTTTTGTGTATTTTTTTGAAATCTGTGTTCTAAAATAAAAGTGTATTGCCTTTGACATTTAAAACAGAACCACAAACACCTACACATGTATGTATAAATATAATTTTAAAATAAATAAATTCTGCTTCAAGATGTCCGCTGGGCTTCCAGGAGAGATGGGATCCCCTGGGGAGCCAGGACCTCCTGGACGCAAGGTCAGTTGAAAAATCCTAAATCACACCAGGTCTTTTCCTAAACAAACTGTGCCTGAAGTCTTCATTGTCCAAATGTGTATGCTTTCTGTCTTTGCCTCTTGGTGACTATTTGCACGATTTTCCCACATTTATGTGCTTAGAGATACGAGGGGGTAATGCTGATTAAATATTAGTTGTCATTTCTTGTAAGTTGAGGGGATTTTGAGGGAGGAAATGAAAAGTACTGGACTAAAATGTGATTTCCCAGTTATCAGTGAATTTATTTGCCCAATCCTTGTCCTCTTCTTATATTCACTAAGTGGTTAGTGAATGAAAGGAAGTGAGAGGAAATTAATAAACAGGGAATAAACAATCAAAGTTGCATTCACATGGAACTTAGTTTCGCCAGGAGTTTGGGTGGAGCTTCACTGTGTTTTTCCTTGAGTGTCTCTCTTTGAGAGTAGCCAGACTGCCTGTTCCTCAGATGGAATTGAATAGGTGAAATTAAAACCAATTCCACTTTGTTCTTTCTGTTCTCAATCCAGACAGTTCTCTATATATGCATATTCATTCAATTTTGGAAGACTGTTGGGATTACCTTTCCAGATGTTTGGTTTGAGTCTGGTCCCTTTGTCATCCAACCAGTGATGGGAACAGATGAAGGTTCAGTTCATCTGTTCCATGGCCAAGGCAAAGCATGGGGTTAAGGAAGTCTCAACCTCCCTTAAGTACGGTCAGCTATAATGGATGGCTCAGCTTTATCTAATTCTAAGCCACAAAACTGCTCCAAAGCTCTCCATGCCAGTGTTAAGTTTTCAGCTCATCCTTAGATCCTAGATGATCCTTGTTGTCCAGAGATGGGACTGGAGGAAGGTGGCCTTTGGAGGTTTGTGTTCATCAAGCTTGCTGCTTTACACTTTATTTTCCCTAGAATGTTACTCTTAACTCAGTCATGATGATCCTCCTACATGTATTCCTTTTTCCCTCTAACTTAATAAGAATAAAAACTTTAGAAAATTTCACTTTCTGAGGCAAATGCACATTCTCGATACTGATGTGTGTGTGTGTAGCAATGAGACCACATTTCTTTTGTTTCCTAGGGCGTGAAAGGGGCCAGAGGATTGGCTTCATTTTCCGTATGTATCTCCTGATTCCAACAAAATGCTCTGTACTCCATTAAGTTTATTTATTTTTAGACTTGAAGACCTGGCAGTTGGTCAGTTAATTCTTTGTTTTATTTTTCAACTGCAGACGTGTGAGCTCATTCAGTATGTACGGGACCACAGCCGTAAGTACCCTGCTTAAATTGATCACCCAAGTTGTCAAAATATTCATAGAAGAATAACAGTGAATTATGCCCTCAGAATTGAGACAATTTACTAGCCAATCTCTTAAAATTAGAGATGCCACTGCATATATTTTGAGTCAGCATAGACTGGTGACTATTAACTCCTTCTCTGTCATCATGTCTATTGGAACCTATTCCAAGTACTAATTAATAATATATCTAGTGCTTTTAACCTAGGGAAAATTGAGATATGATGTCAGAACTCTGACAGTAAAATCAATCAGTGGAGAGTCACACTGAACTTTTAAAAATGATTAACACCTGACAATAACACAGGGTTGAATTCATCTGGTGTGGAAGCTAGCTGTGATGATAGGGTGTCCTGATGGGTGGGAGCACTTACATTGGTTTATTGTTTATTACTCCTTTTCTGGAAAGACATGCTTGATTACTTTTAGTTGAAATGATTGATTTGCTTATAAAATTATTCATTTTGCCTATATATTTTTCTCTCTCTAAATTTTTAAAGCAGAAAATGCATTTTGATTGGCAAATGCTCTTTTGAATTTGCTTTAAGACCCTTATAGCAGCCTCTTCTATCAAAATATATGCTAACACCATTAAAGAAATCCCATGTACAAGATGAGCAAAGAATTGACTATTTGATGTTCATCTACAAATATGTAATGACTTCTCAAATAAATACTATGACTGAAAACTTCCTTCAAGGTATTTTGAGGAAGAAAAATAGACAACTAGAGCCCATTTCTGTAGAGTCTTGGTCGCCAAGATAGAGACTTTTTAAACCTTTGAATGCAGTGTTGATGTTAACTCTACCTTTTTGTACTCTAATAGAACCATCCATGATGAGAATCAAAATCTATAAGGTCGTGAAGACCAGTTGCTTTGGGCTGAATTAACACAGTAGGCTTTTTAACATTGGAGCCATGTGAACTATTATAATTCAAAGGTAGATCCAAGTGTGAAGAGGCCCAATCTTTTACAGCTTGAGAGGCTTAATACAAAATTATTTCAAAGAAAGTGTTGTTTAGAACAAGAAAGGAAATCACAACCAATGACTTCTGCTTATTATAGAAGCACATGATCATGTGAACACATGGCTCCGGCCCTTCTCAGGGTCTTGCACTGAGGGTGTCCTGATGGGTGGGAGTGCAAGTGAAAGGTGAGCAGTTTAACTCAGGGCTGTCCAGCAAATTCTCTGCAGTGATAGAGATGTTCCACCACACCATTCAATACAGTAGTCACTAGCCACCTGTGACTTGGAGTACTTGAAAGATGTTTAGTGCTACTGAGAATCTGAATTGATTTCATTTCATTTTAGTTAAAACTTTAAATAGTCACATGTGGCTAGTGGCCTCTATATTGGACAGTGCAGACCTAAAGCTTATTTATGCTTCATTTACTTCAGAGCAAATTCACCTCTGATGCTTACACACACACATACACACACACACACACACAGATACACATCTGTACACACTTATATATGTGTATATACATAACATTAACATCTATAGATACACACATTGGGGAATAATGAGAGTAAAGAGAGGTTAGGACCTTTTAATTTCCCAAATTCAGCGTGCCTCTCTGTAGTACAGTGTTCCTTCCCAGGCGGAGGTTCTTTCCCTCTGACAGCTAACTGCAGCATACGGATTTATGGCTGCATATTGTCCCGCTCTCCCATTCATCTTGTTTTTGCCAAGTTGCTGGGCTCTGTCTGCATTTTCTCCAAACCCTTGCTGTTGCCTTGATGTTTGAGTCATCTACAAAAGGCACACAAGGCAGAGCTGCTGCTGCCATGATTCCCCCCCACAGTACCGAACTCTGTTCTACCAAATAGTAACCCCGTCTCCTTTGTTCTTCTTCCCCAGCTGCCGGCCATGGTGAGTAATCTTTATTTACAGCAAGTTATAATCAAGCTCCAAAATGTCATACATCTGGAAAGACGAATGAAAACAAAGTGTTGCCTGCCAGATGGTATAAATTTTATCTGAGCTGCCTTTGCTGCCTCATACTGGTAGCACAGACCTGCCCCCCAATAAATCACTCAGCTTTTGCTGAGTCTCACAGCTGTTTCTCAACCAAGTGGTTTGATTTTTTTATTAATATTTTAATGAATAACATTACCATTAACCTTACCATTAGGATTTTTTGGTAATAATTCTCTTTCCCTTCATTTTCTCTATTGTCTCTGTAATCTGGTGGTTAAGAACTGACATGTAGTAGGCAACTACCCTCTCATACCTTTATAAAGTATACCTTTTGTATAAACCCATCAATCCGTGCCCTCTAGTTGCATTGTCAGTCACTCACCAAATATTTATTGAAAGCGTATTATGTGCTAGACACTGGGGACACAGGGCTGAATAAGATGGACATAATTCCTGTCTTCAGAAGCTTCCATTCTAGCAGAGGGTCCAGTTGATAAACACATGAACGAAATATGGAATCCTATAGTTGCTACGAAAGAGCTAAAGAATAGTGTGCTATGCTCTCAACAATAGCTAAAACATGGAAAGAGCCTAAGTGTCCATCAACAGACAAATGGATCAAGAAGATGTGGTTTATCTATACCATGGAATACTACATGGCAATGAGAAACCGTGAAATCTGGCCATGTGTAGCAACATGGATGGACCTTGAGGGTGTTCTGCTGAGCGAAATAAGTCAGGCAGAGAAGGACAAATACCATATGTTTGCACGTATAGGAGGATTAGGAGGAACTTGGCGAAGTAACAAGGGGGAGAAGAAGGGGGGAAAGGGAGAGAAGCAAACCATGAGAGACTCTTGAATGCTGACAAAAACTGAGGACTGATGGATTTGGGGGGGAGGGGGGAAGGGCATGGAGGAGGGCACTTGTGGGGATGAGCACTGAGTGTTATGTGGAAACTAATTTGACAATAAACTATTAGAAAAAAAAAAGATTAAAAAAAAAAGAATAGTGTGCTATGTCACAGAATAACGTTAGGGGAGAAATGCTGTAGGATGGAGGACTCCTCCTTAAAGCAGTGACATTGGAGTTTGGATGAAAGAATAAAAAGAAGCCAGCTTACAAGAGCCAAGAGAAAAAACAGCAAGTGCAAAGTCCATGACACAGGACAGACAGACCTTAGGCATTTTCTAGGAACTGACAGAAGTCCAGCGTGCCTGACCTATAGGGAGGGAGGGGGAGACTGGCGTGTGAAAGAATGAAGTAAACAGAAGCCAGATCAAGTTGGACCTTGTAGGCTCGAATAAGGAGGCTGGATTGTATTCCCATTGAAATGGGAGGGTATTAAAGAGTTTATTGAAAGTATTGAAAGGAGAAAAATGAGCTGATTAATTTAAAAAAATTTTAAATGTTTATATATTTTTGAGAGAAAAGGAGAGCATAAGTGGAGGAGGACCAGAGAGAGAATTCGAGCAGCTCCAGGCTCTGAGCTATCAGCACAGAGCCTGACGTGGGACTCGAACTCATGAACTGTGAGATCATGACCTGAGCCGAAGTCAGACACTTAACTGACTGAGCCACCCAGGCACCCCTGATGAATGAATCTTTAAAACTTATTTGGACCACTGTGGAAGAGTAGATGGTAGGAAAGGATAAGTTCAAAGGCCAGGAGACTAGTTAGGAGAGTGTGTGGTAGTCCCGTCAAATGTGGTGGTGGCCTGGAAAGGACTGCCATTGCTGTGCATTAGTTATATGTCAGTGGTTTGGTTTGTCTTTCTCCTCAACACCACCTGCTGTGTGCCAACCAGCAGCCATCAGTGTACATGTGTATGGCTACAGAACCATGTTAGGTCTCTGTGTGACCATCTGTGCCTTGATGAGGGCCTCCTAGGTCCCACTGCAATCCAGCCCAGTGTTCTTCAGGGTCTCCGGTTCCTGGCAGCTTGCTGAACTTCAGAACATGTATTTTGCAAGTCAAATAACCTTTCAGGTGTTTTTTCTTGAACACTTGAATTTTTTCATATTTCAGCCCAGTACTGTGAATCTTTTCCCCACTTTATCTCTAAATTACACCTGAAGCTGTATTGTTGTGTTGTCCCATATGCAAACCACAGCCCAAACAAAAAGCTGGCAGAACCACTTTCACGTTAAGGCATTCTTCCATTCATTTTTTATTGCAAAGTTGACATGACTTCAGTTTTTTTAAATATCTGCTCAGCCTTCTAACTTAGACCCACAGGCTAATAAATTATGTCCTGTTTCCACTGAGATGCACAGTTTGGTTTGAGGTGAAATGTTTATCCTTATTGGTCCTTTAACCTGTAAGGTCACAGAGTCCAGGACCAGAAGGAGATAATCCTCTAGCACCAAGGTGGGCGCAAAGCCCAGCTGCTCACAGCAGAGAACTTGCTCCTTGAGTAGCCCAGGCCAACCCCAGCAGGTCCGAGTTTCTGAGCTCTTATGAAGAGCTGGTGAGCCACGTGCTACATTTATTATCTCTGAATTTGACTTGCTGGCATCTGAACGAGAGGAGGCACCTCAGCAAGAGAAGTGCATTGTGACCTTTTACCAACCTGTATCTCAACACCAAACGTCTCCCGCGTTATTAAAGTTTTGTTGTTCTTGCTGTACTTGTTGCAAAAGAAATGTTCTTTGTTTGGTTCTTCTTCATTGAGTCAATATTTATTAGAACCTTAATAAATGGCTGGAGCAAATAATCTAGCAGATCGAGAGAGACACAGTCCCTATCTCTACATTTAATGGAGAGGAAAACATTAATCAGATAATCAGACAAATACAAATTGTCAGCTCTGATAAGTGCAGGTACTGGGATTAGAAGGAATGAATTGGGATCAATAAATCTGAAATCAACATTGAACATTCGAATTTAATGATTCAGTTTCTCTATGTATTAATGTATATTTGTTAAACTTTCCTTTTCAACTGTTAAATAAAAATATATCAGTGAAAGCTTTCCTCACTCTTTTAAGTGATACAGTTCTCACAATGAAAAACTCTGTAATAATAGTGACATTAATTGAGCACCTGTTATGTGCCAGGCACTGTTTTCCTAAGTGCTTTGCCTGTGCTGATTTATTTAATCCTCAATGCAGGGCTATGCAGTGGCTGATCTTAGGGCAGCATTTTACAGATGAGCAAAGTGAGGCACAGAGAAGATAAGCCACCTGGACAAGGTCATGTGGCTAGTGCGGAGTTAGGCCAGAGCTCTAAGGTGTCTGTGTGGTTCCTGCCCTCCTTCTATCTAGTGAATGTCCATTCCAGTGGACACTTCCAATCTCTCTGAAATAATTCACAGAGCTTTTGGACCCATTTGTGTTTTAACCCCTGTTACATTTCCTTATTAAGTAAAAAAAAAATGTATGTTTTTGTTTATCTGTGTAAAGCTCCAGGAATAAACATGATACCATTGATTTAATCTCTGTAAGTAAAAGGACGTATTCAAGCACTTCTTATTATTTAGAAGAAAATTGGTCATGAACTTAAAAAATGCATAAAAACTCAAACTGAATGATAGACTTTCTCTTGCACCTTATTTAAAGGAGCAAATTCACGGGGCTCCTGGGTGGCTTAGTCAGTGAAGCGTCCGACTTTCGCTTAGGTCATGATCTCGCGGTTCGTGGGTTCGAGCCCCGCGTCGGGCTCTGTGCTGACTGCCAGCTCAGACCCTGGAGCCTGTTTCAGTCTGTGACTCCCTCTCTCTCTGACCCTCCCCTGTTCACGCTGTCTGTCTCTCTCTCTCCTAGAAATAAAACATTTAAAAAAAAATAAAAATAAAAATAAATAAAAGCAAATTCACTATTTAAAATAAACTTTTTATTCAGTATTTCAACGTCTCACCTTAGCATTTAATGCTTATTTCATGTTTAAATATTTATGTATTTAACATTTAAAATTACTTTGCTCTCTGTATAGTTTTAAGCAAGCATGCTATATAAGGAACACGTTCTTGCCTTTTAGGAAAACCGGAATGCCCAGTGCATCCCACTGAATTGGTGTTCGCCTTGGACCAGTCCCGGGATGTCACCAAGCAGGAGTTTGAGCGCATGAAGGAGCTCATGTCTTCCCTGGTGAGGGGTGTCCGGGTCCGGGAGAGCAGCTGCCCAATAGGCGCTCGCATCGCCATCCTCACCTACAGCTCCCACGCCAGGCACCTCATCCGCTTCTCTGACGCCTACAAGAAGAACCAGCTCCTCCGACAGATTGAAGCTATTCCTTACGAGAGGTCCTCCGACAGCAGGGAGATCGGCAAAGCCATGAGGTTTATCTCCAGGAATGTCTTCAAGCGAACGCTTCCAGGGGCTCACACCAGACGAATCGCCACCTTCTTCAGCAGCGGTCAGTCTACCGATGCCCAGACCATTGCCGCAGCCACTATGGAATTCAGTGCCCTTGACATCATTCCAGTCGTGATCGCTTTCGGCAACGTGCCCTCCATCAAGCGTGCATTTGCGGTGAGATGTGAGATGGTTAAGGCTTTCACACAACTTTTTTTTTTTCCTCTATTCGGAAGCCTCGGTAAGAAAGTATTGAGCTGTACTATTTGTTTTTATGTACCAGGAACATGCAAAGCCCGTTGTACGCGTTATGCTGTTTAATTCTCACATATAGTATATATGGGTTAGGGATCATTGCTGGGCCCATTTTATCAATGAGAAAACAGCCAGGAGAGGCTAAATCTGTATGCCTAGGTTCACATGGCTAAGAAGTGGCAGTGTTGGGATTTGAACCCAGGTTTGCTATTCTAGTGCTCCTCCAAGAAACTCTGAGGTGCCTCTGGGTGTAAAGCTACTCAATCAGGAAGGCCAGTAAATATTCACTGAGATCACACGTGGCCAGGGTAACAATAGTTACTGTACAATGAAAACCAACCGACTGATTTTATAACTTCACCAATCATAAATATCCTAATCATATAAAAGAAAAGCCATCCCAGTGATTATAGCTTCTTAGGTTGGGATTTAAAATCTTACTGTGTGACATTCCTAAATAAACCACTTGGGATTAAGAGGACCTTTTTTGAGATAAACTGACATATAACATATTAGCTAATAGATATGCAACATGATTTAATATTTGTATATATTGTGAAAAGAACACCAGAGTAGGCCTGGTTAACATTATCACCATGCATAAGTATAAAATTTTTTTTGTTGTGATGGGAACTTTTTTTTACTTTACTACGTTTTTTTTTGTTTCAATTCCAATATAGTTAACATACAGTAATATATTAGTTTCAGTTGTACAAGATAGTGATTCAACAATTCTGTACCTTATTCAGTGCTCATCATAAGTGTATTCTTAATCCCCTTCATTTATTTCTCCCACTTCCCCACACATTTCTCCTCTGAAAACTACCAATTGGTTCTCTATACTTGGGAGTCTCTTTTTAGTTTGGCTCTTTTGTCCTTGGTTTGTTTGCTTTGTTTCTTAGATTACAAGTATGAGCGAGATCATATGGTATTTGGTTTGTCTTTCTCTGACTGATGTATTTTGCTTAGCATTATAATCTCTAGCTCTATCCATGTTGTTGCAAGTGGCAAGATTTCATTCATTTTATAGCTGAAAAATATTCTGTGTGTCTGTGTGTATAGATATATAGAGATAAACACACACATAAATACATACACACCACATCACTCACTACATCTTCTTTACTCATCCATTTATCAGTGGATACTTGGGCTCTTTCCATAAATTGGCTGTTGTAATAATGCTGCAATAAACATAGTGGTGCATACATCTCTTTGAATTAGTGTTTTCATATTCTTTGAGTAAATACCTAGTAGTTTGATTACTGTATTGTAGGGTAGTTCTATTTTTAACTTTTTGAGGAATCTCCATACTGTTTTCCACAGTGACTGTACCAGTTCACATTCCCACCAACAGTGCAGAAGAGCTCCTTTTTCTACACATCCTTGCCAACACTTGTTGTTTCTTAAGGTTTGGGTTTTACCCATTCTGACAGGTGTGAGGTGCTATTTCATTGTAGTTTTGACTTGCGTTTCCATGATGATGCATGATATTGAGCATCTTTACATGTGTCTGTTGGCCATCTAGATGTCTTCTTTGGAGAAATGTCTGTTCATGCCTTCTGGCCATTTTTAATTGAATTCTTTGTTTTGGGGCATGTTGAGTTGTATCAGTTGTTTAATATTTTTTGTAGACTAATTCTTTATCAAATATGTCATTTGCAAATAAGTACCCATTCAGTAGGTCCCATTTTAGTTTTGTTGATTTCTTCGTTTCCTGTGAAGAAGTTTCTTATTTTGACGTATTCCCAATAGTTTATTTTAGTTTTTGCTTCCCTTGCCTCAGGAGACATACCCAGAAAAACAAATACATGGCAATATCAGAGAAATTACTGACTATTCTCTTTTCTAGGATTTTTATGGTTTCAAGTCTCACCTTTAGATCTTTGACCCATTGTGAGTTTATTGTTGGGTATGGTGAAAGGAAGTGTTCCAGTTTCATTCTTTTTTGTACATTGCTGTACATCATTTGTTGAAAAGACTTTCACATCGCATATTCTTGCTTCTTTTGCCAAAGATTAATTGACCATATAATCATGGGTTTCTGGGTTTTCTGTCCCATTCCATTGATCTAAGTGTCTATTTTTTTGTGCCAGTACCATACTGTTTTGTTTATGATAGCTTTTCAGTATAACTTGAAATCTGTAATTCTGATACCTCTAACTTTGTTTTTCTTTTTCAAGATCGTTTTGGCTGTTTGGGATCTTTGGTAGTTCCGTACAAATTTTAAGATGATTTGTTCTGGTTCTGTGAAAAATGGTGTTGGTATTTTTATTTAATTTTTTAAGTTTATTTATTTACTTGAGAGAGAGAGACAGGGGCAGAGAGAGAAGATTCTTTTTGGTGCAGTTGTAAATGGGATTGTTATATTAATTTCTGTTTCTGTTGCTTCATTATTGGTGTATAGAAATGTAATCTATTTCTGTACATTGATTTTGCATTTGTGACCTTGCTGAATTCATTGATCAATTCTAGTAGTTTTTTGGTGGAGTCTTTAAGGTTTCTGTGTATGATAACATGTCATCTGCAAATAGTGACAGTTTTATTTCTTCCTTACCAATTTGGATGCCTTTTATTCTTCTTGTCTGATTGCTATGGCTAAGACTTCTAGTATAATGTTGAATAAAAAGTGGTAAGAGTGGACATCCTTGTCTTTTTCCTGCTCTTAGTGGAAAAGCTCTCAGGTTTTCATCATTGAGTATGTTAGCTGTGGGGTTTTATATATGGCCTTTATGACGTTGAGGTATATTTCCTCTAAACCCACTTTGTTGAGAGTTTTTGTCATGAACAGATGTTAAATTTTGTCAAATGCGTTTTCTACATCTCTGGAGATCATATAATTTTTTCCTTTGTTTTATTAATGTGATCTATTGATTTGCAAATGCTGAACCATCCTTGGGTCCCTGGAACAAATTCTACTTGACTGTGCATGGTGAATGAGTTTTCTTCTAATGTCTTGGGTTTTAAAATTTTTTCTTTAAGTGTTTAATTTTGAGAGATGTAGAACAGAGAGAGAATTCCAAGCAGGTTCCAAGCTGTCAGCGCAGAGCCCAACATAGGGCACTAACCAACAAATGGTGAGATCATGACCTGAGCTGAAAGCAAGGGTCAGATGCTCAACCCACTGTCACCCAGGCACCCCCTCCATTAATTTTTTGTCTGATTTTCTGTTTTGCTTTTGGTAAGCTGCCTTTTTTTTTTCTGAATGTGGTTTGCTAATATTTTGTCAATTATTTTTGCATGTATGTTTATCATAGATCCTAGCATGCAGTTTTCTTTTTTTCTTTCTCTCTCTCTCTCTCTCTCTCTTTTTTTTTTTTTTTTTTTTTTTGTGGTGTCTTTGTCTGGTTTTGGTGTCAGGGTAATGCTGGCCTCAGAGAATGTATTTGGAAGCTTTTCTTCCTTTTCTGTTTTTTAGAATAACTGAGGAGAATAGATATTAACTCTTCTTTGAATATTTGGTAGAATTCACCCGTGAATCCATCTGGTTCTGGACTGTTCTTCTTTAGGAATTTTTTGATTACTGATTCAGTTTCATTACTAGTAGTTGGTCTGTTTTGATTTTCCCTTTCTTCTTAATTCACTTTTGGAAGATTGTATGTTTCTAGGAATTTATCCATTATCCACATAATTTTTCACAGTTTCTCTTATAAACTTTGTTTTTCTGTGGTGTCAGTTATTCTTCTTCATTTCTCATTCACCTATGAAATGCTTTATGCCAAAGCCATGTTTTTATGGTTACCAACTATTTTTATATCATTTTGCACATGATTGTTAACTGTCAAAATATTTAAAAACTATTCTACACATTGGAAAGATTTATTAGTATCTGACTTTTATTATGTAGTTGCATAAAGCTGCAGAGTTTAGATTTTGGTTCCAAATAATCTAGGAAAGAAGCTGCTAAAAGGTTTGTCTTTGGTTGTTTTTCCAAAAAAAAAAAATTAAAAAAGAAAAAGTCCTATAGCAACAGTATTGATAGTTGTGCAAATGGTGTCATATAATGTTTTGGCGAAAAGGTTACTTTCTAGTCTTGAAAAGTTTTGAAGTTGTATGCTGTTCTTGGTTTGTTGGAAATTGGAGATTACTGTGTCTCCTTTGTTTAGACATCTTTATAGTTAACAATTTTTTAAATTTTGATATACAATTGATATTAGTATTATTTTAGTTTTGGGTATACAACATAGTGACTCAACATTTATATTTAACAAAATGTTCACCACAACAAGTATAGTATCTGTCACCATACAAAGTTATCACAATATTATTGTTTATCTTCTATGTTGTATTTTACATCCCATGATTTATTTTATAGTTAAGTTTGTATCTCTTAATTCTTGGCTTTTATCTAATCACTAAACATGAGATAATATCCTAATAATTGATAGTACTTGTGATATAAACTTAAATAAACACAATTCCACTGCCTACTCAAAGGTATGGGCACAGTATATAACTTGAGAATATATACTTCATTGGTTGGTTTTTTAAATCTTTTGAGTGTTAATTATCTCACTCAGAGGTCCTATCCAAATCACCTATAGACTTTTTTCTCCTTTCTTTTCTCCTCCTCCTCCTCCTTCTTCTTTCTTCTTCTTTCTTCTTCCTTCTCTTCTTTCTTCTTCTTTCTTCTTCTTTCTTCGAGAGAGAGAGAGAGAGAGAGAGAGAGAGAGAGAGAGAGAGAGAGAATAGTCTACGGCCATACCACCCTGAACGTGCCTGATCTCATCAGAAAGAGAGAGAATACTAGCAGGGGAGAGGTACACAGAGACTCTTTTTCTTTTTGAGAGAGAACAAGCAGGGGACAGGAGTTGAGAGAGGGGGACAGAGGATCTGAAGCAGGCTCCATACTGACAGCAGTGAGCCCAATGTGGAGATGAAACTCATAAATTCTGAGATCATGACCTGAACCAAATTTGAACACTCAGCCAACTAAGCCACCCAGGCACCCCATCTTTGCTCCTTTCTTGAATAAATTTATCTCAAAAGAGCACCAATGAAGTTTATATTCTTGACAGTGACCCCCCCCCCTCCAAATATGAGAAGTTTTAGCTCCAAACACCTCTTGAGTAGAAGAAGAATTAGAGATGCAGATGGAAGTCAGAATTGGGGCCAAGGGTCATTCATTTGGCAAATGCTTAATGAGCACCTCCCATATACCAGGTGCTATCCTAGGCTGTGGAGGCACAAAAGTATAATGGACAACCAGAAGACTCACCCTCATGGAGCTACCTTTAGAGGATGGAACTAAACAGGGTTGTCTAGAAAAATGAAAAATGAAGGCATGTATGCAAGTTTGTGAGAGCCCAGAAAGGAAATTATGTTACTACTTCTCCCTTTGCCCTCTTTTTCTTTTTTCTATCTGATCTGTTCAGTTGTACTTCCCTACACTTGAACTGTTATTTATTATTATTTCAAGAACAGAATTCAACAATTTAGTGACAATGAATTTTTATTTGGGGACCATATTTTAAAACCCTAGTTTGTTCATAATGATCATGGCTTTTTTTTTTTTTTTTTTTTTTCAGACAACACAAACACATTTATTTCAAATTTCCAGGAGGTAAAAAAAAAAAAATACCAGATACCAATGCTTTATGCATGCTCAGGGCCAGCTTATAAATACTCCATTTAGTGATATTTTAACACAAGTTTGCATCAGTGAAAAGAAACTGGCAAAATCCAACCTCTTGTCATTCAACTTGTCAGATGGTGAAGACCAAAACAGAAAGTTCCATCAGTTTTAATTTTTAAATACGATTGTCACAATGGGAAAATGAAATAAACACAGTAAAATAAACTGTACAAAGGCAAAGTAGAATAACAAAAAATATTTTACTAAAACATAAGATTTACAGAAGTTCCAGACAAGCCATACAAAATGGTCACAAGCTTTTTTTGAAGGAAGGATTCTACACTTGACAGCAAAGTCACAATGTTATTAGTGAGGGCTGTGATGTTTGTTTAATGTTCCCATTTTGGTTCAAACAATCAAGCTTGTCCATCTACAGCGTCTAAATAAAGTTAGACTTGGCTAGAGAGCATATTCTAAAGAACTGGTTAGCTGCTTTTACCCAATGCAATTAGATCACCATAAAAAGGGGGGGAAGGAGCCCACAAAATTAAAATAAAACTACCTCTCCCCCCCCCAAAAAAAACTAATAGAGAAAAAACACCCACACCCCTGCAGCTAACCCTGACAACTACCTTCATTCACAGTGCTTTATACCTTAACCATCATGGGGGAAATGAATAAAAGCAGAGAGGTGCCACTGCTTTTAAACGTTTCACAACAATCCAGATGGTACTTTTCTAGCCTCTGCTCATGCTTTACAACAGTGAATCAGGACAAGACAAAGATTTGCTAATGTGCATTTAATCACCAAAGGACTGTAGATGTCTGGGCTTTTATTCTGTAATGTTTCTAAGACTGTGTCCATTAAATGCAAACAAAAAAGGAAGAAGTCTTGGCAGAACAGGAGAAATGATGCACACTGGATGATCAGATCGATTTTAAATATTATTCATGGCATATAGCCTAGTCCATGCTCTAGCTGTTTCTATGGCTTGGGCTTCGTTGGTCTTCCACTGCTCCGCTACATCGTTTGCTAATGGATCGTCTGGATTGGGAGCACTTAACAACGCCTGGATCGATAGCAGAACTGTGCGGATCTGCAGCGCTGGGGACCACTTGTCTTTCAAAATATCTAAACATATTCTTCCCAACTTGTCTACATTAGGATGATAAATTTTGGTCATGAAACGTACTTTAGGGGCTGCCATCGGGTATTCTTCTGGAAGGAATAGTTCAAGCTTAAAAGTCCCTCCCTCAAAGGGGGAATCCTGGGGGCCAGCAATGACCACATGAAAATAACGGGCGTTGCTCTCATCTGGTTCTGCTTTAATGCCAGGAACTGGTTCCGCCAGCAAACGCTGGGTTTCCTTGATAATCCTGCGGGGCAGCCCGGCCATCTTGTCAGATCCCGAGTTCGGCCTCTGGTCTCGACTCTCTGATCATGGCTTTTCTAAATCTTGATTTGTCTGAGAGTTCAGCAGCCTGGTATGAAATCTGGAACCCGTGTAGGCACACGCAACAGGGCTTGGAAGCAGATGCTCTGATAACATGCACTGATATCCCTATGATCCTGAAACACATGGACTACACCCTCTCTTTTGGAAATTTCTCAAAATGGTATCAAGCTGAGTGAGGAGATCTTCGTCCCTTCTGAAATGGAGGGCCATTTTTATTGGAAAAACCTCAGTCTCAGCTTTGTTTTGCCATGAAGGTGATCTCTCTAAGTGTGTTTGGCAACTGCCTCTTACTTCTGGTGAAATTTGACTTGCTGTCCATAAAGAATTCTAACTTTTAGGGTGGAATTCTGGTGAGAACAGCCTTCTCCATCTCTTATACACAGAATAAAAGATGGGTAGAAACAAAGATAAGCCTCAGGGAAAGCCCCACTACCTTTGCTTTTTCCCATTTGCCTCCTTTCCTTCCCATTGCTCCTCAAACAGAACATGGCCAGCCTACAGCTCCATTAGTGTTCTCCACTAACATAGAGGGACTCGCTGCTCTTAGGCCCCCGTTCCAAATTCCCAAAAGGATTGATGTGATTGGCTCAGATACCCATCGTTGGTGCAGTCTGCTCTGCAGAGATGGAGTTTCCCCCACATAAACATAACTGGCCAAGTCCTACCTTCATGGATAAAGTACAGGAAGGAAACTTCCCTGAGAAAGAGTAGGGAAATGTCTTTGCCATCTCTCAGACATCAGTTAAGACCTTACCTATAATTTTCCCTCAGCTGTCAATGGATCTGTGAATCAGCTAACTGACAAGCTAATTATTCTTACTTAAAGCCTCATTTTCTCCCTGCTCTCCAGTCTCAAACTCCCCAGGAGGTTACTAACAATGGGACTAAATTGAAAGAGGATAGATGTTGTTCAGAGGAGAGCTGCCTGGATGTGGATCTGGGTCTGCAAAACCAGCTTCCACGCCTCATTCATAATGAGAACTCCGAGACTGTTGTAAAGTGCGTTCTGTGATTTCACTCAAAAGATCCGGGAGGTTCGTGCAGCCCCACCCACTAAGCTGTTCTTTCTCTTGCTTCTGCTTCTTGCAGATCGATGACACTGGCACATTCCAAGTAATAATGGTTCCATCCGGGACCGACTACATGCCAGCATTAGAGAGACTCCAGCGCTGTACTTTCTGCTATGGTAAGACACACAGAGAGAACATAATTTGATCAGGCTTGTTAAGTACACTGAGTCACTGTTGGCATGAGTGGCTGGAACTTGGCAGTAGGGATACAAGTGGCCTTGGGAAAATTTCCCTGGGGCTACGGGCTCACCTCCTCAAACTGCATTGTCCACAGATGGAGCCCCAGCGAGCAAGGTCTCCTCTCAGGTATCATAGTAAGAGGGTTGCATTCCAGGTCTTCCTACTTTGTGCAGCTTCCCAGAAACAGTAATGATTTTTAGAAAAATTCAACCTGTCTCATTGCCAATTCTCTTTTTTTTTAATGTTTTTTTTTTTTTATTTATTTCTAGGAGAGAGAGAGAGAGACAGCGTGAGCAGGGAGGGTCAGAGAGAGAGGGTCACAGACTGAAACAGGCTCCAGGCTCTGAGCTGGCAGTCAGCACAGAGCCCGACGCGGGGCTCGAACCCACGAACCGCGAGATCATGACCTAAGCGAAAGTCGGACGCTTAACTGACTAAGCCACCCAGGCACCCCATCTCATTGCCAATTCTTTAATGCTATGTATATTTATGTGTCTTCTAAATCTCAAGCATTCAGAACCCCAAAGAAATGCTTTACAGTACAAGTGGAAATCAGTAGAAATCTGTGCATCTCATTGGAAAGAGGCATCAAAATGATTTGCCATGGGGCGCCTGGGTGGCTTAGTCAGTTAAGCGTCCGACTTTCGCTTAGGTCATGATCTCGCGGTTCGTGGGTTCGAGCCCCGCGCCGGGCTCTGTGCGACTGCCAGCTCAGAGCCTGGAGCCTGTTTCAGTCTGTGACTCCCTCTCTCTGACCCTCCCCTGCTCATGTTGTCTCTCTCTCTCTCCTAGAAATAAATAAAACATTAAAAAAAAAATGATTTGCCATGCTGGTTTATCCATTGTTGTGTTTTATACTCAGTCTACAAGCCCAGCTAGAGAAGTGGCTAGTGGCTAGACCTATAGGTGAGTGTGCTCGTAATTTGAGTGTTCTGATAATTAGGAAGACCGTGGAAGCCACTGCTGTCACCAGTGGGTGTGATTTCTAAGTTACCAGATGTTTCTTGTGAGCTGGACACTGTTTTAATTGCTTTATGTAACATTGGTGGTGGTGCTGATGACAGTTGAGACTGACGCTGTTATGCTTATTCTGTGCCAAGCACTCTTCTCATTGTTTCATCCCATCCTTATAATCATCCTGAGACATTTGAACTATTACTACCTACATTTTGCAGATAAGGAAAATGAGTCTTAGAGAGGTGAGATCATTTGCTTGGGGAAGCACAGCCAGAGGAGACCCAAGAAAGATGGCTTCACAACGCTACCATTTATGAGTAACAGAGATCCTGTTATTCTCCCTGGTCTCCCTCTCTATTTGGCCTTGAAGAAAATGCTTCATTCCTCTCCATCTCTGTGTGTATCAATGACATGTTAACGCATGCATATAAATGACCTCACAGGGTGGTGGTAACTCTGAGTGAGAAGTGGAAATTCTTCAAACACCTCTGTATTTTTGTCTTCCCCTCTATTTCTCTCTACTCATGAGTGTCTTTCCCTTCTGTCCCTCTCCTCCCTCTCACCTCCTCTCCCTCTCCCCCCTATACCCTCACCTCTCTCCCCGCTGCTTCCTCCATTTTTCTCCCTCCCTCCCTCCCCCTTTCTCACCCTTCCCCACTCTTCCTCCTTTCTTTCTCCCTCTCTCTATCTCTCCCTCCCACCTTACTCTCCAACTCTCTTCTTCTCTCTCCCTTCCTCTCTCCCTCTAAGTGGCATGGGGTTGGTTTCCAGGCACTGGCTTCCTACTCAATGCAGTGATAGTGCTAAGTGCACTGTGAGGAGAGGTCTCTGGCTCCAGCCCTCAGCCTAGCTTCCAGGCACGTTAGTTACTGTGTGTGCTGGTATCCTGCACAGTCAGAAGTTGTACATGTGTGACTGGGGATAGATTTTGGCCCCATTTCTTGGCTTGAATCCTGGTTTTGTCTCCTAGGCATATAAGCAAAGATATTTGGCTGTAGTTTCCTGCAATTAAAAAACCCCACAAAATTGAGCAAATGGATAGCCTGCTATCTCTGATCTTAGAAACTGCCTTGCGCACAGGTGACTGTTCTGTCATCCGACCATTAAATGCGGCCATGTTACTGAATTTCAGTAACGGTAACAGAATTGGTGCAAAGCCACCTCTTTACGGAGACCACTAGCAAGACTGAAGTGAGGGAGTTTGCTACATCCCCAAGGATCTGCCTTCTGGTTATTAACCTTTCATCTGATTGCTTTTATTCATGCCCCAGGCCTGTTTCTAAGTACCAGCTGTCCACATGCTGGTTATTCCATTTCTCTTTCTTCTGCTTAGTTTTCAAAGAGACGTTCTCCTCCTTAACCATCAACTATTCCTGAAAACCTCAGGATTGCAAGTCAGCCTTCGAAGGGTTCTCTGGACAAATACGACACACCCACCTAACTGTGCAGAGTTGAGTCCCACTGGTGACTTGGGTAGGGGCGTACGGCACGTTTGCTACTGGGCACAGGGAGACCAGAATCCAGGCATCTTCGCTCTCAGGCCAACGGGCCTCCCCGCTGTCATGCCACATGGCCTTGTCTCTCACAATAAACCTGATATCTTATGTAGAGACTTCTAGAAACATTAGCGTATTGCTTGGCATAATGATTTTTACCCTCTTACCCTCAGTCTTTTCTGTATAATTAGATTAGGTGACCTCTGAGATCCTTCCATTTCCAAATTTGTGTTTATTCCTCTGAATATTCATTGTGGTCAGATTCAATGAAATTCACTCTGTTTTTATTACTACACATTCTTTTGTTAAATGAGATATACATATTTATTAAAATGACTCCATATTTTAGGACAATCATTAATATGCAGTATTTATTTTCATTTAACAAACACCTATTGAGCTTTCAACTAATAAGCACAATAGAGATAAAAAGGTGAGCTATAACTTTGTTCTTAATGTACACGCCCATGTAGACTTTGAGTTACAAACCTTTATTTAAATTGAACTAAAAGATTCATTGCTTTCTTTCAGTCTTTTTAAGCAGACTACTTTACATTGTACAACAGTGTGAGAATAATGATAAGGGCCATTGGTTTAACCTGTATCTTGTCTATCTAGAGAGATCATTAGCTTTTATGTTATGATAAAGTATACTCGTGTATGAGATAAACTATCTACTTCAATCTTTATAAACTTAAAATATAGCCAAGATTAAGCTTCTCTTCAAAGCAGCCCAATTTTTAAAAGTAAACTGCCTTAGTCAACGGAATTCAGGACACCGGCTGGGTATAAAATCTGTACCTTTTAAATATAGATGCCAATTATGTACTAGGAAATCTTCTGTTGTCGATATCAAAGTTATCTAGTGACTATTTTAATATCAATGATTATGCAGTTCCAAATGTTGAGATGCTGTCTTTTCTGTCCAGTCTGTTTCAGTAACCTTAAGTGGCTTTTGGTCTGCAGATATATGCAAGCCAGATGCTTTTTGTGATCAAGCCAGACCACCCCCTGTGCAGTCGTATGTGGATGCTGCTTTCCTTCTGGACAGCTCTCGCCACGTGGGAAGTGCTGAATTTGAAGACATAAGACACTTTTTGGGAGCACTATTAGATCACTTTGAGATCACCTCAGAGCCTGAGACCTCTATCAGTGGAGACCGGGTGGCCCTATTAAGCCATGCTCCCCCCAACTTCCTACCCAACACTCAGAGGAGTCCTGTCCGATCGGAGTTCAACCTTACCACCTACAATAGTAAACGTCTCATGAAGAGGCATTTGAGAGAATCAGTTCAACAACTAAATGGAGATGCCTTCATTGGTCATGCCTTACAGTGGACCATGGACAATATCTTTTTAAATACACCCAATATGAGAAGAAACAAAGTCATATTTGTGATATCTGCTGGGGAAACCAGTCACTTGGACAGGGAAACCTTAAAGAAAGAATCTTTGAGAGCCAAATGTCAAGGTTATGCCCTATTTGTATTTTCCCTTGGCCCTGCTTGGAATGACAAGGAACTGGAAGATTTAGCCAGCTACCCTTTGGATCACCACTTGGTCCAGCTTGGCCGAATTCATAAACCTGACCACAGATACAGTGTGAAGTTTGTGAAATCCTTTGTAAACTCAATCAGGCGTAAGTCATAAAATCTGTTCTTTTTTACACATAACAAGTATATTTGGTATTCCCAAAAGAAGGGTTGATGAACTGACATGTATTCCTGGAAACCTCTGTCTTCAAAGGCACTACAAGGTCAGGAAAGAAAATTTGTAGTGATGGATGGTAGAGGGAGGAAACCTCTGATATCCAGCATTTAATTTTCTGGCTCATCTTTTTTATGCCTCTGGTTCCCATGGAGAAACAATCATAACAAACAGCCGCTCACACATCTGTCTGCACAGAGCAGTATAGTCACAGCCTGGACTTTAGCTATAAGGTAGAAATCTCTGCCATGTAACATTAACACGCTGCCCTTCAATGGAAAGCTTCATCAGTTAACACACCAAACACAAGAGCCAAAGAATAACTGAACAACTCTCAACTTTGCTTTTTGACAAGTTTCAAAGGCAGAGTGTGAGGTATTAGGAGATACCATTTTACCTGTCAGAGTGAAACATGTATCCTTGCAAAACTTTCTCAGCCTTGTCAATGACTTTTTATGATGCCAGCAATTAGTGTAACTGGTGCCTATAAAAAAAGAAACATGGGCTGTATTTCTTGGAATAATTTTGCCTTGAAAGTATGCAGTTCACTTTATATGCAATGCAATGGGTAAAAAGAAGCATGGCCTAATGGCTCTGGAGGTTGAAAAGTACTCAGATTTCTGAACATTTTCATGGTGAATGAACCCTTAGAGTTCAAGTAAAGAAAAATGAACACACAGGCTAAAGAATACCCAGTGAAGCTTAAGGGAGATTCTGATTGTGTCTTGAACCTGCCACTGACATTACACAGTGAGACCAGTTAACGTTGCAAAGACTAACTGGTCCATCTAGGTGAGGAGCCTTGGGAAAATTGTTGATGGTACTCATGTCATGTCCTCTAGTCCTGTGCTTCTCCAAATGTGAGTCTAGGACCTACATTATCAGCATTACCTTGTGAAAAATGCAGAATTTCACGCCCTGCTCTAGACATTCTGAGCGAGAATTTACATTTTTATCAAATTGTCAGGTGATTCATATGCACATTATGGTTTCAGAAACACTGGAGCTATAAGCTCCCAGAACAAAATTTATGTGGATATGTTTTGGAATAAGAATCAGAAAGAGGAGCTAGAAAACAGAAGGGGGAGAAGGGTAGGCCTGGGGATCATTCTGGAAAAAGTAATTACAAGGCATTTGTAAGAGTAAAGCCAAAGAAAACATAGAAAGACTGAGAAGCTTGTAAAAAAAAAAAACAAAATACTCCTTATGAGGCAAAAAATTGAAAGACCATTTAAAGTGAAATTTCCTTCCTTAGTCTCCCAAAATTCTTTGCAGTGTCTCATGGTAATTAGTTAAACTGTGTAATTAAATAAATGGCCCCCCACTACCACCCAGGTAAAGGAGAAGAGATGCTTTAAGAAGTACTTGGGGAAGGGAGAGATCTATAAAGTGCTTTCAGAAAACCATTACCGTGACACAATTATACACCACTTTTCTAGAACTTCGGTATCTAGAAAACTCCCGTCTTTAAAATATAGTGGTAAAAGCAGAAATTGAAACAGGCTTTAACATAATCTTCTATCAGGCCCACAGATTCATAGTCCTTCAGCATCCACACATTTATCAGGTGCCTACCCTGAGCCACTCCCAGTTCAGGTGTGGGGACTACCAAAGAGCAACCACAACAGACACCGTAACTGTCCTCCTGGAGATGCTAGTGCAGCTCCCTTCCTGATTCTTATTTAATGTAATGCAGTGATAGAGGTGGCCATCAAGCACAGTCCACATCAGATGTAAATTTTCTAAGAGAAAGAAAATTGACAACCCGATGCTTAGAACTAAGACAGATAAAAAAATAAAAAATCACATGTAAGGGAAAGATCATAACCTTGTGCCACTCAGTCTAGAATCACACAGTCCAGTCCCCAACAGCAGCTTTAGAGGGAGTGCTGAATCACAACCTGGGACAAACTTGCTACTTAGAATAACCCATGATCACCAAGGAAGATATTTAATTGTGTTTACCAGGCCTGTTCAATTTAATGCTGCAAGGAAATAATACACTTATTTAAGTTTCCCAGCAAAAATGGCTCTTCAATGTTTAAGATGTGTGAGGCACCTGGGTGGCTCAGTCAGTTAAACATCTGACTCTTGATTTTGGCTCAGGTCATGATCTCACAGTTCATGACATCAAGTCCCACATCGGGCCCCATGCGCTGATAGCATGGAGCCTGCTTGAGATTCTCTTTGTCCCTCTCTCTCCCTCTTTGCTCTTCCCCTACTTTCACGCTCATGTGCTCTCTCGCTCTCTCTCTCTCTCTCTCTCTCTCTCACACACACACACACACACACACACACACACACACACAAATTTAAAAAAATGTTTAAATTGTGTAGGAATAATGTCATGCTTTGTTATTATAAAAACTTAATATACTTCCAAGTGAAGTGAACCACTAATGAATTAAACCCAGGATGGCATTATTGTTACTATTGTTAATGATGCAGAAACCATAAATGGAATATCCCTTTCCTTTTGCATTTTGATATTGCAAAAAGGCAAATAAAAAATAACTATTCTGACTAATTCACATCAATTAGAGACTAGACTTTTAGGACTGGCTTAGAATATCTCCTGTAATGTTTGACCAACTTTAGCTGCTAAAGGCATCCATTGGAAAGTAAGTTGAATGCTCCACCTATAAATTCAACAGAGATGTATTTTCTAAGCTCAATTTTAGAGCCTCCCCTGAGAAACTTGCTTTCATCTCATATGGCCATCTTAGTTGGTATCTTCCTTTTATGAATATTGCAAACAGTGGAGTGATACTTTGCATACAGAGCAGATTGCTGCAATGTTAATAGCTGTGAATAAGAGACTCATCACAGATTTTTCTCTTCTTAGGTTCAATCAACAAATATCCACCAATAAACTTCAAAATGAAGTGCAGTAGATTCAGCTCTACAGACCTGAAGCAGCCCCCACAGCAGTTGCGAAGGTATTTTCAGCTTAATAGAACTTGATAAATGAATCTGTCCCCCTTATTCTCCTCATTCTCTGTAGTTTCTTCCTCTTTCTCCTCCTCCATCCCATTTGGACAAAAATCTATTGCTACATGATATTAAAATATAATTTGAGGAAATAAGAGATAATCAAAAATGACCAGGTTGATATGAAAAACAAGCAGTTTTTAAAAATGAAAAATCTAAATGTTGAAATAAAACAAGCAGTGAGAGAGGTGCCTGGGTGGCTCAGTCATTTGAGCATCCAACTTTGGCTCAGGTCGTAATGATACGGTTCATGGGTTCAGGCTCCACATCAGGCTCTGTGCTAATAGCTCAGAGCTGTTATGAGACCCAAGTCTCATAATGAAGAGAACTCTAGATAATTCCAGAATGTGGAATTTTCTTCAGAATACCTGGCCTTTTCAGAGGTTTCAGTGTCCTGAGCAGCAAGGGGAAGTGAGGTACTATGCTAGAAAGGGAGAGACTAAAGAGACATAACGGCCAAATGTAATGGTGTAAACCTTGACTGGATGCCAGGTCAGAAAAAAAGCTTATGTAAATGACATCTGGTGGACAACCGGGGAAATTTGAGGATTATATTATTGATTCGTGTGGATTTCTTTATGTGTGGTAATTGTATGATGTTCATATGTGAGATTGTTTTTATTCTTGAGACAGGTATGTTGAAGTATTTAAAAATAACATGTATAATGTCTGCAGCCTTTTTTCAGGTAGCTTTCCTAAAAGGAAATAAGACGGGGTTTGTGTGTATATGTGCATGTAAGTGTATGGGCATATATATGTGTATGGATGCATATGTGTGTATACAGACACACGGAGTAATAAGATGGTGACATTTGGAGAACCAAAAATAGGTTAAAAGTATACAGCTTTTTATTTGTAGTTCTGTTCTTTACAATATTCTGTGGAGTTTTAAAAAATAATTTATAAAACTCAACAGATGAATTAAACAGAATAATAAAACATCTAAATAGAAATATAATGAACTGGAAGATGAAGCTAAAGAACTCACTGCTAATGCAGAGAAGGTAAATGTAAGAGATTGAGGGACAGAACGGAATTGAAAGGCCTAACCTATATCAAATTGGAATTCTTGGAATCAGATAAAATAGAAACAATAAATGAGACAATATTCAAATACATCAGGAGATCATTTTCAAGAACTTATGAAAGATATGAATTAAAAGATGAGGAAATTGCAAGGTACAACAAATACAAGCAGGATAAATATAAAGAAAGCAGCAGTTAGACACAGTGTAGGGAAATGCAGATGCTGAGCCAAAAGAAAAAACAGCCTGAAAAAAAAAATTATCTACAAAGAAACTATAATTAGGCTGGCAGCTGGGTTATCAGTAGCAAAAGTGGAAGCCACAAAACTGTTAAGAACTTTTAAAGTAAAGGAAGAACATTTTTGTTGACTTAGGAAAACTATCTTTAAAAAATAATGGTAGAAACATGAGAGGAGGAGTTAAGGTAGTAGAATAGTAAGGGGACCCTGGGCTTGCCTCATCCTTCAAATGCAGCTAGATCAATATCGAACCATTTTGAACACCTAGGAAGTTGATCTGAGGATTAACAGAACAATCTGCATACTTTGAGGGAGAGCACATGGGAGGTACATAGTGCAGAGAGGTGAATGGGGGAGAGTAGAGCCTCAGTGCTACAAAGGGGGAGAGAACTGTTTTCAGAGAAAGGAGAAAGACGCAGGGTAGTGGGGAGAGAGCAGCGCTTTGGATTTGTATAAGCAAGCACTCCCCTTGAAAGCAGCTTAGAGAGGAAGTGTGAAAACAGCACAGGGGACTGCACAAGAAAACATTTCCCCAAAACCATTGATGGAGGTGGTGGGATAGGGGGGAGGGACAGGGGAAAGGAGAGGGTTTCAATACCACCAGTTTTTGCTTTGTTATGTTTTGTTTTGTTTACAAACAGCGGAGCACAGAGCCTGAAGTTTGAGAAGTCATACCTCAGCAGTGCTCCAGCAAGGAAGCAGGGTAGAGCCCCTTGAGCAGGCAGGGTGGTTGGAGGATCCCCTGGGCCACAGGGGGAGAAGTGGCTTCCCTGCTTGGGTTGCATTTGATGAAAGTGCTATGGCCTCTTCATGGGTGCCATCAAACAACCACATCACTGGTATAGGAACAAAGAGGCTGGCTGAGGGCAGCAAACTGTATGTTTACCATAAACTCTGAGCTGCTGCCACTGTGCATTGGTGTGACTATTTCCTGGCCCCAGCCACAGCCTGGAGAGACCCTTCCCCAGAGGACCACTGTGGGTTCCAGCCACAGAGGTCTCTTAAGTTTGGGGTTTTGAAACATAGCTGCACCAGAGATAAAACTTTGGAGGGAGGAGCCACCTAGTAGGCAGACAGCTCAGACACAGGGGAAAGGTAGGGAGGTGATGAAAGTCAGGCACACAAGAGTGTCCTAATCAGGGTGACTGACTGCATATTTGTGAGGGCATGAACAACCTTCTCTGGAGACTAGAGAGCAAGGGGAAGCCATTTTCACCATTAGCGCACTAACACTGATCCACCCTAGTGAGATGAACAGCACCACCAAGTGAAGAATGGAGCTGTTACACCAAGCGCTGGCCCACCTGAGCCCTCCAGGCATATCTCCACTAGGGCAAGTACACTTGAGAATTAGAGCCAGAGAAGAACCCCCTCCCCCCCCCCCCCACCACACACACAAATCCTTCCCACCAGCTGAGATGAGTCTACTGGCCATAGACTGTGCAAAGTTTCAGCTCTAGAAGAAACTGGGTTTGTTTCGTTTGGAGTTTTTTTGATAATTTGTTTCTTGTTGCTTCTGTTTTAACTTTTGTTGTTGTTTTCTTTGTGTCTTGGATACAGAAAGGACAAAATGTTTTTATCTTATTTTAATTTTATTTGATTTTTTTATGTTTAATTTTTGTTTCTCTTTTTTTTCTCCTTTTCTTATCAAGCTTCTCTTAATAAGCAGACCAAAACACATCTAAGACCTACCTTCCTTTATTTGCCTTTTTTAATTGTTTATTTCATTCTATCATTATTATTGTTTTTTTCTTTCTTCCAAATGATAAGACAGAGAAACTCACTTCAAAAGAAAAGACAGAAAGAAAAGGTGGCCAGGGATTTAGTCAATGCAGATATAAATAAGATGTCTGAACTTGAATTTAAAACCACAACTGAAAGGGTACTAGGTAGGCTTGAAAAAACCATAGAAGACACCAGAAAATCCCTTTCTGCAGAGATAAAAGAACTAAAGTCTAGTCAGGGCAAAATTAAAAATGCTATAACCAAGATGCAAACCCAAATAGAGGCCATAAAATGAGTTTGGACAAGGCAGAGGAGCAAGTTAGCAATGTAGAATTTACAATTAAGGAAAATACTAAAGCTGAGAAAAAGAAACAAAGGTCAGGTATCACAAAGGCAGACTTAAGAAACTCAGCAATTTATTAAAATGTAGTAACATTTGGGGCTCCTGGGTGGTTCAGTCAGTTAAGCATCTGACTTCAGCTCAGATCATGACCTTGTGGTTTGTGGGTTTAAACCCTGCGTCAGGCTCTGTGGTGACAGCTCAGAGCCTGGAGCCTGCTTCAGATTATGTGTCTCCCTCTCTCTGCCCCTCTCACAACTTGTGCACTCACTCATTCTCTCTCTCAACAAATAAATAAACGTTAAAAATTAAAAAAACACACATATTAACAGTCATATCATAGGAGTCCCAGAAGAGGAAAAGAGAGATAAAGAAGCAGAAGGTTTATATGAGCAAATTATAGTTGAAGATCTCCCTCAGGTGGGGAAGGACACAGACATAAAAATCCAAGGAGCACAGAGAACTCCCATTAAATTCAACAGAAGTTGGCCATTGCCAAGATATATCAGAGCCAAATTCACAAAATATACAAGTAAGGAAAGAATTGTGAAAGCAGCAGAGAAAAACAGTACTTAAAGTACAAGGGAAGGACAGATCAGGTTCGCAGCAGATCTGACCGTAGAAACTTGGCAGGCCAGACAGGAGTGGCCAGATGTATTCAATGTACTGAATGGAAAAAATATGAAGTCAAGAATACCCTATCCAGCATGGCTGTCACTCAAAATAGTTTCCCAGACGAACAAAAATTAAAGGAGTTTGTGACCACTAAACCAGACCTACACAAAATTTTAAAGGTGACTCTGAGTGGAGGAAAAATAAAAAAGACCAAAATCAACAAAGACTAAAAAGTACTAGAGAACATCACCAGAAACACCAACTCTACAGTTAACATAATGGCACTTAATTCATGTCTTTCAGTAATCACTCTGAATGTAAATGCACTAACTGCTCCAATCAATAGACATAAGGTATCAGAATGGATAAAAAACCAAGATCTATCTATAATCTTACTATAAAAGACTCGTTTCAGACCTAAATACAACCTACAGATTGAAAGTGAGGGGATGGAGAACCATCCAACCGACTAATGGATAGTAAAAGGAAGAGAGACTAGCCATACTTCTATCATACAAACTAGATCTTAAAACATAGACTAACAAAAGATGGAAAGTATTACAATTAAGAAGTCTATCTATCAAGACCTAATGACTAAACATTCATGCTCCCAACTTGAAAACTCCAAATATATACATCAATTAAAGCAAACATAAACTCATTGATTATAATACAGTAATAATAGGGGACTTTAACACCTCACCTACAGCAATGGACAGATCATCTAAGCAAAATCAACAAGGAAACAAAGGCTTTGAATGACACACTGGACCAGATGGACTTAACAGACATATGTATACAGAACATTTTATCCTAAAGCAGCGGAATACACATTCATTTCAAGTGCACATGGAACATTCTCCAGAATAGATCATATGCTGGGTCACAAATCAGCCTTCAACAAGTATGCAGAGATCAAGATCATACTGTGCATATTTTCATATCACGGTGCTATGAAACTTGAAGTCAAACACAAGAAAAAATTTTGAAATCCCTCAACTATATGGAGGTTAAAGAACATCCTACTAAAGAATAATGAGTTAACCAGAAAAAATAAAACATACATATATATATATGAAAAAACATATGGAAACAAATGAAAACATGACAGTCAAAAACGTTTGGTATGCAGCAAAGAGGAAGCAGTCCTAAGAGAAAAGTACATTGCAATTCAGGCCTATCTCTAGAAGCAAAAAAAGTCCCAAATATACAACCTAATCTTACTCCTAAAGGGCCTAGAAAAGGAGCAGCAAATAATCCCCTAAAGCCATCAAATAAGGGAAATAATAAAGATTAGAGCTGAAATAAATGATACAGAAACAAAATAATCCAGTGGCATATATCAATGAAACTAAGAGCTGGTTCTTTGAAAGAACTAATGAAATTGATAAACCCTAGCCAGACTTATCAAAAAGAGAAAGGATCCAAATAGATAAAATCATGACAGAGGAGAGATCACAATACCACAAAAATATAATTATAAGAGAATACTGTGAAAAAATATATGCCAAAAAAACTGGGCAATCTGGAAGAAATGGACAAATTCCTAGAAAACTGAAACAGGAAGAAATAGAAATTTTTAACAGACCCATAACTAGCGAAGAAATTAAATCAGTAATTAAAAATCTCCCAACAGGCAAGAGTCCTTGGCCAGATGGCTTCCCAGGGGAATTGTATCAGATGTTTAAAGAAGAGTTAATACCTATTCTTCTCAAACTATTCCAGAAAAAGAGAAACAAAAGGAAACTGCCAAACTCATTCTACAAAGCCAACATTACCTTGCTTCCAAAACCAAAGACACCACTAAAAAGGAGAATTACAGGCCAACATCCCTGACTAACATGGATGCAGAAATTTCAACAAGATGCTAGCAAATTTAATCCAACAGTACATTAAAAGAATTATTCACCATAATCAAGTGGGATTTATTCCTTGACTGCCAGAGTGGTTCAATATTCACAAATCAGTCAACATGATACACCACATTAATAACGTTAAAAGAAGAAGAACTATATGCCGAATTATGGAAACAACCCAATAAATATGTAATGGAATATTACTCAGCCATAAAAAAAAGAATGAAATCTTTCTATTTGCGATGATGTGGTTGGAGCTAGAGTATATTCTCCTAAGCAAATGAAGTCAATCAGAGAAAGACAAATACCATATAATTTCACTCATGTGGAATTTAAAAAACAGATTAATATATGGAAATGGAGAGAGATAAAAGAGGGAGACAAACCACAGAAGACTCTTAATGATACAGAAAAAACTATGGATTGATGGAGGGAGGTAGATGGGAGATGGGGTTAGATGAGTAATGAATACTGAGGAGGGCACTTGTAATGAGCACTGGATGTTATATGTAAGTGATGAATCAGAGTTCTACTTCTGAAACTAATATTGTACTGTATGTTAACTAAAATTTAAATTTAAAAGAGAAAAATGCAAACCCAGTAGTTCACCTCAAATACCTCTGCTAAAGGAACTTCTAAAGTATGTACTTCAAGGAAAATAAAAATCACTACAGGAGGAGAATGCAACAATAGTAAATGATCAAAATTTGTCAATATTTAAGCAAATCTAAGTAGATGTTATATTTTAAATAATAGTAATATCTAATTTGTAGGATTATAAAAAAGCTGAGCTTAATAACACAGATATGAAAACAACATATTTGTTGGCACCTGGTGGTTTACCAGAAAAAAAGGCTAAGACTACAAATATTAATAAATATGTATTAAGGTTGAGAATATATTGGACAATAAAGTCACCTTTTGTTATTTAAAAAAGTGAAGTTGAGCCTTAAGGGTAAAGAAGATGGTACTGAAAAAAGGGACGATAATAATATACGTCACAGGGAGGTAAATGCGGTTAAAGAGTTCTAGGACTTTAATACTTTGGGCTGGCAGTTGGGCTACTGGAAGACTTTAGACTCTCTTAAAAATGCATTAGAAATTTTGATGGCACATGTGAAAAATAAAACTGGAAAGTAGCTAACTACCAAAAATAAAGTGTGGGAAAATGGAATAAAAACAACATAATAAATAGCCAGCTCTGGCTGCCAGCAGGGAGCCCAGCACAAGGCTTGATATCACAGACTGAAAGACCTTGACCTGCACTGAAATCCAGAGTTAACCTCTTAACCAACTAACCCACCCAGGTGCCCCCCAAAATAGTTTTTTAAATAAACAGGTAAGACAAAGGGGGAAAAAGGACAGGTAGAAAGCACAAAGTGAGAACCAAATCCAGCAGAATCAAATCCATTTAAATATATCAGGAGTCATAATAAACATAAACAGACTAAACATTGCCAGTTACAGAGATTGATGGATTTAAGAATGAAAACAAAATTCAGATGTGTTTTCCTTTTTTTTTTTTTTAATGTTTTATTTTTATTTCTAGGAGAGAGAGAGAGACAGCGTGAGCAGGGGAGGGTCAGAGAGGGAGGGAGTCACAGACTGAAACAGGCTCCAGACTCCGAGCTGGCAGTCAGCACAGAGCCCGATGCGGGGCTCAAACCCACGAACCGTGAGATCATGACCTAAGCGAAAGTCGGACGCTTAACCGACTAAGCCACCCAGGCGCCCTCAGCTGTAATTGTTTTCAATTATAGAGACACAACCACAAAATAATGACATGGGAAAAATTGAAAGTAAAATTATGGACAAAATGTACCAGGTGAATATTTTTTTTAAAAAAGCTATAAACTTAATATATACTGCTATATGCAGAAGATGACATACACAAACCTAAAGGTAATCATAAAAAGAAAGCTGGAAAAGGTATATTAATATCAGATAAAATATTCTTTTAAACAGAACCATTTTGGTGAGTTTTTTTTTTTAAGTTTGTTTATTTTTAGAGAGAGGAGGGGAGGGAAAGAATCCCAAGCAGGTTCCACACTGTCAGTGCAGAGCCTGATGTGGGCCTCAGTCTCACAGACCATAAGATCATGACCTGAGCCAAAATCAAGAGTTGGATGCTTAATGTCTGATCCGCCCAGGCATCCCTAAACAAAACCATTTTGTAGGAATGAAAAGCCACTACATGATGACAAAATGTTCAATTCATGAAGAAGATATAACAATTCTAAACTTCTAAGAGGTAATTAAAATAATCTTAAAATATACAAAGTGGAAATTGAAAAACTACGAGGAGAAATTGCCCTTGAACTGTCCTCAATGTTGGAGATTTCAGCACACACGTTTGAATACTGGTCAGTCAAGCAGACAGAAATGAGTAAAGATATTAAAGATTTAATCATAACAAACTTGACTCAATAGGCTCATTTAGAACCCTGCATAGAAAAATGAGGCATTCTTCTGAAGAACACATGAACATTAACAACTGTTGGACCAAGGTGGAGAGTTTAGTAGGTGTTCATTGGCAATATTTTTTTAAAAAAATTTTAATGTTTATTTTTGAGAAAGAGAGACAGAGTCTGAGTTGGGGAGGGGTAGAGAGAGAGGAAGACACAGAATCCAAAGCAGGCTCCAGGCTCTGAACTGTCAGCACAGAGCCCAACGTGGGGCTTGAACTCATGAACCTCCAAGATCATGCATGATCTGAGCTGAAGCCGGATGCTTAACTGACTGAGCCACCCAGGTGCCCCTCATTGTGCAATATTTTACTTATCAAGCAAGTATCCACAAATTTCTGAGAATGATGCCGTATGATTGAAATTGATCAGACTTCAATTAAGTTAGAAATTAATAAAAGTATTTTTAAAGTCTGTACATTTTTAAATTAAAACCACATTCCTAAATAATGAGAAAATTATAATGAAACTTTAAAGTATTTAGAACTATATAAGAGAATATGTCAAAACTTATGGGATATGTTAGAAGTCATTAATTAGGAAAGTTTATGGTCTAAATTCTTAGGGGAAATTTTAAAACTCCAGAAACTAATGAGCTAAACATTGCTCTTAAGATGTTACAGAAGAAAATATATATATACACAAAGAAAGGAATATGAGAACTTCACATTTTTTAATTATTTTTAAGAGTATCAACGAAAGCAAAATTTCTTTTAAAACTTAACAATATACGTATGTTTTTGCATGTACGAATACTTAAGTTTTTTAGAATTAGAAATAATTGAAGTAGTTAAGAGAGTGTTTCAGTGGAAAACCATGCTGTGCTAACACACACACATGCCACCCATCTGAGTGAAATCAATGTGTACCAGCCCTTGGGAATCACACTTAGGCAAATGTCTTAGCGTGCCTGCTTTTAGTTAAGTGCACTGCCTGCATTTCTGTGCTGCGATCAGGGCCAGAGAGAAGCACTCCCAATCAATGCCCCAACTCCAGAAGCCGAGAAGCCTCTGCCTCCAACCTCTTTACCTTGCTGGGAAGCAGGGAACTGTCCAGCAGCAAATGCCTCCTGAACTCAGGCCTCAAACAGGCCCGTGCAGTCAGTCCACAAAGAGCAGGGCTCCCCCTGCTGCAGGTGTCTGGTGGCGTGGAAGGGAGCTTCCCATTTGCATTTGCACTGGGCTTCATCTGTTATGTAGCCGGCTATAACTGCCAAAAGCAGATACAGAAGCCAGCCTATACAAATTAAGTCATTTTTGGGAAACCACTCCTACAAATGCATTTTGTTTAAAGATCAGTATGAGCTGGGGGGTGGGGGTGGAGGATTTACCATGCTTTTGGACAGGATATTTCTTCCCCGTTCTCCACATTGCCCTAGATCTACTGGAGGCTCAGCTTCTCCTATGTATCTGAAATGGTGAAATGACACACAGAAAATGGCTGGGACATCAGGAATTGAGACCTGAAATCCCTATCACTGTTGGTGAACTCCCTGATGTTTCATTAGCCTGGGACACCCCAGGCCTTTTCTAAGTGACCAGAGACTATAATAAAAGGTAACAAGCCACGCAGCTGCTTCTGAAACTCCCTGCCTAAGCCTATCAGAAGTGGGGTGGAATTGAGCACAAAACTGAGGGACCTGAGAATGCCTGCGAGGCAAGATGCCTGACCATAAAGATGACTTGCCAAGTCTCAGAATGACTACTTGCATAAGAATGAGATCATTGCACTGTGAGATTTTTTTTAAGAAATGCAGGTAGAAGCAGTTCTTATCAGATGGAAAAGAAAGGAACTGAACACAAGCAACCAAAAGACAGATGGTCAGTACGGGTGAGACTGTAGGGCAGCCTCTTTTTAAGTGCTTAGATCCGCTCAGAGGCAATAAAAGACAGAAAGCCACCTGCTTATTGCTTCATCCAGTCAGGGAAGCTCTTGTGCCAGACTTTAAGGCAGTGACAGACCAGAGCCAGAACAATCAAACTGTAAAAAATGGACACAGTCACCAATGCCATATAAGTAATAAATCTGTTGTAATTCTGCTTTCCAAAATACTTATTCTAGACACACAAAATGCGTATTAAAATTTTTTCTCGAAATAGAAGCAATCTTGTCTGTGTTTTCTACTCCAGTGCATCCAGTCAACTAGTAAATGCAGCATAGCTGACTCCTGATTATCTGCGTAGATAGAGGAATCTGTGATCACAGAGAACTGAAGTCTAAAATTAGTACTACCCACCTCATTTTGTCTAGCCGTCACATCTTTCCGCAAGCTTTACTGGAGTTGGGCACAAGATGCAAAATGATTGGCTGCATTTCATTCCTGTTTCTTATCTTGACTGCCTGCTGTGGAGTTACCAATCAGTAAAGAATTATCTCAACAAATATGGAGTAAAACGAAAAACAGAAATTCTATGATTCCCAAACAGGATAATCAAATGATTCTTAACAGATGCTTATCAAATGCAAGCTCCTGTGTACAAGTGTGGGGGAAAAAATTCAGAGATACAGTAATTATCATGTTCACCACTTTTGAGAATGAAAGTACTGGAGGAAGGAAAAAGTTAGCAATGTCATGCTACAGAAGCAGTTACCAATTTTAACAGCTTTTTTAAAATTATTTTTTAATGTTTTTATTTATTTTTGAGAGAGAGAGAGACAGCATGAGCAGGAGAGGGTCAGAAAGAGAGGGAGACACAGAATCTGAAACAGGCCCCAGGCTCTGAGCTAGCTGTCAACACAGGCTCGACGCAGGGCTCAGGCTCGAACCCACGAGCTGTGAGATCATGACCTGAGCCGATGTCGGACACTCAACCAACTGAGCCACCCAGGAGCCTCTAACAGCTTCTTCTTAACAAAGAGGAAAGAAGATAAGAAAGATAACTAAACTTACCATAGAAAGGATCCAGTGGCAAGGGGGAAGTTGGCAGAGGGGTGGAGAGACCAGTGTAGATAAAATAAACCCAAGACACAAAAACAGTGTGCTCCAGACTCAAATAACACATACTCCATGATTGGTGGAGATGTTCTGTGCATATAGACGATTATGACTTTGGAGAATCTGAGCTCCTAATATTTAGTTCCGGAAATAAGAAAATAGAAGAGCAAAAATGGGAGAAGGTATGAGAAAATTGTATTTGCACTCAAATTTAGCTTTCTTGGTAACTGGGAGAAGTTTGCTGATCTGCTTGGTACGTTCCTAATAGCACTGATGGAAGCGAATGGAGATACACTTTGGGATTGGAGTTTCAGAAGCCCAGACATATGGTATATAATGGCATGGTTCTTTTTGTTGGTTTGATGTTGCTCTCACTTCTCTTATTAGAGGCAAGAAGATTATGGGGAGGAGGAAAATGGAGGAGGTGCGCATATGCATGCATGCAAGTGTATGTGAGACAGAGAAGTGAAATCATTTTAAATACTTTACCTCTTGCTTACTCATCTTCTAATTATTTTTGTTTTCATGAGAGATCAGATTTAAAGCTGGTGAAAGCAGAAAAATCCAAATATGAAGTAATGGTGCTTAGAGTGAATACTGGTACTGTTTTCCTGATGTCAATGTTTTAGAGTTCTCTTGACTCTTCCCTTGACCACAATACAGTAAATCTGTGAGGCTTATAGGTACTGATAAACCTTGTCTTCTCGTCTTAGGCTACCAGGCTCTCTCACATTCATTCCAAAAATATTTACAAAGAATTTATGTGCCAAGCTCCTCCTGCCTTCTTAGCTGTCCAACCTGCCCCAGGACATCTACTTTCCTGTGGTTCTCCACCCATATCCAGATGCTCCTGATAGCATGACATTTTTCATTTCACTTTCTTATTCCAGCATCTTGATAGTTTTCCAGTGTCCCAAATAAAAACCCAGTTCAATGGAAGTGATATGGAGCTCTTAGTATCAGAGGGTTGGGTTAGTTCTGCCCCTGATATTACCTCTATATGTGCTCAGTTTCCTTGTCTGTAACCACCAGAGCACCATGGTAACTAGTCTAGAGAACTTAAAATGTTGCTCGCAATGTAGGTTGTTTTTATTCCCATTCTACACCTGAGGAAACAAGGATCACTCTAGTTGAGTGATTTTCTCAGAGCTACTCAGCCAGTAAGTAGAGGAGCTGGAATATAAGACGTTTATGGATCTAAAGTTATTTTTAACATCTCCCTGTAAAATAAGAGTTGCCTGAAATGCCTCCCTTCCTGAGCTGTCCAATACAGTAACCACTAGCTTTCAATTAAATGAAATTATAAGTTGAGTTCTTCAGTCATGCCGCATTTCAAGTTCTTAATAGCCCTGTGTGGCTACTGGCTGCCTTACTGGCCAAAATAGGACATTCCCACCAGCGTGGTTTTATGAGCTAGGTTAGAGCCTGTAGTCATTATTTGGTTTCTGTGATTCCTTGCTCTCTCAATCTGACATTCGAGGCCTTCCAGAGTCGGACCCCAGCTGTCCTTTTCTGTTGAGCTATTCATGACCCCCAAACTCTTTATGAACCTGCCAGACTGGGCATTTTTTATTTCCCCCGTTGTATGTAACAGTGCCTTCCAAAGAGACTCAACATTTGGATGGATGGGTGGATGGATGGATAGATGAACAGACTGAAGAATGGATGGATGGGAGGGAGGGATGGAGGGAGACATTCATTCATGCTTCCATCAGACAAGTGTTTATTGAGTATCCACTATATGCCCTTCTAAGGTTCCTGGGATTTCTAGGATTATATGACATGGTCTTGTGACATTTTTTTGCCTGGGGGGAGGGGGGATAGAAAAGAGGAGAATAGATCACAAAGATATTTATAAGTAAATAAAAATTCAGACAATGATGTGTTAATGCAAAAAGTGAGCATATCATGCAGAGCACCCACTAGACTGCAAACTGGGAGAACTTATAGCTACAGTCGTCTCTAATGAGGTAGCATTTGACTTTGAATAATCAGGAGCCAGCCATATGACATTCTGGGTGGAACGTGTTCTTTAAAGAAGAACTTTGCTGTTGAAATGATCTTGCATACTATGAAAAATATCTCTTTGTCTCATTCTCAGCTTCTGATAGATCTGCCCAGTGTAAATCTTCAGTCTTAACTTCCCTGAAGGGAGGATGGAACAAGGAAAGGGGTGACAACTTTGAGGAAGATGGGATTAACATAGTCTATTAAAGTGGAAATGGCATTTATCTTCTGTGATGTTTCTCTTCTTTTGTTGTACAGCTTTGTTCCTGGACCATATAAAGCTGCTCTCAGAGATGCATTGCAGAGAGCAAAATTCTTTCAAGATAAAAAATACCTTTCAAGAGTAGCAAGAGGAAGCAGAGACTATACTGTTCTTCGAAATCTTACCAGAAACACATCCCATACCTTTAAAAATGGAAAACAGGTGATAAAAACTGCTCCAAAACAACATGATAAAGGAAGTGCTTGAAGGATTTAGCCTATGGTAAGCCTCTGGATTTCAGTGACTCAGTTCAGTGCCATAACTATGGGCAACTTTTGTTTGGCTATCCAGCCATATCCAGAGGTCCACTCTGGAGGGCTGGACTAAACACAGGTTGTAAATTATCAGGCAACTTGACCCCTGGCACTTACTTCTTGCCCATTTCTTTGAGCATTCCTGATAATTCCAGCACTCTGATACTTTCAAGAACTTATTAAAAGATGGAAGAATGAAAGAAATGTTCTGAAAAGTCTAATGGAGATATAATTTGAAGGTAAATTTTAAACCGTATGCATATATGAGCCAATGCTAATTCTTTTGACTGCAGGTCTCTGTTCAGTCCACTTTCTGCAAACGAAGCTTTCATTCTCTAGTTAGTACTGATTAAGGCTCATCTGTGTAACCAAAGTTGACGTTTTGAGATGCCCCAACATTTACATTTAGAAATTGATGCTTGTATGTCATAATTCTGATAATTTGCCTTTCTGTGATGACATTTAAAGACATCACTGCGTCGGTACAGAATGGCTAACCTTCTGAGAGGCTTGTGCTGGAAAGTTTCCTCCCACCTGCTGCAGTAGTTTGCTGAAGCAGAGAAGCAGAGTCATTTTCTCTGCTCCAACTCCTCCTTAACTCACTGAGAAACTTGCAAATTCCCCCCTGAAGTTCCTTCATTATAGAGAGCCTCATGCCTGGCCATTTTTATGGACTTTTATTCTTTACTATTATTGTCATATATTTTACTAATCCGTATATTCTTTAGGCAAGGAGAGTAAAGACAACTTGTCGTAGGTGAAGCTGAGTTAATTTTACCCATCAGGTAGCTAGTCAATAGTGAACAGAATCAAACAGGACTGACGGAGATCTAAATAGAGTCTTACGTGCATATTGAGTTTGGAAAAGATAAAAGTTGTTAATGTTTTAATCTACAAATCCATATGGGGTTGCAGAGATGCACAGAGATTAGAGTAAAAGCAGGAAGGGTGTTCCGAGCGCCTAGCCTTTAGCAGCATTCTGACAGCATGCTCCCGCCTCACCCCCATCAAGATCACATAACTAATTCTTAATCTTATGAAGGGCTAATATTTCCAAAAACTAAACACCAAACATTGAGACGCAACGTGTGGACCTCACCTCGAATTCTCAGAGCTGGCACCAAAGGTAGTAACAATGGCCCTGCTGGGCAGAACATCACTCTCTCCAGGGAGGGAGACTCTGCTTGGATGCGTGAGGCAGATGGCTACTCACACCTAAGACCAGTAGGTGATTTTCTTTTCCATATTGCTCTTCATAAAAGCCAGGAAAGAAGGGCCACCTACGCTGTGTTTTAAAACCAGTTCTGCCATCCTTACTGAGGCAATTTCATAGAGATAGCTCCCAATGTCTTCAGAGGGGCAAGAGTTAAAATGTCATTTTCATACTCAGGAAATAGAGAAGAATAAAGCACATTAGGTTTCTTCACCTCCTAAGCGGTGCTCAGGAGTTTAGGAAAAATTTTTGTTTCAAGTAGAGCAAATTGATGAGCAATGTTTAAGAGGTATTTTAAAAGGGATTTTCCTGGTTAACTTCGGATTAAGCAGAAACTCCTATTTACTGCTAGAAATACTTTTAATATGTATTTGTCTATTTTTTTTTTTTTTTTTGCATTGATAAAGTACACCAAAAAATTTTGCCCTTGGTAACTGAGATTATTTTAGCAGTTTGGGTCATCATTTTCATCCTTAATAGATGAAGGATCTGAAACATACTGTAAATATTTAAATATTTTTTTTTAAAAATCCCTAAGAAAACATTTTCCATGATTCACCTCTTTCTCCTAAAATGGAAAAGCAGCAAAAATGTTTTTTTTTTTTTTACACTTTTTTTTGAGAGACAGAGACCTAGCATGAGCAGAGGAAGGGCAGAGAGAGAGGTAGACAGAATATGAAGCAGGCTCTGAGCTGTCAGCACAGAGCCTGATACGGGGCTCAAACCCACAAATCATGAGATCATGACCTGAGCCCAAGACGGATACTTAACCGAGTGAGCAGGCACCCCTAAATAAAACCCTATTTAAACCAAGAATCGCATAAATAAGCAACGGTGCTTCTTGGTTGAAGCATGTAAATTAATTGACTATAAAAGACATGCCTCCTATTTATCATCTGTGCACTGGAGCTGTGAGTCAAACAAACAAACAATGCAACTTCAACATGGCATCAGATTGTAATAGTAACAATTCAATCAAACGACCCCCCCCTCCACCTTTTTAAGGGGAGAGTTTAAGCGGGAAGAAGAATGGGTGGTGGCAGGATTAGGGGAGAGGAAGACTACATCTCCCTCGGCCCACTCCATTCTTCCCCTTTGCGTGTTGATCAGCAGTGTGGCTTCGCTAATGACTCCAGGCTTGAAGCCCTTCTCAGCCCAACAGCTTGTCTCAAACAAGTGCCCCCCAACCTGTGAAGACATTAAATCTAGCAACCTTGTAGATATGGTCTTAACAGACACGAAGAGAAAGAGAAGCAATGTAACCTGACACTTGGCCAAACCTGCAAACCCTGCTGCTCCCCTATGCTATGTGGACTCATCGACCTCCAGACTCCTAACTCAGACCTTTGTGAGTGACAGGTAAGCACCACCAAGTGCACTCACTCGTGAAGCCGTACCTATGCACTGCAAACTGTCATTACCATAACTGAATCATAGAATTACAGAAAATTAAGTTTTTGAAGTATTTTAGTAGTATTTTCCCCAGAGTCAGATTATCTACTTAACTTTTTGGTTTACGGACTCATGTAACTAATTTCGAATTGAACTATTTTAAACACTATAAACCCTTCTGCAAATGGATGACAATTAAATGTAGAGAGAGAATTAAGTTCGTGTACAAGTAATTATTGATAAATTTGAAGGGTTTATTTTTGTGGGAAAGACCAATTTTTGTCTTTTTTAGAAGTATAGATTTTTGGTTTGTTTTCAACAGCTTAATCTTTATATTTTTCTCTTCATGCATTTAATAAATAATTGACACTGGATAAAGCCGATAAAAAATAGTCATGGTGGCCGAGAGACATTTTTCTAGGGCTGATACGCAGGAGATTAGTTCTAGTGTTAAATAAGGTAGACTGTAAAACAGGAAGAAAGACATGATAAAGGAGAAAGAACAAAATACTTAAGAGTCCAGAAATGTGGGCATCAGGCCTAGTTCTGTCACTGATTCATTGTGACACTGAGTTCCTCATTTCTTCAGAGCAAATACTGCTGGAGAGTTTATTCTTCTGCTAAAGTTTACTGTTAAGAACACCCACAAAACCAAAAAACTCTTAAGACGCTTGAATATAGTTTATTGGCTGGTTTGAATAGCAGTTTTAATAACAAAAATGTGTTTACATTATAATAGCTTATGACCCATCTTTTTCAGTACAAAATAAACTTAGTCTTGGCATTCTAAACTCCTCACCTCCGTGACACACACAGATCTCTGCAAGAATCAGCCAGACAACAGTACCTGAGACTTTTTATTGTGTAAGTACACTAGTTGAGGGCAGCCTCCTTAACCACCTTGGATGGGATCTGTTAAATCATGAAACAGTATTATATAGAGACTTAATTTTGAAAATGAAATGAATCTCACTTCTGTCCTCTAAAAATACCTTTGCTCTTAAGTTACAGTAAACTTACAACTTTATTACAAATTATACAGACCACTAAGTTTTCATTTCCACACCTTAACAATCCCATCTCTAGAAGCAGTTACAATGAAGCCCTGTGTTGTCTGGAACGTGGCGATGTCTGTGATGATATCGTGGTGTCCCACAGGCAGAGACTCTGGGCCCCTCCGGGGGGTGTCATCGCTTGGTCCCGCCTTCTGCTTATTCTGAATCTCCTGTTTCATGGTTAAAAGTCAAGGAGAAAGCCACAAGTTAACAGCCTGTACCACACTGTACCTCTTGTGAATATTGTTGCTTCTGAGACAGGTGGTTGTTGTCTTTAAAGCTAAAACTTCCTGTGAGGTAGTCATCTTTTCACAAATACATGGAGTAAAAAGTCCAAAATGACCTCCCATTTCCTGTGAGTAGTAGCCACTTACAAAGAGGTAAATGAGTAATGTGTGCATATTACCTTTTGCCACCATCAAAAGCAAAATGGGAAAGTAATAGAGGGGTATAAATGACCAGTGGATGTAAATACATTATCTGTCAGAGAGGAAGCTTCTGAGCACATTCTAGGACCCAGGCCCTTTCAGGTATGTTATTTCGTTTGAAGTTTTTGCCCAACTCAAGAACACAAGATTTGGAGTTCCAACAGCTAAGTCTGAATCCCCAGCTTTGCCGCCTGCTACCTGGATGATCTCAGACAAGTTACTTTGTGGTGCTGATCTTTTCTAATAAAGGTACTTCCTTGTAAACTGTTGTAAGGACTGAGCAAGCATATGAAGTGCTTGCTTCGAGCTAGCTCCTTATGTGTGTGCCTTTTATATGTTTATTATACCTTAATAAAAGTGAATTTAAAACACAAGAAAAGCCAAAAGAAAATAAATGTTTTTCTTGAATACTGCCACTCTGGGCCAAAGTCATTTTTGTGCCTACGGACATTGAAAGAAAACAAGACTGCTTGTACCTGGACAACTTCAGTGCCTTCAATTATTTTCCTATAGTAGGACACAGACGAAGAACTAGTACTTCCGGCCACAATGTAGGACCTCTCTGGGTAAGCCAAGTCCCAAAACCTAAGGAAGAGGAAACCAGTGTTGACAATCTCAGGACAAGTGGAGGAGCTAATGATCGTTAGCTTACATTTACCAATGCATAACGTATTTTCTTTTGCATTAGGAAAAGAGATTGTCCTAGAATAGACTAAAATTGGGTATAAATAAAGCATTAACAGCTATCTGTACAAGGGGTGGAGAATTTTACACGCTACAACATTTTAAGTACCTAGAATAATAGCCTAGTGTTAACCTCACTATCCAAACACATTTTATATCCTTCTCAAGTGTTACAAAGAAAGTTTCCTTTATCAGATACTGTACCTTATTTTCATGTCTGAGCCTGCTGTGAGGAGGATGGGGTTTCCATCTGCTGGACTACAGTAGATACCATGGACACTGTGAGGGACAGGCTGAAAAGACACAGGAATCAAATTAAAATACGAGTGTATTCCAGAAATGGTGTCATTTCTAGAAACCAGTCAAGTGGCTTTCTAGGCACCTGGTTAACTGAAGAAGTGAGAGACCATTTATGTGTATCTTCTATAAATGAATTTGCTTTAAACCATTCTGAATAAAGAGGTAAAAGCTGTTCAACCTCTGAAAACTTTCTATTTGGGAGAAAGACCCCAACTAAAGGAGAAATTAACCTTCCCTACTTTTTGCCCAGTGAAGCACCCGTGGTGGCAGCATGGCAATTAAAAGTGTATGTAAGAGGGTCACGTTTCAGTTAACCCAGGATTTTACGGGGCTTCCAATGACCCATCACAAACCTCCTGGAACTAGAAACCCAAACACCCAGACGTGAGTCAGCCTGAGGAACTGGAGCGCATCTATGCTGCAATAACCACCTGATACTAATTTAAAACACCACCCAAAAGCCACCCAAGAGATACCAACCAGGTTTGGTAAAGTGCCTGGGATGCAGGAAATCCAAAGGCCTTTCTAACAAAAACCAGAGACAAACCTGTGACTCAGACAGTGGTGGTGCATTGCAGGCCCAAAGCATGAATCTTCTGTCGCCAGTCTCCATGTCCCACATGGACACCTCATTGTTGCCCTGCACAGCTAAGGGAAGCACAGGCCAGAACCGTTACTCAGAGCACAGGCCCGCTTGCAGGGCTTTCACAGCAGTGTGGATAATCCAAGTCAGCCCGTACCTATTTCCAGTTTTTCTCACCCTGCAATATATGCTCACTACTACTTGTAAATAACACTGTGACCCTGTCACCAGACTGGAATGAAAAAATGTCTTTTAATGAACTACTAGTAAATATTTACCGGCATACAACACAGTGAAGAGAACTGGGGGGTAGAAAGATGAATCCTAAAGATTCTACCCTCAAGAAACCTACAGTATAGAAGTAGAGAAAAAAGTAATGTAAAGCATAAGACAGTGAGAACAAAAAGAACTGCAACATTCCACCTGAACTCAAGGAAAGGAAAAACTCCCATCCAGTGGGTAACAAACAACTTCACTCATGGAGAGATTTTCCCTGCGACTGAAAGAAAAGTAAAGCTGGGCAGATACAGGTGAGTCACTGCAGGCAGAAAGAATGTTTTATGTTTTTGCACATTCTAACTTCGGGGTGTCTGGGAAAACGAGTAATCCGTGTGAATGAAGCACATCTGTGTCAGAGAGGAGTGGGAGATGCAGGCAGGGGAAGAGTACAGAAAAAGGCAATAGCAGGCCTGAGAAAGACTTTATTTTGAGCAGGGGGAGTGATAATACCCCAGGCTTCATTCCTTCATTAATATTTATTGAACCAAAAATATTTACTGTGAGCTAGTCACTGCCCTAGATGCTGAGGAAAATGAGGCAAACCATGCAAAAAAGTTACCTGTTTCATGGAACTTATAAACCAAGGAAAGTGCAAGTCCCTGAATCAGGAATGTGCTTAGTTCCAGGAGGAAGCCCGAAAGCCCTTGTGGCCGGGGCAGACCGAGCAGGGGGGAGGAGGAGGAAAAGGCCCACAGGGCTGGCACATTCCACTCCCTGCTGCAGGGCTGACCCAGGGGTGCCACAGCAACAGGCTCCTGTGCCCTTAGGCTTCTACACGGGTTTGGCTGGTGGTAAAATAAGTAACAGCCCCTCAAGTAAGTAGGTCCTAATCCGGAGACTGAATGTTACATTAAATGGTAAAGTGATGTTGCCGATATGATTAAGGCTCTTGAGATGGGGGGATTTGAGCCCTGAATGCATTCCCAGTGTCAGAAGGAGGAGGCAGACTTGACAGCAGAAGACAGCAGCACAATGAAGCACGATGCTACAGCAGTGGCTTTGAAGATGGAAGAAGGGGCCACAAGCCAAGGCAAGCAGCTCCAGAAGCAGGAAAACCAAAGGAATGGATTCTCTCCCGGATCCTCAGAGGTGATGTGGCCTGGCTGCCAACTTGAATTCGGCTCAGCAAAACTTATTTCAAACTTCTGGCCTCTAGAAAGGTTACAGAATAAACGTGTAGTGTTCTAAGCTACCTACTTCAGGTAATTTATTACACATGAGGATAAAATGGTCATAGGAAATGAATGCAGGCCTATGGAAGCCCCAGCAGGAGACCAAAGGGATAGATGCCTGTCTCAGCTCAGGTTGGTTGTGTCGCTCATATCAAAATCACCGCTCCTCTCAAGGTGTCCTTCTGTATTCATTTTTCCAAACTCCAGTAACCATGCCCTCCCCTCCTGCTGGTACTAGCCCTATTTCACTGTGCTTTTATGATGCCCCTACACCCACATTCTCGTCAGCAGTTTCTGGCGCGATAAATCCTCAAAATATCCTATGATGGGTAGGCCATCTGATTCCTACTGGAACCCTGGCCAATAAAGAAGGTCAGGGAGGTGTCTGGGCCAGATCCCCACGAGGAGTCTGGCTGTAACCTGGAATGGGAAGGCACTGAGCAGCAGGAAGAACGGTCTTAAGAAGGAAGGATTAAAGCAGGGAGTTACAAGGATACTGCATTAATAGGGACAAGAGATTATGGTGGCTGGCAGAAGAGAGACTCTGATGGAAACAGTAACAAGTGGTCAGATTCTGAATATTTTACGTAGCTATAAAAATGTGACTAAATGTGGTATTTAAAGCATGGAACTAGATCAGTGTAGAAAGAGATGGGTTAAGGACCAAAGACTGAGCCCTAAGGCAGATGAGGTTGGCCATGATTTAAAAGTCTGAAGATGAGGAGGATCAGCAAATCAATAAACAGGAGAATCAAGAAAGTGATGTCCCTGAAGTCAGGTAAGGGAAGTATTTCAGAAAGAGAAAACTATCAACTGACCAAATGATGAGTCAGGTAAGAAGCGAGCAGACTAATGGCCATGGAATTTGGCAACATGGAGACTCTGACGGCAACAGTGTGTGAGCTGGACTACGTGTACGAGAAGGGTCTGGGGGGGGAGCCCGCATGCAAGACGACCAGTGAGAAGACGTTAAGAATAACAAGCTACTGTTTATCAAGCACTGCATGTGTGCCAGTCTGTGTGCCTCACATGTTTTATCTCCAATTCCTACAATGCTACTAGGAAAGTATTTTTAACCACATTTTACAGATGAGGAAAGTGAGTTTCAAAGACTTGCCCAGCAGTCATGCAAGAAAGTTTGAATGCCTGCTACGGGGAGGGATGGGAAGGGAAGTGGGCAAGAAACACATCATCAACAAGATTTGGCAACTGACAAGGATGAGTCAAGGTTTCTAAGCTGGATTTCTAGGAAGGAGGTGGCAACTTTAACAAAAATATAGGAGAAAGAACACAAACGGAAAGGGAAACAGTGGCAGACAGCAATGGAAGGTGATGGTGGCGATTAATGAAGTCATTTTTAAAGATAGTAAGAAATGACAGTGAGATAGCAGGGGTGGGAACTTCCATAATCAGAACGAAACAAAATCAAGCATTTGGTTTATACATAATAAAACTCTGAGAACATGAGTCGTGACAGCAGGGGATTACGTACTTTCTTTAAAACCCCCAACACCTGAAAGCCAGCCCTCCATTTTACCTGCAATCACCCAGGACTGATACAGAGGGTGCATTGAGAGGCGTCTGATTCGAGCCCTGAAGGGATGACAGTGACTGGAAATTGGCAACTGGAACCTCATGTCCCAACAAGCCATAGTACCACTGCTTGTACCTTAAAGGAAAAAAAAAGTAAAAAAGATTACCCTCTAATGCTTAAAGGACATCAAGCTGCATTTATACAAATAATAAAAAGCATTAGCTTTGTGTGAATGTATTTTATTCATTCTTTGTTCTCATATGTCAGGCTATCTCCCTGGTGTCAAACAGTACTTCTAGTTGTCAAATATAGATACGAAGTGCTCATCACAAAGCTACTGCAGAAGTATTTCATAAACAAACTGAAAATGAGTAAGTAATTACACTGGCATTAATTGCCAAAGGCACTCACAGAAAACAAAAGGTCTAGAGAAGATAGAAACTGGATTTGATAGGTCAAAATTTGCAGAATGCCTTAAATCACCAAAAATGTTTTACTGGCATTCAATGGTCACTTTGCCAACCCCTGAGTGGCTGCGGCTCTGTAGCTATTATCAGACTTCAATCATTCCCTGTGCCCTTCTCTCCAAAACATTCTGGGATCAGGTATGGGTATCCAGTCACAGAAGAAACTGGGGTGGCCAATACCTGCACGTCTGCCCATGACAAACGCCACAGAGAAGCCCCCCATCCCGAAAGAACAGTGCCAACCCGGAATTACTGACACGGAAGAGCTGGTCCCGAAAGAGGCAGAGAGCATATTCTTGGACTGATCTCCAATTCTAGCAGAGCTCCTGGGATCAGGAAAAGACACAGGCCAACAGGGTCCCTTTGTCACCCTGCCCCACTCCAGGACAATGCTCAAACAGCCCACAGGTTGTGCTGGCTGCCCTCAAAGCTGATCAGGGTACCTGAGAGCCATGGCTGCCATTTACTAATTTGCTCTGAGTTTCATATCTACTCTTATAGGTCTGGCATCACAGTCTCCTGTCCCTGTGCCATTTATTCACACGGAAGGCAAACATAATGTATTCATATAAACCGTATATAAAAAAGGAAAGGGCAGATACTTAACAATGTCCTAATGTAAGTCAGGGAATCTAGAAACCAAAATTCAAGGACAACAGATTAGAATTCTTCAGAAAGAGTGCCAAGTGGGAAAAACTAAGATGTGGTACATTTTCAAGGGGCAGGTTCAAAGCCCTATGGGGCCAAAATGTGAAACTAAAAAGGAGGAATGCAGCCAGTAAGATCACATGATACATCATGACCTCTGAGGAAGGGAGGGTGAAGAGGAATAATGGGGTGAGAAACCGGTGCTTAGCTCTTCTCCAGTACCAGGCCCCGTGATCGGTGCTTTTACCTCATTAAATCCTCAAAGCAGCCCTTGAACAGATTAGCCCCATTTAAAGATAAGGATCCTGAAACTCAGAGAACTGTGCAGCTTGCCTGAGGTTATTGGAATTTAAAACCGAGTCCGACCAAACTCAAATGCTCTCATTCATAAACCAAGCCTGCTGCTTCCCAGGCAGGATAACAGAATGCCACTGTTATCTGGTCACTATAATGATTACAAAGAGGCTCAGGAACAAAGAGAAAAAGGAAATTTTTATGCATAGGGATAATGCTATCACTCTTCAAATCTGTTTTTTAATGCAAAAAAATTTCAGGTGATTGTAATATAATGAACATTAAAGAAAGGAGATGGGAAAAAATTACCAGTGAAGGAAAAAATGTTCACAAGAAGGCAATTCCAGACATTAGTGGCATTCACAACCCAGTCAATGACCTCAAAGTCAGCTCACCAATGCAGAGCCAACACTGGTGGATGTCCACAGCAAAGGAGGTGATGAGGCCTGACTTCAGATCGTGCTTCAAAGTCCATGCGTTGTTTGAAGACCGGAGGTCCCAACCAACTAGAGAGCCGTTCACGGTGGCATAGGCCAGAACAGACTGTGCCCCAGAGTTGAAGTGATGCATATCCACGACACAGCCATCATCCTTCTGGTCCAGAATTCTAAAGAAATACACAAAAGGCAAAGACTTTTCCAGTCACTGAAAACATAGCACCAGCCTCCATTTAAGATGAATTTATTCTAAGCATAAAGAACTCTGACCCATCAAGCCAATGATTCCTAAGGCGTTTCAGACTTACAGAAGAGTTGCAAAAATAGTACAAAGAATTCCTGTATACCCTTCAGCCAGCTTCCCCTTGTGTTAACATGTTACATAACCACAGAACATTTATTAAAACGAAGAAATTAATCTTAGTATGATACTAGTAAAATACGGAACATATTCAAATTTTTATTAGTTTCCATTTGTGTCCTTTTACTGTTCTGGGATCCAAAACAAGATACCACAGGATTTAGTTGTCCTGTTTCTTTCAATTTGACCCTCAGTCAGATTCTGATATTTTTGAAGACTACAGGTTATTTTATAGAATGTTCCTCCATTGAGTTTGCCTAGTGTTTTCACAAACAAACTCAGTTTATACCCTACTGGGTAGGAAACCATGAAATAACATCCTTCTCAGTCATATACGAGAAAGTACCTGATATTAATTAGAACGTATTAGTGGTGATGTTAACCTTGATCATTTGGCTTAAGGTAGTGTCTGCCAGGATTCTCCACTGCAGAATTATTTTCCATTTATAACCACTCAATCTTTAGGAGAAATACTTCTGAGACAGTGTAAAAATCCCATTTCTGCTTAAAATTTTGTCCACAAATTTTAGGATACATTGATAGATCATACCTATGGTGCTCTAATGGTGACTATGTCCCTCATTCCTTCTATACTTACTAGAATTTTTCTATAAAGAAGAATTGTCACTTCTTTCCCCATTATTTATTTACTTATTTACATCAGTATGGACTCACAGATATTTTATTTTGCAAGCTGTAACCCAAAACTACTGCTGTCTGTTTTGTTGCTCAAGTTGCTCTAACTTTCTCTCAGGTTGGTTCCAGTGCCCTTTCAATGTGCTTTTTTGAACCAATTCCTAACTTTCTGGCAGCACAAGATACTTCAGATTCATCCTGTGTTTTTACCGTGCCAGCCCTGGAATCAACCAGTTCTCCAAGGAGCCCTGGTTCCTTTTATGGAAAAACAGTATTTAAAAACCAAGGTCTGTGTGCTAAGTGCTCACTGCTGGGGGGAGGGGAGAGTCCCCTGCTCCAGTCCCTCTCAATGGCCAGAACTCTGAAATATGTAAACTATACCTCATACCTGCACACATGTATGTACTTCTGTATCTTTATATATGTATGTGGACATATGTATACACACACACACATACACACATATGCATATAAATATATCATGATTCCATACTGAATCCATATTGATATCTACGACCAGAGTTCAACCTAGCCATCTTCCTTTTCTTATTTATAACCTTACTACACAACTAGTTTTAGAACTGATAAACCACACTGCTGTGAGAACCAACTAGAACACAGTGTCTGAGTTCAGTTCTGTCATTAGCCTTGCAGTATCCAATTAAACCACTATTTTCTAAAGATATTAGAATCTTAAGATTTCTAAAGAAACCGCTGTTTTCTATGGTATTCTAAAGGTTGGCTCCTTTATTGCCCACAGTCTTCATTGTGACTATAGGATTCATCTGTATAGAATTAGACTGATTTATCACAGAGAGCATTCTACCTTTCCTCCTATATCCGAGTTCATTTTTTCTTATAACTTACATACAGTAAAATTCACTCTTTGTGGTATAGAGTTCTGTGCCTTACGACAAATGCATAGCCATGTGTCCTCTACCACAGAACCACAGAGAATAAGTCCACACGCCAAAAATTATCTTGTGCAGCCCCTCTGTAGTCAGCTCCTACTCCCATCCCCACCTGTGACTCACTACTACTCATCTCATTTCTTACTATAATTTTATGTTTTCCAGAATATCACACAAAGTTGGAAATATACATTAAATAGCCTTTTGGGTCTGACTTCTTTCATCAGCAAAAAGGATTAGGATGCACTGATTGTTGCATGAATCAACAGTTTATTCCTTTCATTACTGATAATAAAATATCATATTCCTTTTTATTTCTTTTATGTACTATCCCATTATATGGGTATATCCATTTTTCAAGCTGAGGCATTTTTAAACTAAAAAGGATATTATAAACATACTGGCCAGCCTCCTTGATCAGTACAAATCAGGCTTTTGCAGCATATACTATTTTAGCTTTAACGCTTGGATTGGGAGTCAGCAAACTATTTCTGTAATGAGCCAAATAGTAAATATTTTAGGCTTTGCAAATCACGTATCTCTATTGCGTATTCATTTTTTTTTTTTTACAATCTTTTGAAAATGCACACATTATTCTTAGCTATGGGCCATACTGCAGGCTATAGTCCACTAACCTCTGTGTCTTAGATAAACAACTTTACAAACATTCTAATACTGACTATGCTTCCCCTAGAAGGATGATGAAAAGTCCAAACGCCAAATAAAATGTGAAAGGTGCTATAAATTCTAATTATTAGAAGCCATGACAACAGTAGATCTGACTGAATGAAGCAAACCGAAGGAAAAAAAAGATTCATGGCAAGGTTTCTTTGGAGCAACCGCTGCCAGGCAGGCTGAAATCTACTAAACATTCTGGCACAATCTCCCAATCTGCGTCATCAGTGTTTGCTTAGGGTTAAGACCATAACAATCACAGTGAGCTGAATGGCACCTGTGGAAGGAATGCGCGTGTCTCTGTGTGTCCTGCCAGCACAGTCATTACACAACGCAATCTGCCAGCAGCTCGTTGTTAACGTACACGGATCTCGGATCTCAATAGGTATACTGCTGGACAGTCATCTCTGCTGAAACAATTTTAAAGAAAACTGGCAGGGAGTTGTTTTTTAAAGACAATATACATATTCTAGACAAAAGCTGCTCACATCTGTTCAATGAATCTGTTAAAAATAACAGACATTTTTAATGGCAAAAGCAAAATGCAATTCTAAACAAATAATAAAACAATAAAGTCCTAGATAATGCAACATACATCCTTTTCTTCCTCTGCTACTCAATGGCTACCCCTTATAATCTACTAAACCATAGGAACCTGCTCATCCTGCCTTCTTGCTGTGAGATCCACCCCGTGTCTGCCATGCCCTTCTCAACCACACTCTGGCTGGCTAGCTAACATCCGTCTCACCTCCACCAGGCCCATTCCCTTCCCCCTGCAAGCTGGCTCCCACTGTCCCTGTAACACTGGCACATTATCACACTGCAACTGAAATCATCTGTTAACTGGTCTGTTTCTTCCGTTAGACTGCAGTGTCTTAGAAAGCATAACATGTCTTATTTGTATTTGTAATCCTTGGTGGGTAGCACAAAATTGTCAGCTGAAAATTTGTTCTGCTTCATCTTTAAATATCTTACTTGTATGTGTTTAATCTGTGAGCAACTACAATTTGTAAGAAGTGAGGAAATTCTTAAGTAAAACCAGCCAGTATTTTGTTTTCAAATGATAAGCAAATCATCTGACTAAAAGCAGCACTCCATTTCCCATCAACATCAGACATTTTAATGCCAAGTAAAAATGCTGACAACGTTCGCATTTTCTTGATGAAGAACATTCTAAAAATCAGCCAGCCAGACTTTTGCTTTTTGTAGCGGAGACAGAAGATGTAACAGATAATTAGGTTATTCAAACAGATTCCAGACTGGGATGAGTTGCAAGTTCAAAGCTGCCCTTCTGACCTTCTGACAGAAAATAAGATATGCAGACATAGTTTTCTGAAATTACCTACATATGACAGATTTGAGTTCAAAACACAGTTTTATTTACTTCATGTGATAAAAAAAGGAAGCACAATCTAACAGGCCCTCAGTTGACCTACACTACACTGGCAAGGTAGGGTTAAATGACGCTAGTGCACTAACTGCAGTTTAATAAAACACGAGAGAGAGATACCTGCTTTGGAGAGGCTGAATCTTAGGAGACTTTGGCAGCTTAGAGGCTTCAACTGCAAGAAGCTGGACAGCACCGTTGTCAGACGCAATGGCTAAGTAGTGGGACCCCTGGCAGAATGTGAGTGTTTTGACACGTCCTCCAATCCGGCTATAGGTAAGAATAGATCTGCACAAAAGAAAACAGATTAAATTTCTGCAAGGGCCACAAGAGCATTACTAACGCTGGTATTAAATAAATATCCACATGGCTATTAAACAACAAAAAGTACTACTTTGATTATCTGTTTCACCTCCTTGCTCTCATAACTGAAGAATCCCTCTCAAAGGCACTGACACAAAATCACGTTTTCTTCTCATATTTTCATATGACCATCCTTACAAGCCTCCCTCCTACCACATAAGGCCCATCCATCCTCCCTCTGACTGGAGCTCCCATACTTGGCTGTCCTCATCCAGTTCTCCTGCCAGTCTCGCAACACCTTAAACCCTATTCTTGCACCCTTCACAAATTCTGTAATTCCTGGGATGCAGCCTGACACAGCAGGAAACGCGGTGGCTTTGGGTTCAAAGACCTGAGCTCCACTACTGACTACCACATGGCTTGGTCAAGCCACTTCCCCTGCTCTGTGTCTCAGTTTACTCATAGAGAAAAAAACTTCTCTACTTGGAACACAGTGAAGCTCAAATAATATATAAATAATAAAACACTCATAAATGCAAAATACTGTAATATTCAGTTTCTCCCACACACATGCTGACCTCTCAAGCTGCCTACTCTCCTTCCTCAAATTCATGCCGAACTTCCTGAACACATCATTTACACAGGGTGTTTCCCATTATCACCAATTCCTTCCTTCAATACCTCCTTCGTAAGGCACATACGCATCTTTCTAAGGGGCAGTACTCATAAAAGATCACAAGCCCCTAATTCATCCAATGTATTCCTATCTTTTCTATTTATTTCGTTTTGTAATACAAGCTAATACATATTACTAAAAATTATTAAAACACAGAAAAAAGGCACTTGGGTGGCTCAGTCGGCAAAGTGTCCGACTCTTGGTTTTGGCTCAGGTCATTATCTCACAGGTGAGTGGGATCAAGCCCCAAATTAGGCTCTGCGCTGACAACACAAAGCAGGCTCTGCTTTGGATTCTTTCTCAGTCTCTCTGCCCCTTACCCACGTGTTCTCTCTCTCGCTCTCTCTCAAAATAAATATTTTTTAAAAATACAGAAGATAAAAACATTTATAATTCTACCACTCATAGAGATGCACTATTAACCTTTTGTCATACATCCTTCTAAAGGATTTTCTATACATGTTACAATATATTCTTATTTGCTTCTTAACTATGGAACATGTATACTTTTTATTAATCATTACTTTCTACTTCATTTTGTATTCACAACTTTGTTGCAAGAAAATACCATAAAGTATTTTTACGTGAATAATTCAGCAATTTTTAATATATTAACAGAATTCTGCATAGATGATCAGTATCTAAGTCTACAACATTCCTAAGGAAACCCACCTCATGCCCATTAGCATTCACTCCTCATTTTCTTCTCCCACCAGCCCCTGGAAACAAATTTGCTTAAATTTGCTATGAATTTGTCTCTTCTGGAGATTCCATATGAATGCAGTCCTATATTATGTGGCCTGTTGTATCTGGCTTCTTTCACTTAACACAGTGTTTTCAAGGTTCATTCATTCCTTTTTATAGCCAAGTATTATTCCATAGTATGGAATACCACATTTTGTTTATCCATGATCAGTTGATGAACATTTACGTGGTTTCTGCCTTTTAGCTACTATGAATATTGCTGCTGTAAGCATTTCTGTATAAATCTTTGGACATACTTCTCAAACATAATGCCTACAAGGCCCCAACCAGTATGGTAGATGAGTAGAGAGCCAGGGAGTAGGCACTGGGAGAGAAAAGAATACCAGTATTGCTCAGTCTCTTGCATTTGCTTGCTCTCTCTCCCTCTCTTTTAATATAGAGACATAATTTACCTATCATAAAACTCACTCTTTTAAGCAAATTGACAATACAGTCACTAAGTTTTATAACCTTTACCATTATCTAATTCAAGAACCTTTCATTATCCCCCCAAAAAATCCCATACCCATCAGGAGTCACGCCCCAATCCTCCATTCCCCCAGTTCCTGGCAACTATAAACCATCCCTGACTTACAATTATTTTACTTTATAATGATGTGAAAGCAACAGACATTCAGTTGAAATCATACTTCAAACTCTGAATTTGATCTTCTCATCATGACGTTGACCAGTGCCAGGCAAGCCGCAACTCCCAGGCTGCCACGTGATCATGAGGGTAAAAAACACCAATATATACAAGCAACTGGGTGGCTCAGCCAGTTGAGCAGCTGACCCTTGATTTCAGGGGTCATGACTCAGGTCATGGTCTCATGATCGTGGGATCGAGCCCTACATCGGGCTCTGAGCTGATAGCACTGAGCCTGCTAGGGATTCTCTCCCTCCTCTCTCTCTGCCCCTTCCCACCTCAAAATAAATAAACATTTAAAGAAACCTGATACACTTACAACCATTATGAACCCCTACAACCACTGTTTTTCTTTCAATACTCAATAAATTACATGATATATTCAACACTTTATTATAAAATAGGCTTTATGTTAAATGATTTTGCCTAACTGTAGGCTAATGTAAGTGTTCTAATTCTAAGCACATTTAAGGTATGTGAGGCTAAGCTATGACGTTTGGCAGGTTAGGTGTATTGAATGCCATTTTTGACTTATATTTTCAAATTATGATGGCTTTATCAAAACATAACCCCATAGATACAGAAATGCTGATGCATAGGAGCACATGTACCCCAATGTTCATAGCAGCACTCTCCACAATAGCTAAAACCTGGAAAGAGCCTAAGTGTCCATCAACAGATGAATGGATCAAGAAGATGTGGTTTATCTATACCATGGAATACTACATGGCAGTGAGAAAGAATGAAATCTGGCCATGTGTAGCAACATGGATGGACCTTGAGGGTATTATGCTGAGTGAAATAAGTCAGGTAGAGAAGGACAAATATCATATGTTTGCACATATAGGAGGATTAGGAGGAACTTAACTGAGGAACAAGGGGGAGAAGAAGGGGGAAAATGGTGGGGGAGAGGGAGAGAGGCAAACCATGAGAGACTCTTGAATGCTGACAAAAACTGAGGACCGATGGATGTGGGGGGGGAGCGGAAATAGGCATGGAGGAGGACACTTGTGGGGATGAGCACTGGGTGTTATGTGGAAACTAATTTGACAATAAACTATTTGTAAAAAAAAAAAATCTTTATGAAAAATAAAATTTTTGCAGCGCCAAAAAAAAAAAAACAAAAACAAAAAACATAACCCCATAATAAATTGAAGAAAGTCTGTATTAATCTACTTTCTGTCTCTGGGGATTTGCCTATTCCAAAATTTCATATAAATTGAACCATACAGTATGCTAGCTGACCTTTGGATCAGGCTTCTTTCACTTAGCATAATGTTTTCAAGATTATGCATGTTGTAGCATGTGTCAGCATCTTATTCCTTTTTATGGCTAAATAATACTCCATTGTACGGATACACCACATTTTGTTTGTCCATTCAACAGCTTATAGACATTGTAGCTTGCACTTTTTGGCCATTATGAATAATGCTGCTGCAAACATGTATGTACAGATTTTTGTGTGAACAAGTGTTTTCTAACTGTCTTGGGTTTATGCCTATGAGTGGAATTGAGGGGTTATTAGGGAACTCTGTGTTTAGCATTTGAGAAACTGTCAAACTGTTTTTCCACAGTTACTGCACCATTTTACATTCCTACCAATAATGTATAAAGGTACCAGTTTCTCCACATCCTCTCTAGCACTTGTTATTGTCTTTGATTACAGACCTTCTAGTGGGTGTGAAGTGGTATCCCACCATGGTTTTGATGTGCATTTCCCTAGTGACTAATCATGTGGAGTAGCTTTCTGTATACTTATTGGTCCTACTTGGAGAAACATCTATTTGAATCCTTTGTCTATTTTTCAATTGTCCTTTTATGGTTGAATTGAACAGAGTTCTTTATATATGCTCTATATTTATATTTACAAGTATTTCTCTCATTCTGTAGTTTGTCTTTTTACTTTCTTGACAGTGTCCTTTGAAGCACAAACGTTTATAATTTTGATGAAGTCTCATGTCTGTTTTTTTCTTTTGTCATTTGTGCTTTTGAAGCCATTTTTTAGAAATTCCTGCCTAATCTAAGGTCATGCACAGTTACATGCATATATTTTACAGATTAGCTCTTATATTTAGGCCTACAATCCCTTTTGAAAAATTCAATGGAAATTCTTCCTCTTGCATACTGGATAACCAGAATCTTATGTTCATGCTATTCTTTCCTCCATACAACTGTCTTGGCATTCTTAACAAAAAACAATGATCATAAATGTATTTTTGCAGATCACTTCTATACCATATACCGTTGATTTTTATACTTGTCTTTATGTAACACACTATCCTGACAAGTGTAGCTTTGTAGCAAATCTCCAAGTATGAGTTTCCAATTTGGTTCTTTCGAGAGTAATTTGACTATATTTAAACCATATGCATTACTTTATGAATTTTAGAATCAGAGTGTCAATTCCTGAAAAAAAATAAAAAATCCCTGAAAATGTCACAGGGATTGCATTCAATCTGTAGATCAATTTGAGGAGGATTGCTATCTTAACGTTAAGTATTCCATTAAATGAACATAGGCTGTCTCTCCATTTATTGATCTTCTATAATTTCTTGTGATGTTTTATGGTCTTCAGTATACTATAGTTTTCAGTACTTTTTTGATAAATTTATTCCTATTCTTTTTGATGTTATTGTAAATAGAATTATTTTCTTAATTTCATCATTGAATCAATCATTGTTAGCACACAGAAATGCAACTGGTTTTTGTATGTACAAATACAGCACCATCTTGTATTCTGAAACTTTGTTGAGCTCGTTTGTTAGTTCTAGTAAGTTTTTCTTTGTATTGCTTAAGAAAGTCTATAAACAAGATTATGCTCCACAGGTACAGCTTTACATTTTTCCTTTCCAATCTGTATCCCTTTCATTTCCTTTCCTTATCTAATTTCTCTAAAAGGTCCAGTATGGTGCTGAACGGGAGGGACAAGAGCATCCCTCCTTATTTGGTTCATCTTAAGAGGAAAGCGTTCAGTCTTTCACCATTAAGTATGATGTCAGCTGTGGTCATCTAATACTAGTTTGCTAAATTGTTTATAATCATAAAAGTGTATTAGATTTTGTCAGATGCTTTCTGCTAAGATGATCACCATCTTATCCTTTGCTTTATTAATAGGATATATTCCTAGATTAATTTTCATATGTTAAACAAGGTTGGCAGTCTTGGGATACACTGAATTTGGTCATGTTATATGATTATTTTAGTATGCTGGACTCAGTTAACTAGTATTTAGCATTTTTATGCTTCTATTAATTATGAGTATTGGTCTGCTGTTTTCTTGTGATGTTATTTGTCTGGTTATGGCATGAGGTTAGTACTGGCCTTATCAAATTAGTGAGGAAATGTTCCGTTTGTTTTTTGGAAGAGTTTTTGAAAGTTGGGTATAAAGTCTTTCATTTCAAAGATGAAAGTATTAAAGTCTCAACTATTGTGGAATTATCTTTCTTTTCCCTACAATTCTGTCAGCTTTTGCTTCATTTGGGAGATCCATTACCAGGTGCATGTGCTTGCAATTGTTTTGTTTTCCTGATGCAGTGGTCCTTTTATAATAAAATGTCCTTGTTTACCTATAGTAGCACTTTTTGTCTAAAGTTTATTTTTTTCCAATATTAACATGGCTGTTCCAGCGCTCTTTCAGGTACTGTTTGTATGTTGCATCTTTTTTAGTCTTTTTACTTTCAACTAATTTATTAGTCTTTGGATCTAAAGTGTATCTCTTGTACATGGGTCACAGCAACATTTTTCTAGATAGGTCTCCTGAGGTAAGGGAAACAAAAGCAAAAATAACCTATGGGGCCTACATTAAAAAAAAAAAAAAAAGCATCTGCACAGCAAAGGACACGATTAACAAAAAACTAAAAGGCAACCTTAGGAATGGGAAAAGATATTTTAAAATGACCTTTACGATAAAGGATTAGTATCCAAAATATATAAAGAACTTATACAACTCAACATCCAAAAAACAAATAACCCAATTAAAAACGTGCAGAAGACACATACAGACATTTTACCAAAGAAGATATACAGATGGCCAACAGACACATGAAAAGATGTTCAATATCACTCATCATCAGGGAAATACAAATCAAAATCACTAGGCGATATCACCTCATACCAGTCAGAATGCCTAAAATAAAAAACAATAGAAACATCAAGTGTTGGCAAAGATGTGGGGAAAAAAAAAAAAAGGAACCCTTATACACTATTGGTGAGAATACAAACTGGTGCAGCCACTGTGAAAAACAGTATAGAGGTTCCTCAAAAAATTAAAAATAGAATTACTCCTATGGTCCAGGAATTGCACTACTGCATCTTTACCCAAAGAATATGAAAATACTAATACAAAAAGATACATGCACCCCTTTTTTTATTGTAGCATTATTTATAATAGCCAAAATATAAAAGTAGCCCAAGGGTCCCCTGATAGATGAATGGATAAAGATGTGGTAAATACACACAATGGAAATATTACTCATTTCGAAGAATAAAATATTCCCATTTGCAACAACATGGATGGACCTAAAGAGTACAATGCTAAGTGAAATAAGCCACTCAAATACAAATACCATAAGATTTCATGGATATATGCAACTTAATAAGCAAACAAAAAGGAGACAAACCAAAAACATATTGTTAACTATAGAGAGCTGATGGTTAAAAGAGGAGATGGGTAGAGAGATGGGTGAAATATGTTGAAGGGGATTAAAGTACACTTACAATGATAAGCACTAGAATAATGTATAAAACTGCTGAATCACTGTATTGTACACCTAAAACTAATATACCACTGTATGTTAACTATACTGGAATTAAAAGACTTTAAAATAAAAAAATAAAAATAAAGTGTGTCTCTTGTAGAAAGCACATAGTCATATCAGGTTTTCTCATACTTTGTGCCAAATCTGCCTTTTGATTACACTTACATGATTATCAATAAGGTAGGATTTATGTTTGACATTTTGCTATTTGTTTTCTGTCTTGACACAGACTTTGTTGTTATTGTTGTTGTATTCCTCCATTACTGCCATCTTTTGTGTTAAAAACATATTTTCTAGCAAAGCATTTTAATCCTTGTTTCTTTTATTACATGTTTTTGAAAGTTTCTTTTATTACGTGTTTTTGAAAGTTTCTTTCCCCTCTGTGGTTTTCCTGGGAAATACATTTGACATCTAAAGATGATCAGATTAACACTAATTTCATTAATACATAATAACTTTGCTCTAATATCTCTCTGTTCCCCCCTCCCTCTTCTGTACTATTATTGCCACACAAATTCTATATATATCACAAGCCCATAAACAGTTATATAATTATTTCTTTATATGGTCATCTTTTAAATAAGTCAGGTAAAAAAAGTTACAAAAATAATTTGTACTTTTATATTTATTTATAAATAGTATTTACCATTATCAATGTTCTTTATTTCTTCATGTGGATTCAAGTTACTGTCTCATGCCCTTTTCTTTCAGCACCAAAAACACCTTTAATATTTCATTTAGGGAATATCTCCTAGGAGTAAGTTCCCTGTTTTTATTTACCTTGGAATGTTTTAATTTGTCCTTTGTTTGTGAAGGGCAATTTTGCTGGATATAGAATTATCAGCTGACAGTCTTTTTCTTTCAACACTGAATATGTCATCCCACTGACTTCCAGTCTCCATCATTTCTAATGAAATGTCAGCTGTTAATCTTATTGAGGGTCCCTCATATGTGGTAAGTCATTTTTCTCTCACTGCTTTCAAGATTCTCTGTCTTTCAATAGTGTATTTATCATGTATCTAGCATGGCTCCCTTTCATTTTCATCCTACTGGGAGCTCACTGACTTTCTTAAATGTGTAGATTAATGTTTTCCACTGAATCTGGGGATTTCTTAGCTACTGTTTCTTCAAATATTCTTTCTGCTCCTTTTTCTCTCTCCTCACCTTCTGGGACCCCTCCCATGTGTATATTGGCATTCTGCAGGTCTGTGGGGGTCTGTTCATTTTTCCTTATTCTTTTCTAGTTTTTGTACCTCTGACTGGATAATGTCAACTGATCTAGCCTCAAGTCCCTGATTTTTTCTCTTGCCAGTTGAAATCTGTTCATCCTCTCATGTGACTTGAATTTCATTTATTTCATTATTTTAGTTAGTGTACTTTTCAACTCCAGAATTTCTATAGATCACTTCTATCTACTTATTGATATGTGTATTTGGTGAGACATTTGTCTTAATTTACTTTTAATTCTTTAGACATGGTTTAATTCTTTGAACATATTTTTAATAGCTAATTTAAAGTCTTTGTCTAGCAAGCGAGTCCAATATCTGAGCTTACAGAGGACTAGTTTCCATTGACTGTGTTTTCATGTGTATGGACCATACTTTCCTGACTTGCAATTTTTTGTCCAAAACTAGATATTCTGGGCACCTGGTGGCTCAGTCGGTTAAGTCAGACTCTTGATTTCTGCTCAGGTCATGATCTCGCAGTTCCTGGGTTTGAGCCCCATCCCAGGCTCTGGGCTGATAGCACAGCCTGCTTTGGCTCTCTCTCTCCTCACTGCCCGTTCCCTGCTTGTGTACCTGCATGTGCTTGCTCGCTCCCTCTGTCTCTCAAAATAAACAAACGTTAAAACTATATAATCTAATTCATGGGTCAACTTTGGAAATAATATTCCAAGGTTATTTATTTAGTGACTTTCCTGGACTAATTCTATAAAGTCTGTATGCTTTCTCATGTGTAGCCACTGAAGTCTTTGTTCAGTTAACTTAGTAGTCAGCTAATGACTAGACAGACATTTCCCTTTATGCTTGCAATGATAAATGTTCTAGCCTTTATTGAGGCTCTCTGTGTTTGTGCACACCTTCAACAAGTAGTTTACAACTCTGCCTTATCCTTCATTTCCTGCTTGTACAGAGGCTCAGGGTCAGCTAAAGGCAAGAATTTAGCATCTTCTCAGTTCCTTCTTGGGCAAGTGAACAACCCTACACATGCATGGGGGTCTGAACTTTTCAAAGGCCTCTACGGACATCTCATTTCCTAGGCCTTCCTTTTAAGCTTTTGTCAGCCCCTTACAACTGGTAATGCTGCCTCTGGCTACTGCAGTGTTAAACAGCACTGATAATTTCAATGAATGTGCTGTGGGCGGAATTTCTCTCAAAGAACAGGATGAATCCAATGAAATAAAGACAGACCTAAAAATGGAGCTTCCAGCAAGCTGGCAGAACAGTCAAATAGTGACAATTTCCCAGAGATGGGGCTTTTAGACTTTATGACCCCTCCAGTCACAACAAAGCTTCTGGTTTTCATGGCTACCACAGTTGTCAGACTGTGAGTTTCGAAGTTACGGCAAAACTTGATAAAGGGTTGGGCACCTATTAGTTTTCAAAGCTACTGCACTGCTTGGTAAAAGGGGATCAAATTAGGGAACGTATGGCTCAATGTTCTGAGAGTCAGCTGATTTTCTTGAATAACAACACTCCTCAGACTAATTCAGGAATTTAATTTCTAGAGCTCTGGGAAAGTTGATTTTGACAGTATTTACCAGTGTTCTATTTTTATGAAGGAACAGATTTTTAGAAATCTTTACGTTGTCATTACAAAAACAGAAACCCTACATGGGTTCTTAAACCTATTTTCTCATACAATATATCAATATATGTCATCAAAAAACTTATTCCCACAACATCAGTTTGGTTTCTGCACCATCACTTCTTTTTCCAATTTCACCCCTACTGCTGACCCTCAAGTTTGTTTCTAATTTTTTTTTTTACTATTATAAAGAAAGTCACTCTGAACAGCCTTAAAACTAAATCTCTGAATTCATTCTTAGTTATTTCCTTAGGATATGGACATCATAAAAGCTTGAAATATATATATTGTCAAAAAGCGCTCCAGGGATGATGGATATATCAATTGCATTCCACCAAAGGGCACTCTTTATGAGAATGCCCAATTGTGCCAATTGGCTTTATTATATTTCAGAGTCACCTCTAAATTCCTTTCTTAAAACTTTCTTCTATTGCAGTCTGACATAACTTGATTGACCTCTCTATCCTTTTTTGACCACTCTCTTCCTTTCTCTCAAATTCAATTGGCAAAGATTAAGGCCTCTGGCATCCTCAGGGCTTTTATAGGCCTTTATGCTCTCTTTTCTTCAGAGTAGCCATACCACTCAAAAACTTCAACCTTCAAACACTATCAGTGACTCTATATGTAACCCTAACACTGAGAACTTTCTTGCACACCTCTCATATTGTATCAGCTTTTCATTAAGACAGAACTCCACTGAGACGTTTTATCATCACATCAACAAGTACCAAATTCTTCAACTTCCCCCCAAATTAAGAAGCTAATGAATCAAAACTAGGGTAGTACGAGGAGGATATGGAAAATAACTTAGAATACTATAAAGGAATAAGGGTTTTTTCAAATTTATGTAAAGTTTAAAAGCAACAATTTTTTACAAACTCGTCCCCAAGGAAACACCAAAAGAGCCAAGATCCAGGTGGCCTAAATCACCAATCATAATTCAATGAGAAAGTCAGGACTGGGAACTGGGTGATCAGCCAACAGAATGCATAGGGGAAAAACCTCAGTAGTCAGAATATAGTAGTAACATTTCCTTAAAACAAAAAACAAAAAACCCACAACTTTTTCCTAAGAAAAAAAAGAGGTTTGTTTCTCTTTCCCAGGCACCAGCTGTTCCCCACTTGGATCTAACAATAATAATGGTCTGCCTCTCCCCTAATCCCATTCATGAAGGCATGTGATAAGGGCAACACATGCTGTTCCCTTCCCTTCTTCCCCACCCTGGAATGAAGCACCCCTACACCAAGGACTATACTATACTCCACACATAAGACAGCAGGTGCTACAGCAAAGCAAGACAGCAGCTGCGTTCAGAGGAAATCCAATCTCTAAATATCGTATCTCCCAAAGACATACAGTCGGCTAAACTGCCACATTTTCTGGGATACCACGGTCTGAAATGTGACACCTGGATACCACTACCTAAAATATGACACTGGAATACAGAAGGTATGGCTCAGTAATAAAAATCATTTGGGAATTAACAAAAGAGGCTTTTGCAAAGTTAAACAATAATTCCAAGTTCTTACTTGACAGGTTTACACATGTCAAATGAACTTCCCCTCCTCCAAATGAATTCAACTGATGATGATATAAGAAAGAACCATTTGAAAAATAAGTATCGGGAAAGATATTTAATATACTAACACTAATAAAAATGCTAATAAAGGTGGGAAAAAAATTTTTAAATGGATGCAGGCAGGGAGGAGACAGGGGTTTTTCCATGAAGGGACATTCTGGCGTGATGGCCATATGCCATATCTTAAGAGTGGCTGAAGTTGCAAAGTGTATGTATTTATTGCAACTCATGAAATGGTTCACTTGAGATCTGTGTATGTCACAGCATATGAATTTATGCCAAACAAACAAAAAAAGAAATATAAACACAGACTGAACTCTAGTTAATGATATATAAACTGAAGTGTTTAGAGGAAGTGATTGCAGATTGATGTCTGCAAATTATTTGGAAATATATTTTAAAAAGATGAATAGGAGGATAATCATAACAAATATAGTAAAATTACAAAATCTGTGTGGCAAGCTTATGAATGTTCACTGTGAAACTTTTTCAACTTTTCTTATAGGTCTGAAATTTCCTAATAAAATGTTGATAAAGAAATGCTAAATGGGGGGGGTGCCTGGGTGGCTTAGTTGGTTAAGCATCCGACTTTCGCTTAGGTCATGATCTCACAATTCGTGGGTCCGAGCCCCGCGTCGGGCTCTGTGCTGACTGCCGGCTCAGAGCCTGGAGCCTGTTTCAGTCTGTGACTCCCTCTCTCTCTGACCCTCCCCTGCTCACGCTGTCTCTCTCTCTGTCTCCTAGAAATAAATAAAACATTAAAAAAAAAAAAAAAAAAGAAAGAAATGCTAAATGGAGCCAGAGTTCTAGGATTCTATTATTGGTTTTTGATTTATGTTCTGACCAATGCAATGCCAGGAAAGAATGAACATGAAAAACAATTAAGCATAGAGTAAAACTGCAGAGCTCTTAAAAAAAAAAACAAAAAAAAACCAGCACAAAACCGTACCAAATTGTTCAGTAATGAGACAACTTCTGGGGTGCCTGAATGGCTCAATTGGTTGAACGTCAACTCCGGATTTGGGCTCAGGTCATGATCTCATGGTTCATGAGACACAGCCCCACATCGGGCTCTGGTGCTGACAGTGCAGAACCTGCTTGGGACTGTCTCTGGCCCTCCCCCCCTCGCATGCCATCTCTGTCAAAATAAATAAACTTAAAAAGAAAAAAAAAAAAAGAGTCAACTTTTGACTTTTTTAGTTATCAAAGATACTCTAATGATTCTGTGGTTAACTGTGGTCACTGAATAACAAGAAAAAGCACCAGAGACATCTTTTTTGCACATGAAATTCAATTTTGATTTCTAGTAGCTTTCTGTTCAGACCTAGACCAAACTAGGAACAGAACAAATATGAATATGGTAGGACTGATGGCGATGGAGGAATGGAGGACTGGCAGACAGACTGCATAGCAAGTGGGGACATAACTACAAAAATGTACAAATATAAATCACACTTATCGAAATCACATCAGCAGAGTCCTAGGGATTTCAAGTCATAACTAAACTCCATCTTGACCATAACAGTGGGGCAATGGTATAGTGTTTTCCTTACATAGCTAGCTAGCCATACCATCATCTTTTATTTTTCTCTTCCTCATATTCCATCAAACCCATTTAGCAAATTTTTTTTTTTGGCTCTACCATCAAAATATATCCAAAATCTGATCATTTCCCACTACCTCCACCTCTTCTTGAATTACTGTAAGAGCCTCGAACTGCCTCAGTATTCTCAATGCAAGAGCCACAGTAATTCTGTTAAAATTTAATTCAGACCACATTTCTCCTCTGATTGGAACCCTCCATAGGCTCCCATCTCATTCAGCGTAAAAGTCAAAGTCCTTTACAGCAGCTTATGAGGCCCTGTACAATCTGGCCCCTCTCACTCCTCCCTCTTGCTCACTCTGCTCTAGCCACACAGGCCTTTCTGCTGTTCCTCAAAATGTGCCAAACATCTTTCTACCTCAGGGCCTTTGAAATCTCTCTTCCCTCTGCCTGGAATGCTCTTCCTAGAGAGATCCACATGACTCTTTCCTCCACCTGTTTCAGGTCTCTCCTCAAATGACATCTTCTTTGCGAGCAGTCTTAGTCAATTTATTCAAAATTCTACTCTACCCCACCCCTACTCTATTCCCTATTCCTCATCCCTGCTATATTTTTCTCCAATAACATTTTTTACCATGTAACATACTGTATGTTTTACTTATTTACACTATTGTTTGTCACCTCTCACAAGGAGGAAAACCCCATAGAACAGGTAGTTTTGTTCACTGATCACTGCTATATATCCCTGGTTCCTAAAGCAGCACCCATCCGAGTGAGCACTCAATAAATATGTGTTGATTAAATAAATGCATTCTCTTCCCAAGCATGTATTACCTGGTAGTGGTGGTCTTCCCCTCCATCTTTTGACTGTTCCAAATTTTCACTGTGCCATCATTTGAACACGTTGCAAAAAGCGAATGTTCATCAGAGACTCTAATTCGATTTACAGCAGATCTGTGTTCATGAAGATGTGCAACTAGTAGCCCTTTAGGACGCCACCCTAAGGAAAAGCAAAGGAGTACGTCTTAAACTGTAGTTTACAAATACTATACTTCTCTCACCTCCCAGCTACAGTCACCAACGACCAGCATGAGACCAAGCATAAGAACTAAACAGAGGGTTGCTTTGGGTAGTAATGACATTATAACTATATTTATTCTTCCAATCCATGAGCATGGAATGTTTTTCCATTTCTTTGTGTCTTCTTCAATTTCCTTCATAAGTTTTCTATAGTTTTCATCATACAGATCTCTTATATCCTTGGTTAGGTTTATTCCTAGGTATTTTGTGGTTTGTTTGTGCAATTGTGAATGGGATCAGTTTCTCTTTCTGTTGCTTGATCGTTGGTGTATAAAAATGCAACCGACTTCTGCATGTTGATTTTGTATCATGCAACTTTGCTGAATTCTTGGATCAGTTCTAGTAGGCTTCTGGTGGAGTCTGCTGAGTTTTCTATGTAGAGTATCATGTTGTCTGCAAAAAGTGAAAGTTTTGACTTCTTCTTTGCCAATTCTGACGGCTTTTATTTCCTTTTGTTGTCTGATGGCTGATGCTAGGACTTCAATGCAATCTACACATTCAATGCAATCCCAATCAAAATTGCACCAGCATACTTCTCAAAACTACAACAAACTATCCTAAAATTTGTATGGAACCACAAAAGACCCCGAATAGCCAGAGTAATATTGAAGAAGAAAACTAAAACGGGAGGCATCACCATCCCAGACTTTAGCCTCTACTACAAAGCTGTCATCATCAAGACAGTATGGTATTGGCACAAAAACAGACACATAGACCAATGGAATAGAATTGAGAACTCAGAACTGGACCCAAAAGTATACAGCCAACTAATCTTTGACAAAGCAGAAAAGAGTATCCAACGGAAAAAAGACAGCCTCTTTAACAGATGGTGCTGGGAGAACTGGACAGCAACATGCAGAAGAATGAAACTAGATCATTTTCTCACACCATGCACAAAAATAAACTCAAAATGGACAAAGGGCCTGAATGTGAGACAGGAAACCATCAAAACCCTAGAGAAAGCAGGAAACAACCTGCTTGACCTCCACCGCAGCAATTTCTTACTTGACACATCCCCAAAAGCAAAGAATCAAGAGCAAAAATAAACTACTGGGACCTCATCAAGATTAAAAGCTTCTGCACGGCAAAGGAAACAATCTATAAAACTAATAGGCAACCAATGGAATGGGAAAAGATAGTTGTAAACGACATATCAGATAAAGGGTTAATATCCAAAATCTATAAGGAACTCACCAAACTCCACACCCAAAAAACAAACAACCCAGTGAAGAAATGGGCAGAAGATATGAACAGACACTTCTCCAAAAAGGACATCCAGATGGCCAACAGTCACATGAAACGATATTCAGCATCCCTCCTCATTAGGGAAATACAAATCAAAACCACAATGAGATACCACCTCACGCCAGTCAGAGTGGCTAAAATGAGCAAATCACAGGACTCTAGATGCTGGCGAGGCTGTGGAGAAACGGGCACCCTCCTACACTGTTGGTGGGAATGCAAACTGGTGCAGCCCCTCTGGAAAACAGTGTGGAGGTTCCTCAAAAAATTAACAATAGAACTCCTCTATGTCCCAACAATAGGACAAACTGCTAGGAATTTACCCAAGGGATACAGGAGTGCTGATGCATAGGAGAACATGTACCCCAATATTCACAGCAGCACTCGCAACAATAGCTAAAACATGGAAAGAGCCTAAGTGTCCATCAACAGACGAATGGATCAAGATGTGGTTTATCTATACCATGGAATACTACATGGCAATGAGAAAGAATGAAATCTGGCCGTGTGTAGCAACATGGATGGACCTTGAGGGTGTTATGCTGAGCGAAATAAGTCAGGCAGAGAAGGACAGAAACCGTATGTTTGCACGTATAGGAGGATTAGGAGGAACTTAATGGAGGACTGTGGGGGAGAAGAAGGGGGGAAATAGTGAGGGAGAGAGGCAAACCAAGAGAGACTCTTGAATGATGAGAACAAACTGAGGACTGACGGGTGTGGGGAGGAGGCGGGTGATGGGCATGGAGGAGGGCACTTGTTGGAATGAGCACTGGGTGTTATATGGAAACTAACGTGACAAAACAAAACAAAAAAAACTAAACAGAGGGTGCCAATAGCTCTCCATTACAGGGTGGTCTACTAGGCCATGACAGGTACTTTTCTCTATTGAGTAACACATCCAAGATAGCAATTAAGTGTTGCTCAAAGAGCCTTAGTAAGATTGCACCTGGGATCCTTCTCTAGTATCTGAAAAGGAACGACAGTCACTTACTACCTGGAAAAACCCTGACTACTTGCTCAATAGCCAGAGATAATGCCTATCCTAATCTAGAGAAATAGGGTGTGAGGAAGGCAACCTCGTTCTTCTTTTTTTTTTTTTTTTTAATGTTTTATTTATTTCTAGGAGAGAGAGAGACAGCGTGAGCAGGGGAGGTCAGAGAGAGAGGGAGTCACAGACTGAAACAAGCTCCAGGCTCTGAGCTGGCAGTCAGCACAGAGCCCGACGCGGGGCTCGAACCCACGAACTGCGAGATCATGACCTAAGCGAAAGTCGGACGCTTAACCGACTAAGCCACCCAGGCGCCCCAGGCAACCTCGTTCTTAAAGTCTCAAAGACTCAAATCCATCAAAATATAATGTGTGGCCTTTGGGTACTCATTTAAAATATCTGAGCTTCAATTTCCTCAAATGTAAAATGAGAGAATTATTACTGAACCCAAAGGGTGGATATGGGTAAACGAGATATATAAAGTGCCTAATATTGTCCCACATCCACAGTAAACACCCAAATGTTAACGTCCTCTCTACTTGCAATCACTTGTTGTATAATATCAACATGTTAGTATAAATAGTATTAATTATAGCCCATTACTTTCTGACATATATGCACGTGTTTTATTATGTATTTTCTTGTGTATGATTAATTTCCTCTAATAAATTATAGATTTGCTGAGGCCAGAGACCATGTCTTATCCATTCTGAATCATTCACAGTATCTAGCATAGGTCCTTGCCTATAACCGACTTCAATATTTGAGGAGTTAACTTTTATATTAAGTGTAACATTTAATATTTAATATTAATCAATTTTAAAAGAAAACAGAAAGCTATGCTAAAGATCATCAAGGGGGCGCCTGGATGGCTCAGTTGTTTGAGCATCTGACTCTTGATTTTGGCTCAGGTCATGAATAAGGTCGTGGGATTGAGCCCCATGTCAGGGTTTGTGCTGAGCATGAAGTATGCTTAAGATAATCTTTCTCTCTCTCTCTCTCTCTTTCTCCCTCCTCACCCGCCCTTCCTCTCTCCCATTTGCTCTCGCTCACTCTCTCTTTAAAAAGAATAATAAATAAATAAAAGAACATCTATTAGAACTCAGCACAGTGCCTAATTAATAACAATATCATTTTAGGATAAAATTCTTTTTTTACCAGAAAACAAAAATGAAAACAAGACTATTGCCAAACCTGGCAAACTCTAAGATAAAAAATATGTTCACCCTAGGATCTCTAGCTCACATGTGTGGGAAGAACAATTGAATGTGACTTTTAAGGAGGATATGCTAGATTTGAAAGTGATTAAAAACAGTTTGCCATGAAGTCTAGATAATCTACCAGGCTAGACTGAACATTTCCCTCTAGAAAAAATCACTTTCACATAACCACTCAAGTGTGGCAAGAAAAAAATCAGAAGTCCAACGGTCATCCCATGTTTTTTAAACCTTTCAAAACTTGATACCTTTTCTGTAACTACTGAGTAAAATGTATAATTCCACATAAGTATAAAATGCTACTTATAAAGACATTCTGTCATCAAATAGACAGTTTGTGGTTAACTTTTCTGTGTTGAAAGCAGGGCTGGTATAGAACACTGAACTATATTACAGAAACAACTTGAACATTCCAGCATACTTCGATAAAATTTATGTGACCTGAGATGCCACTTACCACTTAATATTTTAATCTTAAAGGCATTTATGTCCAGGGGCACCTGGGTGGCTCAGCTGGCTGAGCAACCCACTCTTGATTTCGGCTCACGTCATGATCTCCTGGTTTGCAGGACCGAGCCCCGTGTAGGGTTCCACACTGACAGCACATGGGGCTCTGCGCTGTCTGCGATTCTCTCTCCTCTCTCTCTTCCCCTCCCCACCCTCTCAAAATAAAAAATAAACATCAAAAAAATCATCTGTCTCTATCGGCATTTTCCCCTAGAGTACAGAGGGGGACACATGAGAATTCACATGATTCGTAAACCTCTAAACATAAACACACTATGCATTTCTTCTCAGAGTTTTTAAGTTAAATCTTTATTATTAAAATCTGTATAAAGAAACTCATGAAAAATGTTTTTAAAATCTACAAATCTAATATCAAAAACTAGGGGCACCTGGGTGGCACAGTCCATTGAGCGTCCAACTTTGGCTCAGGTCATGATCTCACAGTTCGTGGGTATGAGCCCTGCGTCAGGCTCTGTGCTGACAGCTAGCTCAGAGCCTGGAGCCTGTTTTGGATTCTGTGTGTCTCTATCTGACTCTCCCCTGCTCATGCTGTCTGTCTCTCTTTCTCTCTCTCAGAAATAGATAGACATTAAAAAATTTTTTTTTTTTAAAAAACAAAACAAAAACTAGCTCTAGCTCTATCACATTTACACTGGGCAAATCTGTTAACAGAGCTGAGTCACATTTTCACCTGAAGAATCTCTTGAGTTTCTTTTAAATCTTTTCAAAATATAGCAGTGTTTCCGCAAAATCTTAATGCTGGTAATCACTGAGTGGTAGAATTTTTAGCTGATTTTGTTTTCTTAGAAATACCCATTACGTTCCAAATGTTTTACTTTTTTAAAAGAAAACAGATGCTAGACTCTTCAGAAATAAAAAGCTGGAGCTTACTCCAACAAGCCTGACATTCTGTAAAGAGCGGCGTGACACTATGTAGGCAGGTAAAACCTGGCACTGTAAATGGAGAAAATGGACCGCAGACAGGCTGGAAACACTACGTGGCCTAAACAAGACACTGCAAGTTGTCCCCACAGCTAAGAAGATCCAAACTCCACAAATAAGGACTTAAAATTTCTCACTTCATGCTTCTTCCTCTGGGCTTTCAAGTGATAGCTTTGTTCTTGCTTCCTGGTAATTAATTATCAGCATCCTGCAGTAGATTCTAGGCTTCCATATCCGGGCCAGCACAGAACCACCGGCAGCGGCCCTCTTACCGGGTGGCGGTGGTTTGCTCTCCCATTCGGCGTTTTCCATCATCTGCTTAGCTATCCTCTCGGCGTTACACTGCTCCCGCTTCTGCTGTAGAAGCTGCTGAAGTTCCGATTTACACGTTGTGGTCCGGATCTGGTAGGTAGATGGTAAGACTGTACTACTTAAAACCTGTATTGTTGGTTTTCTATTTTGGACATTTGTCACTTCTGGAAGCTGCAAAACAGAAGAATTTATGTTATAAAGCAAAGAATACTGGATAAAAATGTACCCATGTTCTCTTTTCATGATATCAGCTTTGTTCCTTATTAACGAGCCAGTTTTCAAATCCATTTAAATTTAGTGACATTTGTTCAGTGAAGACCTCTTTAAAATAAAGTTTAACCACAAATATTACATTTCTAAACTTCTACACTATTTAAAAAAAAACTACCAGTAGAGCAATAACAAACAAAAATCCACAGAATTTAAGTGAATAGAAATAGAATTTATCAGTTGGTTAATATTTTTCATTTAAAACATAACTGGCTTAATGTGTAACAACATGGATGGAGCTTGAGGGTGTTATGCTGAGCGAAATAAGTCAGGCAGAGAAGGACAGATACCATATGTTTGCACGTATAGGTGGATTAGGAGGAAGCTAACGGAGGACCATGGGGGAGAAGAAGGGGAAAATAGTGGGGGAGAGGGAGGGAGGCAAACCATGAGAGACTCTTGAATGCCGAAAACAAACTGAGGGCTGATGGGGGTGGGGGAGACGGGAAGGGGGGTGATGGGCACTGAGGAGGGCACTGGGTGTTATATGGAAACCAACTTGACAATAAACTATTAAAAACTAATAATAAAAATAAAAACATAATTGGCTTAGGGAAGAGTTACCTTAAATTACAAATATATTTAAAATATATAAAGATCATAATTTCTCACAGATGGCAAACTAGGGACTTTTCTTCCAAAAATGTTTTTGCTATTTTACAGATATGTTATATTAGAGACAGAGTAAAAGGTTTAAAAGGTTCACTGCAAGCTAATTATAATCACAGTTCATAATGAGGTCTTCAACCCATAATTTCAGATCACTTTATTGGTGAGTACTCTAACACAAAGCCCTCTTTGATGCTTTCAATAACTAGACTTCCCCTTGGCTATAAAAGTAAAGATTAACCTGTTTTAGAAACAAACATGTCCTTAACTATAGAGAACAATCTGAGGGTTGCTGGAGGGAGGTGGGTGGGAGATGGACTGGATGGGGGATGGGCAGTAAGGAGGACACTTGTGATGAGCACTGGTGTTACATGGAAGTGATGAATCACTAAATTCAACTCCTGAAACCAGTATAATACTATATGTTAACTAAGTTACATTTAAATAAAATCTGAAGAAGAAAAGAAAGAAGCACATCCTCCGCTAAAGGACAGCTCACTATATTGACTTTTCCAGTGCAGTACACAGCCTTTAACCAACCAAAACAGTAGGAGGAGACAAAGGAGGAGACAAAGACAAAAGGATTACTGCCTAGATGGTAGTACCTGTGGAGAAGTCGATAAAGGGACACAAATGCCAGCAGAGGACTCAGAGCGAGGAGGCTTCCCCATCTGAATCCCTTCCTGGTCACCCCCTTTAGGTAGGGCCGGTGGCATGTTTGGTGGCTCCAGCGACCCAAACATGCTTTTCCATTCTTCATTTACATTTGAGTCTTGTTTTATGTGTTTTCTAGCTACAAAAACAGATGCAGAATGGTCAGTGTAAAGGAAACCTCTAAAACCAATAAGCACTTTTATTAATTTTTTTTTGGTTAGAGAGGGACAGCAATGGACTTCACATCCTATTTGTTCTTTATGATCTCTGACATATTTATATTTATATATGAACTCATTAACTCTCACTTCCTCTCTAGGGCACATGGAACAGATGCACTTTCAGTGTCATTAATAATTAGAATTAACTGCTTCCTAGTTTTCTAAGGTGAGCTCAATTTCAAATAACCACTTTATCTCAAGAGCCAACAATAAAAACAGCTTTTTCAAATGTCACCGACCACACTGATATGACCTATTTCCAGTATCAGTTACTTGGGACACAAACAAAATGTGAAAATCAACTGCTCTATAGTTACCTCCAGACTATAGAGATAAGAAGTCTTTTTAAAAAATCTTTCTTCAGGTAAAAAAGTACATTCAATAACACAAAGTTCTAGTATTAATGACCAAAATATGAGTTACCCATAAACTACATAAATCCCATAAACTACATAGTTTATGATATACTACCATATCATTTTGCAAAAATAAAATAGTACAAAGTAATATAAAGTATTTCACAACCTGCTTTTTCTCTCAACCAGATATACTAAATGCCTATTTAATCATTCCCCTACTAATGATCATTTCAATTATTTCCTTTTTTTACACTGAGAACATTCTTACATGTATTTCTTCACATGCCTGTCCTTTTTCTTGGGAGAAATTTTCAGAATTGAAAATAATGACTCAAAGAGTAAGAACATTGCTTTCTAAAAAGAATATGTTCAGTTTATAATCTCAACAGTGTATGAAAATGCCTATTTCCCTACACCCTTGCTAACAATAGGTGTATGATCAGTCTTTTTTGCTAATCACATAGGCAGAAAATGGTTTCTCACTGTTTTGCATTTATCTTTTCAAACATGCATTTCTATCCTTCTATCAGTTTTAAGTTCAAATCCTTCAATACTTTTCTTTTGGGATACTTGTGTTTTTCTTATCATCTGTATCAGTGCTTTACTTACTACGGATGTAAACCACTGATAATTAAGTTCCAAATACTTTACCTCAAGTTTGGCAGTTAGAGGTTTATTTTTAAATACAATTCAGCTGCCTTTAAAATCTGATATTGGAAAAGAGTGGCTTTTCAACACAAGTACTTGGAAATAAGTACATCTCCAAAAAAGGTTAAAGAAAGAATACACAAGATCTTAAAAACCTCATACAATCAAGGTCAACATCCTTGTCATAAGAGTTGACAGTTCTAAATTTCAAGACTTCAAATGATTAATTCTTCTCTGGTCTCTACTCTTGTTAGTTCATTGTTAATAACAAGACCTTTTTTCAATTCACTGGGCATTACCTACTAAAACAAATGAGATAATTATCTCATTTTAACATACACTACTGACTTTGGGTTGGTGTTTAGAGGATTAAAAAACAGGATTTCATCTTCAATCATACATCTCCACAAAGGAAACATAATTTTATTATTATTAAGAGTAGGGCTTTGGAGGGGCGCCTGGGTGGCTTAGTCGGTTAAGCGTCCGACTTTCGCTTAGGTCATGATCTCGCGGTTCGTGGGTTCGGGCCCCGCATCGGGCTCTGTGCTGACTGCCAGCTCAGAGCCTGGAGCCTGTTTCAGTCTGTGACTCCCTCTCTCTCTGACCCTCCCCTGCTCACGCTGTCTCTCTCTCTCTCTCCTAGAAATAAATGAAACATTAAAAAAAAAAAAAAAAAAGAGTAGGGCTTTGGAGTCCAGCTTTGGTTTGAAAGCCATTAATTTTGACAGGTTACATAAGCTCTCAACTGTTTATTCAATTCTCCATTTTTCCTCCCCTAAATCCACCTGTTACAAAATGGAGTCACATACAGTACACTTGAAAGTTCTACACCTGGAAAATATGACTTTTTATTTTACTAGTAATTAGCTACAACTAATATGCCTTATGAAATAATTAGCCTTATGAAATAACAACACACTAAACACATACATATATATAAATGTACTAACCTCGCTTGTCATCAGGTTCCTGTTTGGTTTTAACAAGATCAACTTGTCTCCCAATGATGCCTAATGCCCCTAAGTCAATGACACCTTTCTGACTGCTATCATGAAGATGGCTCTGGTCTACTATATTGGCCTTTGCTTTGTTAGATTTCATCATGAAGTCTTTCAGTGCCAAGAGTTTGTCTTCCTCTTCCTCTGTCATTCCCTAAAACCAAATAAAACATATGCTATAGGTTACTTTCAAAAGTAGTAACAGGCCTTGGAATGACTGAAGGGTCAAACCACTAATTTAAAATGTTAAGAGTCAGAACGGTAACATGAAGGAAACAAAGACAAGAGAAAAAAGAAAGTATCAATGTAGCAAAACATCTCTACTCTGATCTTCCAGCAAACCCTCTGTTATGACACTTTCTACTTTGTATCATAATTTATATCTTGATTTTCTTTCTTAATGGAAAAATTCAAGTATAATTCATCTTTGAAATCTCCAAGGAACTTAAAACAGTGCCTGGTATCTAGTAATCTTTAATATGTAACTGTGAATAAACAAACACATACTATCTAAACAAAAATTCTGGAAATAACAATATTAAGCAAAAGAAAGTATATGTACTTCAACCTTGCTCCTAGATGTGTTGAGAATATTAAATGAGACACACTATATGTGAAGGCACTCTATGATATATAAAACATTCTATATACCTCAGAAATTGATACCTGCTGGCTGACCTGCAAATGTAAGCAACACACCCTAAGATAACAGCATAATTAACGTCGGATTGCCTAAGTACATTCAAGCTCCATTACTTACTATATGTGTAACCTAGGGCAAATTACCCAATTTCTCTAAATGTCTACTGATTCTAGAAAATGAATATAATAAAGTAATTATTAGCACCCATCTCAATTTTTTGGAGGGGCTACTATGAAATTTTAGTTAAGTTAATCCACTCAAGGCACTTAGAATACTTGAAAATGACAAGCAATTAATACTAAATAACTGACTGAAATAATTCAATGTGAAACAAATATTCTGGGGTAAACAAAATAGTTATGCATTTTTTTCTTTACTTAGTGGATCTTAGTAGGAAAGCTCTCAGTTTTTTACCATTGAGTATGGGTGGGTTTTCCTTTACTTTCAAACCATCCACAGAATCCTCTATAATGTTTTTATTATGCCAATGGAAAAAATAAAATAAAATAGCAATTCCCCTGAAGCCTTAATTAGAATCCTACTTGAATTTAAGGTAATATTCACAATCCACAGTCACAATAGGGCACAAACAAACCCCAGAAAGTTAAGAAAGCTAAGAAAAAATGAAATAAAATTGCATTAAAGTACAATAATCATAGAGGGGATCTCTGACTGAACTTTTTCCCAATACTGGCCTGAAATTCTTCATTTACTTTTACTTTGCCTCCTAAAATTTGCTTAATGTAGACACTTTCACAGCTATAGTAAGAGTTCTATTCTTGTTAGACTACATTTTAGTTCACAAGAGAGAGATCTTGGTTCTAGCCCATAAAAGGAGGGTCATCACAAGAATCATAAGACCAATCCAGTAAGACAAGGACGTCCACTCATATCACTTTTATTCAACATAGTAATAAAGTCTGAGCTGCAGCAATTGGACATGAAAAAGAAATGAAAGGCATCCAAATTGGTAAGGAATAAATAAAACTGTCACTATTTGCAGACAACGTCATACTATACAGGTAAAACCCTAATAACTCCACCAAAACACTATTAGTACTGATAAATGAGCTCAGCAAGTTGCAGAATACAAAATAAATACACAGAAATCTGTTGCATTTCTATACACTAATAACAGAGCAGCAGAAAAAGTAAGCAAATTCCATTTACAATTGGACCAAAAAGGATAAAATGTCTAGGTATAAACTTAATCAAGGAGATGAAAAACCTATATTCTGAAAACCATACTTTGAAGAAAGAAATTGAATGGGAAATTTCAATTCAATCAAAATCCAATTCAATCAAAGAAACTGACACAAATGGCAAGATATACTCTGTTCATGAACTGAGAGAATTAATACTGTTAAAATGTCCATACTACCCAAACCAATCTACAGAGTCAGTGCAATCCCTATCAAAATACCAACATTTGTCACAGTACTCCAACAAATAATACTAAAATTTATATGGAATCACAAAAGACCCCAAATAGCCAAAGTAATCTTGAAAAAGAAGAAAAAAAGCTGGAGTTATCATAATCCCAAATTTCAAGACACACTATAAAACTGCAGTAGGAGAGCCTGGGTGGCTCACTTAGTTAAGTGTCTGACTTAGGCTGAGGTATGATCACACACCTCATGAGTTCAAGCCCTGCTTCAGGCCCTGTGCTGACAGTTGAGAGTCTGGAGTCTGCTTCACATTCTGTGTCTCCATCTCTCTCTCTTTGCCCCTCCCCTGCTCGTACTCTGTCTCTCTCTCTCTCAAAAATAAACACAAAAAATATTTTTTTTAAATAATAAACAAAGCTGCAGTATTCAAAAGACTATGATACTGGCACCCAAAGAAAGACACATAGATCAATGAAACAAAATAAAGAACCCAGAAATAAACCCAGACTCATATGGTCAATTAATCTGATAAGGAAGCAAGAATATACAATGGGAAAAGACAGTCTCTTCAATAAATGGTGCTGGAAAAACTGGACAAATACATGTAAAAGAATAAACCTGACCACTTTCTTACACAATACACAAAAATAAACTGAAAATAAATTAAAGACCTAAATGTGAGCCCTGGAACCATAAAATTTCTAGAAAACATAGGCAGTAATTTCCTTGACATGGGTCATAGAAACATTTTTCTAGCTATGTCACCTCAAGCAAGGGAAACAAAAGCAAACATAAACTACTGGGACAATCCAAAATTAAAAGCTTTTACACAGCAAAGGAAACCATCGACAAAGCCATCAATAACCAAAAATGACAACCTAACGAATGGGAAAAAATAGTTTTGCTACTGCACAGCAAAAGAAACCATCAAAACCATCAACAAAACAAAAAAATACCACCTAATGAGTGGGAGAAAATATTTGCAAATGATATATCCATTAAGGGATTAGTATCTAAAATATATAGGGGTGCGGAGCTGGCTCAGTCAGTGGAGCATGTGACTCCTGATCTCAGGGTTTTGAGTTTGAGCCCCACATCAGCTCTGTGCTGACAGCTCGGAGCCTGGAGCTTCCTTCAAATTCTGTGTCTCCCACTCTCTATACCTGTTCCCTGCTCACACTCTGTCTCTTTCTCTCTCTCAAAAATAAACAAACATTAAAAAAATAAAAATAAATATTTCAAAAAGAAAGAAAAGGAAAAGAAAAACCTGCACAATTCAACACCAAAAAAATAAATAATCCAATTAAAAAATAGGCAGAAGTTAGGGTGCCTGGGTGGCTCAGTGGGTTAAGCATCTGATTTCAGCTCTGGTCATGATCTCGCAGTTTCTGGGTTCAAGCCCCAGGTTGAGCTCTGTGCTGACAGCTTGGAGCGTGGAGCCTGCTTCAGGTTCTGTGACGCCCTCTCTCTCTGCCCCTTCTCCACTCACTCTGTCTCTCACTCTCTCTGGCCAAAAGACGTGTGAAAAGATGCTCAACATCACTCATCATCAGGGAAATACAAATGAAAATCACTGAGATATTCCTTCACACCAGTCAGAATGGCTAAAATCAAAAGGACAAGAAATAATAAGTGTTGACAAGGATACGGAGAAAAGGGAAATGTCATGCACTGTTGGTAGGAATGCAAAGTGTTACAGCCATAGAGCTGCCCATATGATCCAATAATTCCACTACTGGGTATTTATTCAAAGAATGTAAAAACACTAATTTGAAAAGATACATGCATTCCTATGTGTACTGCAGCATTATTTACAAAAGACAAAATTTAGAAAACAGCCCAAGTGTCCACTGATAGATGAATGAATAAAGATGTGAGATATACAGGGAATATTACTCAGCCATTACAAAGAATGAAAACCTGCCATCTGCAACAACATGGATAGATTTGAAGAGTATAATGCTAAGCGAAAAAAGTCAGAGAAAGACAAATCCCATATGATTTAACTAATAGAGAACTGATAGTTACAGGGGGGACGGGTGGGGGGAGGGAGAAATAGGTAAAGGAAATTAAGAGTACACATATCTTGAGCAGTGGAATAATGTATACAATTGTTGAATCACTATATTGTACACCTTAAACTAATATAACACTGTTATATTAGTTATGTATGTTAACTATACTAGATTCAATTAAAAAAAAAAAAAGGCTTAAAAGGATCAAACTAATTCCAACTGAGTTAACTGTACAACAGAACAATCCAACAGTGTATAAAGGAATTTAGCACGCTAACAACATAAAATACACAATCAACAGAGAAAGAAACCGGGTGGCTAGGGATCAGAGATTAGAGAAAAACTTACATTATATATCTTCCAATTATCTTTTTAATTTTACACCTTGTGTCTATATTACCAGTCAAAAAGTATTCAAAATAAATCTTTTAAAAATTAAAAATGTTAAGTATTTGTGATTTTTTTAAAGGAGGGAAATCAGAATATTCTTATTCTGTATTAGTGGATGATCAAATGGATACAAATAAAACAGAGGGCTCTTGTAGACGAGATTCCAAAAGAGCTATGCCATGTATCACCTCCAGGAGGTAAGTCCTATTAAAAATCTGGAGTTTAGGCAGATTCTAACTACCATTATGTTCCAGAAGTGTACTTTAAAAGTCTATTATCCACGGGGCACCTGGGTGGCTCAGTCAGTTTAAACATCTGACTTTAGCTCAGGTCATGATCTCATGGTTCGTGATTTTGAGCCCCACATCAGGCTCTCCATTGACAGTGCCGAGCCAGTTTGGGATTCTCTCTCTCTCCCCCTCCTCACTTCCCCTCCCCCACTTGTGTTTTCTCTCTCAAATAAACAAACTTAAAATTTTTTAAAAATTAAAAAAAGGTCTATTATCCAGAACCCTGAACATATTTTCCCACAGAAACAATGCCAAGCTGTTTTAAAATAGGTAAAAAGCCTATTTTACACGATGTACCTCAAGTACAGTCCTATACAAAAGAGCACTGTAAAAGTAAAAAAAATTGTAGGAGTATTCAGAATTCTCATTTGCAGAGGCTACAAGCATCCTTCCTTCTGTATCCCTGACATTAGGAATAGGGACTCAATTCCCACCTCCAAAGGCTCCCCTGACTCAAAGCCTCTGCAAGTAATGCCAAGAAACTCAGGTAGCGCAGGGACCAAAAAGAAGTAAAGGCGTGCAAGGGGCTGGAGGAGATGAACTGCACATGGAACCTTTCTAAGTCCATAAAAACCTCAGTCTCTCGGTCTTAGCTCCCTGTCCTTTGTTTTGAGGCAAGATGACATGTTGAAGGAGTATGGGATTTGGAGTTAAGACAGGTTTAGGCTCAATGTCAGCTTTGAAACTGAATGAACTGTGCGAGCATAGGCAACTTAACTATACTCTTTGGGCTGCAGTTTCCTTAACTACAAAGTGGGGATAACATCTGTTGTTCAACGTTGTTATAAGGTCAGTCACAAAATAGGGAAAGCACCAACTGCAGTGGTAGACTTGTTTTAGGTCATCGAAAAATGGAAGCTGTATTGTTCTGCTTTTACTTCTTCTGAGGACCTGAGAGACTCTGGCTTGCTCTCCCCTCTACGAGTAGTACCTGTCCCTTGAAAGCGAGTACTACTAACCCTTCAGAGTCTCCTAAAATTGATAGTAACAGAAACAACATAAAACAGAGGAAAACAGGTTCCTCTTTCCCTACTGATACAAATGAGGGTATGAATGACAGACAAATGAATACATCAAGCACTAATATTTCAGAGGAATACCAATCAGTGATTTCGTCATGATACCCAATAGAGAGGGCTGGCACTGTGGAAGCAGCACGGGTAGAAGGGTTTAGGAGAAGAGTAGGAAGGAGAAAGTAAGAAGGCTATGGAAACTGCTCTTCCCTCTCCCTCCTTTTTTACCCATGGCAGCGGCAAAATCTATGCCCACAGCAAGATGAAAAGCAAGAACCAAGGGCTAGAGTGGCTCCATGAAGTTAACTAATGAACTTACTATGAAATTTTAGTACAGAGGCTTTTAACGTAATACACAGAATTTGTAGGTGACTGAGGAGTACAAAGAGTCACACCATCTAAACCCAAAGACACATCTAAATTGGGGTGGTTTTTATTGCATGCTGAAATCGTTTTGACAAGGATTACTTACTCAAAAGAAACAATAGAAAAATGTGATTCAATATCCAGTTTTCCATAAATTGCTTTCAAAAATATAAAATACATCTAATGTATGAGACAAGACTAAACGAATACCCAAAGAAAAAGCTCTTTAGTAATTCAAGTCACATTAAATTAGATCTTCTAAAATATAGGAAACAGAACCACTGACCTGGAAGGGACATTTAGAGGCAATTCAAGCCTCCAGGCAAACTGAGACCTAAAAGAACCAAAATGGCTATTAACCAGGCTCCCTAGGAGATGGGATATTCGATATCCCATAGGAGATGGGATAATTCAGTATTCAATCACCGAAAGCAACATATGAGCATGAAAGAGCACTGGACACTCAGTGACTAGTACAATACAAGAAAGGATTTATATCTTCAAATTGATCTAATTCTCTCTGCAACTGAAGCATTTTCTCATCTTCTTGTTAGACAAGACATGACTGACAAGTATTCTCTAAACCAAAATGTCCTGCAGACTTAAAGACCGTCATTAAAGTTCTCTCTCAGTATTTGCTTTATGGCTCATTGAGCATTTATTCAGAAACTGTACTCTTTATTTCCAGCCATTTTCATTTCTATCTTTACTTCTCTAAGTTCCATATGTGCCTCTTAAAACAGGACACTGAATCCAGAATATTTCTAAAGAGGTTTTACTAATTCCAAGCATAGTAAAAAAGATTACTTACTAGTTTTAACATGATTTGTTGATACAAATTCACAGGCTTTTAATATGCAACTGTAACTGGTTTATTCAATCTAAAATGTATTCTAAATCCCAGTTATTTCTGCTATTTGCATGTAGTAGGAACTCTTCAGATTTGAACTAAAACCAATAACTTTCTGTGGTGCATCTGTGCTTTGCAATGTTACCTCTAATTGATTTTTTTTTTTTTTTGGTGAAATATGGAACTGACTCAAGAATATTACTCTAATTTAAGGTTATATCTACTTTCTCCCCTATTTATATAGGGAATAATCACAAAAAAAACTTAACAGGTCTCCCAGGATTCCTTACTTAGCTCAAACTAAGGTCTTATCATCATCCTAGCATCTCCGACATGCCAACGCAAATGTATATGATATTTGCCGGGTTTCATTTGTTATGATGCAACCTAATCAACCAAAAAATTTTTTCATAGCTAAATAGATGCTTGAATGTTTTTATGGAATTTTTGTTTCAATGTAAGATTTCCAAAAGATGATACAACCTGTGAGAGCAATTTCTTCAGAAGCTGTGCTATGGCAGGATCCTCTGGCGGAGGGCAGTCAGCGAGAGACCCATTTCGCTTCTTCTGGCGCATGTGAAGATGTCTGAACAAGCTAGTGATATCTTTAGACCTCAAAGCATAATCAAATATAGAACGACTTACTGGCTCTTTTAAAACACTGAGTAGAACAAGTTTCCTTTCAATCTATATTAGAAAAATAAAAAGAATCAACCAAAGATACAACATATTACAGTTAATTTCATATTCAGTAAACACAACTTGTGTTAACATAGGTATTTATTTTCTAAGAAAATGGGAGATACCAATACTTGCAATTTTTGCTTAAAAGAAAAAAAGAACGCTAGTAACCTTTAAGAGCTAAGGTTTTTCTTTTCATTGCTAGCATGTGAGTACACATCTGAGTCTTTCATATCGGAAGAAGAATAATATATACCCAGACTGGAAAATTTTATAAAATGACAAAGAGCCTCTTTCTAGATGCCAAATGTGAGGATGACCTCCTAGATGAAAAAAAGTACTTATGGCTGGGCACCTGGGTGGCTCGGTTGTTTGAGTGTCCGAATTTGACTCAGGTCATGGTCTCACGGTTCACGAATTCAAGGCCCATGTCAGACTCTGTGCTAACAGCTCAGAGCCTGGAGCCTGCTTTGGATTCTGTCTCCCTCTCTCTCTGCCCCTCTCCCCACTCATGCTCTGTCTCTCTGTCAAAAATAAACATTAAAAAAAAAATATATATATATATATACACACACACACACACACACACACACACGCACACATACAGCTACTATATATACATATATATATATACGTTCACAAAATCCTTCCCTGTATTATCCCCAAAGATACCCTCCTTGTCAACGCATATATAATAAAAAGGATGAGCATACAAACAGTATATACCAAGAGGACTTTCTTTGGACCTATTTCACTACCTGGTAAACTGGCCATCATAAAAGGGTATCTTTTGTCTAAATTCAAATTGTAGAAAGGTTAAGATTTATGAAGCATATGGATAATTAGCCTCTCAACTCCTAATCCTGGTCTTTCAAAAAAATAATATATACATATATTTGCTTTTATCATTGTTACAAAAATAACGCTAGATTTATTTTTTAATGTCAGGTTATAATAAACCACCAAGTTATTACAAATGCATGCAATTTTTAATTTCCAAGGATACTTTCTCCACACTGTATTATAAGAGTTCAATAAACAAACTTCTAAATTTTTTTTATCTTAGAGAGACAGAGAGAACATGAGCAGAAAAGAGGGGCAGAGGGAGAATCTTAAGCAGGCTCCACACACAGCACGGAGCCTAAGGCAGGGCTTGAACCCTAGGATCATGACCTGAGCTGAAAATCAAGAGTAGAACGCTCAAATGACTGAGCCACCCAGGTGCCTCTCAGAAATTTCTAAACAGAATAACTAGTTAAAAGTAGTAAGAATCTCTAGACCTTATTTCCAAGAGAACTTCAAAAAATTTTAGAAGAAAGGGGTACCACACTCAGTGTGGAGGCTGCTTAAGATTCTCTCTCCTGGGGCGTCTGGGTGGCTCAGTTGGTTGAGCAGCCGACTTCAGCTCAGGTCATGATCTCATGGTCTGTGGGTTCAGGCCCCACGACAGGCTCTGTGCTGACAGCTCAGAGCCTGGAGCCTGTTTTGGATTCTGTGTCTCCCTCTCTCTCTGCCCCTCCCCCACTCATACTCTGTCTCTTCTGTCTCAAAAATAAAATAGACTTTAAAAAATTTTAAAAAAGGGGCGCCTGGGTGGCTTAGTCGGTTAAGCATCCGACTTTTGCTTAGGTCATGATCTCGCGGTTCATGGGTTCACGCCCCGCGTCAGGCTCTGTGCTGCCAGCTCAGAGCCTGGAGCCAATTTCAGAGTCTGTATCTCCCTCTCTCTCTGACCCTTCCTGCTCACACTTTGTCTCTGCTCTCTCCTAGAAATAAATAAAAATGATATTAAAAAAAAGGTCTCTCTCCTGCTCACTCCTTCTGTGCTCCTGCTCTGGAAGGAAGGAAGGAAGGAAGGAAAGGAAGGAAGGAAGGAAGGAAGGAAGGGAGGGGAAGGAGGGAAAGGAGGAGGGAGGGAGGAAGGAAGGAAGGAGAGAAGGAAAGGGAAGGGAAGGGAGAAGGGAAGGGAAGGGAAGGAAAGGAAGGAAGGAAGGAAGGAAGGAAGGAAGGAAGGAAGGAAGGAAGGAAGGAAGGAAGGATGGAAGACAGATGGGTGGTTGGGAGAGATGCAACTCTTGATCCTGGAATCAAGTTCAAGCCCCGCACTGGGTGTAGAGATTAAAATTCAAAAAAGAAAGTAAGAAAAATGGCATATTTTCTAGTAGTATTACCTTTCATACATATATAAATTGCTGAGATAAAAATTAGAAATTCTACAAACTATGAAATAAAGAATGATGACCCCCAGAAAAGAATAAATCTATGAGGAAAAAGGACAGAAGGCACAGCCAAGCTTCCTCATTTCCAGAACATATCCAATCATTTTTCTCCAACCAAAGGGAAGGTTCATTGGAATATAAAAGTACTAGGAGCCCAAATTATGTAAATTCGTAAAAGGGAAATTGATTTTACTAAAAAATTGGATATTTATGAACATTTTAACAGACAGAATCATATCTCAACATTTACTGAATTTAAACAGATACCTATTTTGATAGTGAATTTTCCAGGAAGATGAAGGGTGTAAACACTGACAAGTTGGGTAAAAAACTGCCTTATACAAACCAAATACCCAAAGTTTATTATCAAGTGCTATACTGGAAAGGTAGGGGGTAGAGGGAGGCAAGCCATTAGATTCAAAAAGATTAAATAAGATTTTAAAAGATAAGATTTTTTAAAAAAAGAAAAAGAACAGAAAAGAAATCAGAACCAGTTAGTGATCCAAAAAACCAAACATCTGTAAAAGGCCTTTTCCAATTTAGTATAAATGCTGACTTTGGCTGAAATCAGCTATACTTTTCACAATAAAAGCAGAGGTCCATCAATATACATTTCCACTGTATTTCCCCTTAACATCAGATGTTTTACAACTCTGCACATAAGAAAATAAAAGTATGAACAACTGAGTGCTATATGATGCATAACATGATGGATAACATAATAGCGTCTTGAACTTTTCTCACCATTGTTTATTCCAGTAACATTAGCTAGCTTAAGGGAACGTGAAAATGCTGCAGCCCAATTTAAATCTTATAAATTTAAATAAAAATAGGACTCTCTAAACCTTTTTTTAAAGTAGTGCAGTTTAGAGAGGACTGACTCCAAGTTGGAACAAGCATACCTGTATTATTGGTTGGGTAATATATGGGTCAAGATAAGGCATCAGTTTGCAGTATACATCCGCTGTACTTATTTGATGAGCCACCACTGTGATAAATCCTACAGCACCATAGCGTATCCACAAATTGGGATGACACAGAAATGGGGCTAATAAGGAAAAGAAAAAGGTATGGATTTAAACCATGCTCATAAATAGCTTCAACCTATCAGGATAAACAAATTTTCACGTTATAACACAACTAATAAAGGGATTATACCACAATGTTACTTTACTATCAGCTGCTTTCACATACTCAATTATTCTAAGGCATAAACTCAACTCAGTGTACTGACATTATAATTTTCCCTATCATAAATACCATAAAAGAATATAAACAGCACTTCTCTGACATTTTTTTTAATGAAACGGTTTGATCAAATCTAAAATATCATTCATATATTCATTCACAAGACAGTATGAATAGAAACTAAAGGCAGAAAATATGATACCCATTTTTTTTTCTTATTTCTAAAATTTACATCCAAGTTAGTTGGCATAGAGTGCAACAATGATTTCAGGAGAAGATTCCTTAATGCCCCTTCCCCATTTAGCCCATCTCCCATCCCACAACCCTCCCAGTAACCCTGTTTGTTCTCCAAATTTAAGAGTCTCTTATCTTTTTGTCTCCCTCCCTCTCTTTATATTATTTTGCTTCCCCTCCCTTATGTTCATCTGTTTTGTATCTTAAACTCCTCATATGACTGAAGTCATATGATATTCGTCTTTCTCTAATTTCACTTAGCATAATACCCTCTAGTTCCATCCATGTAGTTGCAAATGGCAAGATTTCATTCTTTTTGACTGTCAAATAATACTCCATTGTATATATACACCACATCTTCTTTATCCATTCATCCACTGATGAACATTTAGATGCCCATTCTTAAAGAGTTTAAAATATACAATTAAACCAGAAAAGTAAATGAATGTTCTTTTCATTCCTTTTGACTGTGTTGTGTATTACACCTGAAAATCAAGGACTTCAACTAATCAAAGATTTTGAATAAAATTCAAACTTTTAAACACCTGATTTAGAATAAAACTTTTAAAAGAAAAAAAATATACATACATACATAGACATATTTGTTCTGAATATGCAGAAGCATCAGCATTGAAAAGATATTAATTTTATAAGAAATTTAGCATAATGGAGAAATAACCCTGTCACATGCTAATATTACTTATAGAAAAAGGGGAAGGAGAAAAAAATTGTTCAAAGTATCTGTTTCCAAAGTTCTGCCATTTCCAATTCTTTTAATTATACATGAGGAGGTTTGGTGATTTCATAAGCACCATGCAGCCTCTGATATATCCAACAAAGGAGGGTTAGCAGTTTCCCTTTGACAAAAGGCAAAATGAGGACTGGAAAAGCATTGAAAAACCTCCAAAAAGTAGCTAAACGTAAAATGACTTGGCAGGAGTTAGGCGTGAGCTTGAATTATCGGTCCTAATTCTTTACGTTACCTCTATTACTGCACTCAGAGTATACAAAGAGTACTTCTCTGCCTCTTGCTTTTAGTTCAGTCTCATTAACCTGCTCTGGCCAATAAGATATTAGCAGATACAACACTAACAGAGGCTTGAAATGTGCTACACAGCTAAGCTTGCTGTCTCATGCTTCTGCCATCGTCCAGAACATAACCTGGAAAACTGCTGCCCATATAACATGGGCACCAGAATGAGGCAGATGGATTACTGTCACCCCAGACGATCTAGAGATACAAAGCCTGGAGAGAGCCACCCATACAGCCAACAGATGCATGAGGAGAACCTTACTGAAGCATTTACTGAGATTCGGTGGTCGAGTGCTACATGGCATTGCTGTATCAGAAAGTAGCTAACTAATACAAAGAACCTAAAACACTGAAGAGGATTTCCTATAAAACAGTGTGCTTGATCTTTTCTCTATTCCAATACATTCCAATTATCTGGGGACAAGCACAAGGGAAGGGAGTATTGTTAAAATATAAGTGGGAAGAGTGTAGTTTTTTTAAAAACTGACAAAGAAATCATGATGCCATCATCACCACCATCATTCCCTTTAAGAATCACTACAACAGACTACATATAAAAACAGAACAACAGAGAAGTGTGTATGATTTATCTTGCTTTAAGCAGGTGCTTCTAAGATATTTTTTTCTTTGAAATAGTTCAAAATGCCAATCAATAATTGTTTATTTGATTCTTCTTAGCAAGCCTTTTTTTTTTTTTGCCCCCCAACAGATAGTACCAAATTCATTTCCAGTTCTAAGGCAGTACCTCATCCAAGAAGTTATACCATATTGATTTTATTCTATACCTAAAGATAATTATTTATTTTGATGCTAAACTAAAGATACAGAGTGTCCCATTTGTTCATCCTATGATCAATGACAAGAAAGAGCAGAACCCAGAAAAATCTCTGAAAAATAGGAGGAGGTGTAAAAAAACTATCTTAAGATGATTTTTGCTTAAAAATTTACAGACATCCATTTTTCAGATTTTAAAAATGCTAAGTATAAACTACATTAAGTCTCAAAAATAGTTTCCAAGTAATTAGGCAACAGAAGAAATGTATTATATGAAATTAGAACATACATATTTATATAGAGAGAATATTAATTAAAATAAGGAAGGATCAAAGTCAAAAGCAAGAAAAACTTGACCCGTAAAGGTAATGACACTTTTACAGGAGAGAAAAGAAAACACTGATGTGAGAATTCAGAAAATGAAAATAAGCAGGAAAATATTCCACGTAGCAAGATATGCATGTTAAGACAATATATTCTCAATTTAACATTGTTAAGGAAACACTGCTTTCTATATCTGCCTCATACTACCGCACTCAGTAGCTTAACATTTCAGTATAATAAAGATTCTCATCATGATTGTGGTGCCAATACTCAATAACTACAATTAAATTTATAATTATTTTTATAACCATCAAAAATTCAAATCAAATTAGGGTTAAAAACTGAAAGAACAATTATAGATATTAGACTATAAAGAAATCTACACATGCTTAAATTTTCCACAATTTTTTTGAAAAGCTACATTCATGTTTTTAAATTTTCCAGAAATTTTATGCATTTCTACTAGCTACTACCTATTTTCTCAACAATCAAAATAAATAATAACCCCTTTGTCTTTTTTCTCTGAGGATTGCCTTAAGAATAACCTATAACCAAATCTAACTAATTTTGGCTTTCTATTAATTTTCCTTGGAACAGCAATTTTATCCAAAAAAGGCAATTTTCTAAGATTCCATGTACTCTCAGGACAGAGCCAACTTGATATCTTACATTGCTTACTTTCTTAAAATGTGATAAGAAGACTAAAAGTTCCAAATATTCTTAATTTTACTATGCATCATATTTACTTGTTTGCCCTTATTCTGAATTTTAAGTTGAAGGAAATAGGTAAACGCTATAAAAGCTAAACATTAATTCTTTTCATAGTTTAATAAAATTATTAACAGTGGGGCGCCTAGATGGCTTAGCTAGTTAAGCTTATGACTTTGGCTCAGGTCATGATCTCACAATTTGTGAGTTCGTGCCCTGCTTCAGGTGAGCTGGTACTCCCCTTTGGGTGAGCTGGTGCCCCCCTTCAGGTGATGCCTACTTCTCTCTCTCTGCCCCTTGTGGGATTCTCTCTCTCTCCTTCTCTCTCTGCCCTCACTCACTCGTGCCATCTCTCTCTCCCCCTCTCATAAATAAATAAAATTATTAACAGTAGTAACTCCAACACTATGAATTCTTAACTGGTAATCAGTGCAATGAGAGATGTCATAGACAATCCTGTACATTCAATTCCAACTTAACTTGTGGTAAAGTGTTCAAAAAATAAGTCCACTCTTCAGAGCAGTTAAGGACTTTATCTACATCACATTAAACAAAACAAAACAAAATTTATTTTTCAAGTTAAAGACTTAACTACAGATAAAAACAAAGAGGTATTTCCCAAGCTGGGCTAGAGGACCAAATGATCCAGCCTGTTTTCCTGTCAGTCTCTAATATACATGCAATCATGCATAAGCATGCAAGTATGAGTGCATGCGTGCACACACACACACACACACACACAGGACAATAAAGTTGAAAATCTGACTCTATATTTTCTAGACCTTTTACAATGCTCTATCATTTACTTCTCTTAAGACATCCTAACTTTCTCCTTCTAATTTTGAGAAACAGAAACTTACCAATATCACTGGCAAATTCATAGACATGGGGCTTTTGTAGCAGCCCTAACTGGCACATACAAGTAAGGGCATTAAGAGCTTTAACAATAACAAATTCCTCAGCATCACTAAGACCTTGTTGTAGCAGGGGTTTGAGAATTGAGGAGCTTTGCCAACCAACATAGGCAGCAACACCTGAAAAAGAGAAGCAACATTACATGATTATTCTATACCTGAAAAGTACAAATACCATTAAGTTAAACAATAAAATTAATCAAAACCCAAATATATTGAGCAACAATCCAGGAAAGCACATCGTACTTCCTACTCAGCACAATAAATGAAAAAGATTCACACCAAAGCAAATCATCAAGAAATGCTGGAACACCAAGGGGAAAAAAGATCTTAGAACTTATAGAAAAAGAAATATGCCCCCCAAAAAGGAAAGAGGAACAATGAAAATGATATTCACAAAACAATATTTAACAACAATGGAGGCTAGAACACAACAAAGCCTGACCTCCAAAGTTATGAAATAAATTTTACACTTAAACTGCCAATAAAATCAGAGAACAAAAATAAGTTATTTTGCAACATGCAAGGACCACCCAGGTTAACTTCCGATGCAACCCTTCATAAGAAAGTTTCTTGAGGATGTACTTCAGCAAAATAAAGAAAATGCAGAATATACAAAATGGTAGATATAACCTAGGAATTCAAGGAGAAAAACTGGTAATAGCTAGCAAGGATTCAGAAACCAATCAGCCAAATTAGAACTAAAAGCCAATAAATTTCCAAAATGTTATCAAAAACAAAAATGGAATAGAAACACATGAATGGTTAAGTCAGTTAAGCATCTGACTCAATACTGGAACAGGTCATGATCTCATGGTTTGTGGGATCAAGCCCTGTGTTGGGTTCCATGCTAGCAGCAAGGAATCTGCTTGGGATTCTTTCTCTTTCTCTCTCTCTCTCTCCCCCGGACCCCCGCCCCCAAGTTGCACACACACTCTTTCTCACTCCTCTCAAAATAAACAAATATTAAAAAGAAATTAAAAAAAAAAATAGAAAAATGGAATAGATTACAAACAACAGATAAAACTTCTAAGAGAGAAGTTTGATATTATAAAGTGAAGAAGTATTACTTCTCTCAAAAAGGAAAACAAAGGAATCTGAAACTCCAGAACAAAAAATTGTTCAAGAACACTGAGGTACAAATAAAAAGTAAATTAAAATGTACAATGTCCTTAATAATCTGAAGACATAAAGGAAAAGCTATTGATGACACTCTAAACATTCTCAAGTGATAATGGAGTCATGGCATTGGAACTATGGAGAAGCAAATATAAATTTAGTACACCACTTGGCTCTAACGTCAATGAAATTTACATAATCATAATCATGTAAATTTTGTTTTGAATTTTGAAACAGTCTGTACAAAGCACAAGACTTTATCATGAGTACAGAACAAAATGTAAATATTATCAACTATAACAATGCATTTGTTAGTTAAACTGTCAATAACTGGTTGAAATAATCAACCAACAAAGAAAAGGAGAGACAGAAAGAAAGGGTCACTCATCTCCTTGTAGTCCAAATGGGAAGTAGATTTAATTATTTAAAGTTATAAAAATAGCACATTAAAAACTAAAGCACTGAAAATAGTCATCTACATCCCAAAAAAAGAGGGGAAAAGGGACAAGGCATGATATGAGTTAAATCTTTATATGGCAGAGAAAAAAGTCAGGAGATATAGTCTAAAGTCAAAAATTCTTAAAAGCAGTATAAAAATACTAGAGATATGGCAATCAATCAACACATGAAGGTATCAAACTAAAAACAAAATCCAGAGTAGTTGCCTCTGGAAAATGCAACTGATGTTTTTCATACATTACTTTACAGATTTTAAATAATTTACAAAAGCATATTTCTCCTATAATTGAAAAAGTAATTATAGAAATTTTTTCTTGGGGCACCAAGGTGGCTCACTCAGTTTAAGGTCCAACTCTTGATTTTGGCTCAGGTCAGGATCTCATAGTTCGTGAGTTCAGACTCCATGTTAGGTTCTGTGCTGACAGCACAGATCCTGCTTGGGACTGTCTCTCTCAAAAAACAAATGAGATTTTTAAAAAACACTTTAAAAAACTCTTTTCTTTTAAAAAAATTTTTTTTAATGTTTTATTTATTTTTGAGAGAAACAGAGACAGTGTGAGCAGGGGAGGGACAGAAAGAGAGGGAGACACAGACTCTGAAGACTGGGTCCAGGCTCTCAGCTGTCAACAAAGAGCCTGACACAGGGCTCACACTCACGAACCATGAGATCATGACTTGAGCCGAAGTCAGATGCTTAACCGACTAAGCCACCCAGGTGCCCCTGTTTTTTTCTTTAATAAAAGGAAAAATACTACCTAAAATTCCAGTGAATTCTATTTAGGAACTTTATAAACTGAAATGTATAATAAGCCAAAATAGCTCAAAATATTTTGAAAAATAAGACTGACATCTTGAGAACCTATCCTACCAGATACTAAAGTTGCTTATATATACACAATTAAAATAAGTATGTTATAACTATATTAGACACTTATGACAATATGATATAAACAATTAAAATATTTTAAAATTAAAAAAATAACATAAAGGTATGATTCAAAATACATATGAATTGATCAATAGGTGGTGGAAGTTGTAAACACCATCTTTTCCAGAAAAAAAGAAGTGAAAATAAGAAGAAAGAAGAAAGCAAGGGGACAGAAAGATATGAGAAGCAAAGTAGAGTAGGAACAGTTAGATGAATCCAAGATGTAAGACTGAGATGAATCAATAAACTAATACAAAACAGTAGAAAAAACCACCAACAAAACGACCTCCTGAATGGGAAAAAATATTTGCAAGTGATATACCAGATACGAGATTAATATTCAAAATATATAAAGAACTTATACAACTCAACACCAAAAAAAACAATCCAATTACAAAATAGGCAGAGGACCTGAATAGACATTTTACCAAAGAAGACATACAGATACATGAAAAGATGTTCAACATCACAAAACACGAGGGAAATTCAAACCAAAACCACATCTCACCTTACACCTGTCAAAATAGTCAGAATCAAAAAGACAAGAAACAACAAGAATTTGTGAGGATGTGGAAAAAAAAAAGAATCATTGTGCACTGTTGGTGGAAATGTACATTGGTGCAGCCACTGCAGAACACAGTATAGAGGTTCCTTAAAAAATTAAAAATAGAGATACCATATGATCCACTAATTCCACCACTGGATAGTTACCTAAAGAAACTAAAAACACTAATTTGAAAAGATATATGGACCCCTATGTTTATTGCAGCATTATTTACAAAAGCCAAGATATGGAAGCAACCCAAGTGTCCATCAATAGATGAATAGATAAAGAGGTGGTGTATATATACAATAGAGTATGACTCAGCCACAAAAAATAGATCTTATCATTTGCACCAACATGGATGACTAGACGGTATTAAGCTAAATGAAATAAGTCAGAGAAAGACAAATATCATATGATTTGACTAATAAGTGGAATCTGATAAACAAAACAGACTAAAAAACAAATAAAAAGCAGAAACAGGCCCATAAACACAGAAAACAAACTCGGGGTTGCCATAGGCAATGTAGGATGGGGCAGTGGGCAAATGGGTGAAGGGGCAGTGGGAGATACAGGCCTCCAGTTATGAATGAACAAGTCACAGGGATAAAAGGTACAGTACAGGGCATACTGTCAACATACGGTGCAGCTGTAACTACACACACACAATTTTATAAGTGACCAAATATAAAATTGAAAAGATCAGTACAAACAGGTAGAAAGTGACCCATTATTATTTAAAAAGAAAAGTATTAAATCTTGGGTCAAACGTGACAATCTATTCAATATAAAGTCCATTTTTTTTCTAATTTTGAATCTAAATGTAATTGGAGTCATTCAGGTCTAATACAAAATGTCTCTCTTCTTGCAGATAAGTCAAAAATTGTAGATTTTTAAAAAAGTGAAAAAAAACCTAATTTTTCATATTTTCAGTTTACACAATGCATAGCATGCAAACTTTAATTTTCTTCCTAATATAATTGATTTTCAGGGCACTTGGGTGGCTCAGTTAGTTAAACATCGGACTTCAGTACAGGTCATGATCCCATGGCTGATGAGTTCAAGCCCTATGTCAAGCTCTGTGCTTACAGCTCAGAGCCAAGAGTCTGCTTCAAAAACGGTGTCCCTTCTCCCTCTCTCTGCCCCTCCCCCGCTTGTGCGTGCTCACTCGCTCTCTCATAAACTTTTAAAAATCAATTAATTTCCTTTATTTTAGTTGATTTTCAATCATACTGGTAGCTTAACTGCTATTTTCTAATTGTAACAGTTATTTTCTAATGCATGTTTACTATTAAAAAAATTGTACAGAGAAAACATAAAGAAAATATTCACCTATAATCCCAGCCTCAGAGATAATCACTATACAAACCTTAGTATATTCCGGACCTCTTTATAAACATATAATTTGTTATTGTTACTTTCTAGAACCTACTTCAGTCACTATAATAGTATTTCATGATACTTTCTCAGGTCATTAAATATTTTATTTATTTATTTATTTTTGAGAGAGGGAGAACATGCTTACAAGTGGGGGAAGGGCAAAGTGGGAGGAACAGATGATCCAAAACAGGCTCTGCACCAACAGGCTGACAGAAGCAGGCCCAATGCAGGGCTCAAACCCAGGAATCGTGAGATCATGACCTGAGCTGAAGTGGGATGCTCACAGACTGAGCTACCCAGGCACCCCTAAATATTCTTTTAATAGTTTTTAATGACCACACAGTATTCCTTCATATGACTATACCACAGTTCAATTAACCAATCCCTTAACCACCTAAGACTTTCATTATCCAAAAGTAGCATAAAGACAGACATGGTAGGAGCTCATTTCATTATTAATGAAATTTGGTAGTATCGTCACCTATCTCTCAGACCTCATGGAAGTACTGTTTGAGAATAATTCAAAATCTTAAAGATAAATTTTAAAACAAGTGGAAAAACATACCAACTATGCTATCAAAAAAAGCTCCACGTAGATGCCAATCATTCTTATCATTTAGGAAAGTGATCATGTGTGACAATAAAACATCATTGGCTTTCTGACGTCCAAAGAATACGCACAGCCGTGTTATTCCATTTTCCATCAAGGTTTGTTTCACAATATTTTCAGGGTCACTTAGCAAAGTGACAACTTTCTGCTGGACCATTTCATGTAAGGCTTGCAGCTCTTAAAAAGAAAAAAAAAAAAAAGTAAAGATAGGATCCATTTCCACCCCCACCCCCCCCCGCCAAGATACAGACCTAGTCTTGTTTCAGAACAATTAACAGAAGTCACCATAAAAAGTCTGTAATCATTAAATGTTTCCACTCTTTAAAGTTTTGTAGGCTAGATGGGAAACTGAAATATAAACTGAAGAACATCTGATAAGCAGATGCCACAAGCATGGTTACCATCTCATTAATTAAACAGATCTATTTTTAAGGCTCAAGGAGAAAACTATGGGAAAGCATGAAAAAGACCATACTGCCACCAATAAAGTCAATTTAATCAAGAACTTCCTAATACTAGACTGGTTAAGGATATACTCCAATGGTACAAATTAATACTTTTAGAAGCATTTTTAAAGTCTGTTTATTTTAGAGAGCAGAATATACACTGCAAACCCTGTCAAGGCTTTACAGGATCTGGCCACCACCTTGTTCTCTGACTTTATCTCCTATTTACCCTCCCTTTTTCCTTTCCCTTCTAAATTGTAAGCTCAACAAGAGGATCTTTTCCATCATTCACCACTGTGTTTCTAGTGCTTAGAGTTAAGCACACAATCATCTGATACACAACTGCCTGATGCAGAGCTTATAGTGTAACAATTATCCGTTGGCTAAATGAATGAGGACAGAAGCCTCTCCTGGTGCAGCCAAGGAATAAGGTGGTCTGATATGCAAAATACTATGTTCACATTAGGACAAACTTTAGATTAACTCCCAAAAAGGTTTAACACCTAACTAACTTCATTATCTAAAAGGTCCGATTACATGGTTACAGAATGTAAAACAGTATTATTTTCTAAGTAATCCCATGAAAAAAGCAGGGATTTCCTTTCTGACACACCTCCTTTAAGCTCAAAATTATTCTATTGCCTTCAACTGCAGAGAATATATGCTGTCTAAAACTGATGCCATTCTAACAAGCAACAGAGCCACTACCATCGTCTATAGCATAAAAATCTCGAAACTCAACTTCTCTAGCTTTTCTAAACCAGAAACATACTAGAACAGATCTAAATGTATTATTTTACTTCTAAATCTTAAACTCAATAAACATTAACTAAAAGCCTGCTAAAAGTTGTATGTATACAAAGAAACTTAAGACATGAACTTTGGCCCCAAAGAGTTAACCATCACATCCATTCATTTAAAGTAAAAGGTGTGGGTTTTGAGGTATACTAACATACAGAGAAAATGTTTAGATTCTTTAGCTATGATGTTTTCAATTTTTTTTTTTTTGATCATGTAGGAATTATACAATTTAACTAGCTTTACTATTAACACAAATCAATTGTGGCTGAAAGACAACTGAGCTTAGAATCTGTGGAAAGAAGCTGATCATTTTCCAGTAACAGTGCATGAGAATAGAAAGAACAGACACTAAGGACCTTTCCTACCTACAAATACGGTATTCTTTCAGCTTACATGAAAATTATGATAGCTTCTTACAAGTCTACATTAGTAATTCATTATAAATAATAAGTCTGGAAAAGAAAATCATACTACCTGTGTCATAATTTCCATTGGGATGTGTAACTTCATCTATTTCTTCACTATTTGGGTCATTTTCCATATTGAGATTTTTTAACTGTACTAATTCCAAGAATCTCAAAGCTGTTTCTGCCAGCAGAGCTATGTTTTCTATATGAGAGAAAATGTATAATGGTTATGATCTCAAATCCTTATAACGTTTGTAACTTTTCCTTCCTGTCTTTATACATGTAAGTAATAATCATAAAACTCTTCTCCCTTCCTTTTTTTATTTATGCCTGTGCCTGTAGCCTTCTTTCACTCCCATTTCTGTGCTTTTTTTTTTTTTTTAAGTAGGGTCCACGCCCAGCTAGAGCCCAATACAGGGCTTGAAGTCATGACCCTGATATCAAGATCTCAGCAGAAATCAAGAGTCAGATGCTTAACCAACTGAGCCATCCAGGTGCCCCCACTTCTGTGCTTCTTAACATATGGTCACACCAGCCAACAACTGCACTCTCTTCCTCTTTAGCAGTAAATACCCCTGAACATAAAGTTTAACTATCTTATTCAAGTCTAAGACTCACTTTTTCCTTAATTTTTAACATCACTGCAATTGAGGTGCATCTCACAAGAGTGGAGATTGTGAGTCTGTCAAATGCAGTGATCACCCTCATCTTGGAAGTCCCACTCCCCACCCCCACCAGGTTCAACACTGTTCTGAATAGAACAAAAATTTACCTCTAAATACCGAAAATGTAAATATCCTATAATGCCTAAAGATGGGAGAATCTGGGCCATCCTCTGATAAACATCAAAATCCTAGATGAATGTCCCCACTTTAATGAACGTATCTTTATTAGGAAAAGTCTCTTACTTTCCTGGGCATTTCTAAAATTTTACTAGATCTATGTCTATTTCCCCATTTAAGATACAACACATGTGAAAGTTTACATAATATACAAATCTATACCACTTCTGAGTTTTAAAAGAATACTGTAAAAGGAATTTAAAATTTTATTTTAAAATTTCATAATTACTGACATGTGGTTTAATTATATTTGACCATTCAAGTTCAAATAGATTTCTGGCTCTCCTGAAAAAAGAAAGCAGTTTTAACATGCACTAAGCCATGATGAAGGATTACAAAGCAAGGTACTAGCACCAACCTAGGGTTACCATGGACTCTCACCATAAAGAAAAGCAGAGCTGCTTCAGAATCAAGGTACAGACCAGCAGTTCTGAGAACTGAGAAGGAGACCAGATACATTTAGACCATATTATGTAGCCTCTCCCATTCCCAATTTCCTCACTTGTAAAATGAAGGTAATATAACATCTATTGTTTAACGTGGTTGCTAGGGTTAGTTGCAAGAGAGAGATAAATCTTAGAATCGGGAATGTACCTTAAAACTATATATCTCTTGCAACCAATCCTTGCAACCTTGAGCAGTAGATGCTCTGACACACAGGTTTTCCAACAAATAGTAGCTATCATTTTTATGCTATCACTATTAGTAATTGACTGTCACTATGGTAATATAGCACCTACACCTCAGAACCTTAACTATTTAACACAACGGAGAACAAATGAAGACCAACAGTAGGTCACGAAACGTTAAAGAAAGATATAACTTGTTTTTAAAACTTATAAATTTTTATTTAATTCTATCGGGCTCAATTCTTTATATTTGCAAAATGATTTATAAATATGCTTTGTTACAAATGATAATCTCAAATGTTAAAGAAATCCTGAATTTTCTAGGCCTGACATGTATACCTATACAGTTATGGAAACCAGAAATGATAAATAATAGGCAATAGATAAATATAAATAAAAACATACATATAGGGAAAAATAAACTCAACAAACCAATCATTTTGTGGATGTGCCAGAGATAAGGCCAGGGTCCAAAGACCATTTTTCATATGCTTCATTAAGATAAAGACAGGCAAAGACTAAAATTAATAAACCTAGCAAGTATCTTTCAAAAAAGTAACAATATCATCACCACATATTATGTACTATTTACAAAGACCAAAACAGAATCACTGATTTCCAGTTGATATTAGAAATAAACTACAAATTATGTTAATATTTCAGGGACATTTTCCACTCAAAAAAAAAGTATGCAAAATTAATTTGGGGAACTAAAAACATCAATCTGTATCACTTGATTTTACGAGGAAGAATTACAAGTAAAACAGGTAAGTGTGTTATAACCTTATCACAAAGAAACCACACACCTTAAGCACTACAGTAATGAAAGAACCTTAAAATTCAGTAATAGGCTAAGTTGTTTCGACATCAAATTATCCAGCAAAATTCGTCTCTTGCAATAGCAATAGACCTGTCTCCTAAAGCTGATATTCAAACTAGCAAATCTGTTCAGAGAAACTTTATAAAGGCCCAAAGACACTAGATCAGAGCACATACTTATAAACATTAATCTTCCTCCAAATGTAGGGGCGCCTGGGTGGCTTAGTCGGTTAAGTGTCCGACTTTCGCTTAGGTCATGATCTCGCGGTTCGTGGGTTCGAGCCCCGCGTCGGGCTCTGTGCTGACTGTCGGCTCAGAGCCTGGAGCCTGTTTCAATCTGTGACTCCCTCTCTCTCTGACCCTCCCCTGCTCATGCTGTCTCTCTCTCTCCTAGAAATAAACAAAACATTTAAAAAAAAAAAAATCTTACTCCAAATGTAGTATACTCAGTAAAAGATCCTGTATTATATACTTCCACTTGATAATTCTGATCAAAAAAGAGTACACACAAAAGTTGAGTCCCAGGAAGAGATTAGCTATAAAAATTATTAAACTGTATAGAAATAGTTCAAGGCCCACAATTAACCCCTGTAATTCCCAAAGACATCAGAGAAACAAGAGGTAGTATAGTCATTAATTTCAAAAACATGAGTGGCTATTTCCTGGACAATAAACTCTTACCAGCATAGGCTAGTCTAACGATAGTAGCATCATCTTGGGCTAGGTGGGCTATGCCTGGCAGAATATATTCCGGATAGATATTGACATCATTGCGAGGAACCTCTTTGACAAGGGCAAGAACTTTGGTCAATGTCCTCAAGGCTTCAGCCCTCACTCTAGGAACAGAGTCATTGCTGAAATGCAAAAGATATGGAGTAATTCGATCCAAAAGAATTTCTACACTTAATCTTGGGGCCAAATGGAGAATAAGTTCCAAAGCAGCAAGTTTGGAATCACAGTATTTAAGGGTCTGCAGACAGGATGTTATAACAGACACCAAGATAACCAGCCCATTCTCCTTAGGCTCTCCTTCTGCTTTTTCCAGCAGATCATGTCCACAGAGATTATGAATAATGTTGCCCAAATCCTTGCGTATAACCAGAATGCGCTCATCGGCAGAAAGAAACGTTTCCTTGGCAAACTGGGCCATGTAGGGCTGGAGAAAAGTGTAAAATATTTCAGGAAACGCATTGCCACGCTGCTGCTTTAGGTAATCCTCTGCCTCTAAACGTTTATCGGGCTCACGATGAATCATCTGAGTCACCTACATCAAGGAGAGAGAAGGAGTGAAAAACAGAAAACAGATTAAATCAGATGAAAGCTACAAGGGCAACTTACACATGACATAAAGGATTTCTGAGGTAAATCGGACTCTTCACAATCTATGCCTTTCAAACTACTTTCAGAACCTGACTATAATACATGATCTACAACTGTCCTATAAAGGAACAGGGAATTATATAGTAACATGTTACAGATGGCCCAGACACACACAGAGGAGATATACCCTGGTCATCATTCCCCATTTATTAAGACAGGGAAGTAATACATTGGTGCCCATAACTCAAGAATTCTTAAAACATTTTTGAGCAGGAAATACCACTGATAATCTGAGAAAAACAATGCGTTTTTCTCCAGAAAAAAAAAAATGTATACACAGAATTTTTACATACAAAATTATACACCATTCTGAAAAGAATCACAGAACCACTAAAATCAATTTACATATCAGATTTCTGATGTATTTAAAGTCTTAATATCAGGGTGCCTGGGTGGCTCAGTCGGTTAAGCATCCGGCTTCAGCTCAGGTCATGATCTCACAGTTCATGGGTTCAAGCCCCGCATCAGGCTCTGTGCTGACAGCTAGCTCAGAGCCTGAAGCCTGCTTCAAATTTTGTGTCTCCCTCTCTCTCTGACCCTCCCCTGCTCAGGCTGTCTCTATCTCTCAAAAATAAATAAAACATTAAAAAAAAGGTTTTTTTAAGTCTTAATACCACAAGTCCAAGGGAATATATAGTTTCAGTGTAGCTCTAAAATCTAGTCAAAAAGGGAATACATGGTTTAAACTTTTCAAGCAATATAAGGACCCCCTGGGTGGCTCAGTTGGTTGAGCATCTGACTTTGGCTTAAGTCATGATCTCTCAGTTTGCAAGTTCGAGCCCTGTGCTGACAGCTCAGAGCCTGGAGCTTTCTTCATATTCTGTGTCTCCCTCTCTCTCTGTCCCTCCCCTGCTAGTACTCTGTCTCTCTCTCTCTCTCTCAAAAATAAATAAAAACATTTTAAAAAATAAAATAATAAACTTTTCTAGCAATATAAAAAAGATGTTAAATCTTACAAATACTAGAAATGATATACCTAAGTTGAGTTTATCACATGTTTTCTGGTGTCTTAGGGAAATAATTTTCTTTAAATACACAGAAAGCATAGTTTCATTTTTCCTAGGCCCTCACAGCCAGGCATTTAAATACTCAAAATGTCATAAAAATATATCTAGTTATTTGAGCTGTCTGTTTCTATTCCAAATAGGAACCTAGCACTGAACTTGTGGGGAATCAAATGCACTATAACTATTAGGAAAAGTGACTTGATAGAATTCCTTTTACATTCAGATTAAGCCTTAAAGATTCGTCAAAATACTCCTTTCAGAGTTAAGAAAGCGCAGGCCTAAATTCATGAAGTCCCTTAGGCAATGAAACATGACAGACGAGTGCTGGACTCAAAGACAGAACAGCCAGGTGTATCAACCCCTAATCCAGGCGATTGTTAACCAAAAATGAGCTAACCTGGCTTTCTCTAAAAAGTCTTGTTTTTAATGCTTGTCATTTGTAAGACAAATTAAAATATATTCTATATTCCCTACCTTACTATAGAATAATTTAAATATACTATTAACTTTCCATGACTGAGAGTCATCATCACAGGCCTCAGTTACTGTAGTGATGTAATAAAGATCCCCTCAAACAGTAAGGTGGATTTATGGCTATGTGACCCGCCACAGAGGTCCTCGTACCTGTTCTACTATACTAATTAGTGATTCTATAGCTTTCCCTTCTAGAACAGCTTTCAAGGTCAAGGGAAGCATACCAAGCTAGGTGTTTCTATATGAAATAGCCCTATACTACTGTATTATATTCAAGTTGATGTTTCCTGTCTCTTTCATTTTAGATAGATGTCTTCTTCATTTCTTACTAGCAAGTTCTATCCTAGACAACATCTCTAACCCCCAGGCACCTCATTTCCTTCCAAATCTATTCAAAGCAGAGCTGTAGACGTGTGTATGTATAAAACTATGTGTGTTTCATACACATATAAAATTAGCCAGATGAGCTCTGGGACACCTGGGTGGATCAGCTGGTTAAGCATCAGACTCTTGGTTTCGGCTCAGATCATGACCTCAGTTTTGTGAGTTCGAGCCCCACCTCAGGCTCTGTACTAGCAGCACACGGCCTGCTTGGGATTCTCCCTCTCTCTCCCTCTCTGCTCCTCCCCCACTTGCTCTGTCTCTGACTCTCTCAAAATAAATAAACTTTTAAATAAATAAATAAAATAAAGTCAAATGAGCTCTGTGCCTAAAAAAGGAAAACATTCATTTCCCCCTAACAAATAAAAGTAGGTTTTTTGCAGGAGGGGATGGTGGGGCAGAGACGCCTGGGCTCAGTCAGTTAAGCGTTCGACTTTGGCTCAGGTCATGATCTTGAAGTCCATGAGTTCGAGTCCCACATCAGGCTCTGTGCTAACAGCTTAGAGCCTGGAGCCTGCTTTGGATTCTGTGTCTCCCTCACCCTCTATCCCTCCCCCACTCATGCTCTGTCTCTCTTGCTCTCAGCAATAAATAAACATTAAAAAAATAGGCTGTTCGTAATAGTCTATGCTTTACTGCTTTGCTCCAAATCCATAAAATTCCAGAAAGGTATCAAATGTAAAAGTGAGAATGTAATTCTATTAAAACTTTATGAAGAATACTTGTTGCACAGTTACCAATTCTCTGATGCTGCGATCTTCAATTTTATTTAGCACTTGTTCTGGGAAAAACTGTCCATTTCTATAAGCCAGAAGTTGAGAAAGATCAAAGAGTGGTACCCCTTCTGTAAAGAGCTCAGCTATAACACAACCTGGAAAATAGAAGATATAATTCCATTAAAAATGCAATATAAGACATCTTTAATATAGATCGAGAATTCAGAATATCTGTAAAACTCAAAATGTAAAACTCAGAGTAAACTGAATTAAAACTTTTAATGCAACATACAACTACAGTCAAGCAAGACAGGGAAAATGCCTACTGCCTTGTATCAGCTTCTACAAGTATAACGTCAAAAGAAGCCCAGGGAATTTTTCTCAGTCTTAAAAAAAAAATCAAATTAAATTACCTCCTAGTTCTCTAATTTAAAATATGTGTGTATATGTATACAATATGTATATGTATAAAATATGTGTGTATATGTATACAATAGTGTATACATATACACATATATAGTTAAAGACAGATTACAAGCCATAAGAAATACAATGTTTTTTTAAAGTATGGACTTATTATAGAATTAAGTTCAGAAGGAACTAAGAAGTTGTATCTGACAACTCAGTTATTTACCATCAAACAAAAAGTTATTAGGTGTCTACATTACACTAGACAATAGCAGTGCATATAACAGATAAAAATCCTTGCCCTCATGAAGCTTTCGTTCTAGGAACAGAGACATAAAATAAACCAGCGAACAAACGTGAGAGGAGTGCTACAAAGTACGGCCGTAAGACTAGAAAGGGAGGGAAAGAGAACCCAACCATTTTGCACTTACATAGTCTTCAAACAAGTAATTTTTAAAAATGTAGCTACATTCCCAAAAGGACAAAGCAGTTACACTGAAGCGTATGATTGCATTTCACAAGCCTTCGAGATATCCTTAAATAATCTTAGCTCACAAACCCTGCATGTGCTGGTCCCTCTGCCTGAAACGCCACTCCCCCAAATATCAACCTAGAGTTACACCTCCGCTTCCTTCAGATCTCTCATCAAGTGACATTTAGGATATTAGCAGTACATAAACTACCTAGTTTAAAACTGCAAGCCCCACTATCACAAATACCCCATACTTCTTGCCTGACACGTTCCCTTTTCCCTTTCCCTGCTGTTTTTCCCAACTGACAAATATATTAACGTATTTATTTTCTTTATTGTCTGTATACCCACTAGAATGCAAACTCCATGAGGAAGGGACTTTTGTCTATTTTTCTCACTAAAAAATTTCCTGGAACTAAAACAGCTCCTGATACATAATAAACACTCAGTAAATTTCTTAATTTTTTCCCATACAATGTCAAGATTTAGAATAAAAGACTGAAAATAGCAATTAAAAACACCATAAGCAAGAAGGAAAATAGACCAGACCAACACTACAAACGAACGGAACCGAACAGAGACATCAAAAGAACACTCCCCCCAACAAGAGCAGAATACAAATTCTTCTCAGGGATACATGGAACGCTTTCCAGATTAGACTATGTGCTAGGCCATAAAACAAGCCTCGGTAAGTTTTAAAGGACTGAAGTCATACAAATCATGTCCTTCAAATGACAATGGAATGAAATAAGTCAGTAACAGAAGAAAACTTGAAAAACTCACAAATATGCAGAATTAACACATTCCTAAATAATCAATAGCTCAAAGGGAAATTGGAAAAATACTTTAGATTAATGAAAATGAAAACACAACATAAACATATAAGCTGAAAATTAACAACTCAGTGAACAGCAGATGTTGATGAGGATGAGGAGAAAAGGAAACCTTTTTGCACTGCTGGTAGGAATGTAAACTGGTGCAGCCACTCTGGAAAATAGTATGGAGGTTCCTCAAAAAAATTAAAAACACTAATTTTTTTAATTAATTACAATTGCACTACTAGGTATTTATACAAAGGATACAAAAATGCTGATTTGAAGAGGCACATGCACCCCAATGTTTATAGCAGTGCTATCAACAATAGCCAAATTATGGAAAGAGCCCAACTGTCCACTGATTGATGAATGGATAAAGAAGATGTGGTGTACACACATACACACACACACAAAATGGAATACTACCCAGCGATTCAAAAAGAATGAAATCTTGCCATTTGCACAACATGAATGGAACTACAGGGTATTACACTAAGCAAAATAAATCAGTCAGATGAAGACAGGTATCATATGATTTCACTCATGTGGAATTTGAGAAACACAAAAGATGAACACAGAGGAAGGAAGGAAAAATAAGATAAAAACAGAGAGGGAGGCAAACCTTAAGAGACTCTTAAAAAGAGAACACACTGAGGGTTGCTAGAGGAAAGGTGGGTGGGAGGTTGGGCTAAAGGGGTGATAAGCATTAAGGATGGCACTTTCTGGGATGAGCACTGGCTGTCATATGTAAGAGATAAATCACTGAGTTCTACTCTTGAAGCCAAAACTACACTGTATGTTAACTAACTTGAATTCAAATTTAAAAAATAAAACATATAGAATGCAATAAAACAGTGTTTAGAGGAAATATGCAACTATAAACACCTATGTTAAAAAAGAACACAAAGACTCCTGTGTCTTCTGTTATTCTTCACCAGTCTGAGACCCAACTTGATGTGCTTTCTCTCACAGTTTGATGGAGAGGAGGCATTGAGTACGGATTGCAAGGGAGGACTGAGAAGTATTTGGAAGTGGACAGAAGATGAAGAAACTACGGTCAGAAAAGTATTCACACCAGGAAATTTGAATGAAGAACTAAACTTTTAATGCCTTATAAGAAGAAGTGAAAGGGAGGAGGCATGATGGGGGAGAAGTAGGGAGTTCCGTACTTCCCACCCGCATCTCTCAGTCAAAGGACTCTGAACCACAAGAGTCTGGGAGGAAAAGAGACAGAACCCCACTAAGAAGACAGCCTAATAGGTGCGTGATTGCGAACTGGGGCCGATAAAAACGGGCCGGGACAAGGAGGCATGGAGGGGAGGGAGCCCCCTCTGCAGAGAGACAGGGGAAGAGAAAGAGCAGCTTAAACTGCTCAGAGAATTGCTGCTGGAAAAGAGAAAAACCTCTGCCCAGGACAGAGAGGGATCCTATCATCCCATCTCTAACCTCAGGGCATTCGGAGAGAGATCCGATCTCTAACTGCAGAACTTTCCTTGGGCTGGTGCCCCAGTCCATCAGCATCAGAAGGAACTGCTTCCTTACTCCCCTACTCCATCCCCTACTAGGAAGCACCCTGTCCTGCAGGATTACATTTCGGGCAGTATCATTAAAGCACTTGGACTAAGATCTGGAAACTAGACTGGGCTTGGGATATAGAACATGTCCCACCCTGGCTGTGCCCATGGCACAGGGAGATGGGACCCAAAAGACTGATTTGCAATGCTTGGTTGGAGAAGGGACTGGGAGGCACCATTTTCTCCCCACAACCACCAAGGCGGGGCCTCAGGGAGTGGCCCTCCACCTGCAGTGGAGGAGTGGAGGCGAGGCCTGCCTACACCAAACCATGCCCATCCAGCTATGGAGAGCTGTTTCTTTGTTTGTTTGTTTTACTGGAGCCCGGGGCAAGACCAACATTGATGCATTGCTGTGATTAACTTTAGATCTATTCTTGCTATTCAGATATATTCTTCCTTATCTCACCCCTCCACTTGGCAGGGCACACTGGTCAATAGTTTGCTTAAAGTCACATTTAATCCATTCTCTAGATGCATATTCTACACCTCCATCATTACCTTCCTTTTTCTCTCTCTCTGGAATAATCAGACTATATAGTTTCTCCGGGTAACATTATCTTCGTTTCTTTCTCCTTGCCTCCTACCATATTCTTCTCTTTCTCTCTCTGAATTAAGCCTCTTAGTCTCTCTGCCTGGTCAACATTGAGTTTCTCTTTCTCCCCACTCCTGTCATTTCTCTCTTTGTATATGCTCTTCCATCAGCACTGCCTCCGCCCTGCTCTTTATTTGTTGCTGGTTTTATGCTTTTAGATTGCTCTTTGTCTTTTTGCTTGGTTGGTTTTTTCCCCTTTTGGTTTGCTTGTCTGTTTGATTTGTCTGTGCATTTGTGTACTTTTGTTCTCTGTTTGTCTGTCTGTTTTTCTTTCCAGGGCTACCTCAAGAAACAAGCCGAAGTACACAGGGTGGAGAATCCCAAATATCACAACGAGTAAGGAAATAAAATAACCAAAGGCACAACAAGAGGGACATCATTAAAAGAACACTTCCTGAATGGAAAGGCTGGGGACAGTCAGTGAGCCTCCTTTAATATAGCAGAACTCACAGGTGCAGAGCACATAACAAGCTTTTAAAACTTAAAAGAGATAGAAAGCTAGCCATAATGATGAAACAGAAGAACTCTCCTCTAAAGAAATACCAGGAAGAAGTGTAAGCTAAAGTATTGCTCAAAACAGATACAAGCAACATAACTGACCAAGAATTTAGAATAGTCATAAAATTAATCGCTGGGATTGAAGTAGGCATGAAAGACATCAAAGAAGCTATTGCTACAAAGATTATGGACCTTAAAATAGTTGTGATGAATTAAAAAAATGCTATAAATGAGGTGGATAATAAAACGGAGGCAGCCACTGCATGGATTGAAGAGGCAGAGAGGAGAATAGGTGAATTAGAAGACACAATAATAGAAAAAGAAGAAGCTGAGAAAAAGAGAGATAAATTGATCCAGGAGCAAGAAAGGAGAATTCGAGAACTGAGGGATGCAAACAAGTGGAACAATATCCGTATCATAGGAATTCTAGAAGACAGAACGAGAGAGAGAGGGGCTGAAGAGGTACTTGAACAAGTTATAGCTGAGAAATTCCCCAATCTGGGGAAGGAAACAAGACATTGAAATCCAAGAAGCACAGAGAGCTCCCCTCAGACATAACTTGAATTATTTTCTGCGCAACATAACATAGTGAAAGTAGCAAAATATAAGCAAAAAGAGAGAATTCTGAAAGCAGCTAGGGAGAAAAGGGCCCTAACATACAAAGGGAGACATATCAAGATGGTTGCAGACCTATCAACTGAAACTTGGCAGACCAGAAAGGAATGGCAGGAAATGTTCAATGTGATAAACAGAAAAAAATGCAGCCTAGAATCCTTATCCAGCAAGCCTGTCATTCAGAATAGAAGGAGAGATAAAGGTTTTCCAAACAAACAAAAATTGAAAGAATTCATCACCACTAAACCAGCCCTACAAGAAATCATAAGGGGGACTCTATGAGGGAAATGTTATAAGGAACACAAGGTACCAGAGACACCACTACAAGCATGAATCCTACAGAGAACACAATGACTTGAAACCCAAATTTTTCAATAACAACACTGAATGTAAATGGACTAAATGCTCCAATCAAAAGACATAGGGTAGCAGAACAAATAAATAAATAAATAAATAAATAAATAAATAAATAAATAAATAAATAAAATAATCATCTATTTGCTGTCTACAAGAAACCCATTTTAGACCTGAGGACACCTTCAGAGTGAAAGTAAGGGGATGGAGAAATGTATATCATGCTACTGAAAGTCAAAAGAAAGCTGGAGTAGCCATACTTATATCAGACAAACTGGACTTTAAAGACAATAACAAGAGATGAAGAAGGGCATCATATAATAATTATAGGGTCTATCCATCAGGAAAAGCTAACAATTATAAATGTCTACGCACCAAATTTGGGAGGACCCCAATACATAAAACAGTCACAAACAGAAACAATCTTATGGATAAGAATGTGTAATAGCAGGGGACTTTAATACTACACTTACAGCAATGGATACATCAACTAGACAGAAAATCACTAAAGAAATAATGGACCTGAATGACACATTGGACCAGATGGATTTGACAGATATATTTAGAACTCTACATCCTGAGGCTATGGAATTCACTTTCTTCTCGAGTGTGCATGGCACATTCTCCAAGATAGATCACATACTGGGACATAAAGCAGCCCTCAATAAATATAAAAGATTTGAGATCATACCATACACACTTTAAGATCACAATACTATGAAACTTGAAATCAATCACAGGAAGAAGTCTAGAAAACCTGCAAAAACATGGAGGTTAAAGAACACCCTACGAAAGAACGAATGGGTCAATCAGGCAATTAGTGAAGAAATTTAAGAGTATATGGAAACAAATGAAAATGAAAATACAACAATCCAAACTCTATTGGATGCGGCAAAGGCAGTCCTAAGAGGAAAGTATATAGCACTCCAGGACTATTTCAAGAAACTAGAAAGTGCAAATACAAAATCTAACAGCACACCAAAAGGAACTAGAAGCAGAGCAGCAAAAGCACCCCAAACCCAGCAAAAGAAGAGAAATAATAAAGGTCAGGGCAGAAATAAACTATATAGAATCAAAAAAAAAAACAAAACAAAACAGTTGAACAGATCAATGAAACGACTAGTTGGTTTTTTCAAAAAATAAATGATATTGATAAACCTCTAGCCAGGCTTCTCAAAAAGAAAAGAGAGAGCACCCAAATAGACAAAATCACAAATGAAAATGGATTTTCTACAACCAATCCCTCAGATATACAAGCAATTATCAGGGAATACTATGAAAAATTATATGCCAACAAATAGGACAACTTAGAAGAAATGGACAAATTCCTAAACACACACTCACTACCAAAATTCAAATGGGAAGAGGTAGAAAATCTGAGCAGACTCATAACTAGTGAAGAAACTGAATCAGTTATCAAAACTCTCCCAACAAATAAGAGCCCTGGGCCATATAGCTTCCCTGGGGAATTCTACCAGACATTTAAATCAAGAGTTAATACCCATTCTTCCCAAGCTATTCCAAAAAACAGATATGGAAGGAAACCTTCTGGACTTATTCTACGAGGCCAGCATCATTGTGATTCCCAAACCAGACAGAGACCTAGCAAAAAAAGAGAACTACAGGCCAATATCCTTGATGAATACAGATGCAAAAATCCTCAACAAGATACTTGCAAAATGAATGCAACAGCACAGAAAAAAAAAGTGAAAAACCACTAAAAAAAAAAACACAAAACGATAATAACCTAACCTTAACCTTAAGAAATAAGAAAAGTAAAGTAATCCTATTAAAATGCTTACCCATTCTTCATAAACTGTCCCCAAAAAACAGGAGAAGAGGGAACACTTCTCAACTGAGAAATATCCTGGTACCAAACCAAAGACATCTCAAGAAAACTACAGACCAATATTCCTACTGAATAAAGACACAAAGATCCTCCACAATACACTAACAGACTGGGTGCAAGAATTAAGAAGTACATACCAATAATAAAAAAAAAAAAAAAAAAGGAAGGGAAAGAGAGGACACCTGAGTATGCTAGAATGCTGAGAGCCTACTGGTAAATGTGGGAGTGCTGGAGTTGAAAAATCATCATTTGCAACCATCAAGCAAAGACTTGATCAGCCAAGCATCACCAACTGATGCCAAATCAAGAAGGAAGTTGTGATGACTGGCAGTGTATTTGCATGACCTTATAGTTTCTTCCCACAGGCTACTTATTAGTTGCAAGGGATTAAAAAAACATAAAGTAGCAACAGAGGGGAGATTCAGGCAAGACCTTGACCAGGTGATCAAAATTAACATCACCAACAAACACCGTTTGCCCCTAGACGTGATACTGTGAAGACACACCATCACCTATACAGTATACTACTGAGAATGAATAACCAGAATCTATTCGAAAGGAAAAATCAGACAAACCCCAAATGAGGTACATTCTATTAAAAAACAGAGGTGGAGATGCATGAGTGTATGTAAACACAAACACACACACGCACGCAATGCAGGTAAAACCCAGTGAAAATTGAATAAGGCCTATATCTAGTTAGCAGTAATGCTCCAATGTCAATTTCTGATTTTGATGTGTTACTACAGTCACATATGATATCACTAGTGGGGGAAGCTGGAAGAAGCAGTCTTCACTATTTCTGCAACTTCTATTGTTTAAAATAAAAAGTATAAAAATAATTTTCAAAAACTTAAGAGGAGACATATTCTCCAAAAAAATGTCAATGACATGATGACCAAAAAATGGCTGTGCATATGTTCCACACTGGAGCGACTGGGTGGCTCAGTTAAGTGTCCAACTCTTGATTTCAGCTCAGGTCATGATCTCAGAGCCCCACATCAGGCTCCACGCTGACTGTGCAAAGCCTGCTTGGGATTCTCTCTCCCCATCTCTCTCTCAAAATAAACATTAAAAAAAAAAAAAAAAAAAAGGTACACATCAGAAGAAGCTAAAGAGAGAGACATGACAACTAAATATAATACCAACCTCTAGATTGGGTCCTGTCTTGGGGCACTTAAAATTCTATAAGGGACAATTCTGGGTCAAAAACAAAATGAGAATTAAAACTGTAAATTATTATCAATGTTAAAGTTGCTGCAGTTCATAACTGCAACACACAATTACTTAAGCATTGTGTAAGAGACCAGGACCTTAGGAAATACATACTGAAGTATCTAGAGGTAAAGGACCATGATGTATGGAACTTAATAGGGAAAAAAATCATGAGGAGTGGAGAGGGGTGGGAGTGCAAAAATAACGTATAACGTACAAGTGATAAGGTGGAGCAAAACGTTAACAAATGAATCTGGGAATTCTATGTACTATTTTTATTTTTTGCAAGTTTTTAAAATTTGTAAGTTTGAAATAATTTCCAAATAGAAAGAGAAAGAAACACAGCTATGTTTCACCATTTACAACTCAATTATGTCTCCCTCCTACCCCCCAAATTCATATATTTAAGCCCTAACAGCCAGTACCTGTAACCTGACTAAATACAGGTGATAACACCTTTAAAGAGATCATTAAAGTTAAATGAGGCCATAAGGATGGGGCCCTAATCATTTTAACTGGTGTTCTTATAAGAAGGGGTGTCAGGGGAAGAGGCCATACGAGTACACGTGAGAATGTGGCCATCTGCAACACAAGGAGACTGGGTTCAGGAGAAATTGGTCCTGCTGGCACCTTGATCTTGGACTTCTAGCTTCCAGCACTGAGGGAAAATAAACTTTTGTTTAAGCTACCAAGTCTGGGGTATTTTGTCATGGCAGCCCTAGCAGACTAATACAGAGTTGAATGTAGGACTTTTTTCTTGCAATTTTTAGAATGTTGTTCTGGAATAGGTGTTATTAGGGGGTATTTCCCTAGAAACAAATTGTTCAAGGTGTTTTCATCAACACTAAGTCCTTATAATTAGATATTAGCTCAAATGTTACCTTCTTAGAGAGGTTTTCTCAGACCATTTTTCTCTAAAGTAGTCACGTACCAGCCCCTGTCATTAACACTTAGAAGTCCTAACCCCAGGGTGGCTCAGTCAGTTAAGCATACGACTTCCACTCAGGTCATGATGTCGTGGTCTGTAGGTTTGGGCCCCATGTCGGGCTCTGTGTTGACAACTTGGAGCCTGGAGCCTGCTTCAGATTATCTGTCTCCCCCTCTCTCTGCACCTCCTGTGCTCGTGTTCTCTGTCTCTCAATAATAAATAAACGTTTAAAAAAAAAAAAGTCATAACTCATTTGTCATGCTCTTATCACTAATAAAAATTAATGTCCTTGTTTCTTCTTTCTCTTCCACTAAAAGGTTTTTCTGCTCCTTAAGGGCAAAAAATTGCCAGTCTTCTTTACAGCTATACTCCCAACATCTTTACAACAGTGTTTCATACATAATAGACACATAATACTCAAATATATGTCAAGCAAATGAATGAAAGATCTCCAAGAAAAAGGCTCTGCCTGCTTATATGAGCAGAGAATATATACTATTCTCCTAAACTAGCAGCCGGGAACCATGGATATGCATCAAGATGGGGGAAAGTAACATTCAAAACCCAAGGAGCCTATATCAAGTCTTGGGAGCTGCGTGCGTAAAGTGGACAGATCCCATCCACCTCTTTCAAAGAAATGAAAGGGCCTATCTTCAGCCAAAACAGCATAGGATTCTAGCCTAGAAAAACAAATGCTAAGAATTTTGTTGAAGTTTATGGAACTATAATGCACACAGAAGGGATAAATATAAACTCTCCATCGACCCTTGAAATTTTAAAACCAACTTCTACTTATAATACCAATCATACCTCATTTAAAAAAGCCTATAACAAAAAAATAATTTAAAAACACATTTTTCTAAGCCTGTAAGTGATGCCAAGGTTAAAAAGTGATCACATTTCTAAGCTTAGAGTCCTATTTACAGAATAGTTAATAAGTTTAAGATGTAAAAATGGTTCAAGATTTAGATAAAGTCACTGATAATAACCTTTGGGACTTTGATGGATTACATTTCTAATCTTATTATACTTACGGCCTGGAAGCTAACTCTGTCTTATCCAAAACACCCCTTGGTATTATCTTGGGACACAGATTAGTGAGTGTATCAACACAAGTAGAAATTCTGTGTAACAATTCTTATTCATTCCCCTCAATGAAATACATGTATTCATTAATTATGTTACTTTTCCTAAGTAATCTAAAATACAGCTCAATTTAAGTTTTCTCTGTGGTAAACCAACAGGTGGGAAAAAGATTAAACCCAACCTTTGCAAAACTTAAAATGGCACTGATGCCAGAGTTCACATGGCATTCCACAAGATACCATCTTCAGCCCATTTCTCTTCCTAAAAATGCACAGATAATCTGGAATCCATGGCCTGGCTTCAAGTGCTCTGTGTATGATTATTAATGCACAGTACTTCCCTCCAAAGAAAGCCACTGGTTTCATCGACCCCAAAAAAGATTACAAAACACTTCTTTACAAACTCTCCCTCATTACGAATCCATTCTCTTGACTATAATTACTACCTTTTTCCTGGTAGTATCCCACCTCTATCCCAAATCTCTATGCACCAAACCTTTATGATCAACTGCCTGTTGTACATCTTCTCCTGGACCTCCCCCAGACACCTTCAACTCAATATATCTAACAGAGACTTCATCATGTTCACACCCCCTCTCCCTGTTCTTCCTCCAATGTCAGTGACCATCACTGCCATCCACCCAGTTTCCCAAGCCAGAGTGAAAGAAGTGTTCTTGACTTTACTCCCCAATCACCAAGTCCTAACAATTCTACCTCTTATCTCTGAAGCATTATTTTTCGCCACTCCCTCTCCAATTCTGTCACAACTTTAAGCTACTCAGAGTCCCGTCTTAGCTGGACTGTAGCAGTTTACTTCTAGCTGGTTTTCTGGGCTCTGGGGTAGCTCCCCTAACAATCCACTTTCCACACCACAGCATTTACCTAAGACACACATCTGATGTCCCTGCAGACTAGCAGGGGCCTGCCAGACCTTTTCTGATCTGGGGCGTGTTTACCTCACACTCTATACTTTATGTTCCTGATACACTAAACTACTTGAAGTGTCCAAATAAATGAGTGCATCATGCTCTGGTCTTCAAGACTTTTTGTATAAGCAACACCCTCTGCCTGAAACAAATTATCCTTACGATAGCTAGCTCCCAACCGTCTTTCAAGTCTCAGTTTAAGTATCATCCTCCCAATAAAGAGGCCTTTCCTGATCCTGCCTCTATCCATCAATGCCAATTAGAATAATTCAAATATATGTTCCTGTAACAGCACCTGGTGCTTATCACCACCATAGCAAATCACACTGCACTAAAATGTCCTTTTTCAATAGCATATATATCTCCCCATTAAATGCAAACACCTTGAGAGGACTATTCATCTGTGTCTCTAGTGCTTAAGGCAGTCACTGGGGGCACCTGGCAGGCTTTGCAAGTGGAACATATGACTCGATCTCAGGGTCTTGAATTCAAGCATGTAGTGGGTAGAGTTTAAGAAACAAACAAACAACAACAACAACAAAAACAGTGCCTGATACAAACAGAAGAATTCAAGTATTTTTGAATAAATGAACCACTCTGCATTCCCTAGGCATTTAAACATGTCCAATGAGAGACTGCTGTCTTTCTGAATAGTGCATTATGAGAACCAAGAAATTAAATTTTCAACATATGGGACTTTTAAAAAACTACATTACAATGTTCAAGAGTTAAAATATATGCGCACACACCCCTTGGCAAATCTGACCAATTAGAATACCTGCTGAAAAGATGTCCATTGCCCGCTTCAACTCTCCTCTTGTTCTCTGATTACTATTCAAGTCTACAAGCGGAGTTGAAGGATCTCTCATATATTCTAACTCAGTGGCAAACAATCCACCATCAACAAAACGTTCAGGAGCAATATAGCAAGTTCTCCTCCGTGAAGTGTCAAAGAAATAGTTGAAATCTGCTGGGTTGTCCTCTGGAAGATAAGTGGGCTTAAAACTGGCAAAATCAGTTAGAAGGACCCAATTCCAACTGGTAACCATTACATTCTCAGTCTTGATGTCCCCATGACGGACCCCAGATTTGTGTGCTTGGTCCACAGCTGTCAGGATCTGGAAAGCAATCCAACGCTTCTCAATGTTATTTAAGAACGGACGAGTACTGATGCGATCGTAGAGGTTGTCTCGCACATACTGCCTAAAGAGCATGGCTGCTTTCTCAGATGCTTTTTCTGCTGCTTTCTGAAAAGGCAGGCAGTTCTGTGCAGAATGAAGCCTGATTTTCAGTTCCTCCAGCTCCTGTTTATAGCTGGTTAAAGGCAATGTGGGATCCTGAATTGCAAAGACCTTCACCACCACTAGGCCTTCTCGGTGCTTTGCTCGAGCAACTTTAAAAAAACGAGTGCTCCCCAGGCTCTTATCGTATTCAAAGTCATGGATGTCTGAGAAATAACTCTCCACAGACAGGATCTGGGAAGGAGCAATGCCAGCAAGCTGATTTCCCATAATGACAGCAAGCACCTGTGGGTAAGTTAGGATACAACTCCTACTTAAAAACAAAGGAGAAAGAAAAGAAACAAGAAATCAAACACCATTGTTTATGTATTCTTTCTAAAAGATGGATGCACCATATTTCTCTTCCACTGAGAGCACCACACCAAGTGTTTCAGGCAGTCTCTAAATTGTAGACACATTTATCTAAAAGATCATGGGGGCGCCTGGGTGGCTTAGTCAGTTAAGCGTCCGACTTTCGCTTAGGTCATGATCTCCCGGTTCGTGGGTTCGAGCCCCGCGTCGGGCTCTGTGCTGACTGCCAGCTCAGAGCCTGGAGCCTGTTTCAGTCTGTGACTCACTCTCTCTCTGACCCTCCCCTGCTCACGCTCTCTCTCTCTCCTAGAAATAAATAAAAATATTTAAAATAAATAAATAAAAGATCATGTTATTCTATGTTGTCCTTCCAGGACTTGAGCTGTATTTAAATAGACCCCTTCAATATTAAGCTGAAAATGTTAGAATGCGTATTTTCTGCTATTTAAATTTTAAAACTAATGAGCCTTTACTCTGTGTTAGCATTGCGCTTGGGGCTATGCGCGTCACAACAGTACTATAAGCGAAGGTCTTTGTCCAAGAACCTGGAGTTTTGGATCTCAGACGCAAACACGTTGAAAACAAATAGGTTTCTGAACTCCTCAGAGACCAAGCTGAGATACAAAAAAATCAGTAACTCCTGGGCCCTTCGAGCCTAACTCCAGTGTGCCTTACCACCAGCTAACAGAAGGCAGAAAGTTGTCTGCTGTGCAACAACAGGGAAGAACCCTTGACAAAGATGTTAAAGAAAAGTAAACCAAAATACACACTTGCCAAACAAGCCCAGGGTTCTCCTGGCTCCTCTTTTGCAGGAAATAAAAAACACGCACACACACACGGCCATGCGCACATATAAATATTTACCAGAGGACTCTGGAAAGTGTCACACGTTGGTCGCTAGCTCACACTGAGGTCATGACGAGTCACTTCAGGGTCTGAGCAAGACTGGGAGTCGGCAGCCGAGCGAGCCTTCGGTATGAGGGATCTTCCTTCAAAGGCAGGAGGTGGGACGCTGGGGGGAGTGACGACGAAAAATGTCAATCTCCAGGAACCACGGTGGCCCGCGGAGAAGCGGGACGGTGCCGCAGGTGAACGAAGCCAAGCTGAAGCGATTCCACAGACACCCTGGGAGTTGCCCCCGCCAGCCCCCTACTCTGCCAGGGGAGCCACGCGTTCCTGGGCCTCGCCTTCCTCTCGCGCGGATCTCTGGACCTTCGAAGGCTTCTAGACCCTGGAGGGCCTCACCTCCAGGAGGGGAGGGGGGACTCGGGATAGAACGCGAGGCCGCCAGTTCCGGGGAAACACTTCTCCAGCTGAGGCTGACACCTCAAACGCCGAACTCCCGGGAAAGCTGCCGGCTCTGACCTCACTTCCGGTCGCAGAGCGGAATTGACGAAAGAGCGAAGCTTAAGGAAGCAAGAGAATGGCGGTGGTGTTGGTTGCTAGGAAACGAGGAAAGGGCGTGGCTTCACGCTCCGCGCCTGGAGGAAGAAAATAAGATGTTCTGTCAATTTATTCCCCATTCTGGTCTTCTACCTATCGTTCCATAAACTCTGAGGCTTCTGACAACCCCGGAACACAGTTCTTTAAGAGAATGCACAGGTTTATTTAGGAAGGTGAATATATCTCCAGTTGAATTTTTAAGAGTTTTATTTGAGATATAATTTACATCTACAAGGCACACCTGTTTAAAATACACAACTCAGTGGCTTTTTATCTATTTACAGGATGGTTCAATCATCTATATAATTTAATTTTAGAACATTTTCATTACCCCCAAAAAGAAATTCTGTAATTATAAGCAGTCACTCCCATTCTCTCCCTTTCTCCTACCCCTCCCAGGCCTAGGCAATCACTAATCCACTTTCTATTTCTATAGACTTACCTATTCTGGATATTTCATATATGTGGTATACAATATGTAGTCTTTCTGACTGACTTTTTTCACTTCACATGTTTTTGAGGATTATCTCTGTCGTACCTTGTATCAGCATTTAATTTCTTTTTATTGCCAAATATTCTGTTGTGTAAATATTCCACATTTTGTGTATCCATTCATTCATTGATGGACACCTGTGTTGAATCTACTTTTTGGTTATTATAAATAACACTGCTATGAATATTCCTGTAGAAGCCTTCATGTGGCCATGTGTTATTTCTCCCAGGTGCCCCTATTGAGTTTTAAGAGTTCTTTATATACTCTGGATACAAGCCCCTTATCAGATTTGCAAATAGTTTATCTCTGTGTTGTCTTTTCGCTTTCTTGGTGTTCTCCAAGCACAAAGTATTTGTGTTTTGAAGCACAAAATATTTCAACCCAAAGCTGAATTTTTTTCTGTCATCCTTTCAACAACCCTTCCTCTCTTATTTCCCATCTCAGGAAGCAACCGTATCATCCACTGGATCCCTCAGACTGCAAATTTAGAAGTTATTAAGTCATCCTTGACATCTTTCTACTCTCTCCCTCTTTTATCCACCCCCACCCATTCAATAATCATCTGCTCCTGATGACTCAGCCTCCAAAACATGCCTTAAAGCCATCCCCTGCCATCTCTCCAGGGCCTACCCCAAGCCATCGTTGTTAAAATGTATAGATTTTGGGGGCGCTTGGGTGGCTTAGTGGGTTAAGCGTCCGACTTTCTCTTAGGTCATGATCTCGCGGTTCGTGGGTTCGAGCCCCGCGTCGGGCTCTGTGCTGACTGCCAGCTCGGAGCCTGGAGCCCGTTTCAGTCTGTGACTCCCTTGCTCTCTGACCCTCCCCTGTTCACGCTCTCTCTCTCTCCTAGAAATAAATAAAACATTTCAAAAAAAAGTATAGATTTTGAAATCTACTCAGAAAATGTGTTCTCCACCCACAATATTATTTTTTTGTACTTCTCCCATGATTTCTTCTGGGTCTTTTGTGACACCGTTCTGTGTCCTGAAATTTCTAAAGTATGGAATATTTTCTCAAAAAGAATACTCAAGAAGGTATCCAAAAATGTTAATAAGTAATCCATTTCCCGCCATCTTATTTGAAATGTCATATTTACCACATACAAATTTCCTTTATATATTTGGGTGGATATTCTGCTGGATTTTATCTTCTATATATTGAGTTGCCATTCAATTCATCTACCAGTATTGTTTTAATCATTGTAAATGTTTTAATGTCTAACATGGCTACTACTAATTTTTTTTAAGGTACAACTATAATCATAAGGATTATACTTCCAGATTCTACCTCCTGATTTTAGGCTAAAGCTAAAAATCCTTAGTTTAGCCTGCAATACCCTGAATGATCTGACCCCTAACCACACTCCTCACCATAACTGGCATCACTCAACTGTCCCTCTCAGTCCCCCACAGTGGCCTCCCTTTGTTCCTAACCTGTGAAACTTCCCTCTACCACTTGGCCTTCACATTTATTCTTTCCTCTGCTTAGAACACCCTTTCCCCCACTCTTTATGTAGCAAAATTTGTACTTCTTTCCAGTCTCAGATTAAGCACCAATACTTCCAGAAGGTCTTTTCTGAAGTCTCCCCCAGTCACCATTATAGAATCTCATGGATACCGAACTCTTTTCTTCATAGCATTTATTATCATTGAAAGCATTTGATTTTGGGACAAAGTAACTATTTGTTTAATGTCTGTTTTCCCACCAGACCATAAACCCCATGAGGTCAGTGATTGTGTAATTCTTATTCACCAAGGGATCTTCAACAACTGGAACAGTTTCTGACACACAGTAGACATTGAATAGATATTTGAATCAGTGGGTATGGCCTTATAAGGTTTGTGACTGTTAGGGCCAAGATCATGAGTTCTAGGACTAGGAATATTTAAAATACATATAAAAATTGCCACACAAACACAGTTGTTTGGCAGATAATATTTTAGGATTATGTTTATATCTCAGAGACTGAATTCCATGTATGTAGGAGCTTTAAACATCTCTTCAACAGAGAACTCATGGTGTAGAAATGAGATAAATCTGTCTCAGTTTAGATCAGTAATGCATTTTCCCCATATTTCTTTTTCTCCATCAGTACATTTTGTGAAATAACTCATGAACTATTTTTCAATGGCTTGTATAATCACCTCTATGATTTTCTTTCCTTTAATTTCTTTCTTTTTTCCCCTGTTTTTAGATAGAAATCATGGCTGTCCAGAAGGGTTGGGGTTTTTTTTTTCTTTAAGGAATCTCACCTAGTCATTTTGAGAATAAATTAAAAAATAAAATTTGCTTGCCACTGGTGGAGTATAAAGAGTAAAGAGCCAGCAAACACTCTTCTATCTTCTGGTCAACAGACTGGGACGCATTGTGGCAGCAATGGCTAACTGTCCCTTTTACAGACAATAGATGTTACAGAAAAGTAGCTGTATAAGAACACCCCACCTCTTGCATATGAAAGGAGCCAAATGACTAGCTCTCACTAGAAAGTATAAATGGAAATTATGTATTTCAGTTCCAGGTCAAAGCAATTAAGACGTGAATGACTTGATCTCTCTTTTGCTTCAGTTTCGATGCAGGGAACTTTAAGTCCTTCGGTAACGCCAGAGCCACAAGATGTAGGAGCCTATGGGGGCGCCTGGGTGGCTTAGTCGGTTAAGTGTCCGACTTTCGCTTAGGTCATGATCTCGCGGTTCGTAGGTTCAAGCCCCGCGTCGGGCTCTGTGCTGACTGCCAGCTCAGAGCCTGGAGCCTGTTTCAGTCTGTGACTCCCTCTCTCTCTGACCCTCTCCTGTTCACGCTGTCTCTCTCTCTCTCTCCTAGAAATAAATTAAAAAATATATTAAAAAAAAAAAAAAAAGATGTAGGAGCCTATGTCAGTGAATCACAGCTTGGAGAAAGACTACCTATTAAACAGGAACGCCCAAACAGGAGTCTTACAAAAGCAAAAGTCCTACGCATTAAGCCTTTGAAATGTTGACATCTATTTGCTAGAGTTAGTTGTTAGCCTTACCTTAACCAATACATTCATCTTTCAAATCTCTATCATTCCTTACCTTTTCTGGACTGCTCACCTCACCAGTGCACTTCCAATCCTGTGAAGTGTCTCCGTAATCCTTGCATCCTAAGGAAAAGGAGTAAAAGAGAATTCCTAATGTAATAGTAAACATTTTCTCTTTTTGTAGAAAATTGCCAGCTAACAGAGGTAAAGGGAATTATAGGAAATTATCATTGTATATCTACAGTATAATAATTGATTGCCACAAAGACTATCAATGGATTCTACCATCATTGGGCAGAAAGGGTTTGGGACGACAAGATAGACTCATGGCATCCAAGGAATAGTTACAGATTACTTTCTACAATAGGAAGCAGGGTGGAAGTGAATCTTTTCATTCACTTAGTGGGAAATTCTGGCAGTGAACCCTTTATCTAAGTGATCAAACTTAATATCACTAACAGTAGGTATTGCAAGCCTCCTGATATAATGCAATGGACAGTACACACTATCACCCATGAAGCATTCTTAACAAGAATATTTAACCTAATCTAATCAAGCCTCTAGACCTCACTGTCCAATATGACAGGTACTGGCCATATTTGATTATTGAGCACTTGGAATGTGGCTACTTCAAACTGAGATATGCTGTAGGTATATAAAAACACAGGATTTAAAGAGCTTAGCATAAAAAAGATTTTTTAAGTATCATTGATATCTTTTAATATTGACTATATATTAAAATAGTATTTCAGATATATTGGTTTAAATAAATATCTTGTTAAAACTAATCTGTTGCACATTTTTTGCTTTTTAAAATGTGGCTACCAGGGGCGCCCGGGTGGCTTAGTCGGTTAAGCGTCCGACTTTTGCTTAGGTCATGATCTCACGGTTCATGGGTTCGAGCCCCACGTCAGGCTTTGTGCTGACTGCCAGCTCAGAGCCTGGAGCCTATTTCAGAGTCTGTATCTCCCTCTCTCTCTGACCCTCCTCTGCTCACGCTGTCTCTCTCTCTCCTAGAAATAAATAAAAAAATAAATAAAAATAAAAATAAAATGTGGCTACCAGATCATTTTAAATTATATAAGTGGCTCATGCTATATTTTTACTTGATAGCCTTTCTCTGGACGTAACTTTCAGCTTATAAAAATAAAAGAGGGGCTCCTGGGTGGCTTAGTCGGTTAAGCGTCCGACTTTCGCTTAGGTCATGATCTCACGGTTCGTGGGTTCGAGCCCCGCGTCGGGCTCTGTGCTGCCAGCTCAGAGCCTGGAGCCTGTTCCAGTCTGTGACTCCCTCTCTCTCTGACCCTCCCCTGCTCACGCTGTCTCTCTGTCTCTCTCCTAGAAATAAATTAAAAATAAATAAATAAATAAATAAATAAAGACATTAGCTTTAAAAAATAAATAAATAAATAAAAGAGATAGAGGAATCATTTAAGCAATACCATCAGGAAATAATCTGACAAACCCAGAAAATGGAACATTAGCCTCAACTCTTCAAAAAGTCAATACTACAAAAAAAATAGAGAGACTTTTCTAGAGTAAAAGACTCAAAGAGAGACATAAAACTCAAATGCAATGTACAAACCTCAACCTGACCCACTATTAGAAAAAGCTGTAAAAGATATTTCATGCATATTTGGGTTAATTTAAATATGGACTAAATATTTCAGAGTGAAAGAAATGGCAGAAAATGTTGTTAAAATTGGTAATTATTTCATTCTGCTATCACTTCCCTGTATTTAAAACACCTAAGCTGCCTGACCTACAGCTGTTTCATGGTCACATAAAGGATCACCTTCAAATGTGTAAAGTTAGATGAAACTTTGTTCTTGAATAAATGGGAATGCAAAAGCTAAACAAAGTTTTTAAAAGAAGATGATAGTTGTCCAGAAAATCAAATAATTTTAATGATAATAAGTGCTATGAAGAAAAAGTACAGGGTATGTGAAACTATATAATGGGGGGGGGGGTGGGATGCATCCAAGGAGGACCTTCCTGAACTGTTGGTATTTAATCTGGGACTTGAAAGATGAGCAGGTTTGGGTTACGAAGAGAGTAGGAGAAAGAATCTTCTAAGCAGAGGAAAGAGTAAACATGAAAGTCTCCTGTAGAGGAGAAGTTTGACAGGTTAGAAGCAAAGAGCCCATTGCAGGGGCCTAAGGGGGACAGTGAGAGATGATGTGGGCAAATAGAATCCATCTAGAGGGCTGTTGCTCTACTTTGCCACTTTTTTCCCACTTCTACTCTTCTACCAATTCTCTACCACAAAGGAATTAAACTGACTTTACAAGATTAAGTCAGATGATGAAAAGGGAAACAATAAAGAGTTATTAAAAGGAACAAAGAAATAATACTTTAATGTCAGATAAGTTTTCTATTTCACTTTGAAATTATGGCAACAAATCCCAAAAAAGTAAATTTGTGGTTTACATAGTTCTCATATTCTGTTAAAGAAAAACAGACTAATTAATATAGAAAGCAACAACAACAACAACAACATTTCCCCTGAACCAATTTCAGGGTGAGATTTCTTTCTCTGAGTCCTTGTAGAAAAGACATCAGTAACCAAGTTAAGTAGGCACCATGCGTAGAATTTTTCTATAGTGTTGAGTAAATGGTTCAGCAAATATGGTGCCTACTAGTTGGGCCCCATTCAATAGCATGCTTAGAACATCTTCAGTTTTCCTAGATACTTGATCTCCATTTAACTTCCCTCTTAGGTGACTTTTTCCAGCTCTGTGGATTTAAATATCAATATGCTGGTAATGCTACTTTTTTCTCTCAAATCCTTACCTGGCCCCTGAGCTCATATATCCAATATCCTTTTGACTTTTATACTTGAGCATGTAATAATAACTTGCTAAATTGGGGGGAGAAAAGATGGCCTCATAGTAGGAAGACCCCAGTCTTGTCTCTCCCTTAAACACAGCTAGATAAATATCAAATCATTCTGAATAACCAAGAAGTCAACCTGAGGACTGACAGAACAAATGATACAACCAAAGAAAGAGAAGAGGCCATATCAAAGAAGGCAGGAAGTATGGAGGCATAGTTTGAGGGAGAAAAGAATCTCAGGTGCTGCAGTGGGGAGGGAGTCCTAGTTGCACCCAGTGCAAGGCACAGAAGAACAAACACTGGCTGGGAAAATGAAAGGGACTGATTTTCATGTTTTTGTAATCCATGGGGATTAAAGACTGGAGTTTTAGGGGTCTGTGGGCTTGGCTGGGATAGAGCCCAGAGGGCACTGCACTGGTCCTGGAGAGAGGGCAAGCAAACAACTCCAGGGTGGACACACAATCTGAGAACACCACCTAAGGAGCACAAGGAGGAGATTATTCACTCTTCTTGGAGCACATCTGAGAGAGCTGGCATTTGCAGAGACATCTCTTCCAAGTTCGAAGGAGCCAGGTTGCCCTTTTCCCACCCCAGCCCTCAACATAGGCCCAGACACAGCTGCTGAGGGCAGCTAACCCAGACACTAGCTGTTTAGCCTGCCTTGCTCCAAATCCCATGCCCCTGTGCTCTGGCACAACTCCCCTACTTGATCAAACCTGCATGAGTCCCAGCATGGCAAGACCCTTTCCAACAGGACCAGCACAAATCCCTGCCACACCAGGTCCCTAAAGGTAGGAGTTTTAAGAGTCAGCAGGCTTGGCTGGGAGAGAGCCCAGAGGGTTTTGCACTGCTCCTGGAGAGAAAGCAGGCAAGCAACCCAGAGACAGCATAAGACAGTAATTGAAAAATGCCTGGGATACATGAGGGGAAATTATTTGCTCTTCTGAGAGAACTTCCCTGAGAGCAGCAAGCACTGAGTCCCTCTCCAGGGACAAAGAAGCTGGCTGGGGCTATTTCCCTCCTGTGTCCTTCAGCATAAACCAACTTCAGTAAACAGCACAGTGCTGACACTGGCTACTCAACCTGCTTATGCCAAGTTATACCCTCTTGCACCCTGCTGTTACTGCTTTTCTCCTATAAGTGTGCCTAAGGACCGACACAGTAGACCCTGTCCCCAGAAGACCAGCAGAAACCTCTGCATGCACCACATCTACCAACCATAGGCTTCAGTTCCAATAGAAGAGAAATGAAATCTCATTTGACAAGCAGACCAGAGCACATCTCATTAAAATTTGCCACGCTCTGGGCAAGGGCCAAATACTGCCCACAACAGGCAAGGAGAAACTCTGCAAATAACTGACCTGAGGAATAGAGCAGACAAAACACAGCAGCAGAATCCACACAGCATATAACAAGATATTCGCTGAAGCACCAGGCCCTGGACATCCTATTACCTCTTCTTCATAAAGCAAGTACTCTCAGGAATAAGAAATATAACAGGCTTTTTTTTAACACAGAGACCTAGACAAATGCCAAGATGGAGGAATTCACCCCAAAAGAAAGAACAAGAATAGGTCACAGCCAGGTCATATCCAATCAAAACAGATATAAGTAATATTCCTGATGGAAAATTTAAAGCAACAATCATAAGTATACTCACTAAGCTTGAGAAAACCATGGAAGACATCAGGAAGACCCTACTGAAGAGATAAAGAGCTTAAAAAAATCAGGCAGAAATAAAAAATGCAATAACAGGATTGGAACCAGCTGGATGTAATGGCCACAGGGATGGAAGAAACAGAGGAATGAATAGATGATACTAAAGATAGTTACAGAAAATAATGAAGTTAAACAAAAGATAGAAAGGAAAATTGTGGATCACAAGAATAGACTCAGGGAACTCAGAGATTCCATAAAATGTAGTAACATTCATATCATAGGAGCCCTAGAAGAAGAAGAGAGAGAAAATGGGGTAGAAGGCTTATTTGAGGAAATAATAGCCAAAAATATCACTCATCTGGGGAAAGAAACAGACATCTAAATCCAGCAGGCACAGAGAACTCTCATCAAAATCAACAAAAGCAGGCCAACACCAAGACATGTTGTAGTTTAATTTGCAAAATATAGTGATAAAAAAAATCCTAAAAACAAGACAAACCAAGTCCCTAACTTAGAAAGGAAGACCCATAAGGCTAGCTACAGATCTCTCCACAGAAACTTGGCAAGCCAGAAAGGAGTGGCATAATATATTCAACGTGCTGAAAGGGAAAAAACTGCAGTTGAGAATACTCTATCCAGCAAGGCTATCATTCAGAATAGAAGGAGATATAGAATTTCCCAGACAAACAAAAACTAAAGGAGTTTGTGAACACTAAACCAGCCCTGCAGGAAATATTAAAGGGGAGCCTTTGAGTAGGAAGGAAAGTGACAAAGAGTGGAAAGGGACAGAGAAAATCTCCAGAAACAACAACAAAACAAGTAATAAAATGGAACTAAATACATATCTATCAATAATTATTCTGAATATAAATGGACTAAATGCTTCAATCGAAAACTATAGGTTAGCAGAATGGATTAAAAGAAAATAAGACCCATCTATATACTGCCTACAAAAGACACATTTTAGAGCTAAAGACACCTACAGATTGAAAGTGAGTCAATGGAAAAACATCTATCATGCAAATGGAAATCAAAAGTAAGCCCCAGTAGCAATATTTATATCAGACTAACTAGACTTTAAGTCAAAGACTGTAACAAGAGATGAAGAAGGGCACTATATATCACAATAAAGAGGAAGAGATCAGTCCAACAAGAAGACCTAATAACTACAAATATTTATTCCCCCGACTTGATAGCACCCAAATATATAAAACAATTAACAACAAACATAAAATAATACAATTGATAATTATACAATAATAGAGGAATAACATTTCACTTACATCAATGTACAGATCATCCAAACAGAAAATCGACAAGGAAATAGTGGCTTTGAATATCAAATTGGACCAGATAGACTTAACAGATATATTCAAAATATTTCATCCCAAGCAGCAGAATACACATTATTTTCTTTTTTTATTTCTTTTTTTTTAATTTTTTTTTATGTTTTATTTATTTCCTGGAGAGAGAGACAGCGTGAGCAGGGGAGGGTCAGAGAGAGAGGGAGATACAGACTCTGAAACAGGCTCCAGGCTCTGAGCTGGCAGTCAGCACAGAGCCCGATGCGGGGCTCGAACCCAAGAACCGCGAGATCATGACCTAAGCGAAAGTCGGACGCTTAACCGACTAAGCCACCCAGGCGCCCCAGAATACACATTATTTTCAAGTGCACATAGGACATTCTCCAGGCAGATCATGTACTAGGTCACAAATCAGGCCCTAAGAAGTACAAAAAGATTGAAATCATAACATGCATATTTTCTGACCACAACACTATAAAACTTGAAGTCAGACACAAGAAAAAAAATTGGAAAGACCACAAATATATGGTGGCTAAAGAACATCCTACTAAAGAATGAATGGGTAGACCATAACCAGTAAAGAAGTTGAATTAGTAATCAAAAATCTCCCAAAACACAAGGGTCCAGGGCCAGATGACTTTCCAGGGGAATTCTACCAAACACTGAAAGAAGAATTAACACCTATTCTCTTGAAACTGTTCCAAAAAATAAAAATGGAAGGAAAACTTCCAAGCTCTTTCTATGAAGCCAGCATTACCTTGATTCCAAAACCAGACAAAGACTCCACTAAAAAAAGGAGAATTATAGACCAATTTTCTTGATGAACATGGATGCAAAAATCCTCAACAAGATATTAGCCAACTGGATCCAACAGTACAATAAAAAAAGTGTTCATCATGACCAAGTGGGATTTACACCTGGGATGCAGGGCTAGTTCACTATCCACAAAACAATTAATGTGATTTGTCACATCAGTAAAAGAAAGGACAAGAACCACATGATCTTCTCAATGGATACAGAGAAAGCATTTGAAAAAAATGTAGCATCCTTTCTTGATAAAAACCCTCAAGAAAGTAGGGATAGAAGGATCATACCTCAAGATCATAAAAGCCATATATGAAAGACCCAATGCTAATATCATTCTCAATGGGGAAAAGTTGAGAGCTTTCCTCCTAAGGTCAGAAACATGACAGGGATGTCCACTGTCACCACTGTTATTCAACAATGTATTAGACGTCTTGTCCTCAGCAATCAGACAACACAAAGAAATAAGAGGCATCCAAATAAGCCAAGAGGAGGTCAAACTTTCACTCTTCACAGATGACATGATACTCTATATGGAAAACCCAAAATATGCCACCAAAAAGCTACTATAGCCTATCCATGAACTCAGCAAAGTTGCAGGATGTAAAATCAATTGCAGAGAAATTGGTTGCATTCCTATACACCAATAATGAAGCAACAGAAAGAGAAATCAAGGAATTGATCTCATTTATAAGTGTACCAAAAACCATAAAATACCTAGGAATAAATCTAACCTGAGGTAAAAAAATCTATATACTGAAAACTATAGAAGGCGTTTGCAACAAATTGAAGAAGACACCAAAAAGTGGAAAAAAATATTCCATGCTCCTGGATAAGAACAAATATTGTTAAAATATCAATACTACCCAAAGCAATATACATATTCAATGCAATCCCTATCAAAATAACACCTGCATTCTTCACAGAGCTATAGTGAACAATCCTAAAATTTGTATGGAACTACCAAAGACCCTGAAAAGCCAAAGCAATCTTGAAAAAGAAAACCAAAGCTGGAGACATCACAATCCCGGACTTCAAGCTCTATTACAAAGCTGTAATCTGTTATGTGGAAACTAATTTGACAATAAACTATTTGTAAAAAAAAAAAAAAAAAAAAAGCTGTAATCATCCAGACAGTATGGTATTGGCACAAAAACAGACACTCAAATCAATGAAACAGAATAGAGAACCCAGAAATTGACCCACAAATGTATGGCCAACTAATCTTTGACAAAGCAGCAAAGAATACCCAATGGAATAAAGACAGTCTCTTCAGCAAGTGGTGCTGGGAAAACTGAAGAGCAACATGGAGAAAAATGAACCTGGATCACTTTCTTACACCATACACAAAAAGAAACTCAAAATGGATGAAAGACCTAAATGTAAGACAGGAAGCCATCAAAACCTTTGAGGAGAAAGCAGGCAAAAACCTCTTTGACCTTGGCTGCAGCAACTTCTTATTCAACACATCTCCAGAGGCGAGGGAAACAAAAACAAAAATGAACTATTGGGATCTCATAAAAATAAAAAGCTTCTGCGCAGTGAAGGAAGCAATCACCAAAACTAAAAGGCAGCTGACAGAATAAAAGAAACTATTTGTAAAAAACATATCAGGTAAAGGACTAGTATCCAAATTATATAAAGAACTTATCAACACCAAAAAACAAATCATCCAGTGAAGAAATGGGCAAAAGACATGAATAGACACTTCTCCAAAGAAGATAACCAGATGGCCAAACAACACATGAAAAAATGCTCAATGTCACTCATCAGCAGGAAAATACAAATCAAAACCACAATGAGATACCACCTCACACCTGTCAGAATGGCTAAATTAACAATTCAGGCAACAACAGATGTTGGCGAGGATGCAGAGAAAGAGGATCTCTTTTCCACCAGTGAGAATGCAAACTGGTACAGTCATTCTGGAAAACAGTATGGAGGTTCCTCAAAAGATTAAAAATAGAACTACCCTATGAGCCAGTAATTACACTACTAGGTATTTATCCAAGGGATACAGGTGTGCTGTTTCAAAGGGACACATGCACCCCAATGTTTACAGCAGCACTATCAACAATAGCCAAAGTATGGAAAGAGCCCAAATGTCCATCGAGGGATGAATGAATAAAGAAGATGTGGCATATATATATATATATATTCAATGGAGTATTTCTCAGCAATCAAAAAGAATAAAATCTTGCCATTTGCAACAATGTGGATGGAACTAGAGGGTATTATGCTAAGCGAAATGAGTCAGTCAGAGCAAGACAAATATCATATGACTTCACTCATATGAGAAATTGAAGAACAAACAGAGGGTTACTGGAGGGGTTGTGGGCTAAATAGGTAAGGAGCATTAAGGAATCTACTTCTGAAACCATTGTTGCACTATATGCTAACTAATTTGGATGTAAATTTTAAAAATAAAATAAATTAAAGCAAAAGAATGAATGCATCAGGGTGCCTGAGTGGCTCAGTTGGTTGAGCATTTGACTCTCAATTTAGGCTCAGGTCATGATCACACAGTTTTTTGGGTTCAAGCCCATGTTGGGCCCTGCACTGGCCATACAGAGCCTGCTTGGGATTCTCCCTCTCTCTCTGCCCTTACCCCACTCATGCTCTCTCTGTCTCTCTCAAAATAAATAAATGTTAAAAAAAGAATAAATGGGTCAACCAGGAAATTAAAGAAAAAATTTAAAAATACATGGAAACAAATGACAGTGAAAGCACAGCAGTCCAAAACTTTGCAATGAATGAAAGCAGTCATAGAGCTGTATGTTGCAACACAGGCTTACCTGAAGAGGCAAAATAAATCTCAAATAAACAACCTAACCTTACACCTAAGGGAGCTTGAAAAAGCTCTTCTGCTGAAGAAGAGGGGAAATTATAAAGATTAGAGCAGAAATAATAATACAGAAACTGAAAAAGCAGGAGAACAAATCAATGAAACCAGGAACTGGCTCTTTAAATAAATTAATAAAATTGATAAACCCCTATCCAGGTTTATCAAAAGTAAAAAAGAAAAGGCCCAAATAAATAAAATCACAAGTGAGAGAGGAAAAAATGACAACCAACACCACAGAGATACAAACAATTATATACTATGAAAAATTATACGCCAATAAATTGGATAATCTGGAAGAAATGGATAAATTCATAGAAACATATACATTTCCAAAACGGAAACAGAAAGAAATAGAAAACTTGAACAGACCAGTAACCAGCAAAAAAATTGAATCAGTAATCAAAAATCTCTAAACAAACAAAAGTCCAATACCCGATGGCTTCCCAGGGGAATTCCACCAAACGCTAAAAAATTTTTTTTAATGTTTTATTTATTTCTAGGAGAGAGAGAGAGACAGCATGAGCAGGGGAGGGTCAGAGAGAGAAGGAGTCACAGACTCTGAAACAGGCTCCAGGCTCTGAGCTGGCAGTCAGCACAGAGCCCGACGCGGGGCTCGAACCCACGAACCGCGAGATCATGACCTAAGCGAAAGTCGGACGCTTAACCGACTAAGCCACCCAGGCGTCCCTTAAAGAAGAGTTAATACTTATTCTTCTCAAACTATTCCAAAAAATAGAAAGGAAAGGAAAAGTTCCAAATTCATCTATGATTTCAAAACTAGACAAAAGCTCCACTAAAAAAGAGAACTATGGGTGTTATATGGAAACCAACTTGATAATAAAGTATTTAAAAAATAAAAATAAAGAAAAAAGAAAAAAGAGAACTATAGGCCAATATCCCTGATAAACATGCTGCAAAAACTCTCAACAAAATACTAGCAAATTGAATCCAACAGTACATTGAAAGAATCATTCACTATCATCGAGTGGGATTTATTCCTGGGCTGCAGAATGGTTCAATATTCTCACATCAAATCAATGTGACACATCACATTAACAAAACAAAGCCTGAGAATCATATGATCCTCTGAATAGATGCAGAAAAAGCATCTGAAGTACAACATCAATTCGAGACAAACCCCATCAACAAAGCAGGGATAGAGGGAACATATCATACCCTAACATCATAAAGGCCATATATGAAAGATCCATAGCCAATATCATACTCAGTGGGGAAGAACTGGGAGCTTTTCCACAATGTTCAGGAACAAGACAGGGAAGTCCACTCTCACCACTGTTATTTAACATAGTACTAGAAAACTTCATGTAAAAAACCCTAAAGATTCCACCAAAAAATTGCTAGAACTGATAAACAAATTCAGTAAAGTCGCAGGATACAAAACTAGTGTACAGAAATCTACTGCATTTCTATACACCAATAATAGAGTCAGCAGAGAGAGAATTCAAGGAATCAATCCCATTTACAATTATACAAAATACCATAAAATATCTAGGAGTAAACCTATCCAAAGAGGTAAAAGATATGTATTCTGAAAACTATAAAACACTGATAAAAGATATTGAAGATGACACAAATAAATGGAAAGGCATTCTATGCTCATGGATTAGAAGAAAAAATATTGTCAAAATGTCTATACTACCCAAAGCAATCTACACATTTAATGAAATCCCTATCAAAATACCAGGAACATTTTTCACAGAGCTGGAACAAACTATCCTAAAATTTTTATGGAACCAGAAAAGACCCTGAATAGCCAAAGAAATCTTGAAAAAGAAAAAACAAAGTTGGAGGCATCATAATTCCAGACTTCAAGTTATATAACAAAGCTGTAGTGATCAAGACAGTATGGTATTGGCACAAAAACAAACACATAGATCAATGGAAGAGAATAGAAAACCCAGAGATGGACCCACAACTGCATGGTCAACTAATCCTTGACAAAGCAGGAAAGAATATCCAATCAAAAAAAGACCATCTCTTCAACCAATGGTGATGGGAAAAAAGAACAAAACAGACCACTTTCTTACACCATACACAAAAGTAAGCTCAAAATGGATGAAAAACCTAAATGTGAAACAGGAAACCACCAAAATCCTAGAGGAGAACACAGGCAGCAATCTGTTTAATCTCTGCTGCAGCAGCTTCTTACTAGACACATACATCTCTGGAGGCAAGGAAAACAAACGCAATAATAAGTTATTGGGACCTCCTCGAGATAAAAAGCTTCTGCACAGTGAAGGAAACAATCAACAAAACTAAAAGGCAATCTTCGGAATGCAAATGAAATATCTGATAAAGAGTTAGTGTCCAAAATCTATAAAGAACTTCTAAAACTCAAACCCATATATATATATATATATATATATATATATATATATATATATATATATATATATGCCAGTCAGAGAAAGTCAAATACCATATGATTGCACTCAAATGTGGAATTTAAAAAACAAAACAGATGAACATGGGGGAAAAAAAAGAGAAGCAAACCAGGAAACAGACTCTTAACTACAGAGAACAAAACCGAGGGTTACTGGAGGGGAGGGAGGAGGGAGGATGAGTTAAATGGGTGATGGGCATTAAGGAGGGCATATGTTGTGATAAGCACTGAGTGTTATATGTAAGTGATGAATCACTAAATTCTACCTCTGAAACTAATATTATACTGTATGTTAACTAATTGGAATTTAAATAGAAACTTGGAAAAAATAATAAAAGCCCCCACTTATATAGGGCTTAATACATGCCAGATACTAATTCATTTAAACTGCCCATTAATTCCACAAAGTAGATACCTTTACATCCCCATTTTTCAGAAGATAAAATGGAGACAGTGATAAATAACTTACCTAAGACCACATTCTTAGTAAGTCAAATGTAGTAGATGAGAAATACAAAGATACTGATGTGTTAAATAAGAATATGTGTTAGCTTTTGAATGCATAGCAATATTTGACCAAGCAGTAAGTTTATTGGTGGTCTGTTCATTAATGGTTTTTTTATGATCATTGTTTTTATGTTCAACATTGTAACTTTGGGCATTAGATAAATAAATACATAAGAAATGAAGATTCTCTGTAGTAACTTTATAACATGACTGAGATAATGAGATATAATGGTATTAAATGAGATAATACAAACATGTATTAGGATTTTTACACATATTAAATGTTCAAATGTGTGTGTATATCCATTTGAAAGACAATATACCAATGTTAAAAGAGATTTTCTCTGATTGATTTATATTTTTAAAGTTAACAGTTTAAATGTTAATTTTCTGTATGTATTACTCTTTTATCTTATAGTTAATATGTTTTATTATAGACATGTGAGAAAATATATAAGGGGGACAGTTGTATAATTCTGGCAATACTTTAGTAGATATCTATTCTTCCAGATTATTTTTAATGCCTAGTTTTTCATAATTATTTTTCACAAAAATGGGATCATACCATATATATTGATTAACCAATGAAAAATTCGTGCAGTTTGGAAAACTGAGGTGTATAATGTATATAGGTTATAATCAGATGGATGAGTTTATGAGTATATAGAAGGCCCTATATGTCTATACATTGCATCGGTTAATGTTTCTATGAATATTTGACCAAGATAAAAGATCATTTCTGAAGTTATTTCAGACACTTCTGTCTCCTCCAACAAACTTCTCGTTGCCTGCCTCTTGCACAGAGGTTATGAGAGCTGTATATTTGTTTTCCCAGTCTCCCTTGCACTAGGAGTGGCCATGGGATTTTTTTGGTCCAACAGGTTATAAGGAGACATCTGCTGGCACCACCTTTTCCTTCTGACCTTCCAACATTGATCACAGATGGGATCTTCAGAGCTATAGTATCTATAACATGACCATGATCCAAGAAGCATGAGGGAAAGGCAAAGATAATTCCAATAATGCTGGCCCTGATAATGGTCAAGCCTCTGAAACAATGTCAATGGTCACAATCTTCAAACTTCTGATGGCATGAGAAAAATAAACATTTTTTTAAGCCCCTGTTGGTTGGATTTTCTATTACTTATAACCAAAAATCTTTTTTAACTGATGGAATCCTGTAAAAAGTTAACTAATTTATTTCACTCTAGAATTTTAAAGTCACTTAATTCCAGAGGACATGACTGTTCAGAGTTTGCAGTTATACTGAAGATGACTTTCATATTACAGTGTGACCTTTACAGGTCTCTTGTTTGTAGCAGACAAGTATGCCCATGTGGCTTAAAAAATAAAACTCAACTCATGGCCTTTAGTTCATGTGTTTCTAACAGCTGAATATGGTTTGCTTGTAGGAATATAAATTCCTCTAAAATGTTAATTGATTCAGTTTGACAGTGCTTGCTGTATCATGAATCAACATTGTGAGGTTTCTGTAAACTAGTAATAAAGATGGTGGTATAGGGAAGAATCTGGCAGATATAGTTATAGGTATGGTTGGTTTGAATATTTGTTTTTAATGGAACTCAGGAAGATTGAGATTTGTTTCTTTTTGGAATACCTGTGTGTTGAAGGGAGGGACGGTATAACATCAGTATTAGGGGCTAATCCTCATCCTAATCAAGTAATATTAGGCCCTCTTAATTACTTACATATGTATATAATGAACATAATATATATACATATGTATATAATGTATATTTGGGGGAGGGAACTGATTTAACCTCCATGTTTTACATTTTTTAATTTTAATTCCAATATAATTAACATATAGCATTATATTAGTTTCAGGTATAAAATATACTGATTCAACAATTCTATATATCATTACTCAGTTCTCATCATGATAAGTGTACTCTTAACCCCTTCACCTATTTTACCCATACTCCCACCCGTCTCCCCTCTAATAACCAATTTGTTCTCTATAGTGAAGAATCTGTTTAACTACATGTTTTAATTATCTATTGCTGTATAAGAAATTATCTCAAGACATAGTAGTTTAAAATAAAAAGAATGTACTGTCTCTCATGGTTTTTGTGAATTTGGAATTCAAATAGGGAGAGCTTATCTCTACAATGTCTGGGGCCTGAGGCCAAGTCTTAAAGGCTGGGGGTTGAACTCATCTGAAACCTCTTTAACTCATATGTCTGGAGGTTGGTGCTGGCTGTGGTAGAAGTCTAGCTAGAGTTGTCAGCTGCAGTACCCACATATAGCCTCTCCAAGTGACCTGGGTGTCTTCACAACATAGTGGATAGGTTCCAAGTTCAGGCTTCCAGTGAGATAGAGCCAAGGGGAAGCTGTATTGCCTTTTATAATACAAAGTGACATAATGTCACATCTGCCACCTTATATTAGGTAAGGTAGTTATAAAGCTCCACCCAGGTTCAAGGGAAGAAAAAACAATAGATCTCTCAATGAAGGCATATCAAGGTCACCTTGCAAGAGGAGCAAGTGTGGTGGAGGATATATATGACACTATGTACTATATACTAAAGATCTTTGGAAAACATACCACACTATATTATACTGCCATACTATACTGTTATCCCACCTCATTAATAAACAGCCATGCCACAAGTGTTTTGATGATACTGACAACGTCCAAAGATATTTTTTATTGTCTTCATGAGATGGAGGGTGGGGCAGAGTTGCTACTGGCATCAAGTGGTTAGAGGCCAGGGATGCTGCTAAACATCCTACAATGTACAGAACACACACACACACACACACACACACACAGAATTAGCCTCAATACAGGTTGAGGAGTCCTGTCTTAGACTGTTAACACTCTACATGTATTTAGAATATTTAGACAGAAAGAAGAGGGACCTAATAGAAAACTTCAAAATCCTGAAAGACTTCCAACTGAAACTTTACTTTCTTATTTGATGTTATATGCTATTTAGGGTCTACAAATAACAAAGGTCATTACTTAAGCAAATCTTGATTCCAAATAGGATATATTGAATATCAACTCTCAGAGTATATGAATAAATAGAAAGACCCCCTGTTTGTGGAACAAAAGAATTAATATTGTTAGCCAAAACATGGGAAGAGCCTAAGTGTCCATCAACAGACGAATGGATCAAGAAGATGTGGTTTATCTATACGATGGAATACTACATGGCAATGAGAAAGAATGAAATCTGGCCATGTATAGCAACATGGATGGACCTTGAGGGTGTTATGCTGAGCAAAATAAGTCAGGCAGAGAAGGACAAATACCATATGTTTGCACGTATAGGAGAATTAGGAGGAATTTAACGGAGGACTGTGGGGGGAAAGAAAGGGGGAAATAGTGGGGGACAGAGAGAGAGGCAAACCATGAGAGACTCTTGAATGCTGAGAACAAACTGAGGACTGATTGGTGTGGGGGGGGGGTGATGGGCATGGAGGAGGGCACTTGTGGGGATGAGCACTGGGTGTTATACGGGAACCAATTTGACAATAAACTATTTGTAAAAAAAAAGAATTAATATTGTTAAAATGTCCATACTACCCATAGTCATCTATAGATTCAATGCAATCCCTATCAAAAGTCTAACAACATTTTTCATAGAAATAGAAAAAGCAATCCTAAAGTTTGTATAGAACCATAAAAAAAAAAACCCAAATAGCCAAAGCAATTCTGAGGGAATAAAAAGAACAAAGCTGGAAGCATAAACTTCCTGATTTCAAACTATACTATAAAGCTATAGTAATAAAAATAGTATGGTACTAGCATGAAATGGACACATACTGGGGCTCCTGGGTGTCTCAGATGGTTAAGCATCTGATTCTTGGTTTCTCCTCAGGTCATGATCTCACAGTTCTTGACTTTGAGTCCTATATTGGGCTCCATGCTGACAGTGCGAAGCCTGCTTGGGATTCTCTCTCTCCCCCTCTATCTGACCCTCCTCTGCTCCCTCTCTCTGTCTTTCTCTCAAAATAAATAAACAAAAAAAAATTTTAATGGACACATACCAATGGAGCAGAACAGAGAACCCAGAAACTAAGCCTTGCATATTTGGTTAACTAATATTTGACAAAGGAGCCGAGAAGACACTATTAGGGAAAGGACTGTTTCTTCAATAAATAATAATGGAAAAATTGGCTAAACACATGAAGAATGAAATTGGACATCTATCTTACACCATTTACAAAAATTAACTCAAAATGGATTAAAGACTTCAATATTGACCTGAAACCAGATAACTCCTAGAAGAAAATACAGGGGGAAAGCTCTTTGGCATTGATCTTAGAAGTGGTTTTTTGGATATGACACCAAAGCATAGGCAACAAAAGCATATAGGAATAAAGTGAGACTACATTAAACTAAAAAGCTATTGCACAGCAAAAGAAAAACCAATAAAATGAAAAGGCAACCTAAGGAATGGAAGAAAATATTTACAAATCATATATCTGATAAGAGGTAAATATCCAAAATATATAAAGAACTCATATAATTAAATAACAAAAACCAAAAAAAAAAACTAATCCAATTACAAAACGATCAGAAGAACGGAATACACATTTTCCTGAAGACATGCAGATGACCAACAGATACATGAAAAGGTGCTCAACATCACTAATCATCAGGGAAATGCAAATCAAAACCACAATGAGTTATCACATGATACCTATTAAAATGGCTATGGTAACAAAGACAAGAGAAAACAAGTATTGGTGAGGGTGTGTAGAAAAGGAAATCCTTGTTCACTGCTGGTGGGAATGTAAATTGGTCACACTACAGCAACATGCAGAAAAATGAGCCTGGACCACTTTTTTTTTTTTTTAACATTTTATTTATTTTTGAGAGACAGAGCGTGAGTAGGGGAGGGGCAGAGAGAGAGGGAGACACAGAAACTGAAGCAGGCTCCAGGCTCTAAGCTGTCAGCACAGAGCCAGATACGGGGTTCAAACTCACAAACTGCGGGATCATGACCTGAGCCAAAGTTGGCCGCTTAACCAACTGTGCCACCCAGGCACCCCTGGGCACCACTTTCTCACACCATACACAATATAAACTCAAAATGGATGAAGGACCTGAATGTGAGACAGGAAACCATCAAAACCCTAGAGGAGAAAGCAGGAAACAACCTCCTTATACTCAGCCGCAGCAATTCTTTACTCGACATATCTCCAAAGACAAGGGAATCAAGAGCAAAAATGAACTATTAGGACCTCATGAATATAAAAAGCTTCTGCACAGCAAAAGAAACAATCAGTAAAACTAGCAGGCAACCAATGGAATGGGAAACGATAGTTGCAAATGACATATCAGATAAAGGGCTAGTATCCAAAATCTATAAGGAACTCACCAAACTCCACACCCAAAAAAACAAATAATCCAGTGATGACATGGGCAGAAGACATGAACAGACACTTTTCCAAAGAGTACATCCAGATGGCCAACAGACACATGAAATGATGCTCAGCGTCACTTATCATTAGAGAAATACAAATCAAAACCACACTGAGATACCACCTCATACCGGTCAGAGTGGCTGAAATGAACAAATCAGGAGACTCTACATTCTGGTGAGGATGTGTAGAAACGGGCACCCTCCTACACTGTTGGTGGGAATGCAAACTGGTGCAGCCCCTCTGGAAATCAGTGTGGAGTTTCCTCAAAAAACTAACAATAGAACTCCCCTATGACTCAGCAATAGCACTGCTAGGAATTTATCCAAAGGATACAGGAGTGCTGATGAATAGGGGCACATGGACCCCAATGTTCATACCAGCACTTTCAACAATAGCCAAATCATGGAAAGAGCCTAAGTGTCCATCAACTGATGAATGGATCAAGAAGATGTGGTTTATCTATACGATGGAATACTACATGGCAATGAGAAACAATGAAATCTGGCCATGTGTAGCAACATGGATGGAACTCAAGGGTGTTATGCTAAGTGAAACAAGTCAGGGAGAGGACAGATACCATATGTTTTCCCTCATATGTGGAACAGGGGAAACTTAACAGAGGACCATGGGGAGGGGACAGGGAAAAAAAATAGTTAAGGAGAGGGAGGGAGGCAAATCATAAGAGACTCTTAAATACTGAGAACAAGGGGCGTCTGGGTGGCTTAGTCGGTTAAGCGTCCGACTTTCGCTTAGGTCATGATCTCGCGGTTCGTGGGTTCAAGCCCCGCGTCGGGCTCTGTGCTGACTGCCAGCTCGGAGCCTGCAGCCTGTTTCTGAGTCTGTATCTCTCTCTCTCTGACCCTCCCCTGCTCATGCTGTCTCTCTCTCTCTCAGAAATAAATAAAACATTTAAAAAAAATTACAAAAAAAATACTGAGAACAAACTAAGGGTTGATGGGGGTGGGGGAGAGAGGGGAAAATGGGTGATGGACATGGAGGAGGGCACTTGTTGGGATGAGCACTGGGTGTTATATGGAAACCAACCTGACAATAAACTATAAAAAAATAAATAAATAAAAATAAATAAATTGGTCATGGTAAAGCCACAATGGAAAACTGTGGATTTTGGACAAAACAACAATGACAAAAGATATCATGTGATCCAGCAATCCCACTTCTGGGTGTATATCCAATGGAAATGAAATTAAGATCTTAAAGAGATATCTGCACTCCCATATTCATTACAGTATATTCACCATAGTCAAGATTGAGAAACAATCTAAATATCCATTAACAAATGAATGGATAAAGAAATATGGTCTATATACACAGTGGAATATTATTCAGTCATGAGAAAGAAATCCTGGCATTTATGACAGCATAGATAGAGCTTAAAGGCATTATGCTAAGTGAAATAAATCATACAGAGAAAGACAAATTCTGTATGATGTCACTTAAAAAGCCAAACTCATGAAAAAGAATTGAGTGGTGGTTACCAGGGGTTGGGTGATCGGGGAAATAAACAGGTGTTGGTCAAAGGGTACAAACTTTCGGTGATGAGATGAATAAGGTTTGGGATCTAATGTACAGTAAGGTAACTATAGTTAAGATTGTGTTCTAGAGAATTGTTAAGACAGTAGCTATTCAATGTTTTCACCACAAAAAGAAGTGGTAATTATACAAGATAATGAAGGTGTTAGCTAACACTATGGAGCTAATTATTTAGAATATGTGTCAAATCAACACCTTAAACTCATACAATATTGTATGTCAAATATATCTCAATAAAGCTGAACAAAAAACTCTCAGTGAATGAAATGAGTCAATTAAATATATATTCCATGATTTTTACCTATCTTATACCTTTACACCTAAAGGGCATTTTGGTCATAGACTTACCCTTTGTATGAGTGCTTTATTTGTATACTACTTATTAGCCTATTTGTCTTTAAAAAGGCTTATTAGGTTTTTGCCATCCTCTCCTTCCTCCTGAAATCTAAGCTCAGAGGAAATCAACAGTTTTAATGCAGGGCATGAAGAAATGCAATTTCCTTAAGAACCCTTGGAAAACTCTTATCTTTTATTAAGTGTCATACATGTCATATAAGCTTGGCCTTGCTGTTCTTCCTTTTTCCTATTGGTCATTCACTAAACATAGAAAGACATTTAATTTTAAAGAGGCAGCTCTCGAATAAAGATAAAACTGGCAGGTTTCCCCTTCCTCTCCACAGTATGCCCCACTGGCTGTACACAAAACAATTACAACTCACCAGTCAGCCCTTTCCCAGGCGATGGCATCAGCAATTTTGCTCAGGTCCTTTTTTTTTTTTTTTTTTTTTGAATAACAATAGCAGAAGTAATGGCCTAATTCATTTAAAAAAATCAGAAACTGATTCCTGTTGCTTTCTCCAAAACAATACAATATAAATGCAAGTCTTTCCTAACCAAAGCCACCCAATTATGTATTTTAATCCTATGGTGATTTTAACAATATCAAAGTGAAAGATATTCATTAGAGAAATATGTAAAACTGAAAATTAGTGTCAGCTCAGAGGATAAAAAATTCTGATCTGTTTTAATTCCCTATGCTGTAAACATATTTTCAAGTTTGGTATGGATCCTAGGAGAGTCTACTGTGTCTTTCAGTGCTAGTCCTAATAAAATTTGACATATCCTCAAGCCATTAATGTGATTTGAAGGAAGATGCTGGAAATATCTTGTTACTTCAGAGAACAAAGCAGCCATGTTGATTTCAATGCCAAGAACAATGAATCCTTATCTCATTGCTTAGAGTGCATGTCTGAACTTCTCTGAGGTTCACTTGATTTGCCCACCCCCTGCCCATTGGAAATAATCATATTAAAGAAGATAAGAAAAAAAGACTTTTTAATATTTTATCCTAATTAAGATAAAATAGTAACTATAGAGACTGATGCAATAGAAAACACCTTTTCATCCTGAGGGCTGGGGAAAGGGTGAAAAGATCTTTATGAAAAGAATTCCGCTAGAGGGCAGTGCATCCCAGTGGAGGATCCTGGCCAATGTTCACAGGTTGTTGGGATGATTAAGATTGTTTAGCAAACATGAAAAATGTTTGTGATACTGTTAAGTGAAAACAAAATAGAATTCAGATACTGTGTTAAAAAATATGTATGTTTGTGCACAAGAATCTCATAGTAGTTAAGAATTTAATCTTGATCTTAATCAGATCTTGGCTTCATTCCTATCTCCATCGCTTACTTGAATCAATTGCTTAAAAACCTCTGAACCTCAGTTTCTTCACCTGTAAAATGGAGATGATAACAAACGTCATATAAGCTCTTGTGAGTATTAAAAAGAATCATCTAGGGATGCGCGGGTGGCTCAGTCAGGTAAGCATCCGACTTTGGCTCAGGTCATGATTTCACCACTTGTGGGTTCCAGCCCTGAGTCCTGCTCTGTGCTGACAGCTCAGAGCGTGGAGCCTGCTTCTGATTCTGTGTCTTCCTCTCTCTCTGCCTCTCCCCTATTCGCACTCTATCTCTCTCTTAAAAATGAATAAATGTTAAAAAAAATTTTTTTAAAGGAATCATCTGTATAAAATGTTCAGTGTAGCACCAAACATATAATTGCTCAACAAAAAAATAACAGGATGATGATGATAATGACAAAAAAAAAAAAAAACCTAAAAGAGAGTATAGGAAAATTAGAATAATTTAAGTTATTGGACTAAGCTGTTTCTAGGGTTTTTTAATCATTTTATTTCATTGTAATTTATGCTGGAGAGTATGTGGTAGAATGTACATTTTAATTGGCATTACATGAAACTATTCTCTTTCATAAGCATGCTGAATTTTTCTAGTACCCTATCTTCAGCACTTTGAAGTTTCAAAGAGAAAAACTTTCATGTTGCTACAAAATGGTTTTTTCTTGTCATTTTAATGTCTGGAATGTCATTATCGCGTTTTTGTTATTAATTTTCATTTCCTAACTGAATAATCTGTCAATATCCCAAGGAAAAAATGGAATATATAATTTATCTTTTAATATTTTAAAATATTAAATTTAAATGTCTTAAATTTATTCTTCATGAGCTACGTAGCCTCAGGCATTATATAGTATATTTCTCCTAAAAGTCTCAGTGTAAAAATTTTTCTCTGATGAAAAATAGAAATATTTAGTAAATTGTCACATATGCCAATTACTCATTACAAAATGACTCTTTAAATGAGTTCTAGTAATCACTGAGGAGTTCCTTTGCAAAGTAAGTGTATGTTACAGAGGCAAACAGGGAAGAGTGACTTAAGGCTAAAATATTCCATCACTGACAATGAAAGGTCATTTAGAAATAAAGATTTAATGCCACTGAAATGATAGTATGAGTCAAACTGGAAATATTTAATTTATAAAACTTTGATTTATATTGTTCACTCTGTTCTTAGCCTTTTTAAAAGTAGCTGACTCACTGCTTATTATGAGGAAAGATAAAAAAAAAGCCAGCCCCTGGCAATAGCTACTATCTCAGGCATTTGCCTGAATTATAACCACCGTTACTACACCATGACCATCACCAGTGAACCAAGATGACCACCACCTCCACCATCACCATTACCACCTCTGCCTTGATCATTGTACAATTTTTTCATCTCCCTTCCTATTTGATCCTACCTGTCTATTAATAGAGTGGAAGAATTACTTAGGGATTTCCTATACCTTATTGTATTCTAACCTAGGTATAGGGGCACCAGGATGGCTCACTCACTTGAATGTCTGACTATAGCTCAGGTCATGATCTCTTGGTCCATGAGCTCCAGCCTCACATTGGGATTTGTGCTGACAGCTCAGAGCCTGGAGCCTTATTCCGATTCTCTCTCTGCCCTCCCCTACTTATGCTCTCTCTCTCTCTCTCTCTCTCTCTCTCTCACAGAGGTAAATAAACATTAAAAAAATCTTTAACCTCAGGTATAAATGAGAATACTTATGAAATTAGAGATGGCAGGGGGCATCTGGGTGGCTCAGTTGGTTAAGCTTCAGAGTCTTGGTTTCAGCTCGGGTAATAATCTCACTGTTTAGTGGGTTTAAGCCCCATGTCCAGCTCTGAGCTGACAGTGCAGAGCCTTTCTCTCTCTCTCTCTCCCTCTCTCTCTCTGTCCCTCCCCTACTTGAACTGTCTTTGTTTCTCTCAAAAAAAAAAAAGAAAAGAAAAAGAGATGGCAGGTACATAACTCTATATGTAAACAAGGAAAGACTCTTAGAGCATCAGGTCATGATGACTACTAGGAAATATCAGAACAGGAAGCCCAGGAGCTGTCCTCCTACCCATCTGCCAGTCACAAAGGTTCTCTGATGGATCCCAAGGCAAGTTCTCATCAGTAGTGTGTACTTCAAAAAACAAGAGCCTCCATAAGTATCAAAATGAATGTGGAACTCAATGTGTGTAAAATATGACAATAGCTTCAACTTAGTTACCCTCTGATCTCACCGCTCTGGGGCCCTGGATCTTCAGGGTCCCAGCAGTCTTCACCAGTTTTGCAAGAACATTAATTTCTAAATTACAGGATTCTGTTTAACATTCTGGATCTGAAAGTTATTATACACAGTGGTTCCTATACCTGGCTGATAATAAAAACCGTGTCAGGGGGCGCCTGGGTGGCTCAGTTGGATCATGACTTTGGCTCAGGTCACGATCTCCTAGTTCGTGGGTTTGAGCCCCACATCAGGCTCTGTGCTGACAGCTCAGAGCCTGGAGCCTGTTTCGGATTCTGTGTTTCCCTCTCTCTCTGCCCCTCCCCCACTCATGCTCAGTCACTTGTATGTGTGCTCTCTCTCTTTCTCCCGAAAAGAAATAAACATTAAAAAAAAATTTTAATAGGACCATGTCAGGAAGGTTAATTTTTTGTTTTTGGAAAACAAGTTCTAGAGGCTTCCAATTCTATAAATTGTAAAACATCCCCCAGGTGATTCTGATGATTCTCTAGGCTTGAGAACCACAAGACCTATCTCTTCACCAATTCTGGCATCACAAAACTCCTTGATCTGAGTATACTTTGGCTAATGGCAATAGGCTCACTGTGGGGTCAGACCAAGAAATAAGAGCCTGAGGTGAAATCCCTGTCTTCTCCCTGCTTAGCTATGGCCCTAAAAGGCAGAAAACTCTATCTAAAATGGATGACAGTGCGAGGCCACCAGGCCTTCAGACACAGCTGGCACAAGAACTCTTTAGCCATTCAGCCCCAGTTTTCAGCTGACCAAGAAGAGGCTGTACATCTTATTAGAGTTCCAGAGATCTGCTAAAGAGGCCCAAGGGTCAAGGGTTCAAAAGCCTCTGGTGTCTAGGATGATCTGCTCTGTTTTACAGCCTGAAAAATTCTCATCCACAAACCACCCTAGATGACACCATTTAAAACCTTAACCAAAAGCAGTGTGGAGGTTCCTCAAAAAATTAAAAATAGAACTACCCTACGACACAACAATAGAACTACTATGAATTCACCCAAGGGATACAGGAGAGCTGATGCATTGGGGCACATGTACCCCAATGTTTATAGCACTTTCAATAGTAGCCAAATTATGGAAAGAGCCAAAATGTCCATCAACTGATGAATGGATAAAGAAGATGTGGTTTACATATACAAATGGAATGCTGCTCCGCAATGAGAGAATGAAGTCATGCCATTTGCAACAATGTGGATAGAACTGGAAGGTATTATGCTGAGTGAAATAAGTCAGGCAGAGAAGGATAGATATCATATGTTTTCACTCATATGTGGATCTTGAGAAATTTAACAGAAGACCATGGGAGAAGGGAAGGGGAAAATAATAGTTACAAACAGAGAGGGAGGGAGGCAAACCACAAAAGACTCTTAAATACAGAGAACAAACTAAGGGTAGACAGGGGAGTGAGGGAGAAGGAAAATGGGTGATAGGCACTGAGGAGGGCACTTGTTGGGATGAGTACTGGGAATTGTATATAAGCCAATTTGACAATAAATTACTTTAAAAATAAATACATAAATAAATATTTTAAAAATACAAAAAACAAACAAACACCTTAACTATTGGGGCCCCTGGCTCATTCAGTCAGTGGCACTTTTGGCTTCTGATCTTGGCATTGTGGGTTTGGGCCCCATACTGGGCATATATATTACTTTAAAAATAAATAAATAAAATTATTTTTAAAACCCCCTAACCATAATCATCAGGGACTTTAAGAGTTAGGAGCCAAGGTGATGTGAAAATCTAATATATCCTTTTCCAACTTTATCTAAAAGGGGATGTTCTGGCAATGGACTTTATGACTTTATTTCAGACTTCTCCCCTCCCCCAAACAAAACCACTATCCTACTTGTGATTACTAAAAAAAAAAAAACAGTGTGTTCCCCCTCCACCACCGTCCCCCTCCAACATGTGTACCAGCTGCTACCTCTTTGATCATCAAGGAAACCATGTCTCTCCATAGAAGAGCCACTTCTAGCAGCTTCTGACTCTAGTAGCTTCTTTATATTTTTATTTTGTAGAATGTTACTTAAAGACCTCAAAAAAAAATTCCACCAGAGAAATTTGCCAGAGGGCAAAATTTACTTCAGAGATTTTCTACTTCTATAGCTGCTAAGACAGCACTCCTAACGGGTAAAGGCTGATCTAGTTACCATAATAGTTAAATACAATTCCCAGCAACCTTGGAGGCACCTGGGTGGTCCAGTTGGTTAGGCATCTGACTTCAGCTCAGGTCATGATCTCACAGTTCATGAGTTTGAGCCCCACATCAAGCTCTCTGCTGTCAGCATGGAGCCCGCTTCAGATCCTCTGTCTCCCTCTCTCTGCCCCTTCTCCACTCTCTGTCTCTCAAAAATATGCATATGTTAAAAAAAAATTCCCAGCAACCTCTAGCTTACCACAACAGTTAGGAGCCAGTCTGTACTGAGATAAAATATCTATACTCTAAAGACTATGTCAACAGGCAGAGAGAAACTCAAAGTGGTAGCTTCCATCTGATCCCCCTCTTGTTGCTAAAATCCTGGCCCATGGTAAAGAGCAGACGAACTCTGCTAGGGACACTTCTGAATAACAAAAATATTCTGCCCCATCACTTGTATCCCAGCACCCCTCTTCCATGTGCCTCCACTGTGTGCTGACCATCAAGCTCCTATCCTCTGCTTTATACCCCAGTGTCAACTTCGGTGAACCAAGACTGAGATGATGTCATGGGCTTCCAAGGACATCAAAGCTTGATCCAATCAATGCTTGGTTCACTAGTAGGAGAGTGGATGAAAGAACAATTATGAAATTTTACTTCTTACCTTGGAGACAGATTATAACAGGCCACATAAAGCCAAAGGAACAGAGGAAGTAAAAGGAAACACATCCTACACTGTCTCTTTAAATGTGTCTAACTTGCCTATGCATTGCTCCAGAGAGGACAAAGGAAAGCATGTAACTGTCCCTCACATACCTGCTCATGACATTTATATAGATCTTCCTCATTGCTTTGGATTGTTATTCAAACACATTAAGTACCACACCATGTCCATTGTCCCCCACCACACACACACACACACACCTTCAGGTCATACAGACTTAAAAAGACTAAGCTGGCTTCTGTTCTCGGTCCTAAGCCTTTCCACTAAGGTAGGAAATTGAGAATATAGAATTCTAGGACTATTCTGAGTGTGTGAGCAAGGTTCCTCCTGTCCAGTTCAATACCTTAGATTCAAAGTAACTTTGTGCCATCTCTGACTGTGGATTCTAGGAAAGACCCACACTGCAGAGCTAATATCCTCATATCCAGGAAGGCTAAGTTTTCTTATGGCAGCAATTAACATCCATCTGTGTTCTTCTATTAATGTGGATCCAGTGTGTAGGTAAGGACTTGGCAGAGTGACAGGATATCTCTGTCTGGGAAGTAAAAGTAATTTCTTAAGAAGACATAAAGGGAGACAGACAGGTGTTCTTTGAATTAATGGTAAGAAAGCTGTCTGGAGGTTTTATTTAGTAATATTATTTTAAGTGAGCTGGTTTGGGAGGTTTCTAATTTTTCAGAGGATGACCTCCAAATTTAGCCTCAAGTCATGAAGTAGAAGTTAACCCTACAAGAAGCTTTCAAAGACATCTCAAGTTCCCGCCTGGGTTCAATGATCTCTCCCCATTGTGAACTTTAACAAACTTACAGAAATGCTACTGCCCTGCCATCAAGCAAGCCATTTCTACAGCGACTGATAACTCATTCTTGATCTGGCCAAAATTTCTTATCATGCTTTTGTCATTGATCCATGGAAAGCAAGTAAGAAGGCAAAGCATACAATGTGGGTTATTTGCCAAGTGGGCGACTGCTCCACCAGACATGCATTAGGTGATACATGTCAGTACTGGACATGCTTTTAGCATTTAAATCTGGCGCATTATGCCTGGGTGGTTCAGTTGGTTAAGCTTTCAACTTCAGCTCAGGTCATGATCTCACGGTTTGTGGATTCGAGCCCCACATAGGGCTCTGTGCTGACAGCTAGCTCAGAGCCTGGAGCCTGCTTCAGATTTCTGTGTCTCCTTCTCTCTCTGACCCTCCCTGCTCATGCTCTCTCTCTCTCTCTCTCACAGAAATAAATAAAACATTAATAAATAAATCTGGCCCATTAATCCAGTAGCTAAGACATCAAGCAACTCTCCTTAGGGCCACCCTCCACATTGGGTCATCACTGTTTGGTCACTTTCTCCTGGAATTCCTCATTAAGCCCTTAAATAGGATGATGCAACTTTACACCAAAACCACTAAACACAATTTCCATAGGATACATTTCACATAATACAGGGAACTCATGTATTTTACTGTCTGAATATGGCTGGATGGAAATGAGACTCTTCTTAAGCAAGATTTTTAAATTTTAGGGCATATTAGCAAAAATCATGCTAAGGATGAGATCATCCACATGAACTAGAAGAAAAAGGAAAAATAACCAGGAAGCCAGACTTATGAGATGTCAAATTGGTTCACATCTGTTCAACTTGGCAGATGTAACTTTACACTGTCCCAAGGCTGGCACTCGGTATAGCCAAATAGGATCATTGATGGAATGAGCCTAAATCACCAGCTAGATCTTGGACAAAAAACCTCTTATTCCTTTGGGCTGTACCTCCAACTCCGCTGTTATTGCCACATAAGCCTTGGCCCTGCCTTGAACCAGCTTTTACAATCCTGGCCATGACTTTGGATCCTCCCAATGCTACCTTGCATCTCTGGCCTGACAAGGAATCCACAGACTACCTGTTTCAAGCACCCTCCTACTTTGACTATGTTCCCAGGCTTCTTTTTCCAATACCACCTTTAACTCTGGAGCTCCCTTATGGCTCAGCCCAACAGCAACTACCTATTGGAATTGGAAAGGCACTGGAGAGGTCTCCTTCCTCATTACCTACTTCTCTATGGAAGCTTTCCCGACATGTTCATGTAGAATTGGCAGCTCCTTCCTTTATGCTCCTACTGGATCCTTTTTGTAAACATTTTTGAATTAATTAAATTACTTATGTGGCTTTTTCCCCTACTCAACTTCTTAATGGCAGATACTAAGCATCATTTAACCTTTTTATTTCTCCACTGTCTTGTACAAAACATTCATTCATGGCACATTGTAAGTCATAATAAATGCTTGATAAATTAATTAATTAAAGTTTTCATAATATAGCCATCTTTTCCCCAACACCAAGCTGAAATTCTGTTAGCACTTGAATCATTTTCACTGAAATCACCCCAAAGTTACTGCCATGTCTATTATTCATGGAAAATATCACATCCACTTATAGGAATGTCATATGAACTTTCAAAGTTTTCCCACTCAAGGTAAGAATATTGAGTTTAAATAGCATATTTTTATTTATGTGGTTTTTTGAGATGATTTGTTATAACTGACATTATGGACTTACTGTGCCCCAGGCACTGTTCTCAGTGCTTATATTTATTAACTGTATAAATCATTATTTCTACCCCATGAAGTAGGTACTATTGTTATCTTGAAGAAACTAAATCTAGGATGGTTAAGAAACTTTTTCAAGTTGATAAAGCTACCAAGTGACAGAACCAGCAATCAAACTAGTACCTGATTCTAGAGCCCCATTCTTACCCATAACATAGTCTGCCTCCGAGAACAATCTGTTCATCTACCCAAAACAACAGACAATGAACATGCACCTTCAAAGACTGTAAAGAGAAAAGTAGAGACCCTGAAAAGCAAAGTTATGGAGTGTGAAGGCAAAACCTAAAGCCTAAATGCATAAACCCAAGCAGATTTCAGTGTCTCTGTTCCCTTTCTTTTTATGCCTATCCTTGAGTTTGTTTTCTTATTTTTCCTCTTTACTCTAGTTGATTTGTCTTATATTATTCTCACGGATACCTGACACAAGAAATGTACAGGAGAATGGAAAGTCACATGAATTTAAGGTAAAGATATAAATTGAGGAGAAGGATACTGAGGACTGCCAGTCCCTGACTATCCCCCTTACAGTCCTTACCCTCTCACATTTTTTTTTTTAAACTTAAGGTTTGCCCTACTCTGAAATTCTATGGTGACCTTTCAGGTTTGATTTTTCCTATGGCATGCATTCACATTTTTTTAATGTTTATTTTTGAGAGAGAGAGACAGACAGAGTGTGAGCAGCGGAGGGGCAGAGAGAGAGGGAAACACAGAATTCCAAGCAGGTCCCAGGTTCTGAGCTGTCAGCACAGAGCTCAACGTGGGAATCAAACTCGATAATTGTGAATTCGTGACCTGAGCCGAAGTTGGATGCCTGACTGACTGAACCACTCAGGAACCTCGACCCCCTAACATTTTCAATAGCATTACCCTGCAACTCACAGAAGAAAAAAACAAAGAATGGCCAATAAATATATGAAAGGATATTCAACTTCATTAGTAATGAGGCAAACAAAAAATTAGAATGTCAATGAGATACCATTTTATATCCACCAGATTGACAAAAATTTAACTCTGATAACACTAACTATGGGGAAATATGAACTTACAACCCTTGCTGGTGAGCATCTATGTTAATATAACCACAGAGAGTAATTTGGTAATATCTAGTGAAGTTGAAGATTTATGATACACTGAGCCCAGGAATTCTGCTTCTACTTATATCCCAAGAGAAACTCTCCCACAGGCATATTCAAGGATGTTACTGTGTTGTAAGAGGAAAAAATGAGATACATAAGTATACACTAATAAGAGAATACATAAATATATTCATGTATATCCAAATGATGGACTACTATGTACCAGAGAAGTCAATAAATCTGACATGTCAATATAGACAGATTTCAAAAGCAAAATGTTCAGTGAGAAAAGCAAGACAGGGGATGAGATGCCATGCAGTATAATAACGTTTATATACACTTTGAAAACATACAACAATTCTAAATATTTGTCATAGATATGTCCGTATAAAGCATAAGCGTAAAAATAAGCACAGGAAGGATATGTTAACATTGGAATAAGGGGTACTTCTACAATGGGAGAGGTAAACAGGACTAGTTAAGGAAACAAAGAGAACCATATGCTTCATATTTTTTCTTTTAAAAGATGGTCTAAAGCGTATATGACAAAATAATAAAATTATATTTACTTTATTTTTTATTTAAAAAAATTTTTTTAATGTTTTATTTATTTCTAGGAAAGAGAGAGAGACAGCGAGAGCAGGGGGGGTCAGAGAGAGAGGGAGTCACAGACTGAAACAGGCTCCAGGCTCTGAGCTGGCAGTCAGCACAGAGCCCGACGTGGGGCTCGAACCCACCAACCGCGAGATCATGACCCAAGCAAAAGTCGGACGCTTAACTGACTAAGCCACCCAGGCGCCCCAATATTTACTTTATTTTTTAAATTGTGGCATAGTTTATTTTACTTTTTAATGTTTATTTATTTATTTTTGAGAGAAAGAGAAAGAGCATAAATGAGGGAGGGGCAAAGAGAGTGGGAGACACAGGACCTGAAGCAAGCTCTGGGTTCAGCTGTCGATACGGAACCCGATACAGGGCTCAAACCCACAAATCGTGAGATCATGACATGAGCCAAAGTTGGATGCTTAACTGACTGGGCCACTCAGGTGCCCCTAAAACTTGTGAGTTTTAAGTAGTCATTGTTCAGATGTTTGTAATGTTTCCCTATTTGTTTTTCTGTGTATTTAAAATATTTCACTGAGAAAGCAAACACTTCCCTATGCTAACTAGTTTCAAAGGGGTTAAACATAGACTCTAATAAGAGCAGCTGCAATTAACAGCAAGGAAGCTTGAGGGCATAATGGACCCAGACAGCACCAATGCTTCAGAGACTGTGAACTATTGCCAAAGCTCAGCTATTCATCACCTAGAGAAGAGGGTGGTTCCTCTTCAAGGCCAGGCACGGTGATTTCCCAGCAAGAAAGAGAGTTTGGACCTGTCAGACAACCTCTTATTTCTCTTGTCAGGTAGAGTTTCTATGACTCACATTCTAATAGTGCTTGTCTTTGGTAAATCTTGCCACCCACACTGGCATGAGACTAACAATATTAAAGAAAACTCAATTTCCAGTGAAATATGGTATGTACAGACTACAAAACAAAATTCCTTAAGCCAGCCAGACCACATCCTTTTGGTGCAAGATTCTTATTTCCTTCATGGTCTTTTCTTCCATCCAGAATCTTTTTATTAACAGATTTCTAAAATACATCTCTTGAGGACTTGGGAGCCAACTCGAAGAGCTGTCCTGAAGAGATGATTATTTTAGGATGAATAAGGGTAATATCAATGGGAGGTCTGAAGACATCAATAATGTTTAAATTCATTAGTTCATTATCACACACACATGTGGGCACTTGCACGCATGTGCACACACACGCACACACGCACACACACTCTCTGAGAGCTGTTGGTCACCTTGAAGATGCTATCCATTTAGAAAACTAGGAAGCAAAAGGATAGAATTCTTTAACCTGCCTTTCGTATAGGAACTTTAGACTACATAATCAAATAATAGATGAGACAAAGTTTCTCTTTATAAATGATTTCCAACAAATAAATGAAGAAGAAAAGCGAGAATAGGAATATTACCTTTGGCAACCCCTAAAGAACTAAATCAGTCCAAACATTAAGCATGTAGAGTGGCTCAGGGCACAAAAGAGAGACAGTCAGACATTATGTGCCTCCTAATGAAGAATATATCACCAAATGTGAAATGATCCTGCTAAACCAATTAAATCTGAATCTGACTAGTCCTCAAGATCCAAGTACCATTTTACAGGAATAAGAGGGCAGAGGCACATGTTAAAAAGGGAATATAATCAACAAATCCAGACCGTGGGCAATCCTCATGTTTCTAGAACAAATAATTGCAAAGAGAAAAATAAGAGATATGAAGAGGACACTTGTAATTTAAAAGACTCAAAAAGCAAACCTTAAAACAACAAAAAAAGGCAAAACTATAGAATACATTTTCAAGTATAGCACATTTGGGTTATAAAACCGTTAGGAAAAATAAGGAAGTAAATATCATAAAGTTAAGATAGTGCTTCGTCACGAGGGAAGGATGAGTTGAGACGGGGACGGAACATGTGTAGGAAAATCTCTGTTTTCTGACACGAATGGTGATTTCAGGAACATTAGCCTTAGAATTTGCTAAGCTATATGAACCATTGGTTAAAGACAGAAAACCTGTAAAACACAAATATTGCAATATAGCAGGATAATGGGGAGAAAAAACTATAATAATACCAATTTGCCTCATGTAGAACATCAAGAGATCTGTAAATTGCATGATTCTTATCAAAAGCTTTGAAGGTACATCAAATAATTATAAAAACAGTGTTAAAATGAGAGAATATAGCGGAAATTATTTTCCCTTTGGCTGGAATATAATTTACTTTGCTGGATGTAAATACTATTCATACCAAGCTGTGTGTTATTTACCAAGAAAAGTCTGAAACCTTGCCTCCTATCCTGTCATTAAGAAAGAAATAAAATGATAGGAGCACCTGAGTGGCTCATCCAGTTAGGCAGCCAGCTCTTGGTTTGCTCAGATCATGATCTCATGGTTTGTGGACTCAAGCCCTGCATCAGGCTCCTCACTGGCAGTGCAGAGCCTGCTTGGGATTCTTTCTCACTCCCTCTCTCTGCCTCACCTCTCCTCTCTCTTTCTCTCTCAAAATAAATAAACTTAAAAAAAAAGAAACAAAACATTAAAAGATAAAAACAAATCTGTTACGTTAAGCTGCAAAAAAGCAACAATTCCACACATCAGGTCATGAGAAGAATATGAACTGTTTTTGACGCTATAGAACAAAATTAAATTTCATTTCCACACTTTAGTATACACTTGGTCTGAAAGCCAAACATTGTATATGTCACATCCTAATTTATTAGTTGAAAAATCATACTTACTACAGAATTAAAAGTAAATTAAGCAGCATGCATTCATTGTTAATTGGGGAATAGTCAAGATTTGTCTCCGTATATTACTGACATTAAAATAAACTTCATAATATGATAGCTATATAATTTTGCTTCAGTTCACTCAATTACAATATACCATAAAAATGATTAAAAATATAAATCCAAAAAGGCTTTGCAAGATTACATATTTCTATGAAAGGGGTTCTAGAATTTCTTTTTTAAATGCTGAGAGAGGAAGAATCTGGCAAATGCTGGTCTACAGAATAATAACTCCCCTCTTAACTTGTGTATAGAATCTTTCATAATCGGATCCCATTTGCCCTTTACCTTCTTCCTATTCCAGCTATTTTATCCCCACAAATTTCTTGGGCCCAAAAACCTCTCTGACATTAAATGTCATACTATTTTCCAAATCTGCCCAATCTCTCCACAGCTTTGATTTGCATATGCTCTTTCCTGACATTTTTCTCTAATTGCTACTATCAAGCTCCTATCCATATATTAGGTCCCAGTACAAATGTCTGCTTTTGCTGAGTCTCTCTTCTGTAGACCCTCAACTTGTGTCTTGACTTCTGTTACTGCAAATATAGCACCATACTGTAATTGAAGATTTGGAACATCTGTCTCTGCCCAGGATTGTCAGGTAAAACACAGAGTAACCAGTTAAATTTGAATTTCAGCTAAGGAACAAATAATATTTTAGTAGAAGTATAGCCCATGCAATATTTAGGACATACTTATGCTAAAAATTTTTATTTGTTGTTTGCCTGAAATCCAAATGTAACTTGGCCCCCTATATTTTTATTTACTAAGTCTGGCAACACTAGTCTTCACCATAAGATCATAAAGTTAAAAACTATGTTTTCTGGGATGCCTGGGTGGCTCAGTCAGTTAAGCATCTGACTTCAACTCAGGTCATGATCTCACAGTTCATGAGTTCGAGCCCTGCGTCGGGCTCTGTGCTGACAGCTCTGAGCCTGGAGCCTGCTACAGATTCTGTGTCTCCCTCTCTCTCTGTTCCCCCCTGCTCATGCTCTGTCTCTCTCTCTCTCTCCCTCTGTCTCTCAAAAGTAAATAAACATTAAAAAAAATTTTTTTAGGGGTGCCTGGGTGGCTTAGTTGGTTAAGCGTCCGACTTTCGCTTAGGTTATGATCTCGTGGTTTGTGGGTTCTAGCCCCACGTCGGGCTCTGTGCTGACTGCCATCTCAGAGCCTGGAGCCTGTTTCAGTCTGTGACTCCCTCTCTCTCTGACCCTCCCCTGCTCACGCTGTCTCTTTCTCTCTCTCTCCTAGAAATACATTTAAAAAAACATTAAAATAATTTTTTTAAACCCTATACTTTCTTATGTCGCCATCTTGGGGGGTATGTGTGTGTGTGTATGCGTATGTGTACGTGTGTGTACACATGTGTATGATTGTCTACATTCTAGATGGATACAAAAGAAACTACTAATAATGGTTATCTCTGAGAAGAAGCAGTGACTTTCTCTTCTGTACTATTTAACCTTCTATCATTAACATATATTAATATTGCAATAAGAACTCATTTTTTAAAAGAGATCATAAGCAACTTGAGAGGAGGGATAATTATTCTTCTTTATATCCTCATAATGGTTGGCATATTTCCATACTTTTCAGCAAATGTGAGTGGAATAAATGAACGATTTAGGTGGGTCTCTTATGAGAGCACTCTGTGAACTCTGCGCTGCCATTTGTTGAGCAAATACCTATCGAGCATTTACAGTGGCCCATGCACTGTTCTAACAGCAGCAATAAAGCCCTTTTAAATATGCACTAACAATCTAATATTGCAGCTTTTAAATAATGCTTTCCAGGCTTTTGACGAATGGATTTTCAGGAGGTCATACCATTGGGTACAGTCTTTGATTATATGGTTTCATTTTCCTTGTTGACCACAAACCAGACAGAGACACACTCTTGTGGAGTTCACATTCTAGTGGACATAGACAAATGATAAGAAAGTAAACAAATATAGGGGTGCCTGGGTGGCTAAGTTTGTTAAGCATCAGACTCTTGATTTTGGCTCCAGTCATGATCTCATGGTTCGTGGGTTTGAGCCCAGCATCTGGCTCTGTGCTGATAGCTCTTCGTTGAGGGTGGAACCTGCTTGGCATTCTCTGTCTCCCTCTATCTCTGCCCTTCCCTACTTGTTTCCTCTCACTCTCTCTGTCAAAATAAACTTTTTAAAATCTTTTAAAACAAAGGAAAGTAAACAAATATATACGTAAGATAATTTCCCATATAGAGTAAAGTGACGAAAAACGAAAAAGGAAAAAAACGAAGGCTTCTCTGAGGAGGTGTCATTTGAGATGAGATCTCACTGATGAGGAGTCTCAAGACAATTCGAAGGAAGAACTTCAAAGAAAATGCAAAGCAAGTCAAGGATAGGGAGGAGGAACAAGCTAGTAGTGTTTGAGACACAGAAAAAAGGCCCCAAGCTGCAAATCAAAACAGTGCCAGGGCTTCACAAAAGAAGATATATGCATATGAAGACGTGCTATCATTAGCATGCAGATAAATGTAAATTAAGACCACAACTGATATCTCTACATACCCCACTAGAGCAAAGAAAAATTTTAATTCTGGGGGTGACCTTGCGTCTTCAGGACAGAGACAGGAAGTCTCTGGAGGCTGTGTGTCCTGTGCGGTGCCCAAGGAGGCCGAGCTCTGTTGCTATGAATCTCAGTGGTCAGACCTGGCTCTGGTCTCAGCATTTCTCCAGGACCCACCTGCCCCAGGATGCTGTAGAATACAGCACATTCACCTGTCTCCTGACCGCCATTGGGGTTTGGACCCCGCGTCTCTCCACTAGACTGGTGAGAGGGTTGGCAGTGTTTTGCTCCAGGGCTTAATTCCAGCTGCTTATTTGAATCCTGGTTCTGTAATGGACCGTACCCTGGCTGCAGCCTTACTCTCCATTGTCACTGGGGCCTTGGACAACCAGTTACTATGTTCGAGGAAATGCTTTGCAGAAAGCTGCCCAGGCAGGGCTTGGGGCCCTCTGGGCTCTCATCTTTGCTGGGCTTTGTTATCTGAACAGTCATGATGTAGGCACCTGCAGAGCTGTTGCCGCGCTGTGGGAGCTCTAACCTTTTTGACTTAACACCTTAAGAACTGATTGTACACATCTTTGCCTCTGCTCTGTCATACAATTCAACTCACAATACAGAGGCAATAACAGGTACGTCCAATGGTGAGACAAACCTCCTAATCACCTGGTTATATTTAGAATTTAGTCTTTGGGGAAAAGGTTCGAGAGGAATTGTATCTAAGAAATTTGGAGACTGGTTTCCTTATTCTGGTGAGTTACAGGGTTGTCTCTCAGCTTCTCACAAGACTCACAGGATAACTAAACAGGATATGTGAAATTTTTGCCTTTAGCTTATCAAACTCTTAAAGGGAATTCAGCTTTATTACTGTCAATATGGGATCAAACTGTATTTGTCCTGGAGATGACAGAGAGAGGGAAAGACTGTTAATTCATAAGTAAAGACTTGGCAGAAAATCACTGTTTAATTTTTTTTTAAATGTTTTATTTATTTCTAGGAGAGAGAGAGAGAGAGAGACCGCGTGAGCAGGGGAGGGTCAGAGAGAGAGGGAGTCACAGACTATGAAACAGGCTCTAGGCTCTGAGCTGGCAGTCAGTACAGAGCCCGACGTGGGGCTCGAACCTAAGAACCGCGAGATCATGACCCAGGCGAAAGTCGGACGCTTAACTGACTAAGCCACCCAGGTGCCCCTAGTGTTTAATTTTTTTTAATGTTTTTGAAAAAAAATTTTTTGAGAGAGAGAAACAGAGTGTGAGTGGGGGAGGGGCAGAGAGAGAGGGAGACACAGAATCCAAAGCAGGTTCAAGGCTCTGAGCTGTCAGCACAGACCCCGACATGGGGCTTGAGCCCATGAACCATGAGATCATGACCTGAGCAGGAGTCGGACGCTCAACCGACTGAGCCACCCAGGCGCCCCAAAATATTACAGATTCTAAACCGAGATTTAATCCTAAAATGTGGTTATTTTACTTGTCCTAAAATAATCTGTCTACAAATATAAAACTATTAAGTAAAAAATTGTTATTTTCACACTCTAGGAATATTTAATGTGAAAATGTTTTCTATGAAAAGAAAGTTTTTAAAAAAATAAAATGTTATATGGTACCGCTGGGTGGCTCAGTCGGTTAGCATTTGACTTTGTCTCAGGTCGTGATCTTGCAGTTTGGTGAGTTCTAGCTCTACGTCGGGCTGTGTGCTGATAGATCAGAGCCTGGAGCCTGCTTAGGATTCTGTCTCTCCCTCTCTCTCTGACCCTTTCCCACTGTACGTGCGCTCTCTCTCTCTCAAAATTAAACACTAAACATTGTTTAATAAAAAATAAAATAAAATAAAATGCTATATAAGAAAAATTTTTAAAAAATTTAAAACTCTGACAATATCATGTTGGTGAGAATGTAGAAGAATTGAAAATCTCATATCAGCTGCTAGGAATACAAAATGGTACAACCACTACAAAAAATAATTCAGCAGTTTTCTTATAAAGTTAAACATATATTTACCGTTATATCATGTATATTTGTGTATACGTGCATGTATATGTATGTGTATATTCATATTTCATCTCAAAAAGAAATGAAAATACATGTCCACACAAAAACTGCACACAAAATGTTCATATAAGCTTTACTTATGGTAGCAAAACACTGGAAACAGCCCAAATTTCCAATAGCAAATGAATGGAGCAACTAATTGTGGTATATCTGCACAGTGGAATACAACACAGCAATCAAGAGGAACAAAACTGACACACACAACGACACAGAGCAATCTCAAGAACATTCTACAAAGCCCAATAAGCTAGACACCAAACAGAACGTACTGCATGATTCCATTTATATGAAACTTTGGAACAGGCAAAGCTAGTCTATAGTCATAGCAATAGAGTACTTGGGACAAAAGTAAAGGAGGGATGGGGGAATTAGCTGCACAGAGCATGAAGGAGCTTTTTGAAGTGATGGAAATATTCTCTACCTTGATTGTGGTGATAGTGATAGCGGTATGGACATTTGTCAAAACCCAGCAAAATTTGGGTTCAATATGGGTATATTTTATTATATGTGAATTATAGTTTAATAAAGTTGACATTTTAAAATGTGCTACAAGAAACTATGTATTAAAAGTGCTGAGGGGCGCTGGGTGGCTCAGTCAGTTAAACATTCGGCTCTTGGTTTCAGCTCAGGTCATGATTTCATGTTTCATGAGTTTGAGTCCTGCATTGGGCTCTATGCTTATGGTGCGGAGCCTGGTTGGGATTCTCTCTCTCTCTCTCTCTCTCTCTCTCTCTCTCACTCTCTCTTTCTCTGCCCCTCCCCTGCTCATACTTGCTCGCTCTCTCTCTCTCTCTCAAAGTAAATAAATAAACTCAACAAAAAATTACTTAAAAAAATTTTAAAGTGCTGAAAATGTTCAGTGCTAAAAAGATGAGGGGGAAAATTAGCATGTTTTCTGAAAAAAGGATTTTGAAGAGGAGAGAAGTCAGTCCAAGGAGAGGAAAGCACAGGAAGGAAGGCCCAGAGTAAGGAACTCACACAGTGGGAGAGGAAAAGAGAGTATTACTTCATCAAAAAACTGATTTCAAAATGTAGTAATATTGCTGAGGGCTTGGGCTTTTATTACCTTCTCAACATTGTTTAGCAGCAATCAGGCACTTTAAGAAATGCACCAATGATTAAATATTGCAGCTTTTAAATAATGTTCCTCAAGCTTTTGCCTAATGGATTTTAGGAAGTTGAATGGTTGCATCTAGTCCTTGACCTACACCATTTAATTATCCTTATCGACCGACTCATGAAATTCTATCATGTGCAGTGGCATGCTATAAATGAAGCTTTGTTCCTTTTGTGAAATTGAGAGTGCTCTGCCTTTCCTCCTGGCTCACGATCAAGAATCGTACTGCTTCTTCTCCCACTGCCTGAGACAGAAACCTAACAAGACAAATGACCATGAAAAAGACATCTTGATAGTCCATCAGAAATCCAGATTAGCACCTCTTATATTACATTAAAAAAATATACTCAAGGAATGGCCCTTGGCTGACTAGTTGGAAGAGCATGTGACTCTTGATCTCAGGGTCGTGGAATGGAGCCCGTTTACTTAAAAAAATGAATAAATAAACTGAAAAAAATCAAAAGACCAAAAATAAAAACATGCGATGAAACTAGATTTTAGGAGCGCCTGAGTGGCTTAGTCTGTTAGGCGTCTGACTTCGGCTCAGGTCATGATCTCACGGGTTCGTAAGTTGGAGTTCCTTGTTTGGGCTCTGTGCTGACAGCTCAGAGCTTGGAGCCTGTCTCAGATTCTGTGTCCGTCTTTCTCTGTGCCTACCCTGCTGGTGCTCTGTTGTTCTCTCTCTCAAAAAACAAATAAACATTAAAAAAAAAAAAAACACCTAGATTTTAGAGTCAGGATCAGCCATACCAGCAGGAAAAAAGCCACTGGGAAGTGGGGGATGATTTCTGGACAGTTGGAAGACAGGGCTATCTCTTAAAGTGTACCCCTTCTGCTGACTGGTGTCCAAGAACGTGCAAGAAAGTGTCATTCTTATAACTTGAGGCATTTTTAAAACAGACGACCTTTAGGGTCCCTTCGCACCCAAACAATTTAACCTTTTAAAACAGCACTTGAAAACTTAAGGTTCAAGGGCTATAACAGGCATCTATGTTGGGAGCCATTCTGAGCCCACTAGTCGAGAAAACTCCTGGTGAGGTTAAAGCAAGTTTGCATGGTCTCTTGCCAGTCAGATGATGACTGATATCCACCCCACTCAATTATTTCTGCTTGAGCACTGACCCCTAAGGTACCTTGTTGATCAATACCGGTAGTGACTTGTCCCCTTATTCCGGCCCTGGTATGATGATTGCACCTTGTGAAGGAACTTACTGTGGGAACTTCTTTTGATTATGGGAACAGACATCGTGCCTCCAGAAGGTCCTGTTTCCCTCCATACATTCCCTTGAGCTATGAACAGGCTAAAGACCCTTACTCATAAAAGATTGACCTTTACATGTACAATTCTGTTTCTACCGTTGCGTTAGTCCAAGATGTTCATACAGATTAACATGTAAATCAACTAACCAAAAATGTCTCTCATGCCCTAGCTATTCAAGAAATCATAAAAGCAGACACAAAGGTAAATGCACTCGTAGAGGCTATTCTACATATTGGGAAATAAGCTAAACTCTTTAAACGTATGGTTGTCTCTCTGGTGCAATAAAGCATATAACTGGAAAATCAAGTCTTGCCCGGAGACAAAGAGCCTAACTTAGAGAAAAGGAACAGATAAAAGCAGAAGATAAGTTAGTACATACACCTTTGCTAACTGATGGTGTATAGCAGCCCCTTCCCTAAGGCCTACTTTCCACAAACACCTTCCCTTACCCTGGCAGCTGTGATGAGGATGGATGAGAGTATCTACAAATCTATGACTTAATCTCAGCGTTATTAAAATGTGAACACCTTGTTATTTTCTTAGTTACTCAACCTCACTATAATTGGGGCAGTTCTGCAAGAAGACTTCTATAAAACCTGTTTCTGTACATTTTCCAAAAACATCTTATCACAAAGAGCTATCCATTGTAAAAATTCCATTTCCTGATGCCATGTTAACATTTGACCTATAAATAAAGACACCAAAACCGACAGGATGGAGATGCCTGTCTGGTGATCAGAAAGGATCTCGGGGCTCTCTCACTCTCTCTCTTGCCGACACCGTCCATCCTTCAGGGACCCCTGGACCTGCCAGAACCAGCCTCCAACACCTGTATCCATGTTTTACTCAGAACTTCTAGTGTTATAGATGTGTGTATACACAAATTTATTTTTGTGGATATTATTATTATTATTTTTGTGAACATGTGTGTGTGTGTATACACATATACATTAAAAGAGGGTATAAAAGACTTAGTGGTGGTATCCTCTCCAGCTCACTCACCCAAGTAAACTCTTCCTTTCACTACCTTTGGTCTTTTTTTTTTTTTTTTTTTGGTTAACTTTTTTCTTAAGTTTATTTTTTCTTTTTTGAGAGAGAGAGAGGATGTGTTGGAGGAGCAGAGAGGGAGGGAGAGAGGGAGTCCTAATCAGGCTCTGCATGGCCAATGCAGAGCCTAATACGGGGCTCCATCTCACAAACTGTGAGATCATGGCAAAACCCAAAATCAGGAGTCAGAGCTTAACTGACTGAGCCACGCAGGCCCCTCTGTTTTATTTATTTATTTATTTATTTATTTAATAATTATGTTAGTTTCAGAAAACTGATAACATAAATGATTCTTGTCCAAATAAATACAATTGTGTCCAGTGAAATGCAATTGGTTGTTGCATAGATGAATAGATAGGTCCACTTGGTGGATCCATTTTGCATCTATTTGCAAATTCATTTCAAAATTCTTTATTCCCTAGAAGTCTTTGCTCTTTAAACTGTCTCTTGAATGGGTTCTCACTTCTTACTGGTTACCTTGTCAGTTACTTAAAGAAAATAGTTGACACACATACATTTTATTGTTAATTTTATCTTTTTTTTTAAATTAACTTTTGGGGCATCTGGGTGGCTCAGTCAGTTGAGCATTCAACTCTTGATCTCTGCTCAGGCCATGATCTCGCACTTCATGAGATCAAGCCCCTTATTGGGCTCTGCGCTAGCAGCACGGTGCCTGCTTGGGATTCTCTCTCCTTCTCTCTCTCTCGGCCCCTATTCCACTTGCACTCTCTCTCTTTCTCAAAATTAATCTTTTAAGTGTACAAAATTTGGGTTATCAGAGGGAGAAAGTTGAGTGAATCTTTACATAATTGCCGTTCCTGATGTGTTGTCATCTTTGATCCTTGCCAGGTCCCTTTCTTGTTTGTTTACATTCATAATTTCCTTCTATCCTTATACCTCCCATTCTTTCCCCACCCCAACTCCAGAAAACTGTTTTAATGTGTATAATACATATTTTTTCTTTGAATGCATTCATGGTTTTTCATTGAAGTAAGGTATATATTTTAAAGTGCATAAAGTATCTTTATCTTAGGTATAAAGCTCAGTGAATCTCCGTGTAATTACCACCCAGACATAGAATATTTCCAACACTCTGTAAGGTCCCCTTGTGCCCCTTCGGAGGCAATATTAGGTGGCAATATGCTCCCCCTCAGAGGGGCTACTGTTCAGGCATCTATCACTATAGATTAGTTTTGCTTGCTCTTGAATATTTTACGTGTTCTTGAACATGTCATACGGTATGTGCTTTTTGTCACCTGCCTTCTTTCATTCACATTATGCCTGTAAAACTCATTCATGTAGGAGTAGTTTATTCATTTTCTATTCCTGAGTAGTATACATTTTATAAATCTACCACATAGTATTCATTTTCTTATGGAAGGTGAGAACCCAAACCATTTACATTCATACAGCTTACTGTCCACATTAATGTGACTTTACTATTCTAGTGGCATCATCAGTATGATTTTACTGTTTTAGTAAACTCTTGTCCAGGAAGATAAAAATTGCAAACCACTCTTTTACTTATTCCAGGAACTTCCTGAAAGAAACTCATTAAACAATAAGTTATACTTTAATCGCTTTAAACCCTTTGTTTTGCCTTGCTGGGTCTATCAGTCCTAAACTGATATCATTATTATATCAGTACCTTATTATCATATATACCTCACTTAAAAATTCTGGAGATTTTACATAAAATCAAGCTTTCCAGCTTTTCTTGAATAATTGAAAGAACTGGGGTGCCTGGGTGGCTCAGTCAGCTAAGCATCTGACTCATGATTTCAGCTCAGGTCATGATCCCAGGGTGGTGAGATTCAGCCCTGTACTCAGTGCGGAGTCCCCTTGGGATTCTCGATCTCTCTCTCTGAAAGAAAGAAAGAAAGAAAGAAAGAAAGAAAGAAAGAAAGAAAGAAAGAAAGAAAGAAAGAAAGAAAGAAAAGAAAGGAAAAAGAAAAAATACTGGGGCACCTGGGTGGCTCAGGAAGTTAAGTGTATGACTTCAGCTCTGGTCATGATCTTGTGGTCTGTGAATTCAAGCCCCACACAGGGCTCTGTGCTGACAGCTCAGTAGCTGGAGCCTGCTTCAGATTGTGTGTCTCCCTCTCTCTGCCCCTCCCCTGCTCATGCTCTTTCTCTCTCTCAAAAATAAATAAAGATTAAAAAATAATTAAAAATATTGAAAGAACTGGCAATCCCAGGTCAGCATTCCCTTTCTTGTCAAACTTGACTGGAGGTGAGACAGAGCTATCCACCCCTTCTGCTTGTTTAAGTCATCTGTCTGCTCCAGTGGGAATTTAAGTTGGTAACCTCTGTTCTAACTACAGGCCTTGGAAGGCTAACTCTTCAAGCACTTATTCATTTTATTTCAGATAATAAGAACGGGCTTTACTGGAAAGGAATAGAACCATCATGAGACCCCTTTGCCACTTATGCTGGGAGGCAGCGAAGACAGAGAGCAAAGATGACTTAACACATCTTGATTTGTTTTGCAGTTCTTTCCAGAAAGAGACTGGGAGTGGCAAAAGGAGAAGCATGACTATAGAAAAAGACCCAAGTTGGTCTCCCTTATTTGTTATCACCATAAGTAACATTTATGGAACGTGTTTTGCATATAGGGTATTGTAGATACAAAGAAGAGTTAAAATAGCTCTCTACTGCTAAACCAGAACAGTTTAATCAAATCCATATGTTATTAAAAAAATAGACATTGAAGACTAATAATGCAGCTTTTCTATTATGCCGGAAGGTATAAGAACAGAGCAGAACAGAAATCAAATACAATTCTACACAATCAGTGGGGCCCATTGACTCCAAGGGCTGGACAAAACTCGACGCTAATTGAAGAAATTTTTTACTCCTCAGAATGGGATTTGGTTATTTTTTTTCCCCCAGCCTAGAAAGAAAATGTCTGTGTTTAGGCAGTATGTCTGTACTTGTTATAATTAGCAAAAGGAAGTGGTCTGTCTGTGCCTCGTACAGGGAATTGCGAAAGAGCAGCCACTTCTTCCCCTCATTCAGAGGAAAGAGAAATTAACTGCTGGTGTGCCTGGGTGTCTCAATCGGTTAAGCATCTGACTTTGGCTCAGGTCATGATCTCATGGTTCATGGGTTCGAGACCCGCATCGGGCTCTGAGCCTGGAGCTTGTTTCAGATTCTGTGTCTCCCTCTCTCTCTGACTCTCCCCTCCTCATGCTGTCTCTCTCTCTCTCTCTCTCAAAAATAAAATGTTAAAAAATAATAAATAAATTACATTTTTTAAAAGGTGCTAAAATACCTAACCCTTTCATAAATGAAATTCGACTCTATCTTTTTGGTTTGATATGACAGTCTTAGGATAATTGAATGATCCATGGGGCAAAAAAGGGAGTCTTTAACCACCCATGCTCATGGCAGCTCAGCCCATCATGCGCACTGAACCTTAGAAATACCAGCACTACACACAGAAGGAGGAGGGTCGCTAACAGAACAGAATGAAACACCTAGGATGCTGGAGGAAGCTCTGGTAATGTGGAATTTTCTGCGTGTCCCTGTAGCTAAGAGGAGACTGCCTTCTGAAAGGAGGAGGGAGGGAGATTGCCTGGATTGCGCTTATATTGTTTAAGAGCCAAATAAGTCATACGCACTACAATTTGTCAAAGAGCTTGATAAGAATTGAATGACTCCACCAGATGTCAGTCATGAAGACAGACTGATGAGACAGCTTGTTATGCCAGACTAGTTCTTCACTGCCCAGAACAATCTTGGGTTTTACAGGCAGTATTTGACCTCCAGGTGTTCAAAATGTATGATCCTTAATTTTTTGAGGCCAGAGCCTGTTGCTTTTACCTTCTTCTCCAGAGCAGTACAGGTCCAGCGTGCTACAAAGCTGAGAGCGCTGTCTCAAGCTCCAGTCTCTACTTGGCTTCCCATTCTCTGTTCCTCCGTGATGCCTTCCCAGGTGCCCAGGGTGTCCCCATCTCTAACTTCAGCCCATTGGCCAACTGGGCCTCCCATATTTCAACCCACAGATGTGTGTTCTAATTCTTCACCAGTCTTTTGTCCTGGACTCGGGTTCTAAGAACGTCCACCAGTCAGCCTGAATTCCCTGAATCTCCTCTTGAGAAGTCTACAGTCCTTTACATAATTTTCTCTGCTTCTTAAAAACTTTATTGGCTGCTTTCTTTATGCCCAGCACAGGGCTGAATGTTAGTTTGGGCATTTTCTTATTGAATTGGCATTTCTATGTTTCTAGGGATGTATCCTCGATAAGCTAATGTTTAGAACAGTTCAGAAGGTTACATTTATAGATTCGTTTATGTTTTTTAAATGCAAAGTATAAGGCAATTTCCTAAACTACCTCAGTCATCAGCTCCAGTGGACTAAAATCAAGTAGACATTTACGGGTGAATTTGTGGGAAACGTTAAGGATATAAAACACATTTAGGTGATATTAGAAAGGCATCATAGAGACAATTAGGTTTAATGCCTTCCATTTTCTGTGTAATAATCTGTAGCTACTGCCCCTCAAAACTTAACAGTTTCAGTAGGACAAGACATTTCTTGAGGTCATAACCACATTAAACATTTACATTGCACTCTACAATTTAATAAGTTCATCCAACTTGGCTTGCCTGTGGAGTCAGCCCAGTGACCCATGTGTAGAAGTGCTGGAAAAAGCTGATCTCCAGACTAAGCATCCCCACAGAAGACAGGAGACATAGGTGCTCTCTGTACACTGTCCTATGACTAGCTCTGTGACCATAGTAAAAGTCACAACTTCTTCCTGATAAGCCCATCAAAAGTTGAAAATGTAAGTTGAAAATGCATTTAATACATCTAACCTCCCAATCATCAGAGTTTAGCCTAGCCTACCTTAAACATGCTCAGATCACTTACATTAGCCTACAGTTGGACAAAATCACAAAGCCCATAAATATCTCATGTTTAAAAAAAAAGTCACAACTTTTTAGAACTGCTTTTTTTTTCTTAGTTTATTGTCAAGTTGGTTTCCATATAACACCCAGGGCTCATCCCAACAAGTGCCCTCCTCCATGCCCATCACTACCCTTCCCCTTTCCCCCACCCCCATTCACCCTCAGTTGCTCTCAGCATTCAAGAGTCTCTCATGGTTTGCCTCCCTCCCTCTCCCCAACTATTTTTCCCCTTCTCCTCCCCCATGGTCCTCTGCTAAGTTCCTCCTAATCCTCCTATACGTGCAAACATATGGTATCTGCCCTTCTCGGCCTGACTTATTTCACTCAGCATAACACCCTCAAGGTCCATCCATGTTGCTACACATGGCCAGATTTCATTCTTTCTCATTGCCATGTAGTATTCCATTGTATAGAAAAACCACATCTTGATCCATTCATCAGTTGATGGACACTTAGACTCTTTCCATGATTTGGCTATTGTTGAGAGTGCTGCTATGAACATTGGGGTCCATGTGCCCCTATGCATCAGCACTCCTGTATCTCTTGCGTAAATTCCTGGCAGTGCTATTGCTGGGTCATAGGGGAGTTCTATTGTTAATTTTTTGAGGAGGCTTCACACTGTTTTCCAGAGGAGCTGCACCAGTTTACATCCCACCAACAGTGTAGGAGGGTGCCTGTTTCTCCACATCCTTGCCAGCATCTAGAGTCTCCTGATGTGTTCATATTAGCCACTCTGACCGGCATATCTCAGTATGGTTTTGATTTGTATTTCCCTGATGAGGGGGGATGCTGAGCATCGTTTCATGTATCTGTTGGCCATCTCGATGTCCTCTTTGGAGGAGTGTCTGTTCATGTCTTCTGCTCATGTTATCACTGAATTATTTGTTTTTCGGGTGTGGAGTTTGGTGAGTTCCTTATAGATTTTGGATACTAGCCCTTTATCTGATATGTCATTTGCAACTATCTTTTCCCATTCCATCGGCTGCCTTTGAGTTTTATTGATTGTTTCCCTTGCCGTGCAGAAGAGTTTTATCTTGATGAGATCTCAATAATTCACTTTTGCTCTTGATTCTCTTGCTTTGGAGATGTGTCAAGTAAGAAATTGCTGCGGTTGAGGTCAAGCAGGTTGTTTCCTGCTTTCTCCTCTAGGGTTTTTTTAAAAAATATTTTTATTTATTTCTAGGAGAGAGAGACAGACAGACAGCGTAAGCAGGGGAGGCTCAGAGAGAGAGGGAGACACAGACTCTGAAACAGGCTCCAGGCTCTGAGCTGGCAGTCAGCACAGAGCCCGATGCGGGGCTCGAACCCACGAACCCCGAGATCATGATCTAAGCGAAAGTCGGACGCTTAACCAACTAAGCCACCCAGGTGCCCCATCTCCTCTAAGGTTTTGATGGTTTCCTGTCTCACGTTCAGGTCCTTTATCCATTTTGAGTTTATTTTTATGTATGGTGTGAGAAAGTGATCTAGTTTCATTCTTCTGCATGTTGCTGTCCAGTTCTCCCAGCACCATCTGTTAAAAAAGCCATCTATTTCACATTGGATACTCTTTCCCGCTTAGTCAAAAATTAGTTGGTCATACATTGGTGGGTCCAATTCTGAGTTCTCTATTCTATTCCATTGTCTATGTGTTTCTTTTTGTGCCAATATCATACTGTCTTGATGATGACAGCTTTGTAGTAGAGGCTGAAGTCTGGGATGGTGATGCCTCCCGTTTTGGTTTTCTTCTTCAATATTACTTTGGCTATTTGGGGTCTTTATGGTTCCATAGAAATTTTAGGATACTTTCTTCTAGCTTTGAGAAGAATGCCGATGTAATTTTGATTGGGCATTGAATGTGTAGATTGCTTTGAGTAGTAATGACCTTTAAACAATATTTATTCTTCCGATCCATGAGCATGGAATGTTTTTCCATTTCTTTGTGTCTTCTTCAATTTCCTTCATAAGTTTTCTATAGTTTTCATTATACAGATCTCTTATATCTTTGGTTAGGTTTATTCCTAGGCACTTTGTGGATTTTTGTGCAATTGTGAATGGGATCAGTTTCTTGATTTCCCTTTCTGTTGCTTCATTGTTGGTGTATAAAAATGCAACCAATTTCTATATGTTGATTTTGTATCCTGCAACTTTGCATGAATCAGTTCTAGTAGGCTTCTCGTGGAGTCTGTCGGGTTTTCTATGTAGAGTATCATGTCTTCTGCAAAAAGTGAAAGTTTGACTTCTTCTTTGCCAATTCTGATGCCTTTGATTCCTTTGTTGTCTGATGGCTGATGCTAGGACTTCCAGCACTATGTTAAATAACAGTGGTGAGAGTGGACATCCCTGTCGTGTTCCTGATCTCAGGGGGAAAGCTCTCAGTTTTTCCCCGTTGAGGATGATGTTAGCTGAGGGCTTCTCATAGGTGGTTTTTAAGTGAGTTCCTTCTATCCCGACTCTCTTGAGGGTCTTTATTAAGAAGGGATGCTGTAGTTTGTCAAATGCTTTTTCTGCATCTATCGACAGGGTCATATGGTTTTTATCTTTTCTTTTGTTAATGTGATGTACCACATAGATTGATTTGCAAATATTGAACCAGCCCTGTAACCCAGGAATAAATCCCACTCGATCATGGTGGATAATTCTTTTTATATGCTGTTGCATTCATTTTGCAAGTATCTTGTTGAGGATTTTTGCATCTGTATTCATCAAGGATATTGGCCTGTAGTTCCTTTTTTTTGCTGGTCTCTGTCTGGCTTGGGAATCAAAGTAAGGCTGGCTTCGTAGAAAGAGTCTGGAAGTTTTCCTTCGATTTCTATTTTTTGGAATAGCTTGAGAAGAATGGGTATTAACTCTGATTTAAATGTCTGGTAGAATTCCCCAGGGAATCCATCAGGTCCAGTGCTCTTATTTGTTGGGAGAGTTTTGATAACTGATTCAATTTCTTTACTAGTTATGATCTGTTCAGATTTTCTATCTCTTCCTGTGTGAACAAATAAAAGTGAAAATACAACCAGCCAAACTCTACGGGATGTGCAAAGGCAGCCCTCAGATGAAAGTACATTACACTCCAGGCCTATTTCAAGAAATTAGAATAAGCACAAATACAAAATCTAATAGCACACCTAAAGGAACACCTAGAAGCAGAGCAACAACAGCACCTCAAGTCCAATAGGAGAGGAGAAATAATAAAAATCGGGGCAGAAATAAACAATATAGAATTAAAAAAAAAACAGTTGAACAATGAAACCAAGACTTGGTTTTTTGAAAAAATAAACAAAATTGACAAACCTCTAGCCAGGCTTCTCAAAAATAAAAGAGATAGCACCGAAATAGACAAAATCATGAATGACAATGTATTTATGACAACCAATCCCTCAGAAATAGAAGAAATTATCAGAGAATACTATGAAAAATTATATGACAACAAACTGGACAAATTAGAAGAAATGGAAAAATTCCTAAACACACATACACTAGAACTGCTTTTAACAATCTATAAAGTTAAGGGATGTGTCTAAAACTTTTGAGTTTTGAGGCACTTGGGTGGCGCAGTTGGTTAAGCATCCTACTCTTGATTTAAGCCCAGGTCATAATCACATGGCTCATGAATTGGAGCCCCTCTCATCTCAAAAAGATTCTCTCTTTCCTTCCCCCTCCTATCCCTCCCCCACTTGCTTTCTCTCTGTCAAAATAAATAAATAAGCCTAAGAAAATTTATTTAGAAATGCCTGGTGGCTCAGTCGTTTGAGCGCTCAGGTCATGAGTTGAAGCCTGATGTGGGGTTTTGTGCTGACAGTTCAGAGCCTACAGCCTGCTTCAGATTGTGTCTCCCTCTTTCTCTGCCCCTCCCCTGCTTGTGCTCTGTCTGTCTGTCTCTCTTATAAATAACTTAGCTCTAAAAAAGATTTTTTAATTTTTGTAATAAAACAATAAAATAAAAACTTTAAGTCTTTTCAGATCTAACATTTCATGATCTCATTAATCATTTCATGATCTCATTAATCTTTCATCACACAAGTTGTACAGGCACCAAGCTGAAATAGTTTTGGAGGCCAAAGAAATGAAGTGGCTGAATATGGTGTTGGAGACAAGGTTGGGATCTTGGGAAGGGAGGACTTTACTACCAACTCCCATAATCTTCATTACATTTTACATTCTCAGATATGGACAACTTCAGGTTTTCCATCTTGTACAAAGGACTAAGTAAGCATAGCCTCAAGTCAGGTGCCCCCAGCACCTCCTTCCCACTCCAGTGCCATGTTCAGGCCTACCTCAATTATAGAACTTCTGGTGCTGCAGCTAGTGAAGAACAAGCATTGGGAATGGTTGGACTTTGGCAAACTGGAGAGCACATACCACACCTGGAACCCTCAGATCACGTTTACTAGCTCTGTGTGCCCAGCTCCCAGCTCCTACATGTTTTGCTGCTAGTGTTCCACCCCTGTGACCTTTGGAGGTTTGTTCTTGGGCCTTAGAGTTAATTCCTGATAAAGACAGTGAAAGTGTCTAGAGATTATGGCCTTCCTTCTGCCTGGTCATCCATGGCCAATGGGGTAGGGGTTATAAAAACCCATTTCCTTTACCTGTAGGCAGGATAAATTCTGAAGTATCAATTATGATGCAGTGTTCCCAGTGCAATCAGACTGCCGGGGATGTCACCTGAAATCATATCCTTGTTTGGCTTATTCCCCTGCCTTATTCTGCTTCCTGACCCCTTTCTGTCAGAAAGTGCTTTCTTAACTAATCATTGGCACCCAAACCTTTGGGGCAGTCACTGCTTCTGGGAGAACCCAACTTACAATACTATCTAAATGCATTCATATGCAACTTTTAAGAAAGGTTACTGTTCTGTCAAAGTATATCAGAGAAGGAAATTTAGCCAGTAAACTACCATCTCTGGCTTAGTCTAAGAAAAAGTTTTATTTCTTCTGGTGAAGAAAGCGTGACTCAACAAGGGTGTTTAAGAATTTGACAAAAATGTGAGACAGCCCAGAGACCTGTATGGCTGTTATAAGCCCTTAGGTTTCCTAATGCATCTGGTTCTTTCTGCTCTGTATATCAACACCCGCTATAAAGATTAGAGAACAGGAACAAAGTGGCTAATTCTTGGGCTGGTTTATGATGCAGAGTAGAAACTACTTACTCTTTCCATATTTTAAAGACTCCGTAGTGTTCTTTGTACTAATAATGCCTAGCGTCTTCCAAGTGCCTTCCATGATCTTACGCAACACTTACAATATCTCTATAAGGTAGTATTATTGTCCTTATTTCACAGATAAGGAAACTGAAGCTCTGAGATTTAAGTCATACAAATATAATTCCAAAATATTAATTTTTCCCAGCCTACAGAGAGTTGCTAAAAGACTCATTTTCTTAGAAAATTGGTGATTCCAAATCAGAGACTAATAGGAGAAGAGCATATGAAAATTGAGACAGAGAATTAGAAGCGAATATGCAAAGAGAAAATTGGATGTTTATAAGAGAAACCCAAGAAGTTGATATTATGAAGAGTTGAGAGAATACGCAAAGTGGAGAGAAGACCTAAAATGGTATGGTTCACAAGAAAGGTGGTAAAGTGGATACAGGAAAGTTTGAGGAAGGGGTGAGGACAAAGACTCCCTCATGAAGAGAAGTGGGAAAGAGCAAGAAGGGTCAGAAGTGAGGCTGTCAGCTGAGTTCTGAAGGTGACAAAAGACATAAACAAAACAGGCGAGATGTCAAGACAGCACCAACAGAAGCATGAAAGAAATCCAAAGAGCTATCCAGCCAGCGCTAGAAAGGGCAAAGAGCTAACAAACTGGGCCAAGATTGGGTTAAGCCAGGCACAGAACAGTCCGTGATGGGCAAAGGCAGAAGCAAACAGCAGAGTCCACAAGCCGATAAGGAAGCAAAGAGTGCTTAGCAAGCTAGGATCAGGCAGCTCCAACCTCAGGTTTTAGGGATTCCACCTGACATTAGTTTCAGAGGATTAGCCATCCTGGGCAGGGACTATGGGTTGGGAGAAACAAGAGGTGATGCAAAATGAGGTTCAAGGCAAAGCAGACCAAGTCTGAGCTACAGGCCTGACGGGTTACTAATGTGGGCCTATAATTTTTTCTTATTTGTTGGTCAGTTTGATCTCAAACCCTGAGGTCAGCTGTGAGACTGTGGAGCACAGTGGTTAAAAGTATAGGTGCCCCAGAGCGAGTCAGTGTCAGTTCAAATCCTGATTCTGCCACTTGCTAGCTGTGTGACCTTGTGCATCAGTTTCCCCATCTGTGAATTGGGTCTTCATAGGGTTATTAGGAGAATTGAGCTAATATACACAAAGTGGCTAGAATGGTTCATATGTGGTAAACATTTTGTTAATGTCAACAGTTATTTAGGGTACAGGCTGCAACTAATACAGGGGGAAGGGCTATGTGGCCAAGAACAGGCAAGTCATTACAAATGGGATGTTTGGAAAATGTTGAAGAACAGAATTGGTATAGTATCTTACCAAAGGCTGTTGGATGCCTTCAGAAAGGGATGATGGACATTCTGATGAAAAATCGGTCAGATTTGATAGTTTCATTTTTCTGTGGCCTTGAAACTTGACTAGGTTGAGAACACATTCAAAGTCTTTGCAAGTCTTTAAAAGGTCAGGAATTTGGCAATAAACCTACACTTTGTCAGCCCTTGTTCTTTATTTATTCTGTGCAAAAAACAAAGAATTTCAATTCTATTAATACCATGAGTCCAACAAACCCGGACATTTTCTGTAATCTCTCCTGAGTCCTTCAACCTCCATCCAGAATTACATGTGCCTCCCAGTTGGGGAAAAAAATGGAAATGTGATTTCAGTGGTATTTGTCTTTTTCAGTGGGAACTGATGGAGGTGGCTTTTGTTATGCCAAAGTAAATTCAGAGAAATGAAAAGAGTTAGCTAAATTATTATTATGCATGTATATAAATTAATTACAAAAGCTTTTGGTCATGAGCTTTCTTTCATTTGGGAGGACAAAAAGGAAGCCTTCTCGTGGCTTTAGTTTGTTCAGAAGGAACAGAACAATGACAGGGATTTCAAACATCTAGGAGCAGCAGCACATTGTAGGAGCCAGGATTTGACACTTAGGATCAGGATTTGACGTTCACCCAACACTGATTTTGAAGCCCATGGCCACGTGACGAACTATACTAACCACATTTTTGCCACACATATTTTTTCTTACCATAGACATATTTCAAATGCTAACATCACAAGCTATTTGAAGGAGAATTAGTTAATGGCTCCGATTTTCTGTTATATGTAATGCTGCAATAGCAAGCCATGCATAAGGTTGAATTAAAATATTAATTTTCTAAGAGTTCTGGGAGTTGCAAGTTTTATTTCTATAGATATTTAGCACATTCTTAAAATGAGCTATAACTGCTGTGACGGTTTTAGTAGGATTCCCCAAAAACCTTTAATTTTTTTTTCCAGACAGTCTAGGTTCTGGCTAACACTGGAGTGGCAGAGAGCTAAATAAAAGGTAGTAAATTCATTCGCTGAAACCTTTTTCCCAGTCTGAAAGATAATGACAGTGATAGCCCAGAGTGGGAAAAAGGTTTGAAAATAACCTGAAAACCAATCTGTGTTCCTGCTGAGACCTATAGGAGACAATATGATTTGAAGATGGGTCAGTTAGCCACGATCCTCAGTAAACAAAACATTTCTATAGGGTCTATTGCACAAAAGTCATGATATTAGGTGTTGTAGGACATCCAAAACAAATTGAGCTCAAAAATGCTTCTCCTGAGAGTGTTTGTAATCCATTTGTGGGGAGAAGAAACACAAACATACTTGAAAATGAGATAAAACTTCAGAATAGATGTGTGTCTCATTAGGACATCGTCTGTTGCAATAAGAGAAAATCACTTAAACAGCAGAAGGATTTGGGCCCATGGGCCTGACCAGTCCAAAGTTCAGGTGGACTACCGTTGGTTTGACTGATCAGCTCTGCAATATCATCAAAGTCCTAATTTCTTCTGGTGTCTCTCCACTCTTTCTCCCTTAGGCTGGCTTCTCTCATAACCCTGAAATGGTTGCCACGCTATCAGATGCTTAACATCTGAACATCATAATGCCCTTCTTTAAAAAGAGAACTTGTGGTGTCTGGGGGGCTCAGTCAGTTGAGCATCCAACTTTGGCTCAGGTCGTGATCTCACATCCAGCGGTTCAAGCCCCACATCAGGCTCTGTGCTGACAGAGCCTAGAGACTGCTTTGGATTCTGTGTCTCCGTCTCTCTCTCTGCCCCTCCCCTGCTCATGCACTGTCTCTGTCTCTCAAAAAATAAAATAAAATCTTAAAAAAAATTAAAACGGTAAAATAAAAAAGAAAGAGAACTTATTTCCCAACAACTCTAGCAAGAGTCCTGAAATTCACTCTGATTGGGCATTGTAACTCCCCTGACCACTTAGGTAATGGATGTGTTCATTAACATAAGACTACTGCAAACGCACCACTAGAACTCAGAGAAGAGAGAGCTTCCCTTCCCAAAACTCTAGGGCTGCATGAAGGACAAATACATAAGCAAAGGAGAATCGGGGTACTGTTAAGAAAGGGGTAGGGGTGCTTGGGTAGCTCAGTTGGTTGAGCATCTGACTCTTGATTTCTGCTCAGATCATGCTCTCATGTGAATTTGTGAATTTGATCCCCGTGTCAGACTCCTTGCTGACAGTGTGAAGCCTGCCTGGGATTCTCTTTCCTCTCCTCTCCTCTCTTCTCCTCTCCTCTCCTCTCCTCTCCTCTCCTCTCCTCTCTCTCAAAATAAATAAACACTTAGAAAATCAAAAAAGAAAGGGGTAGGGGAAATGGACACTGGGTAGGCAATCCACCCATGTCCACCCCAGAAATTCTGAAAGCTCTCCTAGAATTGGTCACAACATTTCACAGTTAAAATGGTAGTCATTTTGTTGAGCCTCAATTATTTGTTGCAATGTAAGCTGATTTATTTTTCTTTTATTCAGAATGGAGCTGGAACGACACAAACCCCCTTTTTCTCCCTCATCACACACCTTCATGTATTTGAAGAGAGCTATTAGATAATGCCTGAAATTGTCATACATCTATTTCAAATAATTTGAATTCCTTATTTCTTAAAACTTGCTTGAGAATTACCTATTTTTCTACTCTAAGATTTTTATTTCTCTTCTCTGGGTGCTCTTCAGCATTTCAGAATGTCTTGTTAAAGTGGAGTAACAGTCTCAGTGGAGCCCAGTACTCACTGTAGCTACGATCCATTGAGAACCTAATATGCACCAGTAGATTTTATGCGTTTTTCATTCTTGAGCTAATTTAATGCTTACAATGATGCAATAAGATGTGTGATAATACTCATATTTAAAGATGAGGAAACTGAAGTTCAGAGAGGTTAAGTAACTTGCCCCGAAGTGTGATATAGCAGAGACTGGATTAGAACCCAGGATTCTCCGATTCCAAGGCCTGCTTTATTTCCAACAAACCAAACTGTCTCTAAAACACTCGAATAATGCCAAGTATAATTGGTGCATAAAAATGATTCCTGCATATTATGTAAATTTAAGGAAAGAATAAATATCACACCTGTATGCCTGTCACTTGGGAATTATTTCAGGGTTAATATATTAAAACAAACTACCCTTCTTCAGTATTCAAATCATGCCCCCCTATCACTTAATTCTCCTCTAAAGCCAGGTTTATGAAGTGATGTGGGTCAAATGGATTATAATATAGAAATGATTGATGATTTCCACATGCTAATAACATTTTTATAACCCTACTTCAACTCTTGCTGATTAAATGATTTTAGACAAGGTTGCTTTAAATTTCAAAATATAGGAAAATGAACACCTTTTAAATCTTTCAAAATCAGTAGAAATTCATTGACTAAAGCAGTTATCAGAAGGGGTTAAAGGGAAAAAAAATGCAAACAATTATGTAATGTTGAGTTTAAGGGATAAAGGACCTCAATTAAAGCCAAGCCAAAAAAAGTAATTAGGCTGCACATCATTGTCAGAATGAACTGGAACAAGAAAAATGAAAAATCTGGTCAGGAAAAGAGAAGGAAGTGTCATGGTGCTGTCATCCTGTATTAGCACAAATTTTCTTGGTTATATTCTTTTTCTTCTCTCTCTGGGTGGAATACTGCCTTTCACACATTTGCAAAAGTCACTGACAGTCTCAACCCAGTCTTCCTTCTAACAATCAAAGCATTATATTTCCAAACACCTTTGTGATCTCCTTTTTACTAAAACCACCTACAGGATATATAGTAAGTAGGATCCTGCCGGGGTCATATGACCCTGAGAAGAACATTTAGCCTTGATACACTTTTAGAAGAAAAGGAAGTTTTATCCCGAATTACATGGTGATGCCCAATTAATTTAATCCAAATATTGTGATTTAATGGAAATGTTCTCAATTGCTAAAAGAGACGTTTACATGTTTCCATTCACTCTAATGTATTTTTCTGATTTACTATGTACTCATTTATTACACAAACATTATAATGAATTATGTTTATAATATAACAATTATGTTTATTATATAATAATTATACAATGTCCCCATTTTGTTAGGGAGGCACAAAAACATTTCCACTAGCCTAACAAATCAATTATTTTTTTTCATATTCCTCTCTAATTCATGTCTCTATCCCTATACATACAATTTAAATTTTGGTCCTAATTTTAATACAAATACAAATTTTGTATACTGCATAATACATTTAACATGGGGTAATGAGCATTTTACGTAGTGCTATGAGCATCACAAGTATTTTTAATAATTTCATGATATTAATATAATTTCTAAGACTTAACCACCTTTTATTCTTGTATATTCAGTTTTTCCTGATTACTAATGAAGCTGCCATGAATTCTGTCTTAAATAAAACTTTCTCTGTACTTTGATATTTTCTCAGGGCAAATTCCCAAATATTTCACTATAATTATTTTCACATGTGCCTGATTCAGTCACTACTAAGCCTCCAGTAGGATCCCTCAGGATACCCACAGAATGCGTCACTTTGGCACGTGGATTATTTTGAGCCAAAGCATTTGAGACCCTGAGGGCGCAAGAGAAATGTTTGCCTCTTCCTTAACTACATAGAAGACTCTAAACTGAGGGTCTTTCCCAGAATAAGGGTTATTAGCAGAGATAAATTTTTTCTGAATTTTTCTGAATTTTACGAATTTCTGAATTTGCCCCACTTGTATGGTAGGGCAAACATCTAATTACCAAACATCTGCTCTTCTTATCACCCTATAAAGTTCATTGCTTGTTAGAGGCCACATTTAGGCAGCAGGCTTGAGCAATGGAAACTTGTGTAAGGCGAAAGGGCTAAACTGAATGCAAACAGTCTCATTAAGGGACACAGCTTGAAATGGCCATAGGCCGTAGCTAACAAATGGGCTGCTTACAACCAGGCACAGTTACCAAAACAGGGAAAATTCCAGACATCTCCATCGTTCCTCACTCCATCCTATACTTATAGTTCCTCTTGGCAGTCTTTCCTTTGCTGTCCTGCCCGCTGTTCCCTTGTGGTGTATCCAGTAAATTTCTATCTCCTTTCTTCTACTTTGGGTGAATTGTTTCATTGCCAATGCCACCAGCCCCTATCCAATCGGAAGGCACCACATTCCTTTCCTCTGAAATCCTAGACACCTACCCCCTTCTCCTTAGTTTAGAATGACATATACACCTCATTTTTCCTGTTTTTGGAATTTCCATGTCTATGTGGATTCCCCATATGTATGCCTATTAAATTGGATTTTCTCCTCTTAATCGATGTCAAGTCAATTTGATTCTTAGTCGAGCTAAAAGGACCTTGGAGCAAACAGGAATTCTTGCTCTCCAACACTACTAAAAACTTAGCTACTAGTAAAAGATTAGCACAATAACTTTAAAGTCCACTATCTTGAAAATAAAATGACAGCCAGCCTGTTTTTATATACTCTTCAGTAGTTTCAATAGATTTTAATGAAGCTTGGAACGTGTACATATATATACATATGTATTTAACATACTGCAAGCCACATATGTAATTAAAACATTTCCAGTAGCCACCTTAACAAAAACTAAAAATAAATAGGCAAAATTAATTTAAAAAGTATATTTTATTTAACCCCATATACCCAAAAGATGATCATTTCAACATGTAATGAATATGAAATATTATTGAGGTATTGCATATTCTTTTTTCATAACAAGTCTTCAAAATCTGCTGTATGTTTAAATATAACAACACATCTCAATTTAGATGGTAAATTTTCATTAAAGATTCTTTTTTTTTTTAATTTTATGTCTTTATTTTGAGAGATAGAGAGAGAGCAGGGGAGGAACAGAGACAGGGATACCCAGAATTGGAGGCAGGCTCCAGGCTCTGAGCTGTCAGCACAGAGCCCAACGTGGGGCTGGAACCCACAGACTGTGAGATCATGACCTGAGCCTAAGTCGGACACTTAACCGACTGAGCCACCCAGGCGCCCCAAAGATTCTTTTTTCATAAAATTTTTTTTAATTTTCTTGATTTTTTATTTTTAAATTTTAGACAGAGAGAGAGAAAGCACATGAATGGGGGAGAAGGGCACCGGTGGAGAAAGAGATAAAATCCCAAGCAGGCTCCATGCTCAGCAGAGGCCAACTTGGATTTCAATCCCATGACCCTGGGACTATGACCCACGCCTGAGCTAAAATCAAGAATCAGTTGTTTAACTAGTTGAGCCACCCAGGCACCCCTTATTAAAAATCCTTAATCCGTGTTTATATTACACAAAATTTACAGAGAAAAAGTAAATTTATACCTTCTAGTTGTTCCAAACAAGTTTTCCAATAACTTAATTATCAGCTTTTAAATTTACTTATTTATTTATTTTAACATTTATTTATTTTTGAAAGACAGAGAGACAGAGCATGAGTGGGGCAGGGGCAGAGAGAGAAGAAGACACTGAATCCAATGCAGGCTCCAGGCTCTGAGCTGTCAGCACAGAGCCCTATAGGGCACTCAGCTTGAACTCATGAAGCGGGCCGAAGTCAGTTACTTGATCAACTGAGCCACCCAGGCGCCCCTCAGTTTTTAAACTTAAATTAATAAATATTAAATAAAATAAAAAATTCAGTTTCTTGGTTGTTCTAGACATACTGCAAGTGCTCAACAGCCAATGTGACTATTGTATTAGCACAATGTAGAAATAGGTCTTTTTTTTTTTAATTTTAGATATAGCTCTTACAACTGGTTTTTCTAAGTAGGTCCGTAATACACAGAACCACAAATTCCCTTGACATTTATAACTTTTGAAGCAAAAAAAAAAAATCTGAATTGACTTTTCTTAAAATGTTTATTTATTTTGAGGAGAGAGAGTGCGTGCACACATGTGCATATGCAACACACATGAAGGTGGAGAAGAGGAGAGGGATTGGAGGGCACGGGGCAGAAAGAAAGGATGAGAGAGAACCCCAAGGTCCAAGCTGACAGTTCAGAGCCTGACGTGGGGCTCAATCCCATGATCCATGAGATCATGACCCAAGCTAAAATCAAGAGTCTATTGCTTAACTGACTGAGCTACCCAGATGCCCTGTACTGACTTTCTTGAAAGCATTTCCCCTCCCTCCTGACGACAAAAGTCATTCAATAATCATTTGCATTCATTTGGTCAAAATCGCACTTGGGGATCTAATAGAAGGAGTACCAAACTCTTCTAAAAGACTTGACAAGATGATACTAAAACAAGATTTTTGTGAATAAAATGTTCCCGTATGAAAAGAAAATGAGCTCTTTTAGAAGCTTTTTTAAGGGAGTCAGAAAAATCCAATTAACTGTTTTCATAGCACCAGCTGGTTCTTTGGAGCTGAAAGAAATAACACCTCTCAGGGGTGAACATTTATTTCACTTCCAGTCAGAAATTCAGTCACCCTCATTCCTAAGAGATCAGGCTACCTGTTAAACAATATTGATGGTAATTAGGATGACAAATAACAACAAATAATAAGGACATGAGTTCTCACCCTTGTTGCTCTTCTCTAATCTTCATTTAATTGTCTATGTGTTTTTGGTACTAATGAGATTTTTTTTTAAAAAATGCTATTTCAAGTTCAGGCTTACTTCCTGTCTTATGAGAATATGGAATTTCATGATAGTTATATAATGCTAAAAATAATAATGATAGCTTCCATTTTGTTTTAAGAATTTCCATTTTTGTGTGCTTAGACACTATTATGGGCCACTATTATGGGCACTTCATAATATATTAAAGTATGTACTACTCACAACCACTAGATGAAGTAGACATTAAATAACTTGTTCAAAGTCATGTAGTTATGATCTTAAGAGTCATTATTTGAGATGGGGAATTTGCCATTGAATACCATATATCTCTTTCTAAATGACTTCTTTTCACACATACCCTACTCATTTTTCCTTTTTTCTCTCCTTTCCACCCTCCTTCCTTCCTCACTTAGTACCTTCCTTCGCCACTTTCACTATTCAATCCATCACAATCTGGGCTCTACTACCCAAAACTGCTCTTGTAATGACCTCCTAAGTGTCCAGCCTAAGGGCCCAGTTTACAGTTCTCTGCAGCCATTGATCACTTGTAAACATTTGCCTTTCTGGACTTTCAGAGTACTCCTCCTCCTGGTATTCTCATTTTCTCCATGCTCCTATTTCATCACCTTTGCTATGTTCCTTCTCTTTCACCTTCCCCTTAAAGATAGGTGTCTCACAGAGTTTCATCTATTCATTTGTATTTGTTAATTAATATATATATGTATATATGTAGGACTGATCTGTCAGTCCTCAGATTGATCAGAAGGGAAGCCTTCTCTACCAACACTAATTTCCTAAATGAGCTCATCTAATCTCATGCCTTTAGATAACATGTAAACACTGCCAACTCAATCTCCAGTTCAGACTGAATTCAAACCTCATATCCAACTGTCTACTTGACATTTTCATTTGGATGTCTACTAGGGATCCCCAATTTAATATATTCAAACCCAATTCCTGACAGTATCCCACTGTTAACATATAAACAAAAGCAAATCTGCCTCTCTTCCTTCTCCTACACCTGATTCAAGTTACTGAGCTGGATTCACTTTATCTTATGAATCTGTTCCCCATATCTATTATTACTATCTTAGTCCAAGACATTGTTGCTTCCTTCTGGGACCAGAGTAACAACCTCTTAAGTGGTCTCTGGGTTCCAGGCATGCTACATCCTCCTACCAGTTCCATCTTAACTCTCTGGTGTTATCTCTGGTCTTTTTTCCACTAGTACTATATACTTCTATTGTAATATATTATAATTATATCTATAAACCATTATATATAATATATAACATATTTTATTATCACATATAAAATATATACATTTAATTTTTTAAATATTTCAAGTTCTCTATTGCCCCTGGATCTTCAGACATGCTATTTCATCTGCCTGGGAGATTCTTCCTTGGTCTGTTATCTACTCTTCTTCACCTAAGCATGGTTAACAGCACATATGCCTAAAGACCTTAGAACAGCACGTAGTACATAGTAAGTGCTATATACTTATTAGTATTTATCATCATTGTTTTTTCAGAGATCTTTCCATGATCACTGATAATTCTCTTCACAGACTGCAGTCCTCTACTGTGGGCATTTGTTTCTGATTTTCTACTATTATAAATCCTTGCGCATGTGTTATTTTAAGAATGTCTTGGATTAGTCCCTGGAAATAGGCTCTGAGATGGACAGCTGTGAGTAAAAACTATATTAGAAGTGCTCTTCAGAGCTAGATCTATCAGGGAGTAAAGAGTATAGGATTGGACAAAGAAAGAAGCTGACTTGCAATGTGGTCACTACTGAGGCTTCAGCTGATCCACAGAAAGCTCTTTAGAATTGTCCCAGTGTGGGAGGTGCATGGGTGGCTCAGTCAGTTGAGCATCTGACTTCAAGATCAGGTCATGATCCTACAGTTTGTTAGTTCAAGCCCTGCATCAGGCTCTCTGCTGTCAGCACAGAGACAGCTTTATATCCTCTGTGCCCCTCTCTCTCTGCACCTTCCTCACTACCCCTCTCTCTCAAAAATAAATAAGCATAAAAAAAAAAGAATTGTCCCAATTTAGGATAAGAAGTTGGGCTTTTGTATCCTTATACAAACTAGTCATTGGCTGTGGACTACATGCTGATAGAAAGTGTAACCTTGGGCAAAGCAGGTCCATGAAGTTGAGGACAATTCCCAGTGAGCAACACAGCTATGTCAGCAGTGAAGACTTCCTGCAGCTTGAGAATTGCTGCATTGGCCTAAAGAAGGGAGTTGGGCCAAGTGCCACAGTATGCAACAGAGCATGGTTCTCAAACTGGGGTGCAACTGAATCATCTGAGGTTAAAATATACATTGCCAAACCCCACCCCTAGGGTTCCTGATTCAGTAGGTCTAGGGTGGCTTAAGGTAGCCACAGAACTCACTTCTAGCAATTATATGTGAGCTACTGAGATATAAATGTAGTACTCAAGGGATAGCTTCAATCAAACAAGGGAGGGAGTGTGGTAGACTGCAATAGTCACAAATTTACCCCATCTACATATATATGCCCCTCTGCAATGTGATATTGCCATTCTTTCCACCAAAAGGTGAAGTCTCTTTCTCTACCCTTTTAGTCTTCTTTAGCAAATAAAATGGGGAAAGTGACAATAACAGAGTTCTAAGCCTAGAATGCTATTAAAAGTGCCATGCAATATCTATTTTCTTTCTTGGAACATTGTCACTGTGATGTAAAGATGTCTGAATTAGCCTCCTTGACAGTGAAAGACCAAATGGAGAGAGATGTGCAGTTAACGGCCAGCACATGATTAGGTTATCTTAAACTATCCAGCCTCAGTCAAACCACCAGATGACTATATCTATATGAGCGATCCCAGGTGAGACCAGTAGAAGAACCATCCACCTGAGTACAAACTAAACTGCAGATCTTAGGAACCAGGAGCATAAATAAATAATATCATCACTATTTTTTCAGAGATCTTTCTGCTGTGCTGACAGCAGAGAGACTGATGCAGGGCTTGAACTGACAAACTGTGGGATCATGACCTGATCTTGAAGTCAGATGCTCAACTTACTGAGCCACCCACGCACCTCCCACATTGGGACAATTCTAAAGAGTTTTCTGTGGATCAGCTGAAGCCTCATGTGTCGTGACCACATTCCTCAAGCAGGAAAACAACTCATACAGCAATTGCTATTTGAAAACACATTAATATATTAATCCAAAAAATATTTATTGAACGATGGCTTATGTGCCAGACACTGTTCTAGGCACTGGGGATACATCATTGAACAAAACAGAAAAAGATGTCTGGCCTTGTGGAGGTTATATTTCTGCAAAGGGAGACAGTAAACAATAAACACTGTATAGATTAGAAAAAAATACTTGCAAATTATGTATCTCTGATACATAATCTGATTAGAGACTTGTATCCATGATATATAAAGAGTGTTTACAATTCAATAACAAGAAAACAAATCACACGATTAAAAATTAGTAAAGGATTGGAATAGGCATTTCTCCAAAGAAGGAATATAAATGGCCAACAAGTGCATGAAAAGATGTTTGATACCATTGGTCATTTGGGAAATGAATTTCAAAACCACAATGAGATACTACTTTATACCCACTAGGATGGCTAGAATCAAATAACAATTAGTGTTGGAGATAAGTAATCCAAACACTCATACATTGCTGGTAGGAATGTAAAATGGTGCAGACACTCTGGGAAATAATTGGGCAGTTTCTTATATGGTTACATATATTATTACCATATGACCCATAATTCCTTTCCTAGGTATATACCAAAGACAATTAAAAACATATGTTCACACATAAACCTATGCATGGGGTTCACAACAGCATTAGTCATAACAGTCAAAGTGTCCATGAACTGATTAATAAATAAAATGTGCTCTATCCACATGATGGAATAGCATTCAGCAATGAAGAGGGATGAAGTGTTGTTACATGCTACCAAATAAACAAAACTTGAAAACATGCAAGGTGAAAGAAACCAATCACAAAAGGCCACATACTGCATTACTCTACTTACATGATATGTCAGAGCAGGCAAATATATAGACATAGAGAATAGATTAAAGGTTCTGTAAAATGGGATGGATGGGGAAATAGAATGATAGGTGAAGTGCACAGGATTCTTTTCTTAGGTGATGAAAATGTTCTAAAATGGATTTGCGTGATGGTCCTACCACTCTGTAAATATACTTTAAACCACTGAAGTGTGTATTTGAAACAAGTGAATTTTATAGTATGCAAATTTTACCTCAATAAAGCTATTGAGGAAAAGGTAACGGACCAGGCCATGCAGATATCTGAAGGAAGAACATTCTGACAGAGAGAACAGCCAGAGCAAACCCATTAGGCACGAGGGCAGCTGGTATGTGTAAGGAACACAAGGAGACCAGTGTGACTGGAACAGAGTAAGAGAAGTGAAAACTCATAGGAAGTGAGGCCAGAGAGGTAATGAGAGGCCAGCTCATGTAGGATCTTTTAGGCCACTGTGGAGACTTTGTCTTTCTAGTAAAGGAGACAGGGACCTCTCGCAGGTTGTAGAGCAAAAGCAAGACATTACATTTGACTTACATTATACAAGGACAAGTCTATCTGCTGTGTTGGAAGATAGACCTTGGCAGGGCAAGGAAAGGTAGAGACAGGGAGACTAGTTGGGAGGCTAGAATCCATACAGAGATGATGGTGGCTCAGACACCATTGATAGGTAGTAATGGAGATGGTAAGTGGTTGGATTCTAGAGACGTGAACTCATTCCATCGTCACAATAACACTCTGAGGTCTCCATTAACATCATTCCTATTTTACAGATGAGGAAACTGAGGCACTGTAATTTCATAGCTTCCAACATCACACAAGGAATAGGTGTTAAGGCTGGGGATTAAACCCTGACAGTCTTGGTCCAGAGTCTGTGCCCTTACTATATACCTCCCTAAAAGCTCATTCATTGTTGCCTGTGCCTGTCAGTTCTGATATGCAAACACACGGAGACTTTTTAAAAAGCCACAGCTACCTGCTAGGATTCTCTTCTTGATAACAATGCTCCTGAGATTGGTCTAAATTTGTACTCACACCGAAACTATTTGTTTCCATGAAAAGTGAGGCAGCACTAACACGGAACTAGAGAGGAAAGAAAGTTGGGGCCAAAAAAGAGAATTAAAAGAAGAAACAAAAACAAAAAGCAAAACAAGGCCGAAAAGTATGGCATTGGCCTAACAAGGAAGAAGAAATGTCGGGGAAGGGAAACTGACAAGCACCACAGAGTGGAATTAAACTGTGAGCCTTTGTGAATTGAAATTTTTGGTTCTACTGAAAGCCCAGATAATGGGAGTGAAATCCCTTTTACTTTTAAAGCCTTTGAATTGAGCCATTGTGTAGCTTTTACTCATTGCTCTGATGACACGCCTTAACTGCAATCCTGTCAGCTCATTCTGGCCTCAGCCTGGCCCACTTCCAAGTTTTTTATAAATCCAGATTTTTGAATTGGAAGGAAATTGCATATGATTGGTATTTCTTTTGCTTCCTCTAAACAATGGCCTATCAAGGACAGATCAGAGCATTTCACTAGAATTTGTTCACTACTCCCCCCTTTCTCTCCTTCCTTCCTCTCACCCTCTTTAAATCCCTTCATTTGAAAAAGGATATTCCATTTCCAGTTCTGCTGTGTGTTTCAGCTCCTCTGGCAATCACATGAGACTCACCTCTTTTACTGTCTTCTGTGCATCCTTTCCCCCTCACTTCCACCATGCACCTCATGAGGAGGTGACGGCTGGAACAGCAGCTGCCATCTTGCAGCTGGAGGAGAATGCCACGAGAATTCAGTGCTAAGTCATGTTGAAATGCTGAGCCAACTCTGGGATCTCCTTCCTCTAGATTTACATGAGACATTTAAATAATTTCATTGCTTCAATCTAATTTTCTATTGTATCATAAGTTATCCTGAGGGATCAAGTAATTACCAATTTCACCCTTTTTTCCTCTGTCTTTTTAGCATTTCTCTAGTGTTGGGTCAGGGGAGTAATGGGGGTGAGGTTAGAGGGTGAGTCCACCCCCACTTAGCCTTCATCTGGTGCCCAGTCATAGTGGGTCTAAATTTCTCCACGTCTGCATCCGCATCCTTCCTCCCCCTACCTACTCTCTCTCTCTCTCTTTCCCTCTCTCTGAGCCATCAAGCCCTATCCTGACTCCAGTAAGCTCAGAACACAAAGGACTTTGTAAGAATCAGGAACCACTCGCCAAAAGAACTTCTACAATTTCTGACTGTGGCCTATGTCATAAAGGAATGGCATGAGGTCACTGTAATGGCAACTTTCCACAGACTAGTCTCCAATCCTCCTTCTTTATGGAAGTTTCTAGTTTTGTAAGATACTATATATTATTTTGTCATTTATTTCCTTGGTTTAACTTGTTTAAATACTTCCCCCAATTCAAAAGCATTTCAAAAAGCAATACAGTTTTGTCAATGACACGTATTTTTTACAGTAGAGGTGGAAAAATGTAGATGTCTTGTCTTAAGAATACAGTGTGTTTTAAGGTGAGCTTTGCATGCACTGCTGGTATCTGTTTCTATACCACTTTCATAAATTCAGTTCTGCTGAATTCCTTGCTTTCCTTGTGCCCTTTCTTCACTGTGACATTATTCTGCTATAATTGATGGAAGCATCGTACAGTATGCTAGCATATTTAAAAATTGTATTTGGGAAACCTAACTTATTCGTGATAAAAAAAAAAACTTTAGTGTGCCTACTAAAGCAATCCTAATTTTCTATCAAGACCAGCTTGTGTTGCTATTGCCTTTCTGAGCTCTTTTTTATGAGCTTGAATGAACTTAGAATCTATCTCAGACACTGGAGTAGAACACACTTTATGTTTCTGCAGAGTTGTTTTTCATCACAAACTAATAAACAGTAGACAAAACTCTCTGTGGAGTCTGCTCTCCACATCAGATCTCCACTGTATCACGGTTGGGAAAGTTAAAATACAGGAAGGCCAAGAAATTAGGCTCACCCACAGATATACGGCAGCCTCTAAGATATGGCTGTCATGTGCAATCGGTGACAGGGTCTGCCTCCCCAGAAATAAAAGGGTAGTGATCTGACACCGTGAGAGGAAAGTATCTAATGCATTGACAATTTTCTTCAGGGAGGCTACAGCTCTCATATCTCCTTTGCATGTCACTGAGAAAGAAATTTAAATTCTATCCAGATATGAATATTTCTGAATTGATTTAAATTGAAAAAAAGCATTAGGTCTTTCTTCTTCTTTGGATATTTGTGAAGTCTCCGTGTGTTTACAGAAGCCGTCCTTGGGAGAAATAGAATTCAGTCTCGGGAACATAGTAGTGAGTTTATATAGTCTATGTGCTCAGGTTTGTTCCAAGGGCTCTGCTGGTGGTTTTACTGTCATAAGCCACCTGCAATCTCCCAACAAGACTGAATACTACGTAAGTGACGTTCCAAAACAAGTAGCCCTATTTCAAACCCTCTCCAAGATGGTTTATATTGAAAAACTAAAAGATTGAACAACAACAACAACAAATGGTGAACATGACCTTGAGACCAGCGTCAAAGGTGTCTCCAATCTTCACAACTCAATACTTGCAAGACAGGACAATTTCATGTGGCGACAAGGGCGGATGAGAAAGAAAGGAAGCTGGGGCTCCAGGGAGGCAGTGTGGCATGGCTTTGGCCCCTCATCTGCCACTTAACAGCTATGGGACTGTGGCAGACATACCCTAAGGTGACCACCAAGGAATCACACCCTCATATAATCCTCTCCCCTTGAGGGCAGGTGAAAGCTATGACTTGCTTCTAACCTATTCAATATGGCAAATGTGATGGGATGTCACTGTTGCAATTATGTTATGTTACATAGCAAAAGAGAGGTAATGTCACTTGCATGATTATCCTACCTTATATAAGACCCCATCTTAGTACACTGGGGTGAGAGATTATTCTTCTATCCTTGAAAAACAAACAACCATATTAATTGTTTATAAAGCAGGCCATGTGTTATGGAATTTTGGTGGCCTTGAGTGAGGGTGGCATTAAGCTGACAGCCAGTAAGAAGCTGGAGCCCTCAGTCAGACAGATACAAGGAAAGAATTTTGCCAACACTGTAAGTGAGCTTGGAAGTGGATTTTTCTCTGTCAAGCATCTAGATAAGAACATAGCCCATCTGATAGCTTGATTGTAGCCTTGTGAGACCCTGCCCAGACTCCCCTCACAGGAACTTTTGAGATAATTAATGTGTATTATTTTAAGGTGCTAAGTTTATGATAATTTGCTACATAGTACTAGAAAGTTAATAGAGTAATTTAGAACAAGTTTGCTTTCTTTCTCTAAGTCTCAGTTTCTCATCTTTAAAATGCAGATGATAGTACCTACTTATAAATGGAATAATAGCTCTTGGTAAAATAATAGCTCTAGTAGTTGTTTTATTATATTATTAGTAATCTCATTATTTTTCTGAGTACATGGCCCTACTAGGCATGCCACATAGCTTGGCAGGTATGTGGAAGAAATAACCTTGGGGCACCTTGCTGGCTTAGTCAGTAGAACATGTGACTCTTAATGTTGGGGTTCTGAGTTTCACCTCCATATTGGGCAGAGAGATTACTTAACAATAAAAAATAAATAAATAAATAGAGGAAATGGCTTTACTCCTGGGACCAACCATAGAAGTGCAGCCAACAGCAAAGCATAGTGGCCAACACATCCACAGACAATGGTCAGCACTGAAGATCCAAGGGGAAAGCGTTGAGTCCTAATGGACAGGTAAGACACTGAATTAGAATTCCCAATGAGTGATGCTCAGAAACCTGCTGGCAGGCAGTTATGTGAGCTATGGCCAGATCAGAGCAGGATAATAAATGCCATAGCACTGGCTGGATTTGAGGACCTAAATCCATCATAGGCCATAGCCCATGTGGGCCCAGGGAAATTTATGCATAAATAAAGGGAAACACTGTCAGTTGTCCCTCTGATTCAGCTCCTCCTGAGGCTGATACAGTGGTCTATTGAATCTTTTTCTGATCATATATTCTGTCCCCAGCAATTGGTTAGGCACAAATAATGCCAAGAGGAATGAGAAGTTCTTCCTGCCCTTGAGAGTGCCCAGGCTAGTGACCACAAGTTGGACTTTTAAGACTAACATTGGAATTCCACATTCAGATCTAGGATTCCAAAATCTGAGGGCAACCAATGCCAAGCTCCAGTGCATGAGCTTTGCAGTGGGAGCTTTCAGTCTGCTTGCATCCTGGGATGTCTATACATGGGGTCAGTAAGGTTGAGCTTTCTGGTGGAGCACAAGTAACCTACCTACAGGAAGCAGGTCAGAGCTAACACCAAGAAAATGAGGTAGGACCTTGGCATCACTCCATAAACCAAATGGAAGCTCCCAACAAAGTTGGGCACTGAATTAATGATATTCCAAGACAAGGCTGACTTATTTTAAACCTTCTTTAAGAGGACTCACGAGCCACTCCTTTGTTGTGCTAGTGTGAGAAGAGCAGGTATACTCCTCATCTTCCTATTGAAGTTGTAAAGGCTTGGATGATTAATCATTCAAAATATCAGAGGGGTGCCTGAATGGCTCAGCTGGTTAAGCATCTAACTCTTGATCTTGATTCAGATCCTGATCTTATGGGTCACAAGACTGAGCTTGACTGCTGACAGCACAGAGCCTGCTTGGGATTCTTTTTCTCTCCCTCTCTCTCTGTCCCTCTCCCACTCATATTCATTCATTCTCTCTCTCTCTCAAATAAATAAAATAAAACTTCAAAATATCAGTAATATTGGGGCAGCTGGCTGGCTCAGTCAGCTGAGCATCTAACTCTTGATTTCAGCTCAGGTCGTGATCTCAGGGTGGTGGGATCAAGCCCCGCATTGGGCTCTACACTGAGCATGGAGCCTGCTTAAGATTCTCTTTCTCATTCTCTCTCTTCCCTTTCTCATTCTCTCTCTTCCTCTGCCTGTGCCCACCTCATGCTCTTTTTTTTCTCTCTCTCTCTCTCAAAAAAAAAAAAAAACAGAAAATATCAAAATTCAGAAACTCTTGGGAATCAAATGTTAGTGGAGCCAGAAGCTTTGGCTACTATTTCCTCTTTGTTAGGTACCTATAGTAATGCTACCTTGAATGGTTTGTCAACATGTTTCACTGAGAAAACAGAAAGCGACACTGATAATTACCTTGACAACTTGGGAGGTAAAGTGCTCATCACAAACTTACTTGCTCTGGGCAACCTGACATCCACTATCTCATTCATGTCAAGTTTGTGAGGGGACCTTCTGTTTCCTGGTTTTCACTCTTCATAGGGGATAAAGGGCAGTATGGTAAAGCATGGTGGTTAAGAGCCCAGCCTCTGGAGACAGACTTGCGGGATAAATGCAGCTGTATCACTTACCACCAGCCTTTTGCTCCTGAACAATTTACTTAACCTGTTTGAACTTGGAATCAGTCTAGTAGAAGCTTTCATCACAGAGCCTGGGCACAGGGAGTCCTCACTAATGACAGCTGTTGTTGTTAATGTTAATATTAATATTATTATTATGCTTTGTGATGAGATTTCAGTTTCTTGTGTACTCATTAACGTCTATAGAGGACTACAGAACAAATGACACCAGGTAGGGGGCTCTCAGAAGCTTAATTCAGTGAAGCGAATTGTTTATAACTATGCCCTAGCCCAGGGGTTGGCAAATTTTCTCTATAAAAAGCAAGATAGTAAATATTTTAGGCTGGCAGGCCACATGGTATGCGTTGCAACTACTCAACATTGCTGACAGGAGCTCAAAAGCAGCCTTAGATAATACATGAGCAAATGGGTGTGGCTATGTTCCAATAAGACATTATTTACAAAAGAATTGGCTAGCTGGATGTAAGGCACAGTTTACCAACCCCTGCTCTAGACCTTTGCCCACGTACAACAATTTATTCCAAAACAGAACTCTAACGAGAAAGGCACATGACAGAGAGTACACAATGGCATTTTAGTCTCGATTTTGTCCATGTCCCAACAGCAACATTATAGGAATGTTACTTAGCTCCCCCATGCTTCAGGTTCTTCTTCTTTGAAACCTAGGGAATTGTGCCTCCCATACAGAGTTACTGAGGATAAATGATCCCAAGTACATAACAGATAACTGAGTAAAAGATAACACATGTAAACAAGATAAGTGTGTATATTTCAGGTTTTCCACATGACCTTACTTCTTATCTGTCCAATTAGATTATGAACTTGTTGAAGGTTGAACACTTATCATCTATTGCCTTCATTTCTCTCAGCCTCTTCTCCAGATCATAGAAAATCACTGTACAATGCAGGATATTGCCTACATTTAAACTTCTGTCATTCTTTAAAGACAAATTTTTAGCAGTTGCAGACAGTGGAAACAAACACCTGCAAAGTGAAACAGAAAATTAACTTTTAGGAGGCACGTGGTCAAATGTGGGAGGTGGGGGGAGGCTGCGCAGAGGTGGGAGGTCCAGGTTCTGTTTGCACCGCTGCTGTTAGGCTAGTACCACTGACTCCTCTGTTCCTGCATCCGAACAGCACCATCAAGAACAATTCTCCACAGTTTCTGCATCTTTGTCTTACTCCCTGAGGATTAGAAGTCTGTAATGAACTGAATGTTTACGTCCCCTTTCCCCAAACTCATATGCCAAAATTTTAACTTCCAAATTAATGGTATTAGGAGATGAGGCCTTTGGTGGGTGATTGCATCATGAGGGTGGAGCTTTGTGGGATTGGCACCTTAATAAAGGCACCTCAAGAGCTTTCTCACCCATTTCCCACCATGTGAGGACACAATGAAAGGATGGTAATCTGCTACCCAGAAGAGAGTTCTCATCGGAAACCAAGCATGCTGGCACCTTGATCTTGGACTTTCAACCTCCAGAGAAAGAAAAATCTGTTGTTCATAAGCTACCTAGTCTATGGTTCTTTGTTATAGTAGCCGAAACTGACAAGAGAAAGTCCCAGGCAGGAATCTCTGAATGGGTGAGACCAGATCACCTGCCTACACCTTGGCTACAAGGAGGCAAGGAAAGAAAACTTTATTTGACCCTTTGGGCCTCTGGAGTAAGAGCATTTTACCAAGTCACTTAATAGAAAAGGAGGGGGAGGGTAGAGGGGCACCTGAGAAGCTAAAAGAATGGCAAATATCTACTGTACTGATCATCTACTTATGGGAGCCTCTTGTTTGTGGAGAACTTTTGAATCACAACATAGTCTACCACCACTATGACTTTCAGATTGCTTGATTATCAGCAAGGTGATGGGATGAACAGAGCCCTCCAAGTTCTGGCCTTCGGTCCCCTATAACAGACATACCAGAGCTCCCTGCATATCTCCTCACTTCTATGTGTACTGTTTTGCTTTCCAATAGCCAGAGCCTACAACTTTGTCAGAAGACTGTCCTTGGGCTACTGAAACCCATTTTTCCTGCATGCAAGGTAGGCTCAAAGTGCCTGGGTAATTTGTAACCCATTAGTGGCATCCCTTAATCAATAACTTTGCAGATTTGAATGTGTAAATATTCCAAGGTTCCTTGCCCCTTGAGTAGGATCATAATGAAGTATGTGTTTTACACCATTTTCCAAAACTTTCCCACAGGATTGAACCTCAGCTGCACACTATGGTAGCTTCTTTAATAGTATATTCCTTATATCCCACCTTTTCTTCCTTACCAGATACAAACACACATGCTTTTCTGCCAACATCACCCACCATCCCAACTAAACTATGTGCACTCAATCTTTCTCTCAGCCTTGCTTCTGGGAGAAACTCTAACATATCTCTCTATACCTAAAAGTTGTCATACTATTTTTCAAACATATCAGGAATGTTAAGACAACTCTCCACACAAAGTCCTGTAACCCACAAAAAACAATTGAAAATGCCTAGCCGGGCAAATGTGGGATGAAGAAAACACTATTTTTTTTCTCTCTGTGAAAGAATCAGCATTAGAGTTAGTTATGTGTGATTCTATGAAATCTACCTGGTGATGAAAACATTGATGGTAGAAGGAAAAGAAGGAAGGAAGGAAGGAAGGAAAGAAGGAAGGAAGGAAGGAGAAAGAGAGAGAGAGAGAGAGAGAGAGAAAGAAAGAAAGAAAGAAAGAAAGAAAGAAAGAAAGAAAGAAAGAAAGAAAAAGAAACAATCATTATTCAGGAGAATCAGAGGTACATAAAGAAGATGGGCCTTGGACTTCTGTAAGATGATAAGGAAAATTGCTTTGAGGCAACAGGGTTAGAAGAGAGCTCCCTATACTCTGGAAAGACGAGATATGAGAAGCAAATGAGAAAGACTGTAAATCACTGAGTAATCAAAGCAAAAGCTATTCTGCAGGGCTCTGTGGAAAGCTTTCATAAGAAGAAAAGTCAAGTCAACTGCCTGTGACTGAAAAAACACAAAGCTGTCAAGTCTCAAAACTGAAAGGACTCATCTTGATATTTCTGATGGCATTCAGTCGTTGTAGTAGCTGCTGTTCTCTCCTGGGAATTTAGGGGAGGGAGCCCTTGTTGGATGTTCTTGTACAAAGAGAAAGATAACTTGAACATATTTTTTCTCTCCACTGCATCCTGAAAATTGAATTGCGATGATAAAGATCAGGCAATTGTGCTGAAGCACTGAACTCTTTATGAAATAATAGCCCAAGTGCTGAGCTCTAATCTCGTTTCCTTCTTTGTTGGGAAAGGGAAGGATTTGGCTATCACCTGACTGTACAGGTAAGAAGAAGAAGCATTAGTCACTATATGCCCTATGGTCAAAGTTCTCTCAGCGAAAAGAGCTAGCTAGGCAATCACTTTAATATGGAAGGGCATCGGTGACCATGGATCCAGAGGAGAGAAAAATCTCTTGAGCTGAATGAGAGTTAAGAATAGAAGTGGAGAAGAGGTAAGGAACTGACTGGTTGTGGAAATAAAATGCAATAAAACAACAGACAGATTCTACTTCTCACCTAAAAAGGACTCAAGAAGGAAAAGGCTTGGAAACAAGTGTTGGGGAGCAATCCTAAAAATTGTTGATGTCCCATCATCCTGCAGAAGGAAAAGTACAAGAATTTGAGGAGCAGAGACTATCTGGTTAATACAGGAAATTCTGACTAACACATACTTCTTTGTGGACTTAGTGCTGAATAGTGTCATTGTCATCAAATACAAAGAAGATTCTGGACTAGATGAATGGCTTATAGGGAGTTCCCATAGTAGTTCCAGTGGCTGATGCGTGGTGGGTTGACTATAGTTTAGTTTTCCCACTGATGATACTATGATTTTCTTTCCTGAATGTCACAGCTAAGGCCTTATTACTTCCTTCTTATGGAATAGAGAACAAATAACCCTTCTTTTTTTTTTACAAATAGTTTATTGTCAAATTAGTTTCCACATAACACCCAGTGCTCATCCCCACAAGTGTCCTCCTCCATGTCCACCCCTCCTCCCCCCCACATCCACCAGTCCTCAGTTTTTGTCAGCATTCAAGAGTCTCTCATGGTTTGCCTCTCTCCCTTTCCCCCACCATTTCTGCCCTTCTTCTCCCCCTTGGTCCTCTGTTAAGCTCCTCCTAATCCTCCTATACGCGCACACATATGATATTTGTCTTTCTCTGCCTGACTTATTTCGCTCAGCATAACACCCTCAAGGTCCATCCATGTTGCTACACATGGCCAGATTTCATTGTTTCTCATTGCCATGTAGTATTCCATGGTATAGATAAACCACATCTTCTTGATCCATTCATCTGTTGATGGACACTTAGGCTCTTTCCATGTTTTGGCTATTGTGGAGAGTGCTGCTATGAACATTGTGGTACATGTGCTCCTATGCCTCAGCATTTCTGTATCCCTTGGGTAAATTCCTAGCAGTGCTATTGCTGGGTCATAGGAGAGTTCTATTGTTAGTTTCCTGAGGAACCTCCACACTGTTTTCCAGAGGGGCTGTACCAGTTTACATTCCCAGCAACAGTGTAGGAGGGTGTCCGTTTTTCCACATCCTCGCCAGCATCTAGAGCTCTCTGATTGGCTCATTTTAGCCACTCTGACTGGCGTGAGGTGGTATCTCAGTGTGGTTTTGATTTGTATTTCCCTGATGAGGAGCGATGCTGAGCATCGTTTCATGTGTCTGTTGGCCATCTGGATGTCCTCTTTGGAGAAGTGCCTGTTCATATCTTCTGCCCATTTCTTCACTGGGTTGTTTGTTTTTCGGGCGTGTAGTTTGGTGAGTTCCTTGTAGATTCTGGATATCAACCCTTTATCTGATATGTCATTTGCAACTATCTTTTCCCATTCCGTTGGTTGCCTATTAATTTTCTGGGTTGTTTCCTTGGCTGTGCAGAAGCTTTTAATCTTGAGGAGGTCCCAACAGTTTATTTTTGCTCTTAATTCCCTTGCTTTTGGGGATGTGTCAAGTAAGAAGTTGCTGCGGTGAAGGTCAAGGAGGTTGTTTCCTGCTTTCTCCTCTAGGGTGTTGACAGTTTCCTGTCTCGTGTTCAGGTCCTTTATGCATTTTGAGTTTATTTTTGTGCATGGTGTGAGAAAATGATCTAGTTTCATTCTTCTGCATGTTGCTGTCCAGTTCTCCCAACACCATCTGTTAAAAAGGCTGTCTTTTACAAATAACCCTTTTTGAATCTTCCTGAATGCCAAAAAGTTTTTGTGGTAAGGGATGTGTCACATCAGCTCGTCTATGTTGACAGGCAGTGAATACTTTTTTAAAAGACTACTTATTCATGGTGATCTTGAAAGCACAGTTGATTCTCTCCCAAAGCTGGTCACTTCTCTATCTGAAATGCGAGGCATGATTTCTCCCAAAGTATAACTGGACTGGCTTCACATAATGAATCCGGACAATGCATGCACAGGAATGCAAATGCAATGAAAACCACACTAGGTCATGAATAACTGTAGGCATTAGCAAGTGACAGATATGAAATGAATGGGTTCCTGAGCATTTCTTTACTTAATTTTTAAAAACTGAATTCTGAACCTTCTACATGTGATTATTTAAAGTCAAAACGTCTTCCATTTTGAACTTACTGCAGTGTTTATCAGAATGGTCTACTAATCTGAATGTGCAGTTACTCAGGAATTACTCAAAGAATTGCATATACCTGATAATTCTGAAGAATTGTTTACTTAATCAAATATTTAAAAGTTTGAAGACATGTCAAAACGTTCAAAATATCAAATGTTCAGTGTTCAAGTTCTAATGAAACCTCAAGGAAGATATCAAATGGATCACAGACCAAAAAGTGCCAGTGGTAAGGAAAACAGACAACCTGAGGAAAAAGATAACTAGAAAAGAGATAAAGAGTGAACACAAATCTGAGAATTTCCATATGAACCTTATTGTGTCTGCCGCCCAAAGTCATGTTCTGCTTTTTGTAGGATGTGTTGCTTACCCAAACTTGGGTTTGGTCCTTATTACCTTTTCTAAATTCCTTTTGGGTAAGAGGCAGAATCCATCTATAGATAACCAATTAGAAGGAACTTGAATAATCAACAAGCAGTAATCAACACAGGTGCAATTAATGTTTGGAAATGGCCACAACTGGAAGGCTCAAATGAACTGTTCCTTTTCCCTACAACACTCCTTTTTGGTTCAATTTGATACAAATACTCCTTCCATGTTCAAAATAGGACAATGTCCCATTACATTAGCCTTTTCATAACCATTAAGAAATCATAGGGGCAAAACCACTTTGACAGAGACTGCTTATCTGTCCTGAAACTCTACAGAGCTCATTCAAAGCAGTCAACCACTCTTTAAGTGTTGTTATCTAGGAACACAATTGTTTACTAAACTTACAATTAAGTTTATGGATCAGAAGATATATTATGTGAATGTGTTAGTTTTCCATTGTTGCAAAACAAATCGCCATGGATTAAAACAACATATGCTTCTTACCTCAGTTTCTTTGGGTCAGGAGTCTATGCACAGCTTACCTAGGTCCCCTGCTCAGGATCTCACAAGCTGCCCTGAAGGTGTTGGGTGAGGCTGCGGTCTCATTAGAGGCTCAACTGGGGAAGAATCCACTTCCAGTTGATGTTGACAGAATTTATTTACTTGTGGTTGCTAAGGCAGAGGGCTTGCTGGTGGTTATTGACTGAAGGCTACCCTCAACTAATAGAGGCTGCCTGTAGATCCTTGCCACTTGTGTTTTCCAACTGGCCAGTTACTTTAACAAGCCAACAAGAACAGTCTCTAGAGCATATCTGCTAGCAAGACAAAGGCTTATATAACATGTTATATTATAACATAATATAATCATGACTGTGGCATCTCATGGCCTTTACCATATCCCATTGGTTAGAAACAAATCAGAGGTCTCATTTTCACTCAGAGGAAGAAGATTATACAAGGTTGTGAAAACCCTTAGCTAAGGAGACTTAAATCATGGAGGGCCACCTTAAGAGTCTGTCTGCACAGTAAATACTCAATTACTAAATATTAGATGTTCTGAAAGGGTGTGCATTCTTCTCAGGAGTTAAGTAAGGACACCTGATGGCCATGGACCCAAGCAGCAGTGACTGCTCTGTAATGCACTCTTATACCTTGTGGCCTGTATTTCCACAGTCTAACTTGGAAAGGATCCAGTTTCTCAGGTATCAGTACCTGCAAACGTTGTAGGAGCAGTAGCCAAGCCATTCTTTGGAGAGCACCTCAGCAGACAGGCGATCATCACAGAGAAGGACCAAAGAGGGTCTTCTACTCTGCATTCAAAAGTACATGTGCAGCAGAAACTTTTCTGTAAAAATGAAACTCTATTTTTCTCTAAGCAGAAAACAAAAGAATCAAACAACTAACTAGAACAAAGTCATCTATTGTGGCATCAGCTTATTTTATTTTGACCGTATTTTTCTCCAAAAAAACCATTTTTCCTCACCTTTTGATGGAAATTCCCCATACAAGAGCTTCATGGCTGCTTCACAGGAAGCCAGCTCCAATCTTGTTTTATCCTTGAAAACTTCCCCAAGTGCCAAGCAAACCAACAATCTGAAGTAGGGAAAGACTCTCTCACCCAACAATATCAAGATTGTTAATGAAAAAGACTTGACTGGCTGCAAGTGCCTGGGATTTCTGGATGTCACCATTATGTGGTTGTGCTTCAGTGCCCTGAAATAATGGCCTTTTAATCTGAGGTCCACCCATCACTGACTGAAGAGGGGGGGAAAAAGCTAAAGACATAAAATACTGAGGAAAGGTGAGAGCACTGCCTCATTACCCATGATATGCAGTTTTATTTCAACACTGCGATATAATTCTTTTTCCTTCTAGCACTAAGAGTTATTTAGTCTTATGCAGTCAAACTTTTACTTCATGGCTTAATGTGAGAAAAATCTAATTTTGCTTTGAAATTCCAGTTTTTGTGAAGCTGTTTTCTCTGTAAATAATGGGTTTTCTTACTCCTTCTGAAATGCACTTCTTGTCTACAATAGACTCAGTGGTGTCCTGGATGTTTGCAGAAGGAAATACACGTACAGCAGCAGCATATAGCCCAGATATATTCTGTGTTTTTTTTAAACGTTTTATTTATTTCTAGGAGACAGAGAGAGAGAGAGCATGAGCAGGGGAGGGTCAGAGAGAGAGGGAGTCACAGACTGAAACAGGCTCCAGGCTCTGAGCTGGCAGTCAGCACAGAGCCCGACGCGGGGCTCGAACCCACGAACCGTGAGATCATGACCTAAGCAAAAGTCGGACGTTTAACCGACTAAGCCACCCGGGCGCCCCTAGCCAAGATATATTAAAGTCTAAATAGGAAACATTCTGAGGCATATAATGGGTCAGATATAAGATAATCAGATATTATTATACACATATATTTGTGTGTATACATGACGCCTTTGTAACAGTTGGCATAATTGACAACCTTCTTCTAAAATAAAGAGCAAAAAATCTCACTTGTATTCTGGAACACTGTATATTACTTATCCCATTCTGTTGCACTTAATGGTACTCTCCCTCTCACTCTCTCTTTTTTAATGTCTATTTATTTTGAGAGAGAGTGCATGTGAGGTTGAGTGGGGAGGGCAAGTGGGGAGAGGGTGCGGCAGAGAGAGAGGGAGAGAGAGAATCCCAAGCAGGACCCTCGCTGTTAGGATAGATCCTGACTCGGGGCTTGAAATCACGAACCGTGAGACCATGACCTGAGTCAAAACCAAGAGTTGGATGCTTAACCTGTTGAGCCAACCAGGCATCCCAGTACTCTCTTTTTTTTAAATCTACCTCATGGTGCCTTGATGGCTCAGTTTGTTATGCATCCAGCTTTGGCTCAGGTCATAATCTCATGATTCATGGGTTCTAGGCCTGTATTGAGCTCTGCACTGGCAATGTGAAGCCTGCTTGGAATTCTCTCTCTCTCTCTCTTTCTCTCTCTCTCTCTGGCCCCCCCCCCCCCCGCTGATGCTGTCTCTCTCTCTCTCTATCAAATGAATAAACTTAAAATACAATCCAATACAGTACAATAGAATAAAATAAAATCTACCTCTACTCCCTTAAAATTTTTTCAGGTTGTTTCTATGCTCTTTACCAGTACTTAAATCCTGACCTTGATATATACAAACTGTGCTAACCAGTCCACATGCTTAACTTCAGTGAGCCTCAGTTGCCCCACCTATAAGATGGGGCTAATGACATTATCCACTTAATTGTGTTATGATGATTAAATTGACAGTATATATAAGAACAATCCTAGACAGTGTTTAGCTGATGAAAGTCTTCTTGTATTCCCCTTTATTTACCTGATAATGCCCAAATCAAAATATTCAACCTTATCTCTCCTGGGAACTACCCTTCTATCTTCAACTTTGTAGTGGGCTCTTTGGCAGTTCAGCTGCCCCTCAACAATACTGTGTCTGAAATCAATCTTATCATCCTATTCTCCTAAAAAAAAAAAGGACTCTGGGAAATATTTGGCAATTCCTCAAAATGTTAAACATAAAGTTACTGTATTATCCATCAGTTTCACTTCTGGATATATATCCAAAAGAACTGAAAACATATATCTATGCAAAATCTTATATATGAATATTCATAGCAGTATTATTCAAAATTGGGAAAAGGCTGAAATGTCCATCAGTGGATAAATGGATGAATGAAATGAGATGTATCCATATAATGAAATAATATTCAGCCATAAAGAGGAATGGGATACATGCTACAACACAGATGAACCTAGAAAGTGTGCTAAGTGAATGAATCCAGACCTAGTGCCCATGTATTATATGATCCCATATATATGAAATATTTGGAAGCGGCAAATCCATAGAGACAGAAAGCAGATTAATGGTTGTCAGGGCCTGTAGGGGATAGAGGAATCAAAAGGTGATGGATAATGGGGGCAAGGTTTCTTTTTGGGGTAATGGAAATGTTCTGGAATTAGCACTGATGGTTGCACAACATTGTGAACATGCTGAAAAACACCAAAATGTATACATTAAGAACCTTAAAATGACGAATTTACTATTGTGTGAGTTTTATCTCAATTTTAAGAGCAACTTCTGTGGATAGAACAGTGATGTTAGCCTATGAAAGCCAAGGGAATTGAGCCAGAGATGCAGAGAGGGATCTTTGATCTCCCAGCAACCGAGACACTCACTAACGACACCAGAACAAAGTCTTGAGGGGAGCTAACTGTAGTTGCTTCTGAGCAGTATTCAGAATCTGACCCCCAAGACTCAACCAAGCGGGTCTTTTCTGCAGCTTTGCTGAAATATATGCAAATCCAGATCTAAAGACCAAAAAAGGGGGTGGAGACTGAAGGGTGAAAATAGCTAAAGGAAGCACTTGAAATGGAAAATGAGTTCCCCCAGGGCACTCATTTATTGTATTCTTTATTGCCAGGTCCAATTGAAAGGGCAATAAGTCAACTGCTCTGCATGCATTTAACATTTTCACTGTATTTTTCTGTTTCTGTCATTCTCTTTTTCCCTGTTTTTTCCTCTTTAATAAAGAGTTTGAGGGGCGCCTGAGTGGCTCAGTCAGTTAAGCTTCCGACTTCAGCTCAGGTCAAGATCAAGTGGTTCTCGAAAACCCTGCATAGGGCTCTGCTCTGACAACTCAGAACCTGGAGCCTGCTTCAGATTCTGTCTCCCTCTCCTTCTGCCCCTCCCCTGCTCATGCTCTGTCTCTCTCTCTGTCTCAAAAATAAATAAACATTAAAAAATTAAAAAAAATAAAAAGAGTTTGACTATCAACGCAAATAGGAGTTCTGGTGAAGTTCCAGAGCTCCTATTTGCCTTGATAGTGAAACTACAAACTCCAGTCCTCATAAAGGATTCAGCTTGAAGTCCATCTCTTTGAAGGTAACCTGTCAGATGACCTGATTAAAGGTGATGGGAAGATTTCAGGGAGTTTTCAAGACATGCTGTACTGCCTGTACCAAATTTTTATTAGTCTTCTGGTTTTGGAAAAGTTCCCATGAAAAGGACCTGGGAGAAAAACATTCCCAAATCACCCCCCTCAGACTGTAGAGCAGATCTTAATAGCTACTAAATGAAGGAGTCCATGTGTTCCCACAGATGGCTGTTGAAAACTGATTCATGTTTATCAGTTTGAGAAAACAGAAAGAAAAGAACAAGGAGCATAGAACCTCGTGATTTAGCCAGGCCTCATTCAGGGTCTCGTGAATGGCCAAAGTCAAATAATCTGGAGTTAGCTTGCTCCTCCATGTTCTTCTTTCCCCATGCTCAACTTTTATAACAAACAGTGTTTTCAAAAGGACAGCCACTACCATCTTATCCTCTGCTGTACACCTCACAGTCTTCAAATGATCAGAAAAAGCGGATGCATCCTACCTGGTCATGTTAATTTACAAGGGCTGCTGTAACTTAGGGGCTTAAACAATAGAAATTTATTGCCTCATGTTCTGGAGGGAAGTCCACACTCAAGGTGTCAGAAGGATTGGTCCCTCTTGAGGGCTGTGGGTATGGGGCTTGTCCCCAGCCACTCTCCCTGGCTTGGATATGGCCGTCTTCCCTGTGTCTCTTTGCAGCATCTTCCCTCTATCTTTGTCTTTGTGTCCAAACTTCTTCTCTTCATAAGAATGCTCATATGAGTTCATGCCCTGTTTTGGGCCATCTTGAGCCCCGCTTCAGGTGAGCCCTCCTTCTATCTCTCTCTCTGCTCCTCACTTACTCAAGCCCCATCACCCTGAAAAAAAAAAAAGAATGCTCATTACATTGGAGGAGGGGTAACCCTTAAGGATCATGTTTTAGGGGCACTGAGTGGCTCAGTGGGTTAAGTGTGTGGCTTTGGCTCAGGTTATGATCTCATGGTTTGTGTGTTGAATTCTGTGCTGACAACTAAGGCCTTGAGCCTGCTTCAGATTCTGTGTCTCCCTCTCTGCTCCTTCCCCACTCAAGCTCTGTTTCTCTCTCTCAAAAATAAACTTAAAAAAAATGTTTTTTAAAAAGATTATATTTTAATTTGATTACCTCTTTAAAGACCCTGTCTCCAAAAAAGGTCACATGCTGAGGCATCAGCAATTAGTATTCCCACATATCTTTTTGTGGGAGACACAATTCAACCCATATAACGCTGATCTAGATAACTTAAGGAAGAGCTGAGGGAGAGGCCCTTTGTCCTACCATCTGGGTAATCCTCTGTTGGAGTTGGTCTAGGAGAGTTTGGTTCTGGGCCGACCAGGAAGGACTGGGACCAGGGGTTACAGGGTTGTTCAAGAAGAAGAGTGTGCAGAGAACAGGGCATAAATAGATGCATGGAATTTCTGGGAGTCCTGAGGACAAAGCTGCAAAAAGGGGACCTGGACTCCAGCCAAACTGACTAAGATCAGCAAAGAACAGAGTCTGCATTCTAGCATACATCATAGATGCTCAAGAAGAATCGATAGAAAAGAAATGCAAAACACCAAGTTGGGTGCAAATACAAGGCAACTCAAGTGGGATTATATCAGCTAGGATACAAACAGATGTAAACAACAGAAGTGGACCCTGGTTGGGGCGCCTGGGTGGCTTAGTCGGTTAAGCATCCGACTTTCGCTTAGGTCATGATCTCACGGTTCATGGGTTCGAGCCCCGCGTCGGGCTCTGTGCTGACTGCCAGCTCAGAGCCTGGAGCCTGTTTCGGAGTCTGTGACTCCCTCTCTCTCTGACCCTCCCCCACTCACGCTGTCTCTATCTCTCCTAGAAATAAATAAAACATTAAAAAAAACTAAAAAAAAAAAAAAAAGAAGTGGACCCTGGTTGACTCAAAGAGAAAACAAATTCATTATGAGAACATTGGGAATACAAGGAAACTTTTAGGGGAGAATAATTTGTTCACTATCTTTTGTAATGGTGGTTTTATGGGTATATACATACACCAACATTTATCAAATTGTACACTATAATATGCATTTTATTGTATGTCAGTTATAACTCAATAAAACTGTTTTTTAAAAGGATATTGAAAATCTGTACTTTGATATTGGGAGTATAAATGTGTATAGTCTTTTTGGAAAATGATTTGGCAATGCCTATGAAAACTGAACAAATGCATATGCTATAACCTATCATTCCCACTCCTAAATAACCACCCAATAGAAATGTACCCAAATCTTCATCAAAAACATATAAAGCAATGTTCATAGCAGCACTATTCATATAAAAACTGTAAACTGCCTAAATGTCAATCGACACTGTAATGGTGTGCAGAAAAGTTTAACTGAGCTACTCAACTGCTGTACATTCCCAAAGTCTTCAGGACTAGCCTTTGGCTTGGCTCCTGGAAGATCTCTGAGCTCTTGCAATATGCTGCCTGAAATGAGTGTCTCTGTGTGCTTAAAGTGTAGGCAATGCCAGTTAGTTTAAGCTAACAATGTGATTTATGTGAATGTCTATTTTGTGTGCCTGAGATTTAGACAATAATATATCAGTTTGACTTATGTGGGGGGTAGATACTCAAGGTCAGCAGTATGGACACTATGAACACTGCATGCCTTCATGACTGGCCTCAAACAACGGCAACAACAACAACAAACCCTGGAGACCAAGGCCTGGAGGAGCTTCTCTGATTGGCAACACTTTGTACATGTTGTCACACATACTTGTGGAAAAATTAAGTGCATACATGTGACTCCACGGGGAGAGAGCAACTAGAAGCTTGTGCCTGGTTTCCTCTGGACTCAGCCTTATATACCTTTTCCCTTTGCTGATTTCATTCTATATCTTTCAATTGTAATAAACCTTAACTGTGGGCATAACAGCTTTTTTGAGTTCTGTGAGTCTTTCTGGCAAATCCCTAAACCTAAGGATATAAACAGATAAATACATTATAGTGTATTTATAAAATACAATGCCTTACGATTCCAATAAGATCAAGCTACAACTATACAAAACACTTAGGATGAATCTCACAAACATAATGTTGGACATTCACAAGACGATATGTGAAAAGGTTTGATTTATATAAAGTAAAACAAAGAAAGAGGAAAAATAGGCACAACTAACATATGACATGAAGAGTCATAGTTATGGTTATCTTGGATGGCAGAGGGTAGTGACTTGGAGGGGAAATAAGGAAACTTCTAGGGTGTTTCTAGGGTAATATTCTGTTTCTTGATCTGGGTACCAGTTATAACCTCCCAGTTCATCAAAGTTCAGTTTATGAAAAGTCATCACTTATGTGACATATAAATGCACACACATGTATATTCATACACATTCATATTATACTTTAATAACAGAAATGTTAAAGAATATTGGATGGCATGCAGCATCTCTAGAAAAACTACACAACCGGGGTGGCTGGGTGGCTCAGTCCATTAAGCGTCCAACTTTGGCTCAGGTCATGATCTCACAGTTCATGGGTTCGGACCCCACATTGGGTTCTGTGCTGACAGCCAGCTCAGAACAGCCAGCTCAGAGCCTGAAGCCTGTTTCCAATTCTGTGTCTCCCTCTCTCTCTGACCCTCCCCTGCTCGCTCTCTCTCTCTCTCTCTCTCTCTCAGAAATAAATACAGCATTAAAAAATTTATTTTAGAAAAACTACACAACCAGGCTGGCACATTACACAACTGAAAAAAGCCCAAAACCCTACCATGGAAGAGGTCCAGTAAAAATCTCACTGCTATATTGCTATGTACCAGATGGCTATCTGCTAGGCCATTGTTACTATGGCCACTAGGAATGTTGCCTCTAAAGAATGGATGTAACTGCTCTTACTGCTGCTGCTGCTTCCCTAGAATTAACTCAGTGTGGGTTCTGCTTCTTCCCTGGACCTGCTGCTGCTGCTTCTGCTCCTGCTGCTGCTGCTTCTGCTTCTTCTGCTTCTGCTTCTGCTGCTTCTTCTTCTTCTTCTTCTTCTTCTTCTTCTTCTTCTTCTTCTTCTTCTTCTTCCTCTTTAATGTTTTTTATTTATTTTTGAAGAGAGAAACAGCGTGAGCAGGGGAGGGTCAGAGAGAGAGGGAGATACAGAATATAAAACAGGCTCCAGGCCCTGAGCTGGCTGTCAGCACAGAGCCTGACATGGGACTCGAACTCACAAACTGGGAGATCATGACCTAAGCCAGAGTCGGACGCTTAACCAACTGAGCCACCCAGGCACCCCATGGACCTGCTTCTTTAAAGCAGACAAAAAGTGTGGGTACTGGTCATGATCATGGTATAGGACTAGGTGATAAGCTTTCATGCTAGCAGCAAAGATGCTAGAAAAAAATGAATCTGGCATTTTGTAGTTTCTGTGTTGGGAAACAAGCTTTACTTCATGAGAATAAATTACAGACACTGGGTAGTCAAAAGAAGGAGAAAAGTAGCCCACTAAGGATATTTTACATCTAGAGATCTAAACCAAGATCAAAAGTATTTATTGAGCCCCGATTATGTATCAGACACTAAGTTAGAGGCCTTTTTATATATGAACACATTAAAAAAAATTTTTTTAAATGTTTTATTTATTTATGAGAGAGAATGACACTGTGAGCAAGGGATGGTCAGAGAGAGAGGGAAATAAAGAATCTGAAGCAGGCTCCAGGCTCTGAGCTAGCTGTCAGCACAGAGCCCAATGGGGGGCTCGAACCCACGAACCATGAGATCATGACCTGAGCTGAAGTCAGACGTTTAACCGACTGAGCCACCCGCGCACCCCTATATGAACACATTTGATATGTGTTTTCACAAATGCTCTGTGAGTTAGTATGGACGCTAGATAGACCTGAGAAATCTTTGAGGTCTCTCATGAGCATTTAGCAAAGTACTGATATGCCCATGAATGATCAGCAAACTACATGAGGTTGGGAAAAAAAACATCTAAGAGGATTAAAGAACACTAACTGGTGTTCACATCGGGCCAGGAGTAGTATATATTCACAGGTCAAACAGGAAAACTCATAACTCACAGGACAAGGGTAGAAAACTCAAGAAGATCTTACTTCAGTAGCAGGAAATAATTAGCTCTAGTTGAAAACGGCTATCTGACCACCCAATAAACCATAAAAGCAAGACCCAAAAAAGATAAAACTGTATCCAACTAACTTAACATTCCAGAATAAAGCTCAAGAATATTTATGGGAATACAAAAATATCCAGCATCTAACAAGGCAAATTTTACAATATCTGGCATTCAAACAAAGATTACCAGACAGACAAAGAGGTAGAGAAATATTACTCATGTGGAGAATAATCAATTAATTGAAATTAACTCAGAACTGACATAGATGTTAGAGGATGAGCACATTAAAATGGTCATTATAACTGTATTCCATATGTTCAAAATGTTAAGTAGAGACATGGAAAATATAAAAATATAATAAGGATTACTAGAGACAAAAACGATAATAACTGAGATGAAAAATACACTGCATAAAAATCAGTGACATGGCAAAAGGAAAGATTAGTGAATTGAAGACATAGCAATAGAAGGTATACAAAGTAAAACACAGGGAGAAAAAATAAAACAGAAAAAGTGAATCAATGCACTGTGAGACTACTCCAAGTGGTCTAATATATATATAATTGGAGTCTCTGAAAGTGAGAGGGAGAAGAATTTGAGGGAATAATGGACAAAAAATTTCCAAACTAGGGAAACTATATACCCACAGATCAAAGCTCAATGAATAATAAGCACAGAACACATGAAGGAAACAACACCACAACAAAAGAAAAATTTTAAATGATTTGGAGTGGCAGAAGTTACTGGACTTCCAAGTTTTTTCCAAGTCACTGGTCAGATCTAGGGCCATGTTCCGAGAGTTCCAAGTTTCTATTATCTCTTCAGAACTTTTAAAAGCCATACACACTCTAGGGAGATTAGATTAGAAGGGAAAGAGTTGAGAAGCAAAGAGACAAGTTAGGAGGGCTTTGCATTAAGCCAATGGACATGAACAAAGGTTGTGAAGTAGAGATGTAAAGTTGGATACATTTAGGAAGTAAATTTGATAGTACTTGGATACTGTGAACCTAAAAATTAGTTCTTGCTGGCAACTGGGAGGTGGTATTAGAAGTCATTGAGCCAAGGGGGAAGACAATGATTTAATTTTAGACATTCCAAATTTGAGTTGCATATGAGCTCTCCATTAAAACCTGGGAAAGATGTCTGGCACACAGATACAGGCTTGGGAGTCACTCACACATAATCTGAATGTCCCCAAGCCCTCCAGCCTTCTTGTGACATCCTTACATTTAAATATTCAATAAAACGACCTGAATTTCAATTCAATGCATGTGAATGCCTAGCATCTGGGTTCACCAGACATTCTTAGCTCAAAGTGAAGAAAGAGGCTAGGACCCCTGAAGAGAGGGGCACGAGCCAGCTGGTACTCTTGTCTCTGGACCTGAGGAGAGGAGACTGGCTGGCTGGGCTGGACCTCTGAGACAGGCAATGAGGCAGATTCTGAGAATGTTGGAAAAACATTATTATAGAGATGGACTCCTGCTGCCAAAGGGCTGCCGCCATGGTGAAGAAGTGTTGCTGGAAGAGCAGGACTCTCAAGAGGAGGAAGCAAAATGGAAACAGAGCAGCAAGTCCCTCCTTATACCTTCAAGCTTGCAGTCGCCCTCTATTGGCAAAGCCTAATGGGGAACAGCTGGCAAATGGCAACGTGGTTTGCAGAATCCCAGCATCACTGAGGATAGAACGATGTGTTTGGAGCTGAGAGACAAGTACTTAGTAACTGGTACACTCTGCCTGGTGGGGAGAGGGTGTACTTTATCACTCTCTTCTTATGGCTCTGATTGGGAATTGTGGTCCCGAGGAAAGGTGATGTTAAGCCTTGCTTGGTGATATAATGGAGCTGCTTGCGCTTTCAGAAGGGAAAGCAGAACATGATTCCTGTCAGAATTGACATCTCTTCTGGAGACAAGGTGAACGCTGCACTTGAGAATGGAGAGGGAGAGCCTAAGCTAGGACAATATCAAAAGGCTGCTGCCCTATAAAAGTCTTCAGAAATGTGCACTTTAGCTCTTACGTGTTTAAAATTAGCAAAATGAAATTCTTCCTTCAGATGTGATAGCATATCTGATGCATTACATTCCAAATGGTGGTCACAGCATTACACCTGCCGCCACCAAGAGCAAGAAACCCAGTCACACATGGGAGGGAACTTAGGGGGTTCTGGCAGTGTTCGGCTGCCAAGTGAAGGCATCTGTTTCAAGCCTGCCTCTTTGAAAAATACAAGAGGTAAACTCCTAAAAAGGACAAAAGTGTAAAATACAATGCAGATGGAAGTTGAGAATTGGGCACCCACTGTTAAGGGGGGTGAGGAGTCTGTTTTTACATAAGATATGCCTGGTAGAAAGCCATCAAAAACACTTGAGAGAAAAATCTTGGGAAAGAGAAACTCTTGACGAGCTCTTGGAAAACAACTTGTTGACAGATTTACAGCTACACGAAGAAAGGAGAATCAACCCATGCTGTCACTTTGAGCTACTTTTACAATTCTGTGGAACAATAGCAATAACAGCATTTTTGTTGCTCTATCCACCACTTCAACCCTGTATTCTTTTTTAAGCTTGACAAGCCTGGAGTTTAAAACAATGCTTTCATCATGGAATCATAGCATCTTGAAATCATAGGATGCCAGATATAGACAGGACCTTGGCGCAAGAGCAATCATAAAAAGCTGGAAAGAATTCTTTAGCAATAAAGATTTTATAACTGTAAACAAAGACCTCTGGGGAGATAGAGTTATATGTAAGTGTCTGAAAACTAATATTAAGGAAGGAAAGACATTGTGTGGGACAGTTCAAGGAAATAACTAAAAAAAAAACCAATTTTGAACAAAGCAATTGTAAATTAGGATGAGAATTACATTTTAATGCTGAAACTTACTTCATTTTGATGAAATCTTTTACATCATTAAATAATATGGAGATCATTCACCCAGGAAACTGAAGCATTTATAAATAAATTCTAAGTAGGCGATATTGTTCAAAATTTTATAGAGACATGGATCCTCACATAGAAGAAAGAACAAACAATTTAGGTATAAACAAGAATTGTTCTAGTCAAATGCTTACTGAGCACAATAATGTGCTAAGATCCTCATGGGTCTTAGCCCTCTGTTTTCACCATAAGACAATTTGACTCATTGTCATGGGCTGAATGTTTGTGTCTCCCTCCACCAAACTCATATGTTGAAACCCTAACCTCAAGACAGGGCCTCTAAGGAAGTCAATCATTACAGTTCAATGAGGCAATAAAGGTAAGACCCTAATCCAGTAAGATTAGTGTCCTTTAAAAAACTTTTTTTAATGTTTGAGATTTTTAATGTTTTAGAGAGAGAGAGAGAGAGAGAGAGAGAGAGAGAGAGCATGAGTGAGCTGGAGAGGGGTAGAGAGAGAGAGAAACAGAATCTGAAGCAGGCTCCAGGCTCTGACCTGTCAGCATAGAGCCTGATGTGGGGCTCAAACTCACGAACTGCAAGATCATGACCTGAGTGAAAGTCAGACGCTTAACCAACTGAGCCACCGAGGCTCCCCAAGTTTAGTGTCCTTTTAAATGTGTGGGGTTTTTTTTTTTGTTTTGTTTTTTGTTTTTTTATTTCAGAGAGAGAGACAGCGTGAACAGGGGAGGGTCAGAGAGAGAGGGAGACACAGAATCTGAAACAGGCTCCAGGCTCTGAGCTGGCTGTCAGCACAGAGCCTGACGCGGGGCTCGAACCCACGAACCGAGATCATGACCTGAGCTGAAGTCGGACGCTTAACCGACTGAGCCACCCAGGAGCCCCATAGTGTCCTTTTAAAGAAAGACACTAGAACACCCTCAATCTTTCTCTTTCTGTCTTTGTGCATACCCACCAAGGAAAGACCATGTGAGGACATAATGAGAGGTGCCTGTCTACAAGCCAGTAAGAGAGTCTTTTCTGGAAACTAACTTTGCTGGACCTTGATCTTGGACTCCCCAGCCTCCAGGACCATGAGGAAATAAATGTTTGTTGTTTCAGGCACCCAGACTGTGGTATTTTGTTAGAACAGCCAAACAATTAATATTCATTGTTATACAGTATACTGCTCATAGGTAAAGCAGTGGATAAATTCTCCAGTGATGATGGAGAATTAGCATTTGTTGATTGACTGTGCTAATTTCTTTCACAAAAGTTGTGTTTATTTTTTATCTTTGAATGAAAATATTTTATGGCACTGGCTTGACACACTAGAAATGGTAGCATCAAGTAAACAGCTGTAATGGTGCTTGGTTTGAGCCCAGAAATTACATTAAAGACCAGGAGTATACAGGAAGGAAAAGGTGACTGTCATTATTGGGAAGCACAGGCTCTATGTGTCATGGGGATAGAGAGGACCCTCACCACATGTTTGTTACTTTAACCACAATTAATCCAGACCTAAAATAGTTCACTAGTCACACGGCTTTAAATGAAAGGATTACAATATAAAAGTTGATTGGTGTGTCTGTCAGCTTGTTCATTTCATAAGCACATATACATACTAGGTAACTATTGTGCCCCAGGCAACCTGCTTGGAGATGTAGGAGGATGCAAAATAGCTATGGAGGGGGACGCCTGGGTGGCTTAGTCGGTTAAGCGTCCGACTTTCACTTAGGTCATGATCTCGCAGTTCGTGGGTTCGAGCCCCGCGTCGGGCTCTGTGCTGACTGCCAGCTCAGAGCCTGGAGCCTGTTTCAGTCTGTGACTCCCTCTCACTCTGGCCCTACCCTGCGCACGCTGTCTCTCTCTCTCTCTCTCTCTCCTAGAAATAAATAAGACATTAAAAAAAAAATAGTACAATGTAACAGTTAAGAGTTTGGGACTTGAAGTCAAATAGACATGAGATGGAATTTTAAGTAGGCCATTTACATGCTAGGGGACTCTTGCTGAAGGCAGGCCAGGGTGATTAGATATCAAGGCAGTGGGGTGGTAGGCAGGGGGAGGGTTACACTAAACTAACCCAACAGGATTATTGCTAAAACTGGTCTAAGCAGGCAAAAACTGGTCTGAGACAAGACTCAGAGAAGCTGACTCAAGTTTGATCAAGGGGAGAGTCTTTATCAACTGAAAAAAAAAATCAAGCAAATGGAAAAACTGGGAAACACTTTTATGAGAAGTATTTCTTTGAGAGACCCATATAGTGCTAATCGTCCCACATCCCATTGCAGGAGAAAGGGGCAGAGTTTGTCCCTTATTTCATGGGAGCACCTGGAGAGGTTGTGAGGACTGCACCGGAGAAAAGGAGATGGGATGCATGGCAACTAGGCTGAGCACAGTACCTAGTAAAAAAAAAAACAACAACTTTGTTCTCCTTTGGTGGCAGGTCAAAGGCATTTAATTCTAATGGCCCAGCACCATTGTGAAAGGGATCTTGCCCAGAAGGGCAGCTGGCGAGGTAAGGAGCTCTGAGCTGTGCTGAAGACAGATGGGCAGGGGTGGGTTGGAAGCGAATCCTGGGAGTTGCCACTGAAGAGGCTCCCAAGAGTGTCCAAAGAGAGCACGTGGGAGGACAGCTCAAGACCGCACTGTGGACAGACCGGGAGGAGTGGGCTAAATGGAGATGGTCTGGGGGATGCTTTGGATCTCAGGAACCTCAAGGCCACTGTGGGAACACGCCGACACATCAGGTGGTGACAGCAGCGACAGGTGGGGGCCCAGAGCAGGAATACGGAAGGGAGCACTGTGGCTGCTGGCCAGGACTTGCTTCAGACTATTTGAGAGGCACACCTGAGAGCTTCCTGAAATACTCGGGTAGCAGTTTGTAGCAGTAGGATGTCCCACCTAAGGCATGAACCAGGGCTGCTTGGGGGTGGCTCAGCTGGTTGAGTGTCCCACTTTGGCTCAGGTCACGATCTCACAGTTGGTGAGTTCGAGCCCTTCATAGGGCCCTGTGCTGACAGCTCAGAGCCTGGAGCCTGCTTCAGATTCCATGTCTCCCTCTCTCTCTGACCCTCCCCCAGTCACATTCTGTCTTTCTCTCTCTAAAATAAATATTAAAAAATTTTTAATAAAAAGAAAAAAATACATGAACCAGTGAAATTTGAGCCACTACTGTTAGTATAACTAATCTGGATCCAGAGGGCAATAATATCTGGAAAAGTTCAAGGTAGTTCGTACCCAGATGCTACACGACATGTATAATCAGTAGTATAATCAGTCATTCATTCATTAAACAAAGACCTATTGAGACACTGATGTAACAATGGACAAGACGCTGTCAATGCCCTGAAGGAGGTCAGTGAGGAAGGGGTTACAGACAAGACAGTCACTCTTATAGAATTAGTGGTAGGGTCAAGTTATGTAGGGGGTATAGTAGGAGTATGTAGGAGCCCTGTTTTTATTCCTATGCAGTGAGTCTCAAGCTTTCATGTGCATATGAATCATCTAGGGATCTTGTCAAAATGCAGATTATGATTTAGGAGATCCAGGGTGGGGCCTGAGATTCTACATTCCTAACAAGATCCCAGGATCTGGTGATGCCACTACTGCTGCTGGTCTGTGGACCATGGGAGCAGTGAAGCTCAAAAGAACATCTAATCAGTTGTGTGTAAATAAATAAATAAGTGATCCCATACGCCTCTGCCTTTGATATCTGAGATATTTAAAAAATGTTTATTTATTTTTGAGAGAGAGAAAATGTGCATGCAGGAGGAAGAGCAGAGAAAGAGAGAGAGGGAGAGAAAGAATCCTAAGCAGGCTCCAGGCTGCCAGTGCAGAGCCCAATGCAGGGCTCAATCTCATAAACAGTGAGATCATGACCTGAGCCGAAATCAAGAATTGGATGCTTACATGACTGAGCCACCCAGGCATCCCTCTAAGATTTTTTTTTTCCAAGTTTATTTATTTTGAGGGAGAGAGAGAGGGCAAGTGGGAGGAGGGACTGAGAAAGAGGAGAAAAGAGAATCCCAAAGTAGGCTCAGTGCTGTCAATGCAAAGCCCAACTCGGGGGTCGATCTCACAAAGCTCAAGATCATGACCTGAGCCCAAACCAAGAGTTGGATGCTCAACTGACTGAGCCACCAAGACATCCTGGTACCTAAGATTTAACAATAAAGACAAACTGACGTTCTGGTAATGATAACTCAGGTTATTGTACCTAAGTATAGTCTGGCTTGCACCAATATTAATGGTCTTTAGTGATCCAACCAAGGGAAGACATAACATTTCTATGTTGGATAATTACCTTTAAAAAAATTTTTTTTGATGTTTATTTATTTTTGAGAGAGAGAAAGAGAGAGAGAGAGAGCGCGCCAGTGGGGGAGGGGCAGAGAGAGAAGGAGACAGAATCCAAAACAGGCTCCAGGCTCTGAGCTGTCAGCACAGAGCCCAGCGTGGAGCTTGAACCCATGAACCGTGAGATCATGACCTGATCCAAAGTTGGATGCTTAACCGACTGAGCCACCCAGGTACCCTGGATAATTACCTTTAGTATTAAAAAAAAACAAAACAAAACCAGAGGGGCACCTGGGTGGCTCCAGTTGGTTAAGCGTCCAACTTGGGCTCAGGTCATGATCTTGCCATTTGTGGGTTCCAGCCCCATGTCGGGCTCTGTGCTGAATGCTTGCTCAGAGCCTGTCGTCTGTCTTTGGATTCTGTGTGTCTCTCTCTCTGACCCTCCCCTGCTCATGATCTCTCTCTCAAATGAATAAAAATGTTAAAATTCTTTTTTAAATTAAAATTAAAATAAAAAAAAAGATTTTAAGAACACGACTATAAGCTCCACTATAGGTTTATAAGTATAAACATGACTGTGAGGAACAAACTCTCTACTCCAAATTGCATGCACATTATCTTTCCTTTAGATAACAGGAGCTGCTACCCCTATCAGACTCCCCCACCCTCATCCCCAGTGGTGGTTTTTCACAGGATGTGGCAGTGAAAACTGAGTGAGTTACCCACATAAACACCTCTGGCCTGGGCCTTTCCACTAGAACTCAAGACAAGTATCTAAGAATTATTTTAGACACCATGTACTTTGGCCACTGAATTTCTATCCAAGCAACAGAGACAGAAAAATGGAAAGGGACGTTGGATCATTTGTTTATTCCAAGGGCCATCCCCATGCCAAAGGTAGGCCCAGACCAGTGCAGCAGTACATCTGGTTTCAATTACATCTTTACTTTTCAAACCACCTATACAAGGGAACATGCCATCCTGCACTCCCACCCCTTCCCTCCATTCGTCTAGTTAGTCAAACTCCTTTACTCAAATAAATGCATTTTCCCTATTGCCAAGACCATATTTTTAGTTTACATGGAGAATTATTGGTAGCACAACCAATAATTGAAAGTTCCCTCAGGGTTGAACCATGACTCTTAGGAGGAAATACCTTTATTGGGGCGCCTGAGTGGCTTAGTCGGTTAAGCGTCCAACTTTCACCTAGGTCATGATCTCACAGTTCGTGGGTTCGAGACCCGCGTCGGGCTCTGTGCTGACTACCAGCTCAGAGCCTGGAGCCTGTTTCAGTCTGTGACCCCCTCTCTCTCTGACCCTCCCTGCTCACGCTGTCTCTCTCTCTCTCTCTCTCTCTCCTAGAAATAAATAAAACATTAAAAAAAAAAGAATAAAGGAGGAAATACCTTTATCTTCTCTTTATGGGCGTTACTCCTCCTAGAAAGAGCAAAGCATGGCTGCTATGGGGAAGGTGGAAGGAAGTCAGGGTTGTGAGGAGAAGGTGCCTCTGAATCCATCAGGAATGGTTGTGAGGATGTTTCATGTTTCTATTAAAGGACCATTTTGCAGTAAACTCAAGAATGGATGAGAACAGAGTTTGTGGAGGATCCTGGCCAGACTACAGCAAGTAGCATTGAAGGCAGAGACCGGTAAATTATGCCTGGGGATGGGGATGGGCTTGTGGAAAACCATGATTTTGGAGATTCTTGGCATGAGGAGGCTGCCTGTTCCAAGTCCGAGATTCCTCCTTCCCCAACTGGAATGGAACAAGGTTTTAGTGGCAGAAGAGGCAGGGAGGTAGTGTTGTGTACAGCTGGCTGTGGTTTCTGGCCCTGAGCTTAAAGAAAGGGCTGTCTCCCTGAGCTAAGATTACTGATAGTGCTGCTTCAGCTTGATAAGCGGCACCCAATAAGAGTTTGAGAGCAATATAATATCAAGTCAAAATGTCACTGAGGAGACAGAACTTGGTGAGAGGTTCAGTTGAAGCTTGTTAAATGCAGGAGCTCACTCTCGGAGGAGTGGCTACAAAAAAAGAGATAAGCTTGGAGAAAGCCCACCAATGCCACAGAAGTGCATTTTAAAATGTGAAATCTGATGGGAGCTCTCAAAATGCTCCAGCAAACAAGTAAAATGTCATTACTACCCAAAGCAATCTACACATTCAATGCAATTCCAATCAAAATTGCACTAGTATACGTCTCAAAACTAGAACAAACTATCCTAAAATTTGTATGGAACCACAAAAGACCCCGAATAGCCAAAGTAATATTGAAGAATAAAATCAAAACGAGAGGTATCACCATCCCAGATTTTAGCCTCTACTACAAAGCTGTCATCATCAAGACAGTATGACATTGGCACAAAAAGAGACACATAGACCAATGGAATAGAATTGAGAACTCAGAGCTGGACCCAAAGGTATACAGCCAAGTAATCTTTGACAAAGCAGGAAAGAATATCCAATGGAAACAAGACAGCCTCTTTAACAGATGGTGTTGGGAGAACCGGACAGCAACATGCAGAAGAATGAAACTAGATCATTTTCTCACACCATGCACAAAAATAAACTCAAAATGCATAAAGGACCTGAACGTGAGACAGGAAACCATCAAAACCTTAGAGGAGAAAGCAGGAAACAACCTCCTTGACCTCCACCACAGCAACTTCTTACTTGACACATCCCCCAAAGCAAGGGAATCAAGAGCAAAAATAAACTACTGGGACCTCATCAAGACTAAAAGCTTCTGCACAGCAAAGGAAACAACCCGCAAAACTAATAGGCAACCAACGGAATGGGAAAAGATAGTTTCAAATGACATATTAGATAAAGGGTTAATATCCACAATCTACAAGGAACTCACCAAACTCCACACCCGAAAAACAAACAACCCAGTGAAGAAATGCGCAGAAGATATAAACAGACACTTCTCCAAAGAGGACATCCAGATGGCCAACAGACACATGAAACGATGCTCAGCATCGCTTCTCATCAGGGAAATACAAATCAAAACCACACTGAGATGCCACTTCATGCCAGTCAGAGTGGCTAAAATGAGCAAGTTAGAGAACTCTAGATGCTGGTGAGGCTGTGGAGAAACGGGCACCCTCCTACACTGTTGGTGGGAATGTAAACTGGTACAGCCCCTCTGGAAAACAGTGTGGAGGTTCCTCAGGAAACCAACAATAGAACTCCCCTATGACCCAGCAATAGCACTGCTAGGAATTTACCCAAGGGATACAGAAATGCTGAGGCATAGGAGCACATGTACCCCAATGTTCATGGCAGCACTCTCCACAATAGCTAAAACATGGAAAGAGCCTAAGTGTCCACCAACAGATGAATGGATCAAGAAGATGTGGTTTATCTATACCATGGAATACTACATGGCAATGAGAAACAATGAAGTCTGGCCATGTGTAGCAACATGGATGGACCTTGAGGGTGTTATGCTGAGCGAAATAAGTCAGGCAGAGAAGGACAAATATCATATGTGTGCACATATAGGAGGATTAGGAGGAACTTAACAGAGGACCATGGGGGAGAAGAAGGGGGGAAATGGTGGGGGAAAGAGAAAGAGGCAAACCATGAGAGACTCTTGAATGCTAACAACAAACTGAGGACTGATGGATGTGGGGGTGTGGGGGGATGGGCATGGAGGAGGGCACTTGTGGGGATGAGCACTGGGTGTTATATGGAAACCAACTTGACAATAAACTATTTGTAAAAAAACAAAACAAACAAAAAAACACCCAAAATGCTCCAGCAAACAGGAATCTATCCTTCAAACTCCACCTGACAAATCTCTCCACAGCTACATCTCCTGCCTGACAGCACCTAAACCAATGGTCCAGGGGTCCCCAGCATCAGCACAGTGGGTAAAGCTGATACAAATGCAACATCTCACTCCTTGCCCCAGACCTACTGAATTAAAAACTGTGAAGGTGGGGGCCATCAATCTGTTCTTTAACAAGCCCTCCAGGTGATTCTGATGCATGTTCAAGTTTATTTAAAAATTTTTAAATGTTTATTTGTTTTTGAGAGAAAGAGCAAAAGAGGGGGAGGGAGGGGCAGAGAGAGAGGGAGACACAGAGTCTGAAGCAGGTTCCAGGTTCTGAGCTGTCAGCAACAGAGCCCGACATGGGGTTCAAACTCATCAACCATGAGATGGCGACCTGAGGTGAAGTCAGACATTTGACTGACTAAGCCACTCAGCCCTGCTGTTCAAGTTTATTTTAAACTATGCAGAAAAATGTTTTCTCCCTAAGTGGAAGACAAGTGTCCCAGGGATGCAGTTATTATGAAATTTGAGAAATCAATACTTGAAGCCAGAAAGCAGAAGGCATAAAAGTTTCATGGTTCACAGAGCAATTAGAAACACCAAAGTTGTGTGGTGCCTGGGTGGCTCAGTCAGTTAAGTGTTGACTCTCGATTTCAGCTCAGACCATGATCTCATGGTTTGTGAGTTCAAGCCCCATATCCAGCTCTGGGCAGAGCCTGCTTGGGATTCTCTCTCTCTCTCTGCTCCTCCCCAAATTGTGTGCATGTACTCTCTCTCAGAATAAATAAATAAACTAAAAAAAGAATTCTAGAAGTACCAACGTTGTTGAATTGCGGTTGTAATAGGAATATGGCGTGACAGGGGCAGGTGGTTGAATGTGGACTTGGGGAAAGTAAAAATGCACCAAATGAGATAATTACTCCCTACATAGTGGGAGCATCAAGAAAATGTCATATCAAGTAGCACAAAAGATCTCATCTTGCAAAAGGTGGAACGTTGGTGCTCCATATACTAGTGTAAAACTCTCTTGAGCCAAAAGGTGAGGTGGCTTGCAAATGAGGACATACCAACCATTGTTCGATCTCAAACTCTATTCGGGTGAAAGGTCAGGGGTTGAGAAACCTAGCTCCTCCTGGCTGCAGCAAGCCCCTGAGATGTAAATCTTTAATTGACATTGTGATTAGAAGGATCAAACATGTTCTTCAAGCAACTGTTAAGCCACCCCCCACCCACCTCTAACGGCAAAATTCTCGCTTCTGTACACCGGCTTCGCCCCCCCTCCCCCCCGCTCCCTATATAAACCTTGAATTATGGCTCGATGGCGCGCTCTTCCGAGGACTCTTTGGGTGCTCAGGAGGGGCCGTCCGGGCCGGACTAAAATAAACCTGAATAACCAACTCCTTTTGTGTTTGTGGTCTTTGTCCTCGGTGATTCTCCTTTGCAAAAGGTGGTCTAACACTAGCCCTGAGAAGCAATGGTAAATGCCTCCCTCTCTCCTCTCCCGATTCCATTTAGAACTGTCCTTGGGGAGCAAGAAATGAAGCCACAATCCACAGACCTAGTGGGGTGAGAGTGATTTCTCAGTGGAATTCATGATAAAAAATGGTTTCTGTTTTCTGGGCTAGCTGCTTTTCCATCATTCTCACTGCTTGCCCTTCATTTTATATCTGGGCTGGATTAATTCCCAGAGCATGGAGTCATTTTCCTGATAGACACTCTCAGCGCTGATTGGAAGGAGAAACAGAAGCGGATTAGTGGGGTTTTAGTTTCTGTCCTGATGCAATTTGGATTGTCCACTCAAAGGCATCCTGGAGTTTTCATTTCTTGTTTCTCATCCTGGATTTAACACTTGCAATGTTAATGAATCCCATTCTCTTCTCTTTGTCTTTTCCCTTTAATAAATAGGTACTGGCACATACGGATGAAATACCTGCTATGTGCAGTGCGCAGTGCTAGATGGCCTGGCGAACCCACATTTTCATCCCATCTTCGCCAACATTTGAAAAGGAGTGAACTGTAAAATAGCTCTTTCTTCATACCCTTGTCACTAATTTTTCTGGCTTTAGTTTTGCCTTTGTATGTTGCTCTTCAAGTGAAGAAATTGGGATTTCCGTATTTTTAAGCTATTTGTGAAAAAAGCCAGTGATTCTCAGAAACCAAAGAGAACACAAAAATATCCTTTTGATGAGGGAGCATAAGGCAAGCTGAGGGCCAAGCACAAGCTAGCACCACTCCCCTCCCCCCCCAAGGGGTGGAATAAGTGTAATATTCCTCAGGCACTCCTGGCTGCCCAAGAACAAAGGAAAGAAAACAAATGGTTAACTGATAGAGGTCACAGTCCTGCAGGACAAGAGTCTCCATCAATTTACAAATATCTTAGTAAATTACAAGAATAAGGAAATCTTATCAATAGCCTAATCTCCAGAAATTTATAGACTCAGTTTCCTGGAGCCCCTAATATCAATCATCCTCCCCTCCATAGTGATGTGGAGAACAAAGACAAAAAGGAAATGATGGATAAAATTAAATTTCCTTATAACCTGCAGTCAATTGGCAAATACTTGAGGCAAATACAGAGTCTAACATTTCTCCAGAAAACCCGTATCATCTTAATGTTAACGCCTTACTAGAGGAAAAACAACCTTAGCTTGACAATAGCAAGGCCTCAGGTATTTTAGGAGTCCTTCTTAGCATATCAAAGTCCTTCTGGAAGGCCTTTTGCGTTTACTTCCCCCAACTCCATAGAATATAACAAGTCATTCTGCACAACCCTGGTGCATCTCTTTCAGCCCATAGGTCCTGCCTTTTTGCACCAAGGATGTCTCAAGAATTCTTTCTTGGTCATCAGCTCCAGACCCTCACCACTCCAAAGACTCATCGCTTTCACAGTGGGATTGTGGCCTGGTTCTGGTGCTTTGTGTTTGTTACTGTTCTTTTTTAAAATGTTTATTTATTTTTGAGAGAGACAGCATGAGCGAGGGAAGGGCCGAGAGAGGGAGACACAGAACCCGAAGCGGGCTCCTGGCTCTGAGCTGTCAGTCCAGACCCCGATGGTGGGCTCCAACCTATGAACTGTGAGATCATGACCTGAGCCAAAGTCGGATGCTCAACCGACTGAGCCGCTAGGCGCCCCTGTTGGTTATTGTGCTAGGACAAGGGGGTGGAGTGAGTTGTTCAAATAACAGATCGTCACTTCCACTCTTTATTGTGCTATTTTGCAGGGTGGTGGAATAAACCCCTTACCACTGGGCAGTGCCACGGGGCTGTTTGGGTCCTGGCAGGCATATACATAGCTACCCAATCTCTGGTCTGTTGCGCTTACCAAGGCAACTGAGACACAGTGGCAATCAAACTATCACTCCTCCAGGCTGAGATGGCAGAGATGGCCATACTGTAAACACAACGGGACTGCGGCTCTTCCCCATCATATTTGTATTAAATATGGAGCAAAATTAACCATTGTAATCTATGTCAGACAGAAACTGAGATTACAGTAGTTTTCAAAGTTTGTGAAGCAGAAAATCTGAAGCTATAGTACAACTTTTCAAGATCACCAGAATCATTTCAGAAAGTAACTTTTATGTGGTAAATAATGAGTATTAGCCTTATTTATGCAGAATCCAAGATAGGAAGTTGTATGATTTAGCACAAAGATGCGCCAGATCTCTAATCATCTTCGTCTGTAAATTCCTAACAGTCTACGTTTGTATTTCTCTTTAACAAGGCTACACCATGTTTTTCCTTTGTTAGATTCATCTGCAAACAGGTTCTTGGGAATCCATTTTGGGATGTGGACTAAGATGCTGTGCAGTGTACTGACTGGGAATGGAAACTCTGGGAATCCTGGTGTGTCAGCCTACCTGGTTGGAGTCCCTTCTTGCCTGATTTGTCACCGTGTGACCTTGGCAAGATGTTTACCCTCTCTGAGCCTCAGTTTCCCCAAAGGTGCTGTAGGGTTACATGAGATAATGCACGTACAGAATTTAGCACAGTGTCTGGCTGAAAAGCCCAATGAATATTAGATACAATTTATTTTTTGTTGTCAATTGAATGCCTTTTGGTTGTGTTTGTTTCACCGTTTTTTCTTTTTATGCTAAATCTAGCCAGGACAGTTTTTGCTCTGGGTTTTCTTTTCTCTCCCGAGACCTGGCCCTTCCCCATCCCTTTTCATTGCCCTCCTAACACCAGGAGAAGGTGAGGATGAAACAACCATTCAAAATGAAGTCTGCTTTGTGTTCATCCGTTGGGAAAAGGCTTTGATCACAGCCGTGCTGTGGGTGTTTGGCAGACTGCCAGCTTCTTTCCATGAGAAGAGGCATCTCTGAAGGTTTGGCTATTTTAAAAAAGGAAGGGAAGAGGGCAGCTTGTGGGTTCCTCAAGGGTGTGTATAAATGACACCTTTCCTCCTCCCAAAGCTTCAAGGGGCCTCCCTCGTTCCAGAGTCAGGGTGTCTGGGTTTCCACGCTTCTTGTTTTTCTGGGCTGTAAGCTGGCAGGGAATGCACAACACTGCCCTTAGCATTCTGGTGGTTCACAAGCACAGTGCTGGTCTCTGGCCCTCGCTGGAGTCGGCTGGTTGTCTCTAGCATACAGAGGAGACTCAAGAGCCAGCCAGCATGCACCTAAAGAGGAGACAGGAGGGCAGGGCCTCCTCCTCTTCCTGGGAGCCAGCCCCAGCAGCATTATGTAAACGACTTCTCGACTTCTCAGAATTGCCAGCCTAACCCTGGTGAGACTGGAAGATCACCTTGCAAGTGGGCCAGAGGCCAGCCTGACAGATGGCTGGGGCTGCTGCAGCACAACCCACATTAGGCCCCTCAAGTGTGTTCCCTGAAGGCAAGTGGCCCAGCCAGGATATCCAGGGGCACAGCTAGGGCAGCAACGTGGGTTCCCAGCTCTGCTAACCCTTCCTCCTCGACAATGCTGTCTCTGAAGGCGAAGGGACCAGCTTTCTCTCTTTCCGCTTGAAAGCACATCTTGGGGCCTCATGATTTTGGGTTGATATCTGGCCCAGACTCTACATGACAGCCCCTCACACAAGCGGCCAAATGTTTCCACCCAATGAACCAGGTACTATAGTGTTAACAAGGCTAATAAAAGAGGAAAGCCTACTTGGAAACTTTGTCCAGAAACCCTGTGGCTTCTATAGACTAATAAGAAAATGTTGAACTTTCAAATTTCATGATTTCATGTCCTCTAAGACCACAGACCTCTTACCCTGTTCTCTTTTTAAAGCATGAATCCTTTTTTAAAATACTTAGAAAGTAAATGTGTGACATTTTTCTCCCTTACATTTGTAATAAAGCCTGGGGAAATTTAATGTTCCTGGATTCAGCCTGTGGGTTTGAGATAAGGATTCTAGGAGAGAAGCCTTTTAACTCAGAACAGAATCTGTTCGCAGCTATTGTTCAATTAACGTAAAGTATCTGGTTACTGGGTGTGTTGCATAATGCATGACAGAGAAAACCAAACCTTTTAAGTGCTGACACTGAACTCCTCTATAACAGTGAAAAGTGAAGTAAATTGTTAATTTTTTTAAAAGTCCCCTAAAACAAAGCTTCTCAATACTGAATGATTCAACACTTTTGAGCTGAGAGGCAGCCAAGGGATGTCCCTGTGTGTGCTCGTGATGATAAAAAAAAATCTAGAAGGAAACAGAAAAAACCACATGTCATGTCCTCTTTAAGAGCCAGAAAAGCTGTCAGAAGAATTAAGATTAAGCCTCACGAGAGTCTGTGGGTGTGGAAAGTCACCAGCTAGCTAATATTAACATAGCCTGCAACAGAACGCTGTTTCTAGAAATAGGACAATCGCATCACTACCGCTAAGCAATTTGCATTCTGTGGACCAGCCCCTACATTCCTCCTGGCTCCTACTGCCCTTTGGGCATTGCATTTCTGGAAGCTTTTCGATGGTCGGTACTGACTTGGCTGTCTGGTTTCGCCAGGAACCCTACCCAAAAGAGGAAGCAGCAAGGAGAAGAACATTTGTTTTGTTCACAGGAAAGTGATTGAGCTACAAGCAAATCTTTAGGCATCTGAGGAATTGTGAAGCTTCTAGACTTCATATGGTTGCCGACAGGGTGGGGCAGACGAGAACCTTCTTACTTTCCTCACCATGGATAATCTGTTGCCTCAGTCTAGATTCTCTTATTTCAAAAAATATCCTCTCCATGCAATTAGGAAATATTTATCGATGCTGAGAAACCAAAAAACTGAAGAACAGGTATCATCTTGTTTATATTATCTTTAAGGTTAACGGGTGTTTGTTTTCAGCTGTTGTTTTTACTATGTGCCTTAGTGATTTAGTTGCTGCTAGTTTACATGTTTATAGGCTCCTGCTTGCGGCTTTTCAGATTTAGCAATCTCAGAAGCAAGCAAGCTAGTGAAGATTTATTTGAATTTGGAACATTTGGATTCTGACATTAAGCTCAAGTTCTATAATAAAATCAGGAGCTTTTCCTTCTTCTGAATAGCTAAACTATCCTATGAGAGTTAAACTGTAGACTCCTTGATAATTTTCCAGGGCCTCAAATACAAAGTTTAAACTATTCATATCTTGACAAATAAAAGTATTAGGCCCTAGGAATATACTTGTCTTGTGTATGTATTTATGACTATGTTAATATCACCAGGATTTGCAAAACAAAAAACATTGTGTACACTGTAAATATAGTAGCCTCAAACAGATCACTAATGAGCTGTGACAATCATTCAGAAGTAACTAGACACTTTTTTTGTGGAGGGCAAGTTGTATGGCACTGCAGTTTTTAGTCTTTTTAGCCAATCAAAAATTAGGGTTTTTAGTAGTAGACTCTAGCATGTGGGAGTATATACATTAAAAAATTGGTTAAAATTCTGCATCGCTTCTTGTTTAACAGCATGCATTCATTTTATTATGTTGAGATTTATTTCATTCTATCCCTTACAATCATCTATGAAAAGGCATTTCTAAAAACTTGTGTTTCTGAGTTGTACCAAAATGTAAGAAGAAATAGCTGTATCTGATCTATTGAAATCTAGTGGCTCATTTAGAAAAAAGTATGACTATGGTAAAGGACAAACGTATAGCGACATGGAAGACCCACGAAGTCATAAACTGCTTGCACATCATGTTTATAATTCGAATTGCAAAACTATGTGGGAGATGTTCGTAGTGTTTTGTATTTGAATGAGGTGACCTACTTCATAAAATACTTCCAGGAAGTGAAAGCAAAGGTCAGCAGACAGAAAATCCTCTAATGATAGGTTTCCCAAAAAGCCCGTGCTTGATTTGGAAGATGAAAGTCATTACTACTATTCCAGAGGAAACTGTGTTCGTGCTGTGCTGTAATGATTTTACAAGAGCTGGAACTTCAAATTGTGCGAACTCAGGGGGTTGGGGTGGTCCAGTTTATCTCTTACTTAGGCCAAGTGCCCTGATTACAATCTCTCTCTCTCCAGTCTCAGCACCTGCTTGCTTTTGAAGTGGGAAGCCAGAGACCCCGCGGCGGTGCTCTGAGATGTTGTCTGCCACGCTCACTAAATCCACCTCCACAGGCCTCCTCAGGCTTCATTACTGTGGGGAGCGGGGAGTGGCAAAAAGGATAGGCCAGAACTGTGAAAGATGAATTCAGTGATTTTTCGCCCCCTTTTCTCAGTGCTACAAGTTTTCAAAGATGTGTCTATAGTGACTGTGCAGTTTACTCTTTTGTTTGTCTCAGAAAGGATACAAAATGCATTCTGAAGAACATTAGAATGTAACATGAATTGTCAACTTGGACTGGTCCCCTCCCCAGTTGACAACCATTGGGGATGACCTGGGACTAAACGTGAACATTGTGCTGAGTTTTTAACTTTCTGTACAAATTGATGGAGAAAGAAAGACAAATAACACATTCAGTTCTTTTCTGAAACCAGTTAATAGCTCTGCAGATAGACAGTCTCATAGAATTAGAGAAATCAGGTCAGAGCCAATGGTGGCTAATCTTGGAAAGCTTGTTGGAAATTATAGCTATAAAGAAGGTTAACAACGTCTATAATTTTAGGACCTCATATTTGTTGTCTCTCTAATGCTTCCAGTCCTGTAATATGGACTTTCATTATAAAGGTAAGGGAAGTAAGATAAAGACCTGAGTGCTTGCCCAAGGCCATCTAGCCAGAAAGTATTGAAGGAAGATGGGAATTCCTGTCTGCCTGGCTTTAAACTTGACTCATTTTGGGGCGGCTGTCTTGCTCAGTTGGTAGAGTATGAAACTCTTAATCTTGGGGTCATGAGTTCGAACCCCACATTGGTAGTATTTAAGTATCTTTACTTAAAAAAGATAAAAAAATGACCAATATTACTTACCATGCTTAATCTCTGAATGATCTGTACCAACACAGTGAAAGCAACATAGCAAACTGCCAACCTTCCTCCTAGCGTATATTTCTAACGCTTCAGATGTTCATGGCATAATTCTTACCATAAGTTTGGTGTGATTAACTTTTTAAAAAAAATTTTAATGTTTATTTATTTTTGAGAGAGAGAGAGACAGAGCACGAGCAGGAGAGGGGCAGAGAGAGATGGAGACACAGAATCAGAACGTGGTATGATTAATTTCTTAATATTTTTTCTAAATTTGCATTTAAATCACTTCCTTTTTTTTTTTAACTTTTTTTGTTGTTTTTATTATGCACTATGTTAATATACTACATAACCTTCTAGAAGGGGTAGGTGAGTATAACCAAGTTATTTTTCATCATTCAGGAAAAGGCTTCCTTAGTCAATAGTCTCCAAACACTCTGACACATAGTAACACATAACTCCAGAAATGCACCTATTTCTTTCCATCAAATTCCACTGATGTGAATAACAGGCAACCCTTTTCTCTTTGCCCTTGTTAGTGAACCTGTGGATGTGTGCAGCGGCTACGCTGGAGATGAGCAGGCACGTGGCTATGACGCCTACCCCAGGCAGAATCTTAAACCACATAGCGCCACGGTTGCAAATCACTTACTTTTTAACTTGTTTGTTTAGAAAGAAAGTTTTATATAACTACCAAAAGTGGAAAACCACTGCCATTTACTGTAAACATAAGAGGAACATAAATATAATAAAAACAGAATAGTATTAAATTTTAGACAGATATTGTTACCTTTGAAACCTCTGAACTTGAAACTTACATTTAATGTAGTGTCTGCATGCTACCTACAATCTTCTCTCATGCCATCTAGCACCGTTGGGTTCCACCCACGTTGTGTTCACACACTTGGAGAATATTATCCCAGGCACACCATCTGCTTCACTTCTGTGCCTTCAGAAACACTCCTCCCTGTAACCTAGAATTCTGTCCTTAACTTACAATTTGCCCATCTGGAGATCGCCTATACACCCTTTGGAGACTCAGATTAAGCGGGCTCCGTAAAAAAACCTTTCTTGAACTCTGCTGGGAAGAGTGAAACACTTTTCCAAGATATTCTGTCTGTGCCCCTTACTATATTGTATGTAGTAAGCCATCACTTACATGTGTATATACGTGCACCCATACACACATGACACTGGGTGGTATCTCGTTCTTTGTTCTCTCAGACCCACCTTAGCCTGACACAGGGTGGTGTAGGAGTGACTCATGACACAGGTAGCTGCCCGTGGAGCACACCTCCTTTCTTGCCTCCACCCATGTCTTTTTTTTTTTTTTTTTTTTTCAGATATCGTCAGCCTCCACCCATGTCTTGATGGGGCCTGGAGGGTCCTCATACATCCTGGTCACTGTTATATTTGCCTTGTCCACAGATGCTTTTTTGTTTAAAGCTTCTCCTCAGGATTTTGCACTCGGTGTCATACAAACATGAGGGTTTGACCGAAGGGTTTGTTTGTTTGGTAGTTTTTGTTATTATTCCTACCGTGTTAGGCCATTCAGTGGGTGGCCAGGTTATTTACCAAATTGTTAACAAATATCTCATACTTTGCGTTCCTGAATTCTATTAGAGCTGGCACTTCACAAAGCCATGTCCCTAAGTAGGAGATTAAGGTCATTAATTAGATGAAGGTGCAGAAGTTTGGGAAAATTACACAATGAAACATTTTTGAACAGTACTCTTCAAATGGTGGTGATGTGTGGTTGTGTGGTGGTTGGGGTGGGGGTGGGGGGTCTGGGATACGGTCTGAGCCTAAGTGTGTTCTCAGATGAGTTTGGGCAGGTGGACATTCATAAAGGTATTTGGTTTGATGGGAATGGCCAGGGTCTGGCTCAGATGTAGATGTCTGAGTTTGTGGGAAATGAACAAGGCTTGCAGGCAATGCTCTCTTGAGTACTAGGGATGCAGCAGCCTAGTATGTGATTTAGGTGACCAAGTGGGAGACTGAATGTGAAAAGGAGACTGCTTCACTTCTGGGCAGACTGTAGACAGTGGCTTTAGCCCTGTGAATCCTACAGAGGATTGAGTGCCTCAGGGAATGCTGCCTTTAAGGAATGCTGCTCAGAGGTTAGCACTAGTGATAGAGATATTATTCATGAATGCCAGCACCAAGTGATAAGAAAACACAGTTGTGAGCTTAAATGGGACAGTCTACTCTCTCTCCATTGGTGAGCTCCTCCATTCCCATGGCTTCAAACACCCCGTTTGCTGACAACTCCCACATATTTATCCCCAGTGCACTTCAGCCTATTTGACATCCCATCTGAATGTGGATGTTGCAGATTGAATGAGAGAACTCAGAAGCTCTGTCCTCAAACCTGTTACTCCCAAGGTCCATCAATCAGCACAAAAGCTCAAACCAGAAACATGGGAGTCACCTTGGTACCTCCCTTTCTCTCCCTCACCTCCCCTTTGCAATCTTGTTAACAAGTCTAGTCAATTCTACTTCTAAGATAGTTACCGAATCCTACATCTTCACCTACCAACTCTGCTTCATCATCTTCTTTTGCTTGGACCATTACAATAGCACTTGAATTTGTGTCCCCACATTCACTCTTGTTACCCTACCACACAAGTTCCTCATACCCATCAGAATTTGTTAGGTAAAAATCTTTTTTAGCCCAGTGCAGGGAACATGACTGTTTTCACTGGCTATCTTAGCCCTAGTGCCAAACATAAATAAGACACATAGTAGGTGATAAATTCATATAACTGAATGAGTAAATGTGGAGGTTGGAGAATACAGAGGCTGAGGATGCTACTATGCAGGTGAGGGCAAGAGATGGTTGAAAATTGGATTATTTTTAGTAAACAATGGCTGGTGAGATCTAGGGAAAACTATGCAATTTATTTTATGGATGTGGAACTAGAGCTTAAGAAGTTTGCCCAAGGTCACACAGCTTATTTGAATCAGTGCTGGGATTAGAATTTGGCCTGCTGTCTCCCAGTTCAGTGTTGTTTCCAGCATGTGTTGTGAGTCTTAGCAGAGATATAGAAAGGGGCGATACGACTACCACGCAAAGAGAAAAGGATTCTATAGGCTGAGTCCAGAGGGCAGGTAATGCCTGAAGGTCAACTTGTCAATAATAAATAACCCCCCCTGATGAAAGACTAAGACAGAGAAGGGTCGACTAGTTTGAGCTTTTGTCCATCAATTTATACTGCCCTGCAGTAATCTTACCAACTTGAATTTCTTCTTCTACGTGTTCCACAGATGAGGGGTCAGAAAATGCAGGATGGATAATTAATAGACAAGGTTCTGTGATGATCTGTGCTGATGGTGCTTTGCTCTCTTGAATAGAGAGACTTCATTCTGAACAAGACATATCATCTATGAGCTGACCTGACCTGTCTTATTTAACAGTGTATCTGCTTAAAATAAGATCAGTCTTTGGGGTCAGGGGCATGTATAAAAACCATATCTATATCTATATCTATATAATATGTGCATATATATATGGTATTATATTGATATTATATATGTATGTATTGGAATTAGACCCTTGAGGGGCGCCTGGGTGGCTCAGTTGGTTAAGTGCCCGACTTTGGCTCAGGTCATGATCTCGCAGTTTGTGGGTTAGAGCCTTGCATTGGGTTCTGTGCTGGCAGCTCAGAGCCCGGAGGCTGCTTCAGATTCTGTGTCTCCCTCTCTCTCTGCCCCTCCTCTGCTCATGCTCTGTCTCTCTGTCTCAAAAACAAATAAGCTATAAAAAATTTTTAAAAATGGAATTAGACCCTTGAAATGGCATATCATCTTCCCACTAAATTAATTTACCTAATTTTTTTTATCATCCTTCTATATTCTTGCTGAAAATATAATCACAGTATTATTGATATCCTTATATAAATACAGACATCAAGACTGGACAAGACTGAGTGCAGAGCTGACAGAGCTCTGCTTGGTCATCTTGTTTTATAGGATTCCTTAATTCCTTCAATTATTTAGCAACCTTTCTCATATATAGTATGTGGAACATATTTATAAGTGGTCAAAATGTAAAAATGACCTACATGGCCCCTCTATGATGCTTATAGTCTCAACGAGTAGAAAGAGTTGTATTCAAATGTTTATAATGTGTGGCAAAAACCGCACACTGCAGTCACCGTGGGTATATATGGCTCAAGATCTGCTCTGATTAATTTGCTTAAAATGAGGAGAGTGGTCTTTGAGGACCAGTGGGCATGTACAGTAACCATATTTTAATTAAGGATTAGAACCAAAAAAGTTTTTGGAGGTTGTTCTAAAGTTTCTCTTCAATGGCTTAAGAAAGGTTTCAAGTTCAAACAGGGTCACTGAATTTTTATTTCTTGCTGGGTTCCTTAATGAATGTTAACCTCAAAGTTGGGTTGTTAAACAAATATTTGGATTTAATTTGAACATTAAAAACTTTGTTCTTCAGTTTGGCTCTTATACCTGCTCTGAATAACAATATAATATTTAAGGACTCCTCTCATACTCCCCAAAAAATCTATGTTAAGATTTAAGAAGTTACATAAGAGTTTTGAGTGGCTATAGGTGAAATGATACACGTTTCCTTACAGCTTGGTTTAAGAATGTTAAGAGGTTTTATCTCCTTAAAGTGAGTTGGTTATATTTTGAGAGTATAACAAAGTCATCCATTTTTTAAAGCCTCTTTAAAAAAGTCATGAAATACTATTGATAGTTCAAATGACACCTCAGGGGGGAAATTAAAGACATTTGCCCCTTGTCCTTGGGCTTGAGTAGGAAAAAAGTTTTAATCCTCCAGAACCAAGGGGAAAAGATTATCCGGGTAAAATGTAAGATAAAGGGCAGAGATTACACTCTACTCCTGTGGAGGAATTTGTGTGATTATATATAGGGAACCTTGGCAGTTAAATGGCTGTAATAATATGAAGCTGAACTGTAATATTTCTGACTATTAAATACAGTATTAAAAGTTGATCTGTTTTGGGGCACCAAGATGGCTCAGTTGGTTAAGCATCTGACTCTTGATTTTGGCTCAGGTCATGATCTCACGGTTTGTAGGCTCAAACCCACAGATCAGGCTCTGTGCTGGCAGTATGGAGCCTGCTTGGGATTCTCTCTCTCCGTCTGTCTCTGTTCCCATTTGCTCGCTCACTCTTTCTCAAAATAAATAATAAACATTTAAAAAAGTTGAATTGTTTTGTCATGGTAACTATAACAGTGTCCTCTATCTGAAAGGAGAAATTACAAAGAAAAAAAAGAGCTAGTTATTTATCCCCAAAAGCCTCCAGTGGTTTTCTCCATGTCTTTGTCCATTCAGGCTGCTATAACAAAATATCATAGACTGGGTGGTTTATGAATTACAGACATTTTTTTCCTCACAGTTCTGGAGGCTGAAAGTCCAAGATACAGGGGCTGGTAGATTTGATGTGTGAAGAGAGCCTGCTTCCCGGTTGCCGACTGCTAACTTCTCAGATGTATCCCCACATGGCAGAAAGAGAACTAACTCAGCAGGGTCTCATTTTTAAGGGCACAAATCCCATTCATGAAGGCTCCATCCTCATGACCTAATCACCTCCCAAAGGCTCCTTCCTAATACCATCATCACATTGGAGGGTAGGAATTCAACATATGAATTTGGGGTGAGGGGGCACAAACATTCGGTCTGTGGCACCCCATAACCTTGAAGACACCGGAAATTATAATTGACAGCTTGCAGGAAGATGAACGACTTTCTAGCCATTAGCACTCACTCTCCTGTTCTTCCCTTCTCCCAAACTGGTCTTTTCTATCTGAGAGAATGGCGCCATCACCATCCATTCAGGCAGAGACCCAAGAGTCATCTTTGGCATTTTCTGCTCCCTCAGGTAAGATCTAATTTATTGCCAAATCCTTTCCATTCTATCCCTAAATATTCCTCCACTCAATCTGTCGTCTTCTGTCTCTCTCACCACTTTAGCCCAGAGGCCATTATCACCTCTTGTCTGAAGCATTGTAGTAGCTTTCTCATTTCTCTTCTCTATCAACTGCTGTCCTGTCTGATCAGTTCTTCACACTACAGGAGACACAACCTGACAGGAGACAGGAAACTCCCCAGACCCATGCTTATGTTCTTTCATTGGCTCCTACTCATTTGTATGATAAAGACAAACTTACTGCACATGGAAGGCCTTGTGTGGTGTGGCCTTGACCCTCTCTCCTGCTGCACACATGCCTTGCCTCCTTTTGCTCTCTGAACCCTGGCTACAGTGCCCTTCTTCTACTTCTCCCTGTTACCCTGCCACTTCCCAGCCAGGGCCTTTGTTCTAATTGTCCCACTAGCCTCCCTTAGTTAATATCCACTTTTCTTTCAGATCTTAATTCAATCTTAAGGCCCTTAGGGCAGGCTTTCTGACTTTCCTATCTTGGAGGCATTGTGTAATTCTCCTTTGATGTACTTATCCCAGTAGTAATTTTGCATATATTTTTAAAAACGTATTTATTATTTGAGAGAGAGAGAGTGAGAGTGAGCTAGCATGGCGGGTGGGTGTGGGGCGGGAGAGAGAGGCAGAGAGAGAATCCCAAGCAGGCTCCACATTGTCTGCACAGAGACTGATGTGGGGCTCGATTCCATGAACCATGAGATCATGACCTGAGCCAAAGTGTCAGTTGGTTGTTCAACCAACTTAGCCACCCAGGAGCCCCAGTTTTGCATGCATTTGCATGTATTAGCATGTTTGATTCCCAGTATTTCCTGGATGACTAGCAAAGTGCCTGTAGGATGGGAGGCACTGAGTATAAGTTTGCGGAATTGGTTCATAGGATGGGGTTCCTGAACAGCGGTGGGGAAGGGATTAGGAGGATAATAAATGCTATCCTGAGACAGAAATGCTTGAAAGAATCCTCAATGTTAGCTTTCTAGAGGAAGAAATTTAAGACATTATTTCTTATATGTATTTGTTTGTTTCTTGTGTTTCACAAGGCCTATACAGCTAATTTGCAGAGAAAAATGGAGGTGCACTTGAGACATTCCAGAGGAAATAACCATAGCTAATGGGAAAAATTTCAAGGAAAGGTTGTGATACAACCATGATGAGTTTTCTAAAAATGAGAGGGAGAGGAATGGGCCACCTTTTGCAGAGGCAGGATATCTCCCTGGGAGATGCTGGAGTGATGGTTTCTCCATCATGAAAGAGAAAATTAAATGACTTATTAAACTCCTTCCAGTCAAGGACTCTAGTGCAGTGAGCAATAGAAAGGTGGACAATTCAGATACCTAAGGAACAAAGACTGGGTACTGGTGCATAGTTAGAATTTGTTTGTTTTATTTGGTTAGTGGTAAATACTCCTCAATCTGAGCATGTTTCTCCAGAATCTAAGGCCAAAGAAGAGAGAATCAAATGTCTCTGTAGATTCAGGTAGCATATACCCCTCTATCAAGGAAAGGAAGTGTAGCTATATCCAGAAAACACCTCTGGTGAAAAGCTTATGCACCACTGACTAGCTTTTCTGAACTTGACTGACCACTGAACTACTTGTACCCATAGTTTTATGGGTTTTAAAACCCCCTCCATGTAAGGATAGATAACTGTGTATACTTATGCAGTCATTGATGAACAGGGACATTGAGAAATTTCAGGTATTTTGTAGTATTTTAATCACTTTTTTCTCTTAATATCAAGTCTCTTTAACCTTCTACTCCATTTTCCTGAATTTAATGCTGACAAGTTCATGTTTAATTTGGTCCTTTCTGAAGGGGTTTCATCTTTCTTGTCCATATCATCATAGGTCATCTATAACTTTTATGAAATGTTAGACATGGCTGGGAGATAAATGGATGCTGTGTTGACTTTTGAGCTATTTCTAATCCTGTTATCTTCTCTTAAACGTTCCTAATCTACTGTGCAAATGTTTTGAAACACAGGAGTCAGTAAACAGATGAACACCAAAAGCTTTTTCTTTGAAATAAGCACATTAACTCAAATGTAGAACCCATTTTTGTGAACTACACTGTAGCTTCTTATGCACATTACTAAATTTGCTACCCTATTCCACTCCTTAGTTTGCCTGCAACATTTTATTTGCTAACTTTTGTTCAGAATGGAAGATGACGTATTTTCTCACTTCGTTCGACAGTTCCATGCTTTAACAGAAAAAGAAATGAACTTCCCACGTATGTTGTACTGCTCAAAATTTGCTATGAAGAGAGCAGGGGAAAAAAAGCGCTGGCATTATTTCTTCCCTGCTCATCCTAAAGGCAGCATATAAGAAAGGCTATTTCAAGACATGCAACTTGGGATGCCTGGGTGTCCAACTTTGGCTCAGGTCATGATCTCACAGTTCATGGGTCAAGCCCCACGTTGGGCTCTCTGCTGTCAGCACAGAGGCCACTTCAGAGCCTCTGAAACTGTCTCTCTCAAAAATAAATAAATAAACATTAAAAAAAAAAGGCCTACAATTTGGATTATGCCTTCAAGAAAAAGGAATTTTACATCTTTATTAAGTGCCTTCTATGTGCGAGGAACTTGACAAGTTTCTTTACAGACATTGCCATTTAATCTTCATAGTAACTTGACAAAATTGGTGATATTAGTCCCACTTTATGGATGAGACAGCTGAGGTTTAAAGTGGGATTGCTGGAACATACTTAAAAGGGATGGAGTAAGATTTTAGCTCTAGGTTGGCTGGTCTATCTGACTCCAAATCCTGATTCACTACCTCATAATGAGCTACTTTCCACAGATAGTGTCTCCTTCTCCCCTACTTCCCCTCACTCTTTCCTCTCTTCCTTCTTTCCATCATATTAGATTTCCTGTCATTTCTTAAGATATAGGGGTTTAAAATAAAACTATTGTAACTACTCTCCAGGGAAAACACCTTAAATCTTTTTAGAGAGAGATCCACATTTTTGAGAGGTATTAACAAACAAAATTCAGCTGAGTCAATCTTAACTACCTTACCAGCTTTACTCAATGATTCATGAATTGGGCAGCATCCCAACCAGCAGGTAAAAGCTCTGTGGAGTTGTACAAAATGAAAGACTGTTACAGGCAGAAGGGAGAGGGACAGGAACCAATGCTAGTCAAAAGTGGATTACGGGGCGTCTGGGTGTTTCAGCTGGTTAAGTGTCCAACTTTGGCTCAGGTCATGCTCTCACAGCTCATGGGTTTGAGCTCCACATCAGGCTCTGTGCTGACAGCTTGGAGCCTGGAGCCTGCTTTGAATTCTGTGTCTCCTCCTCTGTTTTTGCCCCTTCCTCTGCTTATACTCTGCCTCTCTCTCTCTCTGTCTCTCTCAAAAATAAATAAACATTTTTGTAAAGAACTGGATTGATTGTGGCAAGGTCATATTCCTTCATGGGACAGCAGGGGTCTGCCCATCAGGCAGATTACCTCACTAGTGCTGACCAGGTGATTCCAGGTTGACTGATTTATGATTCCATTCCTGGGAGATGCTGAAACTGTAAGTTGGGTATCAAGTCTCAGTCTGCTGATATGGGCTTAGCATAAGTGACTCTATTGGGGGCCTATTGTCTCTTTCTTGACAATTCCCCCCTTTTGATAAAGTTTTCAGCCTGAGAGAAGTGATTCAAATTTAAAGCATTGGTACTGCTCCTAGCTACTGTTCTGAAGTTCTCACAATTTTTGATCTTCTTTGTGGTATTTACACATTGTGGCATCTTTCTGCTGGACCTTTGCGGTAGTCACAGGTCATGACTTCAGGTTCACATTTTCTAAGTTGGTAATTCTCTTTGCTCCTTTCCTGATATTCGAGTCTTAGGGAGATCATTTGCTTGTTGGCTAGTGGCTGGGAACAGGCATTTAAAGCTTTTGAGAGAATATAGCATATCAGCAAGGCTACTATGATTATTATAAGAAGGATAATTCCCAATGTCTGGAATGCACTTTGGAGCTGTGGTCCCCGAAGACTCAAACCAATCAAAATCACTTAAGTTAAAGAAAGATCCCATTGAAGGAGTCACTTTCTTTCTCTTTTTCTCTGTTAGCTTTTTTTTTTTTAATGTTTATTTATGTTTGAGAGAGAGAGAGAGAAAGAGAGAGAGAGAGACAGAGCATGAGTAGAGGAGATGCAGAGAGAGGGAGACCTAGAATCTGAAGCAGGCCCCAGGCTCCATGCTGTCAGCACAGAGTCGGACACAGGACTCATGGCTCGAACTCACAGATAGAGGGATCATGACCTGAGCCAAGGTTGAAGGATTAACCAACTGAGCCACTCAGGTGCCCAGAGGGAGTCACTTTTTTAAGCTAAGTGGCTTATTCAGTGATCTTATGTAGCTGTTTCACCTTCCCTAGAAGTGTTAATCTGAGTGCAGCACGTGGTGTTTGCTGCAGACATGGGCTTTATTGGCTCCATAAAGTCAACCTAGGTCTTTAAAGCTATCTGGTCATATCCCAGTCTATGCATGTCTCTCTCAAATATGACACTCCAGTCAAAGCCTGGGCAATATAACCCGTGCTCCAAATGGTGCCTTGTTACAAGGAGAACAGATTCTTACTGAACTTATGCAAATAACTAACTGTATTGCCGTGAAAAGAATACTCAAGAGTTTCTTAATTCTGGAGGGATTGGGTAGGGAGGAAAAGTAAATGTTTTATCTTTGTTTACAAAGTTATGCTTTACCAAATTGCTCTAAGTCATAGTTCACTTAGGAGAAAAGGTTTCTTTAAATCTGGGGTGAGAGGACATTAAGGAACAAGCATTGTTATTGAGAAAAAATCATAAAAAAATTACGTTCTTTCAGTCCTGTGTAGTCAATAGTTCTGCTTGAATCCAATTTTTCCATTAATTCTTCAAATTCTTACCCAGTTACTCTTATATCTTGAAGTCTTTAGACACCTGTAACTGTCAAAGTCTTTTCTATGAATTTCCTTGAAGATAGAGCACTTTTGCAAACACTTCAGAATAAACAATAACAGTAAATGATGAAAGACTTTAAAATGGTCATGGTTGAAGACCTAGTGACAGCTCATTTTAATGCAATTGATGAAGAAACTTGGTTATTTCTGTGACATAAACCATTTTAAAATATGAACTAGATTTATGACTAATAACATTATATCAGCACATATCAGATTTCTAGGAATATCATATAATTTCCAGATCACTTAAATTAATAACATACATTCATAAAAATATAGCTAAGAAGATTTAGCATCACCTCTTATTTGATAATGTTTCCCATGTAATTTAACAAATCAAATAAACCTAACTAGTTTAACTTCTCTATTGTTACAGAGATAGAGAAAAAAATCATTTACAAATTTCCAGGGACCCTTTAGAAAATTCCAAAGTTACTTCCAGCTCAAATAAACTTCATTTAGAATTTTATTTTGGGGAATTCTGTCAAAAATATTAAAATATTTAAAAACACTTGGTCAAGTAGGATCATAGGCTGCTGTGAAACATATTTAATTACCCATTTCATCATATTGCTAATTAAAGATTTTTTGCAGGTAAATACAGCAAGTTAAATTGTAAACAAAACAAAACTTTAGTTCTTTTAATAGATAAGACTTGTCTTTCTTAAGTAATCAAAGACCTGAGGAAGACAACAAGAAATACAGGAAACTATTTTGATAAAACACAAAATCTTTGTTTTCAAGGCAGGTTACTTAAAAAGTAAAGAAAAACTTTTCAACAATCTCTTATTATCAAGAACAGACCAATGGACTAGGAAAACTTTATCCTTTTAGCAGAGGAAAGAAAATTAAATTTTAGTTTTAGTTAAGCATATGTACATTATTGATATCAAAGCTTATTTTAAGAAAAACGTTTAAGTCCATTCAATCTTAGCCAACTGACTACACAAGATAAAACTCTCTCTCCTTTCCTCTCTTTTCCACTCTGAAACAGCCAGGACAAATTCACTTATTTATTTTTTCCCTAAGAAAAACACATCTCTATACCTCATAATTTCTCTTAGCCAAAACAAACATCCTACTTTTCTTCACAATTATTTCCCTTATTCTAGTAGCTTCAATTACATATATTAGCATTTTCACCTGTTAAGTTTTGAATTTCTAGTGAAAATAAAGAAGTAAACAATTATGAACAGTCTGTCACACCAGCATTCTTTGGTAAATTCACGAACACATTTCATAATGTCTAGAAATATACACTTCCTCATAGTAAATTTTCCAGTGTGTCGCAAGATATGTCTACTTAAAAACCCAAATATCTTTAGTTCCTTTGTAATAAGAAGCCAGAAGTAGGTAAACTGTGTTTAGTAATTAATATTTCACTATTTTATCATATTTGAAAATGGTCTAGATAGTCAATGAATTTAACCTAACTCATCATTTAACTTAGCTTAGCAAAACTTTTATATTTTCAAGTCACCAAAATGGTTTGGAAACTGTTTTCTAGACAAACATACCTTAAAATATAATTTTTGCTGAACATTTCACCTAAAAACTCTTATCCCATTTACATCTATTCAATTCAGCTGTTCTTAGCAATTATATCTAAACTACTTAAGAAAACTTCATGAGACATTAGACAAAATAAGCCATCATCTCAAGCTTTTTTTTTATTTTTTTTTTTTTTTGCTGACAAATTTTGTAAGAGATAACGAACTTATTTGACATTTAATAAACCCAGGTAGAATAAAAGTACTATATTTAAGGCTAATGACTCTAAAGACATGCCTGTTTCAATTAAACTAACAAATTTAAACTAGTTTTTATTGCTAAAGATTAATCCTTGATCGTACAAACTTGAAAAACATTTAGGTTAAGTTGCTTAAATTTCTGAGAATTTTAGGGATACTTAATTCATGTAAGTGCTTAATGTTATTTCAGCCAATTAAATACAGTTGTTTTACAAATTAATTTTGGCAATATCACCCAGATGTAGGAAAATATACACATCTACAACACAATTTATATATAGACACACATAAACATACAGATAGAGACAGACAGAGAACTTATGGCTTTGGTAACAAATAATACAGAACTCATCAGTTATTTAAAAAAATATTTTATTTTTAAAGTAAGCTCTACACCCAACTTGTGGCTTGAATTCATGACCCTGAGATCAAGAGTACCATGTTCTATCAACTGAGCTAGTCAGGTGCCTTCAAAACTCATTAGTTATAAATGACGATGGATTCAAATTGCATTGTGGGCAGATGGAATAAGTTATGTTTATCTGCTCAGATAGCTACAGTTGTTTTTTTAACTAGTATTTGTGGAACAGACAAGATTTTTTTATTCACCTAAGTTTTAAGTTCCAAACAGCCTTTCCCTCTTTTTCCCTTCTGATGGGAATTATTTCCCTGAACTTTGCTTTTCAAAGAGATGGCCTAGATAAAAGTTCCTGGAAGAGAACAGGTAGGACATTTACATATTAAAGCACAGGGAAAGAATATAAGTTCTTCCAAGAAGAACTTCTGTTTCATAAGGCAAGAAGTTTTACAATAATTATAAGCCTTTGGAGATGAAAAAGGGAAATTTGGGGATTGGCATAAAGGGTAGGTGGACTTTGAATTGTTTTTAGAGCTGTATTTCTGGTTTTCAAAGTTTTCTTTTTTTTTAATTTGTTTTTCCCAAAATTTATTTATTTTTGAGAGGAAGAGAGACAGAGTGTGAGCACAGGAGGAGCATAGAGAGAGGGAGACACAAAATCTGAAGCAGACTCCAGATTCTGAGCTGTCAGCACAGAGCCCGATGCAGGGCTTGAACTCATGAGATCATGACCTTAGCCAAAGTCAGATGCTTAACCGAATGAGCCACCCAGGTGCCCCCCAAATTTTCTAAGATAAGGACAGTTGCTTTTAATTCCTCAAAGAACTAGGTTGTAGCCTAGATATCAAGGGGCTGAACCATTCATCCAACTACATTATCTTCGGTTTGCCCCTTTATATCAAGGAGATCATCAACTAAAATGGAAATCAAAAAGATTCTTATGTTCTGGATTTAGAGCTGTCTTTGGGATGCTTTAGTAAATCCCTTCACGAAGATTTCAGAATGTTTATTTCCCTGTGGGTACATTTAGTTCAGAAAAGGCATTTAAAAAGTTATGTCAGACTCTGAATATCTGCTTCCAATTTGGCCAATTTTTGACCACAGAGCAACTTTGAAAAAAATCCTTTCAGATATCTTCTCAGTTTTCAGCTGGGACAAAGAGTGAATATTTCTGGCAATATCGAACAGCTCCTTGGATGCAAGAGGCATCCCCAAAGAGGGGACAAAAGATATTATCCTCCCAAGATCCAGAGCAACTCCCAAAGACAGCCAAGAGAAAGAAAGAATAAGGTAATTTCTCTGAGAGCTGGCAGCATTTGGTAGGATCCCAGATGTAAATGGAGTTTAACTCACATTTCTGTCCAGCCATAGCCAACCGTAAGTGGGGTACAACCCACATTTCTGTCTGGCTATATTTTGGGGTTCTCAACCTGCAGTTACCAAGCCAAGTTATTAGGACACAAAACAAAACAAATAGGAAGGTAATGGCGGTGGCTGGGAGAAAAGAGATTCATACCAATGAGTCTGGATTTGGAGAGGAAGGGTCAGCATGAAATTTTATTCTCCTCCTTCCACCAGGCATTATAGATAGAGGTTTGGGAGAGCTGACTCTGGTAAGAAGTCTCACCCTTTTCTGGCTTCTGCCGACTTTGCCAGGATGCCACATTTAGGCTCCAGTATTTATCATAATGTGGTAAAGTTTTCCGTTAATTTTAATTTTAGTTTCCCTTGGCTCTTTAGAGAAATAACATAGCAGTTTCCAGAAAATCCCTCAGAATCCTGTCAACTCTATAAGGGTCCATATGGGAGTCCTCCTTCCAGGGTAGATACGGGGACATCTGTAAATGTCATCTGACTACCTTGTCAGACTTTTGTTAGCAGTCTTATAGTCTCTTCAGAGTGGAAAGATAATTCAGATACAAGATTACTAGAAAGAGTACTCAAGTACAGGATAGAGGAGAGTGGTAGAAGTTAAGTCAGTCTTATAATCTTTTGTTTTGAGTGCCTCTTAATCTTTAATTTCATATTAGCCTTTTGCAACAAATCTTTCAATGAAGATACTTTGAAAATTTGGAGACTTTTGAAGCCTTCTTCATGCCAATGACAATAGGTATCCAATGCTGTTTGATTAAGTAAGATTTTCTAAGGTTTCCCCATTTTTGTAGATATCTGCAGTTTCTGGGACCATAGTTCTTAGACATAAAGTAAGCAGGTGTGCTAAAAAGTGGCACACTCAGTTCTTTGGAACCTAAGGATCCTATTTCTTTAGCTACACCTTGGGTCTTTGGGAACCAAATTTATACCTAAAGGGGCTGTGATGCCAGGTTGAAGAATGTGTGGTGTTTTACAGCGTACCTTATTGCACAGAAATTTTAAAGTGCTTGACTCATGTGGAACAACTTTGTGGCTTTTGCCTTGTGAGATTCTCATTAGCAATGGCCTCTACCTACACAAAACAATAGGAACAAGCATGTGCAAAATAATACACCAGAAGTAACCAAAGAGATGTTACTGCAGACTGACCAATAAAAGACCTCATGTGTACCACCGGCAATTCTCAACATGAAACTGGGGGACTGGGGAAAGGACTGAACCAGCCCACCCTGACAAATAGGATCTGGGGACTAGGATTCCAATTAAATGAGGAACTATGGACAAAACAAGGGCTAATGATTTGGGTTCCAGGTAGAACCTTCTGCCAGCTCAAACTGACCTAAGTCCTAGACTGAGAATTGTGGACTGAACCAAGGGCTGAGCACTGTCATTCTTGTAGAGTCTTCAGTCTGTCTAAACTCACCCATTGGCCTGGACTTAGAAAGCTCATTAGATCCTGAGCTCAATACAAAGACAGCAGAGCTCGGAACTAAGAGGCATTTATTCACAGTCCTCAGAAATGGTGAGAAAGACAGTTCAAAGGGTTCATGGATACCAGCGCCTGTGTTTCCTGTCCCAGAATCCACCAGAAATTTCCTTTGGATCCCTTGCTGCCAACAAATCTGTTAAAAAACAGAATTCAACTGAGTGAATTTTAAAGACCCTATTGGCTTTAGTTAACAATTTGTGAATTGGACAGCACCCCAACTAGATCTGAGAAGTTGTATAAAATGAAAGACTTCTACAGAAAGAAGGGAAAAGGGTAAAGAAGTTGTACTAGAAGAAAAGCAGATTGGTTGTGGCAAGGTCATCTTCCTTCAAGGGACCGCAGGGGTCTATCAGGCAGATTACCTCACCAGGGTTAACCAGGTAATTCCAGATTGACTAATTTAAGATTCCATTCCTGGGAGATGCTAAAACTATAATTAAATTATGTACTAGGTCTCAGTTTGGTGTCCTGAGACTTAGCACAAATGACTCCATTTTGGGCCTGCTGTCCTTTTTAACAGAGATTTCAAAGTTATTCAATTTGGGGCAACTTCTCTTAAGAAAAAGAATACAAAATTGTAACTGTTAAATCAGAGATATAGTGACTATTAGAATAGAATAAGAAATAACAACAAATTGCAAATTTGGGTGACAAATTTGAGATCACAAAATCTGGAAAAATATGTGTTTTAACTAATTAACTAATGCATCCTAAGATGTTTTGTTCATACATTTTTGGGCTTACAGGTTCTTTAATCACCAGTTCACATGACAATGATTTTCTAATAGTCTCCAAAGAGATAAAAACAAATAATCTTGACATTCCTTTAACATATTTAATTTATATTTGCTTTTTATTAGAGTATGAAAAAGTTCCATAGACTAGTGTCTGGATCTCTTTCTACACCCACATACTTCAGGTGCTGGGCACCAGTGGATACATTTATATAAAGATTTCAGGCCTTGTGATTTAGAATAGCAGGAAGAAGAAATATTCTTGGATGTCCTTTGTCTACCAGGACAGCCAGTAATAACTGTACACAGATATGAGCACACACCACATCTGTATAAATGAAATCCAAATCCAAGTGAAATCTAAACATATCTCCATCTCAACTTTTTGCCCTTGGGCACTGCAACACTACTTAATAGGAGAATTGTGATGGAGGAAAACTCGGCAAAAAGAGTAACTGTATAATCAACTGCAGTAAAAATATCCTTTGCAACTTTCACCAAACTGTAAGACCATCAAAACATTAGTAGGGCCTTTAAAGGGGGCTCAGTAAGTGAAGGGCTCTGAAACTTAAGTGTCCTTGGTTTCTAAGAAAATTAGCTCTGCAGGAAAAGTATAACACAAAAAATGATATTTATGCCATACATGATGCCCAAGAGTTCCTGCCATAGGGTGGCTTTAAATGTAACGTTCTATATGGTCCTATTCTGAGCAGCTCCCACCTCGATCGAATAAGACAGAGGATGTTCTTTCAGTGTATTTTGCTCTATAGGAAGGAGCACTATGAAGATGGAGATGTTCTGATACTGCTAAAACTCAAAGGTCCCCCCCCCCACTCCCCCATTAATATTTGTTATTATGGAATAATTTGCAAATACAACAGACCTCAAAACCCCCATATTGGTGTAATTAGTATTAAACACACCATTTACTATCCTTCCAAGCAGGCCAGTTAACACACACAGAGAAAAAGCATCTTATTGCTGTTAAAGACTACACAGTAGAAAGATTATAGCACTAAAGAAAGTCTTTAAGAATTCATTAAGATGTAATCAAGCTATCGCAAACTCATCTGTTATTTGCAATTATAATATAGTTAACTGTAATTTGTCTCTGGATAAAATCACCTTTATGTTAGATTTCTTTTGCTGAATTTTGCTACTTGGTAATGTATTCAAATGCCCAGTTTTCTCATGTATATCTTCCTCTTGGTAGAAACTCCTGACTCAGCTTAGTCTTCTTCCTTCATTCTACAAATAACTGTCCTTAAACATTGGCAGTCCTTATAATTGTGTCCTATACCATTAACCCTATTATAATATTTACCACTCAACTAGACTATGGCCTGTAAGTACATACCAAAGTAAATAAAGCTTATCACAGTACAATTTTGGTCATATACATGAGTGCATAGTTTATAATCAAATTGTTTATACTGATTGAATCATGTAAAGTCCTATTTTATTAGTCTTTAAAACAATTGTTTTGCTCTGTCCCCAACATATAATTTCTGTATAATGTACTTTAGAAGAAAAATTTATAGTCTGTGAAATGTTATACAACTTTTTTTTAAGGATCAAACTATTTCTCTAAGGAATAAAGTATTTCAATAGAATGGCATTTTCCACTTATGAAGCTTTCCCCCACTTCTTTCATCTAACTGGGCTGCTAAAACTTGATAACCTTGTCAAAGAAGTATTGTTCCAAAGATTCTGACCTGAAATAAGAAAACAAGGACTGACTTATGGCTGGGAACACAACTATAGCTCCATTACCCATGCATTGCCCCTCTAATTTTTGTTTCCCTCCATACCAAACTGTGGCTATGATGATATGATGCTCAGGGTTATTTAAGAGAAGAAAAATATGATCTCTTTATGGTCTTAATGCCCTTTCCCCTTGTCATTTAGAATAACTTGTTTTAGGCCAACAAGTAACTACTCAAAGAAATTCAAAGCCTTATAATTTTAAGAGTTAAAATTCTCTTAAGAAGTTAATCCATTCTTTTAGAAATTCTGGAGGAGGTTTAAGATACTGATATACTGATATATACTCTGGCGCTATTTTTTTAGAATTGAGGACTATTGGCATGATCAAAATATTTTTAGATAAAAGTTTTAAGTTTCCTGTAAGTCACTGCTCAAATTTTAGCACTGGTATCATATGAAGGACTAGTTAAATTATAGTATGTGGAGCTCTACCCCCCAGAGTTGCTAATTCAGTAGTCTGACGTAGGGCCACTGAATTTAAACTTCTAAAAAGTTCCCAGGTGTTAGGGACCACAGTTTGAGAACCATCAGTGTAGACTATTTGGTGATGCATATTTTCAAAACCAAAGTTGACAGGGGTTGCACCTTCTCAAGCATGTATACTATTTGGAAGATAGTCATTGTCAAAGCCTAGGGGATAGTGATGATGATTTAAAACTTCATAGATTCTTAAAAAAATTATTTTGAAAAAAATTATTTTGAGAGAGAGAGAGAGGGAGAGAGGGAGCATGGAGAAGATGGGGAGGGGCAGAGAGAAGGAGAGACAGAATCCTAAACAGGCTCCATGCCATCAGTGCAGAACCCAATGTGAGGCTCTAACTTACGAACTGCAAGATCAAGACCTGAGCCAAGATCAAGTCACATGGTTAAATGACTGTGCCGCCCAGGTACCCCAAAAAGCTGCATAGATTCTTAACTGACCATTTTCAACCACAGATGCCCCATGCCTAGTAACATTATATAATTTTCCATAATGCAAGAAGTCATTAAACAGTGTCTTGCTATAAGTGTTGCAGGATCCCTGAGCCAGAGAGTCAAGAAAGAATTCTTGAGACACAGTGCAACTTAATAAGTTTATTTAAGTAGCACAGAGACATGACCCATGGGTGGAAAGAGCTGCACCTTTGCTGGTGGTTATATGCCTAGTGCTCAAGGTGGAGGTCATAAATGTTTTCTCTGAATTTCTACTTGTGGAACTGCTTTCACAAAATTTCTCTGGGGTTTATCATTCAGCTCGATATTAACTATTGTTGAGATGTATAAGCAGTCATGAGACCCTTTAAGAATGCAACAACCAGTACGTATTTGATCCTTATCAGAACTATGCAGGCTGTAGGTCAGCCTTCTGGGCTGAGCATTTTCCTGCTTCTGTCCCTCATCATAACAATAATCTAACATCTGTTTATCTTTTTAATTCCTTCTTTTGTTGCTGTTTACTCATTAAAATGATGTGGCAAATAAGAATTTTAATTGTTGATTTAAATTATGGGATATAAATTGGTTGTATATCCTCCATACTATCTAAAGCCATTATGAAGTTTTAAAATTGAAAACAAAATCTCTCAATTTTTCTTTGCCCATAGTCTGGTAAATATGTAAATATAAGCTCAGAAGAAAGAAAAGTTTACCACTCAGAAAGATAAAATAAGTATTCCTATACTGTTCTGTGGCTTTTAGATCCTTAGGACATGTGTCTTATATGTATTATGTTAATTTTTCAATAAAGAATGTTAATGAGCATGTTTCAATTACCTATTGAATAATCTCTCTAAAATGCCTGTCTGTAATTATTTACTCTTAGGATTATACTTCCATTTTAGCAGTAATTTCAACTCTGAGAAGATAAACCCAAGGGATTCTAGAATAGCTTCTGCTTGGAGCATGATTTCCCCAGTGTCCGAAGGTTAAATAAGAACAAGGGAGTGGATGTAGACAATGACCAATGATATTGTAAAATCAAATCCTTATTAATTAATGCATTCTTGAATGTCACCAAATGAACTATGGGGCAGATACCCCAGGTTCAGGAATTAATGGCCATCAGGGTTGCAGGGTGCCCCATTGAGTTGAAAGATGCAAGAATTTAAGAAAACAAAATGATAAATTGTAAAAGGTAATTCAATAAACAGGGCAGCTTCTTATATGTTCTCTAATGGGTCACTGAGGTAGCATTAAGGAAATTGAAGCCAAGATGGATATTTGACTCCCGACTTTGACATTCAATAGTGAGAAATTCTTGTGCAAAGAGCTTCCTTCACCTGTGTGAGTGGAAGCCTTGTCAGCTATAAAAAGCAATTAACAAGATCTAGTCTGCTTGCCTCACAAGGTTGTGAGGATTAAATTTAATTATGTACATGGAAGTGTTAGGCCAACTGAAAAGCCTTAAACAAATGTGTAGTTTTGTTGGCTGTTCACTGAAAATTAATTCTCATTTCCCTAAAAGGAATACAAATTCTTTAATCAAGTACATGATCTTTACCTATCCAAACACTTTTTCAGGTTTAATCATTTAAACTAGGGAAGAATATATTAAAAATATTTTTCTTAATGTTATAGCTTTTTAACTGCTTTAAGCCAGAAAATAAAAACAAGTTGGTGTGCAAAAATAAATATTTTTGTCAAGTTTGTTTGGAAAAAAATGACTGGCATATGTGTAAAGGTGTAAACTTAATTTTATTTTAGCAATTTCACAGTAGAATCTATCACTAAGTAGTCATTAGCCGAATAATTAAACAAGAAAAAAAGTTAAACAAGAAAAAGCCTGATGTTAGGGTATATAACTAGATAAGAAAATAAAAGTTCTTTTTTAAAAAAATTATTTACTTTGAGAGAGAGAGAGTGTGAGAGAGAGCACAGTGGGGGAGAAACAGAGCGAGAGCATCCCAAATGGTGAGATGATAACCTGAACTGAAATCAAGAGTCTGAGGCTTAACTGACTGAGCCACCCAGGCACCCCTAAAAATTCTAAAATCTAACTAGTTTTCAAGAGTAATGTGTAGTTACATAATTTAAAATACTCCTGGTTAGTAAAAATTAAATTTTGTCAAAGGAGTTTCTGAAATTAATAGCCAATTTTTTACTTTAATGCTAATATGGAAATCAGTTAATTTAAAAAACAGAGGGGCACCTATGTGGCTCATTCAGTTGAGCATCCGACTTGGGCTCAGGTCATGATCTCACAGTTTGTGGGTTTGAGCCCCACCTTGGGCTCTGTTCTGAAAGCTCAGAGCCTGGATCCTCCTTCGGATTCTATTCTCTCTCTCCTCTCTCTCTCTCTCTCTCTGCCCCTCTCCTGCTCATGCTCTCTCTCCCTTCATATGTCACAGTACTTTGAATTCTTTTAATTTGTATAGGTGCAGCCAAACCATCCACCAATACATTAACCTGTTTATCTAAAGTAAACTATTTTTTTCCCATTTAGAACTCTTATCAATTAGGATGCTTCTAGCTGCAAGTAACAGAAAATATAATTTATTATCTCATATTAAAGGAAGTCCTGTGGTAGGACAGGCTGCAGAATTGGTTGGTTTGTTAGCATAATTATGTATTAAAGGACTTGGCTTCCTCTGATCACTGCTTTGTCATCTGTGATGTTGGCTTTTCTGAGGAAGAGGGGAAGGATGGGTGGGAATAGGTGGCTGCAACCCTTCAAAGCATTCAGAATTATGGGGAGGGCTTGTTAAAACACAGATTGCTATAGCCAACCACCCAGAATTTCTGACTCAGTAGGTCTGAGTGGGATCTGAGAATCTGCATTGCTAACGAGTTCTCAAGTGCTGCTGCTGCTGCTGCTGCTGGTGGTGGGGGCCACACACTGAGAAACGTTAATTTAGACTAATGATCCTGGAAGGGAATAGTTGCTTGAGGATCACTGGTAACATTCATTACAAGATGTACTTTATCATTCGGAATATAACAGAGAGTTCCTTTTGCTCTCCTCATAGGGCCTGATGCCATTTCTAGTTTGTCAGCTTCCTGTTCAATATTCTACAGAGGGTCGCTGCTCACTTAGAATATCAATATTCCTCTGGTTGAGGTAGCAGTTTCTTGGAAAATAGTTTTTCAATCAAGTGTTTGAACCAGGGACTGGTTGAGCCAGTTCAAGGCCCACGTTTGTACTTCAGCATATTTGTTCTTGTCCTGTAGAAAGCTTTTTCCCCCTTTCTTTCCAGAATCTGCATTTTCTTAATTTCCCAAATACAGAATGTTTGGCAAGATTAAGTTAATATCTTCTGAAATAGGTTACGTGAACATTGCCTTTTATAACCAAGGAAGCAAAGTTGCCTGAAGGTGTATGAAATACTGCTAATCAATACATTTTTTCCAATACATTTTTAAAGTGTTATTTGCTTTTGAAAGAGCGAGCAAGTGAGTGGGGGAGGGGCAGAGAGAGGGGGAGAGACAGAATCCCAAGTAGGCTTTGCACTGCCAGCGCGTAGAGCCTGACATGAGGCTCAAACCCACAAACTGGGAGATCATTACGTGAGCTGGAAACCAAGAGTCGGATGCTTAACCAATTGAGCCATCCAGACAGCCCTGCTAATCTAATTTTCCATCTGATTGTTATTTGTAATGATGAATTTTCTAACCTGAAGATTTAACAATTTGTGTTGCAAAAACTCCTTCCTGCCAGTTTGTAATTCTTCTTTATCATTAGTCTTGCAAACCATCTTGCCAAGTTGCAGTTCTCCTTTCTCTGTAAGCTATTTCATAAACTGTCCCTTTGGTGTGGCCTCCCTATTTTGTGTTGTATGCTCAATAGGAATGTGGTCTGTTAGCATGACTGTCCATGGATAAACTTCAGAATCCTCATAAAACCTTAGGCAATTTCTGCACTGATCACCCTCTCTAATTTATTACCATAATGGCAGTTTTTGGTGCCTTTTTTCTCATTTGTTCTCACAATAGGAAGCACAGTGGAGAGAGATGATTTCTGCAGGGGGCCTGGAAGGACTTGGGACAAGTTCAGGCAAAGATGCGAGCTTTGCAAAAAATATTTGACTTCTGGAAAATGTTGGGTTAGAAAACTTTTAAGTGCAAAATGTACCATTTTGGCAGTCTGAGGAAATTCAATCTTTCCCAAAGCTCTCTCAGACCTCAGTGTGCAACACAGAACACAGAGACTGAAAATGTTTTTGATGAGAAATTGAGGAAGCATATCCATGGAGGGAGGAGTCCTAGGCTATGACTGCAAACACAGCAAGGGGCCAACAGATATAATATAGAATCTGTTTGATGGTTTCAATTAATTGATGACAATCAACCCACCTGCAAAACTTTAGATGCTGGCCAGTGGCAATTTAATGTTGTTGGCTATTCTAAGGCCTGTTGCTTATACCTAGTCTCTAAGCTGTCTTGACCAAGAATTAAAAGAGTTGATTTTTTGATCCTAAAGTAATAACTGAAGACTGTGCAGGATATTATAATACTTTGCCTTTGTCAGGCATTGATATACATGCCATCAAAACCCAAAGCACAAGCTCAGCTGACATTTCCTTTGTGTATGAAGGGGCCATCTCAACATGGTTATCTCTTTTAGTTTCAAACGGTCATGTGGGTTCAAAATCTGGGTGTGAAATTTCATCTCAGCACTGCTCAGTTTTTAATACTCCTTACAATGAATAGGACTTCTTGTTCAGACCAAGTTGTCCTAGTTAACGTCTTTGTGGTTTGAAGATTTAAGTTCAATTTTAAACCTTGGAAAATCCCTTAATTCTTCTTTGCTTCACAGGAAAGTAGAAGCTCATGTTTTAGTTTGATCGTAGGTAGCACGTAGCAAAACCAAAGATGGGATTATGTTGTTTTAAAAAAAGGTGGAATTATGTTTATTCATTCAACAACAAATATGTATTTATGATGCCATTTTCCAGATTACCCATTTATTCAATAGGTCTTTATTATGGTATTTACTACAGACAAAATGGTTTTTGGGACAGAGATGAATTATGCTAGTTTGGAAATTAGACAGTATCTTTTAAATTCTGGGGTGTATGTAATATGGAATATCATGTCTGTTTTGTTGGAAAGTCCAGAGTCACCTTCTAGATATGGGACTCATACTCACTTTGTTCTTTTTCCTTCCGTTTCTATCTTTATCTGTGCCTCCACCTACTCTTCCCTCCAGTCCAGAAGATTGGTAGTACATATCAAAGATCCCAAATACCATTACAGGCCCATAACTTGTTGGATGGGGTAATAGAGTCACATGTAAACTTTAAAAATTAAAAAAGTACACTTTAAATTTTCATTCTCTAGTTTCTTCTGCTCAGTTTCAGCAAGGATTTCATGTTAACAAGTATAGAAGCTATGCAATTTTGTGGGTAAATAAAATATTTGTGAAGTACTTGCCTATCTCTGTGCTAATAAAGCCAAAACACAGGTAGCTCATTTTTGAGCCCATCTGATTTTTATTTTTGCTTCTAATTCTTACTCTCCCAGCACTGCTATCACCCAGGACCAAGCAGATGTATAGCGATTCTGGCAGGTGGTTGTTAGATACTTATTCCATATGACACTTCTCACAGTAAGGCTGTATTTCCCCAAACTTGACCCTTAGTATGTCCTTTTCCCATTGGAAGAAAAATACTTGTGCTGTTCCATTTGAGTGGGTTAGCTTATAAAAATAAAGTGCTGTGTCTTTATATGCTTTTAAAATACCTACCTTAAAAAAATGGCAACTTCTTTTCTAGTCCCTAGATAAAATTCCTTAACTATTAACCTTTGGTACTTAAAACAAGGTTAAAATAGCCTTTAAATAAAACATTGAGGAAGGATTTTGAAACGACCTTTTCCAAGTTAATTTTTAAATCCTAGAGGGCCGCATATTCCTTTTTCATCCAGGTTTATAAAAATGACAGTTATCAAATTTCATACTAAAAACAAGATACTCACATCCTTTGTGTAATAAGGCACAGTATAAATAAAATTAGAACACCGTGAATGTTCCTCCTCAATCTTCCCTATTTGTCATATTTCCCCCAAGCAGAGATGCCTGACAAATTCTCCTTTACTGCTCACCTGTGAACACTTTTTACATCAGATATATTTAATTAATTTTGTAGGTTAAATATTCAGAACAGAATGAGTAAATTTTTAGAGCACTGATTCATAAAGAAGAAATGAAGGAACTTGAACATAATACATTTCATTGCCATTAATCTCATTCTAGCTAATAGTCAATGCTTTTGCTTATTTCTCTGTATAATGGTCTTATATTTTTATAGTTGCCTATAATTTACAACCTGCCTTCACTTTATCAGATTCTCACAACAATCTTTTGAGGGAAAGAAGGATAGTTATTATGCCTACATCTGTATCTGAAATATCATTATATGTAGGTATATGTTTGGGTGAATGTGTATGCACACATATATGTGTGTGTATATATACACACATATGTATGTAATGCAGTGTACATATATAGTTTAGTCCCCTTTTCCCAAGATGAGGAGGTAGAGATTGCTATATAAAAGTCTCACGGCAGGTTAGTTGGTCAGAGGAATAAATGCTGGGAAAAGGAAGAGGATTTCTGAAGCTCATGGCTTAAGCATTCCCTGCTGCTCTGGCTTGAATAGTGTTAATAAATGCTGTCTTTCATATACATAGGAAGCTACTGATGTTGGCTAGCTTGGTGGAAGAGGTGTTTAGACACAGAACAGAAGATCACTCTGTGAAGATGCGGTGTTGAGGCTGAAGGATCTCCTGAGTGGGGGAACCAGCTATCCTTTAAGGCTTCTTGCTGCTCCCAAGCCCCGGAATTTGTGAGATGACTAAAGGTGGATTAAGAATGCAGTATATAACACTTCTGGACAATGCCGGTTTTATCCAGTTTCTTTTTTGCCTTAGCAATAGGAACAATGGCTTTCACAATTTAGGCAACCAAAAAGTAAAATTCCGGCGTAAGCTACCTTAGGTATAAGGCATGGAGTGATACATCCTTGGGGTAGTTAATTATGAATTTAGTGTTAATGCTGGGGTATTGGAGTACACAACAGATAATTCTGAAGTTACCTTAGATAAAATGTCTGGGCTAATTAATGCAATCCAATATCAAATTCTGTACTGTGAAATTGCCCTCTTTGTAAGATCATATGTTAGTATCAAGTAATGTCTACTTTTAGAGTTTCTACTTTAGATGCTAATGTTTGTAGTAGTACGCTGTGGTGTCAAAGTCCAATAAGTATAGTAACTAATACTCATGACAAATTGATTACAACACTGAGCAAGATATAGCACATTCATTTTTGTACAAATGAGGCTTAGAACACCACTGGGTAGACAAAATTCACTAAGCATGTAAGCCAAAAGTGTGTCATAGATAGTAACTCTGGGCCTAGATACTAGTTCATCCTTATTTTTATGGTTTGATTTGGAATTTAAAAGTGCCTTCTTTGAATAAAATCTCAATGTTTCTTAATTGAAAATAAATCTAGAAAGCTGTCCAGGACTTTTGATCCTAGACTAGATCCACTTACTTGGGATTAAACAGGGAAGGCAGGCAACCTGGTCCATTTGTTAACTTTGACGTTGAACATGTTGTCTGAGAAAATACTGGGAAGTGCCACAGGACCTGAGATAAGGGGCAAGTTTTTTTTTTTTTTTTTAAATGAGAATACGCGTTGATGGAGAGAAACACCTCTAGCACACAAGGGAGGACTTTTCTTCTGCGGTCTCTAGACAGCTCTTTGTGGAGGATGCGGAAGAACTCAGCAGGTGTAGCCCTGCCCTCTAGTGGATTTGGGTGCGAGAGGGCTTCGGTTTAGTCTCTTGTGCCAGGCTTACTAAGGTTTCATAACATCAGCCAACCACAAAAATCACTTATTGGGGGATCTGGATTAGATGCTGGAAAACAAAACAAAACAAAACAAAACAAAAACAGCCAGTGGCTGAAGGTAATTCCCGTTCTTCGGCTTCTATCTCTGGACGCTCAGTTTCGGGTTCCACACACTTGAAATAAATTAAAAGGCTGAGTCCTCCCTTGAACTCTGAGGATAATCCTTGCCCTCTCATTACATACAGGCACTGAAGCAGACCCCTTATCGGGATAGAACTTCGCGAAGTCGCCCGGCGATGACCTGCTCCGGCAGTCAGAGCAAAGAAGCCGTTACAGGGGTCTGGAAGTGTGGGTGGGAAGTGTCAGTGAGAACGTCAGAGTTTCTCTGCGTTCGCTCCTTCTCTCGGAGGTCCTCACGTCGCCTGCCGAGATTGTGACGGCCACCCCGACGGGAGGGGCTTCTCAAGTCGCCTTTGTTGAGGGCGCTCAAATACCTCCGGACGGGGAGCATTACCATGCCTGCCCGCTTGGCCCGACCCCGCGGCTGCCTCTTGAGAATGCGTGGCCAGGGCTGGGGAGCGGGCGGGTCTCCGACCCTCGCGCCCAGTGGGTGCGTAGAAACGGGAGGGCACCGTTCCCTGGGGTCAGCGAGGAACCTCCACAGGGCAGGTAGGGCCGGGGCGGGCCACTCGCCCCACACGCCCTCCTACCGGACAGCTCCGCGCCCAACCAGAGCCCTTTCGGGGCGGACCGCTCGGGCTTCGCTTCATTTCCGCCGTCTGCGCCTGTGCGTGCCAGTGCCAGTGCGCGTGCGCGCCCTCCTCTCGCAGCGGAAGTAGTAGCGACAAAGCTTGGTCCGCGGCGGGCCCAGGAGTGCGGGGCGTGCTGGGGCGGGGGGCGGCGGGGAGGGGCCGAGCGCAGGAGGCGGAGGCGGGAGCAGACCAGCGCGGCCGCGCGGAGCCGGCCGGGCCGACCGTGACCGGTCACCTCACCTCCTCTTCTTTCCCCTCCCCGACCGCCCTCCCGTTCGCTCCTTCCTCACGCCGGGAGCGGGCTCCCACCTGACGCCGCCGCTCGGCGAGCCACTCCTCTTTGCCCCACGCGCGCGGGGCGCTCCCGCGAGCCCCGCGGGTGAGTTCCCGCAGCCCGGAGGAAGGGAGTTTGGGGCTTTGGGAGGGCACCAGTATTCCCTATTGCTCCCCATTTCCAGAAACTTCCAGGTTCTGAGGGAAGGGGCATCTGGGGATACCCCAGCTTGTGTGGGGGGGGTGTCTGTACGGTGCCGCCCCGCCGGCGTGAGCGGGGAGCGTTGCGGGTGGCCGACGGGGTGGGCGCGCGATCTGGGGGCGCCTGAGGTGGTGGCGGGGCGGGGGTCTCCCTCCTCGCCCTCTCTGTCGTCAGCGCCGCTTCTCCTGGTTTCTCTTGCAGATGCTGCTGCTAGGGGTGGTGGGAGCAGCCGTGGGACGTGTGGCCGGGAGAGGGGGTGACAGCCTGGGATTCCGGGGGCTTCTCTTCCTTGTCCTCCTCTCCTCTCTATTCCCAGTGTGGCCGCGGCTGACACTAAAGACTTTGTAGCCATCAACCCAAGTGCAGTTTCGATGGAAAATGAAGGTAAAGGCCCCTGGCAGACGGATTGCAACGCGGAGTTGAGGGTGTGGTGGTTTGCTTTTAGTTGCCTTTTTCCACCTTTTTGTTTTCCTGATCTTATTTTATTTTTCCTTTGTGAAGTATACAAGAAATTGCTTTTTTAGGATACGCGCTTTTATTTTCGAACAGGGCATTTCGGGATTCGAGGTACTGTGGGCTGACTGAGCTTTATTCCGCTTTCCTGAGAAAGCTACCGTCTTTAGCTTCGGGAATGGAAGGGAAGTTTTCATTTCAGATAGCATCTGTGCTTGTTTTAAATAGCTATTTGAAAGGAATCACTGGAAGGAAGTGGAAATGGAGAGGGAAGGGATGGACTGCATCTCTATTTGCATATCAAGACTTGATGAAGGTCTGTGACTGGATTCACTTCTAAGAACGAAAGCAGGTGTTTTTTTTTTTTTTCTTTGTGAGCAGACTTATTTTTCAGCTCACAAAAAATAACTTTGAATTTAATGGAATGCGATGAGGTGGTTTCTTAAAGTTCCTCCCTATTTCAGAGCATCATTTGGGAAGGAGGTTGACAGTAGAATTTGTCCACTGTGGACCACTAAATAATCATTCACATGTTATTTGATTCCTTTGACCTCATTAAAATATTTAATGCTTTTCATGACACGCACTGGTTATTTTTCAAAAGCATTGAACAGCTCTGGATATTATTTTTTTCCTTCTGAAACAACCACGCTTATTCTCTGGACTGACTTGTGTGTGATCATCTTTTTTTCCTCCCCCCTGGTCTGCAAGATGCTATAAAAGATATTTACAGATTACAGTTTGTCCTCTTGTATCCTTTGGTTTTTAAAATCTGTATCTGGTACAAAGGAGCTGCAGTGGAGCTTACTGGTGGCTTTCTCACTTTTCTGTTTTTGAGAATGTAAGCTTGATTGTCCTAAGTAGGACTGGTAATTTTAGAATAGATTCTTATACGCATAGTCTGTTCAGCTGCCTGAGACCCCTGGGATATGTGGGAGATAAGAGAGTCACGATTATACTGCTTAGTTTTACTCTGGGTGGATAATTGGTGGAAGACATTTTCTGAAATACTGAAGTACCTAACTGCAGAGGAGTTACACTATCTAATCGGGTCTTTAGAAACAGCATTTGAAAGCACGAATGTTTTTATGCGGTGGTATGGACAAATCACTCTTCTGAGGCTTTCTTTTCTTTGTTTATTTGCTTGACAGGTTTCAGAAAGGCACATCCTTCTTCACAAGAGACAAAGAATATTAAATGCATTCATGTACCTGTTTCTTGGTAGTTGTATTTTAAATAACATCTACAGGTTGAACTTCTGCTTTCAGAATGTTAACAAATTTAAGAGAGTAGCCTAAAGTAGGGATATTCTTAAATGTTGCTTTTGTTTCTTCATCTCTTAGGGAGAAGGAGCATGACTAATAAAGATGACTCTCATATCGTCTGTTGACGTGAGAGGGAGTGGTTGTGAGATGCGAACATGGTGCATGCTTGTGTCTGAGTGTTTTATGTGGCTTCATAGTAAAAGATTATACAATTCTTAAAAACTTAAAGGGTTTTTTGCTTCATAATGATCAAGAGGCCATTTTTGTCAATTTCTCATTATCATAACATTTTTTCTTTTTTCATAGTTAAACATCTTTAAGGAGACACTGTATAAACCTAGAGTTTTCAGTGGACTCTTTTGAAATACATAGAATATCATTGTTTTCCTTTTTTATAGTTAGTTTCTTCCTTTGACATGGCGTGGTAACATTTGGGAGTGTGAAAAAAAAGTGGATTCAAATCATGCCTTAACTGCTATAAGTTGTGTGACCTTAAAGCAGATTACAGTTGGCCCTTGAACAATTTGTCGTTTAAGAGCGCCATCTCCCCCGGTTAAAAGTGTACTATAACTTTTGACTCCCCCAGAACTTAACTACTCATAGCTTATTGTTGCCTGGAAGTCATATTGATAATAAAGTTGATTAACACAGTATGTACTGTGTTTCTTACGAGAAACGGAGCTAGAGAAAAGAAAATGTTAATAAAATAGAAAATATATTTACATTACTGTACTGTATAAAGTCTACACAAGTGGACCCGTGCAGTTCAAACCTGGGTTCAACGGTCAACTGTATTTCACCTTCCTTAGCCTCTGTTTCCTCATCTATATATTAGGATTGATAACAGTTAGCTTCCATAGTTGAGAGGGTGAAATCAGAAGCTTCCCCTTGGAGAGAATAAGGTATTTAAGAGCATGAACTGTGGAGCCTGGCAACCTGATTTGAATGCCAAATCCCCACTTAGCATAATTTGGCCTTGTGCAAATTATTAAAGCTTTTTGTACTTCAGTTTCTTCATCTATAAAATAAGTGATAAGAACCTACCATAGGAGATTGTTACAAGCATTTAGAACAATATCTAGCTGATAGAAAGTGCTCAATAAATGATCGTTATAAATAGCCTAACCCAGTGTTTGTACACTAGTATGCCATCTGGCATAATGTTCTTATGAGAGTTGAATGTTGAGAGGAAGAATAGTGGCCCTGTAAGAAGTTGCTGCTATTAGTTAGGGAATGGGTGAGTTAAGTAGAGAATTTTCTTTAGTGTTATATCGCTTTAATTCTATAGAGAAAGTTGGGGCTCCAGCAAGAAACCAGGGGCCAGTGTGGAAGGAGACAGGTTGGATTTGAATCCTGATTGGTAACATTTTCCTCTTCTGAAAAAAAAAAAATCTGATGAGTTTCTATGCTTCTGAGTTTTCCTATCTGCGAATGGGATAGTACCATCTTAGAGGTTTGGGGTGAGGAATAAATGAAGCCTGGTATGTGCAGTGCCTAGAATCATGGTTGACACATGGTTAGCATGCATGAATGATTGACTCCTGTAGTTGGTATGTAGATAAATTACATCTCTAGGAACTTAAGGAGAAGAATTGATAGTGGCTCCCAGGGGCATTGGCATGAAAATTCATAGGTAGTGTGTAATGTCTACAATGGTTGTTGGGGGGAATGACTTCATCCTTGTGGTTCCTTCCGACAGTGGTGCTAATTTTCTTTGGCACTTCAGTGTCAGTTCTTCTGGACCTTGATCCTATGTCTCACTTAAATTATATCAGCAAAGCCTAACCAGTTTTGAGCCTTAGTCTCCAAGATGCTTCCTGAGTATTTCCTGCCAGTCACTCGAGGTACTTGAAGTGTTAATTTCCTGGAGTTTCAGGGATTAGTCCTAGACATCCATTTATGGAACTCCTTTTACTTGTTTGAAACTCCTCTTTGTATGTTTATTTTGAATTTAAACAGATAACACCTAGGAATCTGAGATGGTATAGATAAATGGCTCTTTTCCTGATTTTTAAAAAATTAATTATTTGTGTTTCAATGAATGGCTTATTAGAAAAGGTATTTCTAGGGGCGCCTGAGTGGCTCAGTCAGTTAAGCGTCCGACTTTGGCTCAGATCGTGATCTAGTGGTTTGTGGGTTAGAGACCCGCATCAGGCTCTGTGCGGACAGCTAGCTCAGAGCCTGGAGACTTTTTCAGATTCTGTCTCCCTCTCTCTCTGACCCTCCTCTGCTCATGCTCAATCTCTCTCTCTCTCAGGAATAAATAAAAACATTAAAAAAATTTTTTTTAAAAAGGGATTTCTAGCTGCAGAATTTGGCAGATAGTTTCTTCTTACCACTAATGGGTTTTTTTCTTTGGAATAAATTTGGTCTTTTTCATAAAAAAATATAATTTTAGTGTACATGAAACTAATATAGCCTTAAATATTTCTTTGACTAGTGGATAGAAATGTAATAAATAATATTCAAGATTTCAGGATATGTTTAATTTATAGCTACAGGCAGGACTGGTAGGCCTAGAATAAATTCCTTTGATCTCTTTTGATAGCATTTGAAAATGATAGTATGTTTATTTACTTGTTACTTTAAAAATAGTTTTTTGGTCAAATTGTTAATCATCTAAGAATGCCTTAAGAAAAGATTGTATGTTAGGATAAGGATAGGATAAGGATAGTTGGAGGAACTGCCAGTAAAACAGATGAGAAACCACCTTAATTGCCTTCTTTTAACTATAAATAGGAAGCCAGGTTATAAAAATATTTTATACCTTTAGGTGTGGATAACATAATTTTGTTTGCACTTTTGTCAGTAAAGTAATATTTTTGGTATCTCTAGAAGAGTTTAAGCTGAAAGAGATAATGTTTATAACAGCATCTTATAAAATGTAATAATTTAACCCAGAGGTAGAATGATGCAGAGATTATTTGCAAGAAGTAGCTTTCTGACAGTTGAATCCTAAATACTTGATTTATTTTAATGTTTGTTTTTTTTTAATGTGTGTGTTTTTTTTAAATTTATTTCTTTTTTTTTTTTTTTTTTTTAATTTATTTCTAGGAGAGAGAGAGAGAGAGACAGCGGAGCAGGGGAGGGTCAGAGAGAGAGGGAGATACAGACTCTGAAATAGGCTCCAGGCTCTGAGCTGGCAGTCAGCACAGAGCCCGACGCGGGGCTCGAACCCACGAACCGCGAGATCATGACCTAAGCGAAAGTCGGCCGCTTAACCGACTAAGCCACCCAGGCGCCCCTAAATTTATTTCTGAGAGAGAGACAGCACGAGCAGGGGAGGGTCAGAGAGAGGGAGACAGAATCCGAAACAGGCTCCAGGCTCCAAAGTAGCTGTCTTAAACTTGTGTCCCCCAAGAGGACATGCATGACATGTCTTTATCCTTTCTGAAAACTCTGAGACTTTGAAACATCCTTGTAGAAATTATTTTCACTTATTTACTTAAAGTGAACAGTCTGACAAAGTTGGAATTGCAGTAGGATCTTGACACTAAATATATTTGCCACTTTATAGGAAAACTCAGAAATAATAATGAAAGCAGAAATATTCAAGATGTCAGACATTATAATTTTCTTGAATATTGTTTTTAAAAACTGTGAAGTATAAATTTAAACTTTTGGTTAGGTTGTGAATTTCAGATACTGGATTTAAAGTTATCTTGATTGTGGGATCTTAAAGTTAAAAAGCATAAAGCATTTCCTAACAATCATTAGTACAATGAAATTCTATTCCCTACTTACAGGAGAGATAAACTTTAGAACAGGTCTTGGATTTCCTCTCATCTTAAATCAGTTGCAGTGTAAATAAATTAGCCTCTTGGTGCTGTATATACACATATGTTGTGAATATATCTTTATGTGCCTTTGCAGGTATTTCACCAGATTTTGTTTGACCTCTAGACTTCTTATAGTGGAATGTTTGTTTTACCTACCTTCATCAGGGTTTATATATTGGGAGAGCCGGAAAGGCTAGTTGGATCAAACTCTCTCTCTCGTCTCTCCTCTTTGTTGAATGCCGATTATACATTCCCTAAGAGCAGGCAAAAGCCATTCACGGCACAAGTGCCAGAAATAGCACACAAGCCACTTTTTAATGGCATGCGAACTAATCTCCTATGTTCTTTTCTTAATGCTTGTCAGGGTTGCTGTTTACTGAGAGTTAACTTTAAAAAAAAAATTTTTTTTATGTTTTATTTATTTTTTGGAGTGAGAGAGAGAGACAGCATGAGCAGGGGAGGGTCAGAGAGAGTCGGAGTCACAGACTCTGAAACAGGCTCCAGGCTCTGATCTGGCAGTCAGCACAGAGCCCGACGCGGGGCTTGAACCCACGAACCACGAGATCATGACCTAAGCGAAAGTTGGACGCTTAACCGACTAAGCCACCCAGGCGCCCCACTGAGAGTTAACTTCTGACTGTGAAAATGTCTGTGATCATATGGGAAATTCCAGTTTCTGTTCCCACTCCAGAAAAAGAGGGCGTGGTCTTTGTCAACTACTCTTTGAGGTCTGCCAGCCCCCTACCCTAGAGGTAATTCAGTTATGATCTCGATATATATCCTTCGTTCGTTTGAGGGACCAAGAGAGATTGGTTCCTTCTGATTGTTCTGTTGGGTAGAAAAATAGAGGGGATCTGGGCTTGTGTCCATATTAGAAAGATGGAAATGGAGAGTAAGGATGGATGAAGGAGACATTTTACTCCTAGGAAAACCCAGCAGAACTTGAGTAGTAACTAGATACAGGAAGTGATGGGAAGGTTGAGTCACATGAGTACAAGCTGTTAAGCCAAGCTAATTGGGTGAGTGGAGGTGTCACTGGCTAGTTGGAGGAGTTAGCTGAGTTGGGGACAGGCCAGACAGAGTACTGGAAACTAGTTGGGCTAGAAGACCAGGGCTCAAAGTGAGCTTTTGGGGGACAAAGACCTTCAGTTGTCTCTAATTCATCTTGAATAGAATTTGGCATGTGGCCATTGTCCATGGGATGAAAATGCTGGCTTCTTTACTTTAACTCAGTGGTTCTCAACCGGGGGTGATTTTGCTCTCCAGGGACATTTGGCAATGTCTAGACATATTTTGATTACAGTTAGGAAGGTACTACTGGCATCCATTGGGTAGAGCTTAGGGATGCGGTAAACATGGTAATATGGTAATATACAAGATAGTCCCTTCCCCTCCACTCCCGACAAAGAATTATCAGGCCTCAAATGTCAGTGGTGCTGAGGTCGAGAAAAATTGTTTTAACCAAAGGCCAGTAAGTTAACTCCACTTAGACTTGGTTTCCTCACTTGTAAAGGGATGATGATGACTCTGCTTCAGACTTGTTAGGATTAAATAGGCAAGGTGTATAAGTGCCTGGCATGAAAGGGCTGGTCAGCAAATGCTACTTTTCCTTACTTTGGTTGAAGAATAAGATATGAAGAAATTATTTTTGTAATTTGTCTATTAAACAACTTCTAATTTCAAGGCTTCTTCTATTTTTCTGAGATGAGTGGAATGCCTGGAAAACCTATAGTGCTTTTTTATAATCTTAATGATTCTGTCATGTTTGCATTACATTATGATTGTGGGGTTTGAGTATTTCATGATTTGTAATTAGCAGTAGGTAAAAATATTGAAATCTGGATTAAATGTTTTACCTACTAATTAGTGAGGTTAAACTCATAATTTTACTTGCTCTAAGACCTTTTGGTGTTTGAAAGCAATTTTACTGTTCTTTGAAATCAAGGCTGAAGTGTTGGAAGTTACTTATGGATAATGCCACACCTGTGTCTATAATGCCCTTTCCCTTTTTAATCTATTTGTAAAATTTCAAATAGACTCCTTTCTGAAGTCAGAACTGTTACTCAGATTTATTTATTAATAAATAAAGGTGGCTCTCTTTTTTGCATTTTTTTAAAGTTTATTTTGAAAGAGAGACAGCATGAGTGGGGGAGGGGCAGAGAGCACATCCTAAGTATGCTCCTTAATGCCAGTGCAGAGCCCCACATGAGGCTCAAACTCACGAAACCGTGAGGTCATAACCTGAGCTGAAACCAAGAGTTGGATGCTTAACTGACTGAGCCACCCAGGTGCCTTTTTACTCTTTTGTAAAGTTGAAGACCACCAGCTCTTTCTAGGAACAGGACACCTCTATTTTCAATTCTAATACAAGGACCATAACCTTGGAAATATATTCTAGCCATAGCTTCACCATGTTTACATATACATAGTTGTGTAGCATTCTCGTTTTTAAGTAGTTCTTTGTTGTTGTCTCTTTCCTTTTTGGAAAAAATTGGTTTAGTCTCCCTATACTTTGACATCCTCATCTATAACATGAGGTTAATAGGGGCATCTGGGTGGTGCAGTCGGTTAAGTGTCTGACTCTTGAGCTCAGCTCAGGTCATGATCTCACAGTTTGTAAGTTTGAGCCCTGCATTGGGCTCTGCTGATGGATCAGAGCCTGCTAGGGATTCTGTCTCTCTCTCTCTTTGCCCTTCCCCATCTCATGTGTGCTCTCTCTCTCTCACTTTTTCTTTCTTTCTTTCTTTCTTTTTAATTTTTAAATGTTTGTTTTTGAGAGAGACAGAGGCGTGAGCAGGGGAGGGGTGGAGAGAGAGGGAGACAGTCTGAAGCAGGCTGCAGACTCTGAGCTGTCAGTACGGAGCGTAATATGGGGCTTGAACCCATAAACCATGAGATCATGACCTGAGCTGAAGTTCGAACGCTCAACTGACTGGGCCATCCTGGTGCCCCTCTCTTTCAAAATAAATAAACTTAAAAAATATGAGATTAACAGATAAAGGTGCTTGAGTTTAGTGAACTATGTATTGGACTCTCACTAGTGTTTCTTTTATTAAGAGCAGTAGAATTTATAAATAACATTCTTCCTGTTTCTCATATTAAACAGATGATTTAAACAAATGCTTAAATTTAAACATTTAAACATTTAAATAGGTGGTTAGAAAAATTAAATAACTTGAAAACCACTTAAAATGGAAAATGGGGGCGCCTGGGTGGCTTAGTTGGTTAAACGTCCGACTTTCGCTTAGGTCATGATCTCACGGTTCGTGGGTTCAAGCCCCGCGTCGGGCTCTGTGCTGACTGCCAGCTCAGAGCCTGGAGCCTGTTTCAGTCTGTGAGTCCCTCTCTCTCTGACCCTCCCCTGCTCATGATGTCTCTCTTTCTCTCTCCTAGAAATAAATAAAAAACATAAAAAAAAAATAAAATGGAAAATGGTGTATAAGTGATAATGGAGTACATTTTGTGGCAGCAGAGAAATTTTCATTCAATTTAAACCTGTAGGATTAAAAGTTGGTAGCTTTTTTTTTAAACTTTATTTATTTATTTTGAAGTGGGGGAGAGAGAATGAGTAGAGCTGGGGTAGAGAGAGAGACAGAGAATATGAGAATCCCAAGTAGGCTTCACACTGGCAGTAGCAGAACCCAGTGCAGGGGTTGAACTCATGAACTGTGAGATTGTGACGTGACTGAAGTTGGTTGCTTAACTGGCTGAGCCACTCAGCCACCCCAAAGTTGATAGTTTTTAATGATATTAAATTGTATCTGACCACAAGGTGTGGACTTACGTGGTTCTCTGTTGTACCTGTAGCCATTTAGGTCCGTTAAGTATAGGGTGTGAAGGATGCTGCAGTCATGTCATTGATTTCATAAGGGTTTGGTTGCCATAGCCTATAAAATTAAGCCTGCCAGATAAATGCTAAGTGAAAGGAACACCATTGGCATATGGATGAACTAGGAGAAGGAATGAAGGAATCAACCAGATGTTTCTACAGTCATTTTACTGGCTAGTACAATTTTTTTTTATTCTGATATTACTAGTAAAATAATTGTTGTTAGCTGAAGGCTTTAAAAAACGGTAGCTGCACGTTTAATGTAAGGTAACAATGAAATGGACAGATGTTGGGGCACCTGGGTGGCTCAGTCAGTTAAGTGTCAACTCCTGATTTCTGCTCAGGTCATTATCTCATAATTCGTCATGAGATACAACGTTGAGAGTCCTACGTTGGACTCTGTGCTGAGCATTCTCTCCCTCTCTCTGTCCTTTCCCTGCTCGCTTGCGTGTACTTGTGCTCTCTCAAAAGAAATAGACATTTTTAAAAAGGACAGATTTTTAGATACATACAGATCATATATATTATACCCCTTCTCCCATTTTTGTACCAAATTGGTTTCAGAACTTGGAATAATTTCTACAAGCTGATATGTCAGTAAATGGAGTATTATGCCCACCTTTTAGTCAAAAATGCCAAATTCTTTCCATGTGTAATTATGTTGTTAAAGTGTTGTTTGTTTAACTTCTGATTATAGAAGAAAGATTTGCTTTACTTTCAGAGGTTTTTCTAAAATCTTTTAAACTTTTTAACTGAAATAATTTTAGATTTAAATCAAAGAAGCAAAATTTGAATAAAGAGTTTTATTAACTAATTTCCCTTAATGTTAACATTTTATATAATCATAGTACAATGATCAAAACCAAGAAATTTGCATTTATAAGCTATCCTTTTTCTGGTCTGAGATCCAGTTCTGGATTCCATCTTGCATTTAGGTTTTTATTATATCTTTTTAGTCTTTTTCCATCTATTAAATTCTCTGGTCTTTTTTATCTTGTCACTTTTGAAGACTACTTGTCAGGTATTTTTTTAGACTGTCCCTCAGTTGGGTTTGTCTGATATTTACTCATGATTAGTATGTCTTAGCGCCTGATCATGTTAACTGTAATTAAGGTTAAGGTGGTATCTGCCAGGTTTCTCCACTGTAAGGTTACTGTTTTTCCTTTGTAATTAATAATAGATGTAATATTTCCTTAGTAATGTAATCATTACATTACTTGTGGGGAGGTACTTTGAAACTGCGGATATCTTGCATCAGTCCTATGTTTCACAGGCTAAATTTGGCATCTATCAGTATTTCTTGCTGGCAGCCATTACTACTACTATGTTTTCTTAATGATGATTTTGTTTCTTCTGTATTTATTAATTGGATTTCTTTTTTTTTTCTTCTAATATTTGTCTGTTTTTGAGAGAGAGTGAGCGAGTGAGCAAGTGAGGGGTAGAGACAGACAGAGAATCCCAAGCCGCCTCTGAGCTGTCAGCGCAGAGTCCAACATGGGGCTCAAACTCATGAACTGTGAGATCATAACCCAAGCCAAGATGAAGAGTTGGATTCTTAACTAACTGGATTTCTGTTAAGAAAGAACTGTCCTTTTCCCTCCATTTATTTAATTATTTATTTACATGGATTTATGGATATTTATTTTACTGTATGGGTTAAAATTTAATATTTTTGTTGCTCAAATCATTCTAGCTTTGATTATTGGGAATACTTTGAAAGTTGCTCCTGTGTTCTTTCTACGGTGCCCCCATCATTTTGTGATCTGATTTACTTTCTTGCACCAGAAGATGTTTTAGGTGCATCTCCTATTTTTCCTCTTTATACCAGCCCCCCCAAGTCTTAGTCATTTCTCCAAGAAAAGCATCTCATTTTAGTAGAGAATGGTATCTAGAAACCAAGATCTGAGTGTCAGCAGGGCTCAGTAAAATTGGGGTGCCATTGTTTCTAGGTTCTCTCTGTAGATAGAGCTAGCAAGTAGATGTATGGCAATGTACCTACATATATTTTTATTTCCTTAGCTATCCATCTATAGAAACTGAAAACCATGACCATTCATTCTAGACTCTTTTTCCCCTTTGCCTTTTCCCCTGTTACTTTCTTCTTCAAAGGTGAGAAACTTGGTTGTATACACAGTATATTTACTTATGTGTTCAGTTGTAGCGTACGCGCACGCGTGCACACACACACACACACAAGGAGTTTCAGAATAACTAACCTATTTCCCTGTGAGAGACATATTTAATATTTGTATATTTGTCTTTAGCTTTACAGTGCACAGTCAAACCTATTTTCCAAAATTACTTAGGGTAGTTCTCGTTTTCCCTATTTCTGTGTCGGTATGTTTTTCATTTGTAATGAAATTGGGAGAAATTAGGTGTATTTATTTATTTTTTATTAATATTTTTTCTTTTACAGTTTATTGTCAAATTGGTTTCCATGTAACACCCAGTGCTCATCCCCACAAGTGCCCTCTTCCGTGCCCATCACCCCCTTCTCCTCTCCTCCTCCCCCATCAGCCCTCAGTTTGTTCTCAGTATTCAAGAGTTTCTCATGGTTTGCTGCCCTCCCTCTCCTCAACTATTTTTCCCCCTTTCCCTCCCCCATGGTCTTCTGTTAAGTTTTTCCTGTTCTACTTATGAGTGAAAACATGTGGTATTTGTCTTTCTCAGCCGAACTTACTTCACTTAGCATAACACCCTCGAGTTTCATCCACGCTGTTATGAATGGTCAGATTTCATTCTTATTGCCATGTAGTATTCCATTGTATAGATAAACCACATCTTCTTGATGCATTCATCAGTTGATGGACATTTAGGCTCTTTTCCATGCTTTGGCTATTGTTGAGAGTGCCGCTGTGAACATTGGGGTATATGTGCCCCTATGCATCAGCACTCCTGTATACCTTTGGTAAATTCCTAGTAGTGCTATTGCTGGGTCATAACGGAGTTCTATTAATTTTTTGAGGAACCTCCACACTGTTTTCCAGAGGGGCTGCACCAGTTTACATTCCCACCAGCAGTGTAGGAGGATGCCTGTTTCTCCACATCCTCGCCAGCATCTGTAGCCTCCTGATGTGTTCATTTTAGCCATCTGACCGGCGTGAAGTGGTATCTCAGTGTGGTTTTGATTTGTATTTCCCTGATGAGGAGGGATGCTGAGCATCGTTTCATGGGTCTGTTGGCCATCTGGATGTCCTCGTTGGAGAAGTGTCTGTTCATGTCTTCTACCCATTTCTTCACTGGGTTATTTGTTTTTCAGGTGTGGAGTTTGGTGAGTTCCTTACAGATTTTGGATACTAGCCCTTTACCTGATATGTCATTAAAAAATTTTTTTAATGTCTTTATTTTATTTTGAGAGACAGAGAGTAAGCGGGGGAGGGGCAGAGAGAGAGGGAGACACAATCTGAAGCAGGCTCTAGCCTCTGAGCTGTCAGCACAGACCCCGACGAGAGGCTCCAACCCATGGACTGTGAGATCATGACCTGAGCCTAGTCAGATGCTTCACCGACTGAGCCACCCAGGCGTCCTTGATATGTCATTTGCAACTATCTTTTCCCATTCTGTTTGTTGCCTAGTAGTTTCATGGATTGTTTCCTTTGCCGTGCAGAAGCTTTTAATCTTGATGAGGTCCCAGTAGTTCATTTTTGCTCTTGATTCCCTTGCCTTTGGGGATGTGTCAAGTAAGAAGTTGCTGTGGCTGAGGTCAAGGAGGTTGTTTCCTCCTATCTCCTCTAGGGTTTTGATAGTTTCCTGTCTCATTCAGGTCTTTCATCCATTTTGAGTTTATTTTTGTGTATGGTGTAAGAAAGTGGTCTAGTTTCATTCTTCTGCATGTTGCTGTCCAGTTCTCCCAGCACCATCTGTTAAAGAGGCTGTCTTTTATCCATTGGATACTCTTTACTGCTTTGTCAAAGATTAATTGGCCATACATTTGTGGATCCAATTCTGGGTTCTGTATTGTATTCCATTGGTCTATTTGTTTGTTTTTGTGCTAATTAGGTGTATTTATTAACTGTTTGCATTTTATTTTAGGATCTTCCCACATCATGTTTGATTTAGTTTCTTAAATCTTTTTGAAGTAAATGGTGACCCTATCCCTCCTCCATTTTTCTGTAGTGAAGATCTGTTCTTACAAGGATCGGATTTGCTTAGAGTTAGGTACAGCTGACATTGTTTTGGCTGAAAGCAATTCAGTTGAAAGGAGCTGTACTTTGGTGATCATTCTCTTGGGCTCACTCACCTGATTCCTTAGTTACAGCTTTCATTTCTGTATCTTCTCCACTTTGGAATTTATTCCATCTGTGGTCCCATAAGTGCTTGAAATCAGCCTCTAACTAAATCTATGTTCTGGATGCATAGTTTTAGACCCAAAGTTAGCTACTGACTAGAGTAAATTAAAATATTTGCAGATCCTGTCATTTATACATTTTTATTTTTGAGATATAATTTGTATATCATAAAATTTGCCATTTTGAAGTGCATATAGTTCAGTGGTTTTCAGTATATTCACAAAGTTATGGATCAGTTGAATTCCAGAACATTCCTGTCACCCTAAGAAGAAACTCCTTACCGGGCTCTGACAACTGCTAATTGCCTTTTTGTCTCTCTGGAGTTGCCTATTCTCGATACTTGATGTAAATGGAATCATATATGTGACCTTTTTTGTCTGACTTCTTTCACTTCAGTATATTTTCAACATTCAGCCATGTTATAAAATGTATCATTTTTCTTTCTTTTTTTTTTTGGTCAAATACTATTGCATTGTATGGATATACCACATTTTGTTTATCCGTTAATCACTTGATGGACATTGGGTTGTTTCTGTTTTTTGGGTATTGTAAATAATATTGCTGTGACCATTCATGTGCAAGTTTTTTTGTGAATATATGTCTCATTGTTTTTTTAGGTCATTTTTTTTAATGCTTATTTTTGAAAGAGAGAGCATGCATGTAACAGTGGGGCAGGGGCTGAGGAACTGAAGCAGGCTCTGTACTGACAGCAGCAAGCCTGATATGGGGCTTGAACCCACGAATCAGGAGATCCTGGCCTGAGCTGAAGTTGGCTGCTCAACTGACCGAGCCACCCAGGCATTCTATTTCAATTCTTTTGGGTGTATTCTTACAGTGGAAATGTTAGTTACATGGTAATTCTATATTTAATTTATTGAGGAGCCCCCACGGAGGCTGTACCGTTTTTTCATTACCACCAGCAATGTATGAGAGTTCCACTTAATTTCTCCATATCCTTTCCAACATTTGTTAGTTTCTATTTTTCTTTCTTTTTTTCTTTCTCTTTTTCTTTCTTCCATAGTTATTCAGAGGGGTATGAAATGGTATGTTCTGGTATTAATTTGTATTTTCCTAATGATTGATGATATCAAGATTCTTTTTTTTATTGTTTTTATTTCTGAGAGAGAGAGAGACAGTGTGAGCAGGGGAGGGTCAGAGAGAGAGGGAGACACAGAATCTGAAGCTTCAGCTCAGGCTTCAGGCTCTGAGCTAGCAGTCAGCACAGAGCCCAGTGTGGGGCTTGAACCCATGAACCGTGAGATCATGACCTGAGGCGAAGTCGGACACTTAACCGACTGAGCCACCCAGGCACCCCTCAAGATTCTTTTCAAGTTCTTATTGGCTACTTGGATATCTTTGGAGAAATGTTTATTGAAACCTTTTGTCCATTTTGTAATTTTGTTATTCGGTTTTTTTATTGTCTAGTTTACAACTAGAGGGGCACCTGGGTGGCTCAGTCTGTTAAGCGTCCAACTTTGGCTCAGGTCACGATTTCAAGGTTTGTGAGTTTGAGCCCCACGTTGGGCTCTGTGCTGACAGCTCAGAGCCTGGAGCATGCTTCAGATTCTGTGTCTCCCCCTCTCTCCGCCCCTCCCCTGCTCATGCTCTGTTTCTCTCTGTCTCTCAATAATAAATGAACATTGAAAATTTTTAAAAAATGTACTTCATATTCTGGGTACTAGATAGGAGAATATATCTTTTTTTTTTCAAGTTGTATTTTTATTTAAGTAATCTCTGCACCCTATTTAGAGCTTGAACTCATGACCCTGAGATCCAGAGTCGTGAGTCGGATGCTCTCTGACTGAGCCAGCCAGGCCTTCCGCATTGGAATATATCTTCTACCTGTACTTGAACAAGCAGACAAAGAAATTTGTGCATGGGTGTTCACTGCAGTGTTTATAATACCCTTATCAGATGCATGATTTGCAAATATTTCTCTCATTCTCCAACTTTTCATTTTTTTTTTTTGAATTTTAAATCTCTTTTCATTTAATGGTGTCTTTTGCAGTTCAAACTTTTAAAATGAAGAATAGTTTTTCTATATGAAGTATAGTTTTTCTATTTTTTTAAGTTTGTGCTTTAGATGTTATATTTAAGAAACCACTACCTGATTTGAGATGACAAAGATCTGTGTTTTGTCCTAAGAATTTTACAGTCTAGCTTTCACATTTGATCCATTTTGAGTTAATATTTGTATATGGTATGAGGTCACCAATTTTATTCCTTTTTTTTTTTTTTAATGTTTGTTTATTTTTGAGCCGGAGAGAGTCAGAGTGTGAGTGGGGAAGGGGCGGAAAGAGAAGGAGACACAGAATTTGAAGCAGGCTCCTGGCTCTGAGCTGTCTGCATAGAGCCTGATGCGGGGCTTGAACCCACAGTCCATCAGATCCTGACCTGAGCCAAAGTCAAATGCTTAACTGAGCCATACAGGTGCTCCCAACTTTATTCTTTTGCATGAAATATCCAGGTATTACAGCACCATTTCTCCAGTGGATTGTCTTTGCACTCTTGTTTTCTTGTTTTGTTTTTGTGGGATTTTTTTTTTTGGCACTCTTGTTGAAAATTGACCATAGATACATGGGTTTATTCCTAGACTCTCAGTTCTGTTCTATTGGTGTATATGTCATGATGCCAATACCACACTGGATAACTGGCTTTTATAGTAGGTTTTGAAACTGGGGAGTGTGAGTCTACCAAATTTGTCCTTTTTCACTTTTTGTTCATTTTGAGTCCTTTGCATTTTCATATGCATTTTAGAATTTGAATTTAGAATTGGCTTTCTCATTTCTGTAAAAAAAGGCAGTTGGAATTTTCATAGACATTGCATTGAAATAATTGTACTTTACTTTGAGAATTTAGTATTTCTTTATTTTTTTAATCTTTTATTCATTTCTGAGAGAGAGAGAGAGAGTGAGCAGGGGAGGTGGAGAGAGAGAGGGAGACATAGAATGCGAAACAGGCTCCAGGCTGGCTGTCAGCCCAGAGCCCGACATAGGGCTTGAACCCATGAACCGTGAGATCATGACCTGAGCCGAAGTCGGACGCTTAACGAACTGAGCCACCAGGCTCCCCGAGAATTTAATATTTCTACATAGGTACAAGCATAAGATCTTTTGAACATTCGAATGTCTGTTTATTCTAGGTAACAGTACAAAAGGGTTTTAAAAGCTGGAATTAGTCTTATTTTATTACTCCCTTCTTTGCTCTTGTTCTCAGAGAGTAACTTAGTGGAGGGAAAGATATATTATTTAATAAATAGTATAGAGACATTTAGTTAACCTTTAGGATAAAATGTAAAGCTGGAAGAAGAAAGGCTTTTTAGAAAACTAAAATAAATTACAAAACCATAATAAAAAATGTAAATACATGATCATATGCATTTTTAAAAAGACAGTAAAAAATAGATGCAAACCAATGATAAAAACATGTGGAACAAATGACAGAAGCTACTTTCCTACAGACGGTTCTTTAAAACTATACAAAATAGGCAATTACTTGGGGAACATAGCCAAGAAAAGGGACGTGAACATGTGTTTCATAGAGAAAGATTGCAGATGGCCAAAAGAAATATGAAGAAATGCTTGACCTCAGTAATGAAGAAATGTTAATTTAAGTAAGCATTTTCTGCTCATCAACCTGGCAAAAATTAAAAAATATGATGATGCTTACTCCTAGCTAGGTTGCAGAGAAAATAAAGCTCTTGACTATTGTTAGGAGTTCATTTGACAGTCCTTTTGGAGAGCAATTTAGCAAAAGTTGCTAGAATAAAAAATACACCCAACAGTTCTATGTGCAGAAATGTATCTTGTACCTGTACTTGCATAAACATACAAAGAGATTTCTGCAAAGTTGTTTATTACAGCAACATTTATAAAAACAAGATGGGAGTAACCCTGATGTCTCTCATCAAAAGGACTAGTTAAATAGGGCTTAATTACCATATAATGAAATGCATTGTGAGCCATTAAAAAAATGAGACCCCCCGATTTCAAAGTTCTTCAAAACTATAGTAATTAAAACAGTATGATAGTGGCCTGAAAACAGACACATAGATCAATGAAATAGCCCAGAAATAAAATGCATGTTTATATGGTCAATTAATCAACAAAGGAGGCAAGAATATGTGGGAGAAAAGACAGTCTTTTCAATTAAGTGGTGTTGGGAAAACTGGGCAATTACATGCAAAAGAATGAAACTGGACTACTATCTCATACTGCATATACAAAAATAAATTCAAAATGGATGGAAGACTTGATTGTAAAACCTGAAACCATAAAACTCTTAGAAGAAAACATACAGAGGGGCGCCTGGGTGGCTTAGTCGGTTAGGTGACTGACTTTCGCTTGGGTCATGATCTCGCGGTTCGTGGGTTCGAGCCCCGCGTCGGGCTCTGTGCTGACTGCCAGCTCAGAGCCTGGAGCCTGTTTCAGAGTCTGCGTCTCCCTCTCTCCCTGACCCTTCCCTGCTCACGCTGTCTCTCTCTCTCTCCTAGAAATAAATAAAAATATTTAAAAAAAAAAAAAAAAAAGAAAACATACAGAACAAGATTTTGGACATTGGGTCTTAGTATCTTTTGGATTAATCTCCTCAGGCAGGGGAAACAAAAGCTAAAGTATACATGTGGGATTACATCAAACTAAAAAGTTTTTGCGCAGTGGAGAAAACGAACAAAACAAAAAAGCAATCTACTGAATAGGAGTAGATACTTGCAAATCATACTTCTATTACGGGGTTAGTATCCAAAATATATAAAGAACTTACAGGGGCATGTGGGTGGCTCAGTCAGTTAAGCATCCGACTTTGGCTAAATACTTTAGCTAAATACTTGTAACCTACCTGTAGAAAATAGCTGATAGTATATACAGAAACAGCCAACATTACTTGTAAGCAGTTGGATTGCAGAGATGGGCTTATTACATTAAACTTTCTTATTACTTGACTCCAAAAACAATGAGCAGGATTTCATTTTTTAAAAATCATTAAACATGACTAGTCTAATTAAAAAATGTACAGGGCACCTGGGTGGTTCAAGTCAGTTAGGCATCCAACTTGGGCCCAGGTCATGATACCAAGATTCTTGGGTTCAAGCGCACGTTGGGCCCTGTGGAGACCAACAGCTCAGAACCTGGAGACTGCTTTGGTTTCTGTGTCTCCCTCTCTACCCCTCCCCAGCTTAAGCTCTGTCACTCTCAAAAAAAATAAGCATTTATATGTATGTGTGTGTATATATATATACATATAAATATATAAAAAGAAATACATATAAATATATATATGTATGCTATTTATGAATAAGAGATTTGTTTTTTTTCTGTCAAATTGAGTACTTTTTGTGTGATTTCTGTTGGCTTCCAGCGGTAGATGCATTTTTGAAATTTTTATTGCTCTAGTGAAAATGGATTAGAATTATTAGCCCTTGGGTACAAATGTTTAATAGCATTAAAACCTGTTTCATTTCCATGCATTATAAGTATGGAAGAGAAATATGATTTATGATTGTGATTTGGGAATGTACTGGTTTTTAATTTGTCAAATGAGGAGTACTTAAGTGCTGATCTACATTGGAGCCTGGTTGTGTTATTGTTGTTTTGAGTCCATGTTCTGGAATTTACAGTTCAGTGTGGAAAGTAACCGTTTTACAGTATCTCACTGGACACAGCTCAAAGTGTAGTTGGATTGTATAGTACTCTGGGGCCATTACTTGGTCTAAAAGCTGTACTTCTCATAATTCATTTTAAGATGATGTTTATCTTTTCAGCAGTAGAATTACACTGAGAATAATTTTATAGCTCTTTAAGTGGTGTATGAGGTCAACCCAACGTGGGTAATTTTCTGAATTGTTATGTTAAGAGTCTTAGCATCTGGAACTTTTAGTAGTTGTATTTTGAGTTTTGGTTTTTACATCTGTCTCTAATAAAGTATACATGTGCTTTTGTAAATGTGAAGGTAGTGGTATATGGCCTCTACTCATTGGTTCAGCCTGATAAACCTCATTTGAATTATGAAGCAAGGTTGCTCCTTTTCTCTAGCTTTTAAGTTGATGTCATCTTTAATAAGCATGCTACTTAGGTGTTTGAACTTCTGATAAAATTTTAAACAGGATAGAGCCTTGTGGCACATATGTACTGAGTTATTAATATTTTTGGCTCACCTGGCCAGAAATCTGCCTATGTATGTAGTTTTCCTATGTGGTTTTGTTTGTGTCCTGTGACACAATTTATAAAATGTTTTGTTGGTGTTAGAAGACTGCACAATCTTATATTCCTCCTTTGTGAGAAATTCTTAGACACAGATTAGTTTTAAATGGCCGCTATTTTCTTCTTTTCACAATTTCCAAAAATCATCTACAGTATCCAAGAGTCTTTGGGGTGTGAGGGGCAAAGGGAATGAGAGAATCTTCTTTGTACCAAGATTGTTTTTGTTTAAAAAGAAGCTTTTAGATTTTTTTTAAAGAAAAAAACAGCTTTACAAGAGATATGGATTCAGAGACCATACAATTCTTGCTTTTAAAATATACAGTTCAGTGGTTTTTGGTATTTTACATTAATTTTTAAGAATTATAAAATATATTTAATAAATTTTTAAATTATTTAAACTAAAATAAAATTTGCCATTTTAACTTCTTCTAGGTATATAATTCACTGTCATTAAGTACATTCACAGTGTTGTACAACCATCACCATTGCCTATATCCAATACTTGTCCTTCACCCCGGCTGAAAATTTGTAGTGGTTAAACACTGCCTCCTCATTCTCCAGTTTTCCCAACTTCTATTCTACTTTTCTGTCTCTATGAATTTGCCTATTCTGAGTTCATCATGTAAGTGGAGTCATATAGTATATTCGTGACCAGCTTATTTCATTTAGCATAATGTTCTCAGAGTTCATCCATATTACAGCATAATTTAGAATTTACTTCCTTTTTTAAGGATGCCTGATAAGTAGGGACTTCTGTCACATTGCTGTTTATTTTTGATATGCCATCTGGCTTTTTTTGTCCTTCATTTCTTGCATTATTGCCTTTTGTGCTTAGTGTTTTTTTTTTTTTTTTTGTAGTGAAATACTTAAGGTCCTATCTCATTGACTTTTGTGAGTATTCTAGTTATTTTCTTTGTGGTTATTGTGAGGATTGCATTTAGCAACCTAAAGTTATAACACTAATTTGTATTTATACCAATTTCACTTTATTAGCATACACAAACTCTGCTTGTTTACATCTCCACCCTCTTTTCCATTTATGATGTTCCCAATGTACAGTTTATACAGTGTATATCCAAAAACATAATTAAAAAAATATAGTAATGTCTTAGTCATGAAGGAAACAAAATATAGAATTATAAACCAAGGTTACAATAATACTAGTTTTTAGACTAACAATTATTTATTAGATTCTTAAATCATGTGGAAAACAAAAAATGGAATTACAAACTAAAGTTACAGTAATACTGATTCTTATAAATGCTTATGTATTTGCCTTTACTGAGATTTTTATTTCTTCATGTTACTGTTTAGTGTCATTTTATTTCAATTTGCAGGTCATTCTTTAACATTTCTTGCAGGGGAGGTCTAGTGGTAATGAACTCCTTCAACTTTGGTTTATCTGGAAGTACCTTAATTTCTCCTTCACTTTTGTTAGATACAGGGTTTTTGGTTGAGGTAGGTTTGTTTGTGTTTATTTATGACTTTAAATATGTTGGTCCACTCCTTTCTGGCCTCTAAAGTTTCTGATGAGAAATGTGATTATCCTGTTGATGGTTCCTTTTATATTTTTTCACTGCTTTCAAGATTTTCTCTGTTTTTGGTTTTTTTTTAATATGTGTCTCTGGGTGGATCTCTTTGAGTTCATTATACTTGGAATTCATTGAACTTTTTGGATGTTTACATTTATGTTTCATCAAATATATTTGGGAAGCTTTTGGCCATTATGTTTTCAGATATTCTCTCTGTCCCTTTCTCGATTGTTCTTCTGGGACTCACATAATGTGTATATTGGTCTTCTTAATGGTGTCCCTTTATTGATGGTATCCCTTGGGTCCTTTATGCTCTGTTCACTTTTCTACAATCTTTTTTCTTTCTGTTTCTCAGATTCTAAATTTTCATTGTCATATCTTCAAGGTCACTGTTTCTATCTTCTTCCCACTCAAATCAGTCCTTTAGTCCCTCTAGTGAATTTTTTATTTCAGTTATTGTACTTCTCAGCTCCAGAATTTGTTTCCGGTTTCTTTTTAGGTTTTCTATCTCCTTTCTGTTCATACATTATTTTCTTGACTTGTCCACATATTAAAGTTTTTTGAGCATCTTTAAGATCATTGTTTTAAAGTCTTCGTTTAGGGGTTCCTGAGTGGCTCAGTCTGTTTAGTGTCTGACTCCTGATTTTGACTCAGGTCATGATCTCATGGTTTGTGAGATTGAGCCCTGTGATGGCCTGCTTGGGATTCTTTCTCTCACTCTCTCTCTCTCTGCCCCTTCCTGCTTGTGCTCTCTCTCCCTCTCAAATAAATAAACATTAAAAAAAAAGTCTCTAATAGGTCTACTATCAAGTCTTATTTTTTTAAGTTTATTTATTTTGAGAGAGAGAGAGAGAGAGCGCAAGTGGGAGAAGGGCAGAGAGAAGGAGAGACAAAATCCCAAATAGGCTCCACACCATCAGCACTGAGCCCAGTGCTGGGCTTGAAAGTCACAAGCTGTGACATGACCTGAGCCAAGATTAAGAGTCTATCACTTAACCAAAAGCACCTCCCAAGCGCCCCATCCATCAGATCTTTTTTAGGGACATTTTTCTGTTTATTTTTTTCCTTTGAATGGGCCATACTTTTTTTCTGTTTCTTTGTATATCTTGTGATTTTTTTTTTGGTTGAAAACGGGACATGTGACTCTAGTAATGTAGTAACTCTGGAAATCAGATTCTACCTCTTCATACATGTTTGTTTGTTTTTAAGTTATTGTAGGCTATTTTTGTGCCAGTGATCAGTCTGCGGTGTAAACTTAATTTCTTCATGTAAATCTTACATCATTTCTAAGCCCGTGCATTTTCCGGGGCATTCACAGTGACTTTTAATTTCTTCCATATATGTGGTTGCTTTTAAATGTCCTAGTCTTTAGTGTGTTGCTCTCAAAAGGGAAAAGGAGAAAAATTAATGGGGGAAAAGAATGGTTGCTGGAGCTTTAAATCCTCTGGAATTCACTTCAGCTGGATGGTGAGAGGTTTGCAACGATGTGGAGAGGTGGAACAGCAGTGGTTGGCCACCTATTGGCACCTCTGTGATCATAAGTAGCAGTCAGTGATCATAGTACAGAGTTTCCAATATTTGGATGACAGGTGCTTTTTGCTTAGCCTGGTTTCCATAAGTTATGTGCAGGCCCCCCAGGAATATGTGCATAGCTGGCTGCCAGAGGTTGGGGTATGAGGGAGAGGCATATTGTATGTCTGTGTGCATGCATGTGTGTGTTTGTGTAAGGGTGTGGTTGGGTAGCTGCTTTGTGCTATGAGCTGAAATGGACTGAAATTAATTGCAGTTTGCCATCCAACCCTTCTGGAAGTGTGAGCCTTCCACGTTGTGAGCATTCTAAAATAGTTACATCAGACAGATTTTGCCAGTATAATGGTTATCTGGGTGGGGAGATAGATTCCTGGTGCTTTCTACTCCACCATCCATCTTCCTAGCACCCCTGCTGTTCAATTTTAAATCGTTTCACCATAGTGAAATTAGTCCTGCAAAGTTGATTTACTTTGGAATTTGTGGGCTCTCTGATTAATTTAAATATAGTATAGTCATTAAGAAAGAGAGTTTTTGTGTGTCTGGCTGGCTCCATCAGCAGAGCATGTGACTCTTGATCTTTGGGATTGTGAGTTCAAGCCTCACCTGGGTGTAGAGCTTACTTTAAAAAAAAAAAAAAGGTTTTTAAGGTAGATACTGGTTTAGTTCCAGGCTATACTGCTTACTAATTTTGTTCGTTTCTCTTTATCTTGGGCAAAGTACTTCTTCAACCTTTAGTTTCCTTATTTATAAGATAGGAAAAATAATAATACCGTTTTTAAAGACCTTTCTAAGGACTGCATGAAGTAATAGAAGTAAAGTACTTAACATCACTACTGGTGCTTAGCAAGAATAGTGTAGCTCTCCATCTTCCTCTTACTACTAATAGTCCATTTCCTGTTATGCTTCCTCAAAATACTGTGATAACATATACTACTAGTATGCTGAATCTAGATCTTTAGATTAAAAAAAATTTTTTTTAATGTTTTTTATTTTTGTGTTTGAGAAAGAGAGTGAGTGCAAGTAGGGGAGAGTCAGAGAGGGAGACTGAGGATCCAAAGCAGGCTCCATGCTGACAGCAGAGAGCCTGATGTAGGGCTCGAACTCATGAACGGTAAGATCATGACCTGAGCTGGGGTCAAATGCTAAACTGAACTACTCACGTGCCCCTAGACTTTATTGTAACTCAAAGTTTCAAAATGACAAAAATACCGTGTTTTTTTGCAGATCTTTTAAAAACAAATAACTCATCTTTTTGAATGAAAATGCCCTGTGAAAGTTTCATAGTTAGATATTTTCGTTATTTACACTTCAGGGCTAAAGCCATGTAATTTTATGATTAAAATGTTATTCAAATTATTATTCATGCCAAATTACTTTTGACCACTTGGGGTTTAATAGCATCATTTTTCAGTATTTTTGATTTTAAGTTAAGAGAATTGGAAATTAAAGCAAGGAATTAAAAATATGCATGTGAGGGGTGCCTGGGTGGCTTAGTCGGTTAAGCGTCCGACTTTCGCTTAGGTCATGGTCTCACGGTTCGTGGGTTCGACCCCCGCATCAGGCTCTGTGCTGACTGCCAGCTCAGAGCCTGGAGCCTGTTTCAGTCTGTGACTCCCTCTCTCTCTGACCCTCCCCTGCTCACTCTGTCTCTCTCCCTCTCCTAGAAATAAATAAATAAATATTAAAAAAAAATGCATGTGAGTTACTGATGAAGTGATAAAAATTACCTGGTATGCAGATAGATGCTGAGAAATAAATAGCTTGCTGGACTAAAGTGACTTCAGATTGTCCTTTTCCCTTCTACTTGTGTTCTTCATGAGAACATGTATTTCAATAGAAAGAAACCTAATTATTCATGAGCAAGTATCAGAACCATACAAACATTCTGCAGTTATATATAATGCAGAGCAAATAGAGTACATATTTTTAATTGAATGCAGTTGGATCATTTCATCTTCCTTTGACTCGTTAGTTACTTTGGATGGCAGGAGAGTCCCCCCTCCCCCAATAGAGATCAAGAAAGAAGAGATGTAAGTATGAACTACTGGGATTAGTTAATTCTTAATTGTAGGAATGTACAGTTTTTCTATAGGAACATAGTGTTACTTGAAACAGTTAAGGAAGAAGTCTGTTAGCAAGTTGTTCATTTATCCTTTTATTTTTTTTATTTTAAATTTTTTAATGTTTTATTTATTTCTAGGAGAGAGAGAGAGAGAGGCGAGCAGGGGAGGGGCAGAGAGAGAGGGAGACACAGAGTCCGAAGCAGGCTCCAGGCTCTGAACTGGCAGTCAGCACAGAGCCTGACGCGGGGCTCGAACCCACGGACCGCGAGATCATGACCTAAGCGAAAGTCGGACGCTTAACCCACTAAGCCACCCAGGCGCCCCTCATTTATCCTTTTAATAGTTATCAAGAACCAAATATGTGCCAGACGTGGCCAGTGTTGGTTTGCACAACCCTTAGTTCTTGTAGCCATTGAGTTTACAGTGTAGTGGAGGGAAAATGATATGTTTGGGGGAGCTGTGATAGCTAAGTACTAGGGGGGTGGATAGCTCATGCAAAGTTTCAGGGAGATGTCACAAAAAGACTCACAAGGAATGAAGCCTGAATGATTGGTAAGGTATGGAGTGTGTGATCTGGACCCAGCTCCTCTTTTCTGTAGAGATGTTCTGCAGGCATTTCAGGCAGCAGGACCGAGTAGTAGATATTTTCTGACATAGGCCACTTAATAATAGTGTGTTTTTGGACTTCTTATTTTGCCATTTCTAAGGTTTTCTAAGTCAGTTCAGATCCAATAGTCACTAAATGAGTTAGATACCTTAATAATAGAGGATAAATCATCCTGTAATGTGAAAGATAGCATTATTAGGATATGTAAAGCAAACTTATTTGTGTCAAGTAGCAAAATATTTAATTATAGCTAATAGGATTCTTATGGCCTCCTATTATGTAACATTCATTTTAGAGATACTCATGGAGTGTATTTGAAGTGAGGTAGGAACTATGATTTCCTTGAGGGTTGGGCTGAGAATGTGATTGTAGTAGAGTTAATCAAGGCTTCGATTTGTGTATTTTTTTCCTTTGCTTTATGTATGACTTTGCAATACCAGTTTCTTTTGGCTTAGAGGTGAAACAGCTGGTACCAGTGAAGGCAGTGCAATGAATTAGATTGCCTGATTAGTAAAGTGGGAAACTGTTCGAATCTATGATGTCTAAGCTTTCTGTGTAATTTGACCCCTCAGTTCTTTTTATCTTTTTATTGTCTATATACCAATGTGGTGCATTCTTGCCTGTCCGCCTGTTCTTATTTATGTTGAGGATTGGTTTTTGTAAACATGATTTTTGTTAGTATGTACTGATCAGGAATTCATTTCCCTGATTGTGTCCTTAGAAGCAGCTAAGGTCCTGGGTAGAAGAAACAAATACATACTTGTAGTGTATTCTACAGAATTCTACAGCGGATTCTTCAGTGGATTCTACAGAAAAGAAACCTTAACTGCTCAGTGAAGGGCTTTTTTTTTTTAAGATTAAGACAGCAGATTAAAAATGTGAGCCCCCTTTGGATTGGTTTGTTCATTTTATATAAACTTTTAGTCTCACTTGGATTATATATTGGTTACAATTGTATTCAACAGACAACAGTTGGGAATAAATGCCAGTCTATTTCTGAGTCTTGCTTAAAGAGTATTGTGTGCTGAACATTAGAATGAAGGTCTTTGGCTTTTATTTTACTTGGACATTAAAAAAAAATCTAAACTAGAGAATGTGTAATATTGATTTTTCTTATTGCATTGTTGAAGAGCACAAACATTTTAAGGCACTTCAAGGACTTTACTCTTGAGGAAGTGTGTAGATTGAACTTCTTTTCAAGTTGTAAGTAATGTGCTAAATACAGGTAAACTTGGAAAGGGTCAGTGATCCCATTCTTCACTCCTGTGTTGTCATAATGGGATAAGAAATGAACTATATTTGCTGGAGAAAGTAGGGAGAACTAAGATTTCTGTCCAGTAGGGTGGAGGAGCTGCTAGAAGGGTGGCATAGGGCTGCCAGTATTGATGCCAGAGTTAAACATTGACTAAATGGCTCAGAAAAAAAGTCCAGGTGCCCCCATGTAAAACATTATTCAATGTATGGTGAACTAATAGGTAAAAAAGAAGGTTGTTGGAATTGTAACTGTTATATTTTTACTATTTTTACCATCTTTTTTTTTAACTTTTTAAAATGTTTATTAATTTTGAGAGAGAGAGACAGAGTGCCAGCAGGGAAAGGGCAGAGAGAGAGGGAGACACAGAATCTGAGGCAGGCTCCAGGCTCTGAGCTGTCAGCACAGAGTCCGACGTAGGGCTTGAACCCACGAGTGGTGAGATCATGACCTGAGCCGAAGTTGGATGCTCAACTGACTGAGTCACCCAGGTGCTTCCTCCCCCCCCCGCATTTTTTTCTTAAGGAAGTCCTTGGTATTCTGGTAAGCGTGAATTAATTAGCAGGCAAATATGGGAAATGAAAATGTCTACTTTGGGAAAGGGAGACAGTTATAATATGTGGGGTAAAAAAAGCTGAGACTGTGAGGATAGATTTAAAATACTAAATTGGAAGGAGTAGAGCTAGAGGAGGAACTACTGGGACTTGGATATAAACCACTGTTTCAGATTGTGCTTTCATTTTGGAGAACAACCTTTGCCTTTGCATTTTTTGCTCAGATCTAGGAATGCATGAAGAACGATCCCTCAACTTTAGGTTTTTAGATATTTGAAGATGCCAGAGTAGCCATAGAGTATGAATTCTGCATTACACGTTTCATCCACAGGCAGTCATAATTAGCCCTACCAGCAGTCTCTGTGGCATGCATAGCAGTGACCCTGATTTTGAAATATTTGTTAATAATATGTACCAGAGTCATAAACTAGATTCAGTTGATTAATTTTTAAATGTTACAACCTAATTCTTTAAATTGGAAAGGGCAGTACCAAAATAAAAAATTTAAGTGTTAGAGTTCAGTGGCATTAATTGCATTCACAGTGTTTGCAAGTATCAGCACTATTTCCAAAATTTTCCATCACTCCATGTAGAAACTTTGTAATCATTGAGCAGTAATTTCCCATTTCCTCCCTTATTCCTAGCCCCTAGTTACTACTAATATACTTCCTGCCTCTAATGAATTTTCCTTTTCTAAATATTTCATGTAAGTGGAATCATACAATATTTGCCCTTTTGCTTCTGGCTTATTTCACTTACCATAACGTTTTCAAGGTTCATCCGTATTCTTCTATATGTATCAGAACTGTATTTCTTTTTATGGCTGAATAGTAATCCATTGTATTTATCCATTTATTTGTGGGCGGACACATGGGTTAGCACCTTTTGGCTGTTGTGAATAAATAACACGGTAATGAATATCAGCATACCTGATATTATAAAATTACCTGTGATACCTTGCAGATACCTTCTTTAGTCCATCATCTCTCATGACTGTGTTTTCTGGCCTTGCAAGAAAGTTTCATCTTTAGGTAGTAAAATGTACTAATCCTTTCTCTTATTGTCCCTGTATTTTTGAATCATTCTTGAAGACTCAACAACATGTTCAAAGAGCTGCAATGCCCAGTTCCATGAACTGTGTGGTACTCAGTAATTAAGGATGTACTGACTAAAAATTATGCAAGGTAAACTTCAAAAAATAATTGACAAACATAACAATACAGAATCTTTAAGGAGAAAAGCAGTGTGTCACAGTTATAACTACAAAATTCAATGATGTGCCCCAACTTCACACAATATACAAATATTAACTCAAAATGGATCAACCACCTAAATATAAGATCTAGAACCATAAAACTCTTTATAAAAACCTCAGGAACAAATATTCCTGATCTTGGATTCTTGGCAGTGTATTATTAATATGACACCAATAACAAAAGCAACAAAAAGAAAAAATAAAGTGGACTTCTTCAAACTTAAAAAATGTTATGTATCAGAAAACATTAAGAGGTTAAAGTACAGTAACCTGGTAGAAAAACGATCAAAATACCTAAGGGATGATTCCCCCCAAAACATATAAAATGGCCTCTAAACTGGAAATGATTTCAGACTTGTAATTAAAAAAATGCAAATTTAAATACATTGAGATACCACTTTTCAGTTTTCAAATTGACAAAAATTAAAGTATAACAATCCATCCTCTTGGCTAGGCCGTGAGGAAACAGACACATACATTCCTGATGAGAGGGCACAACCCCTCCTGAGACTTGGGAGTATCCAGTGGAATCCTGCGTATCCATTTGCCATTTGGCCCATCAGTTTCCATTGTAGGAATTTTCCCTGAAGGTGCAACGCGAACAATATGAACGTCCATATGTAAAGTTATTTATGGATCATTGTTTGCAATTTCATACATAGGAGAGTGGTTGAATAAAATATGTTACATCCACATAACTGTACTCTGCAGCTCTGAAAGGAAAAAGATCTCTAAACCGATGGATCTCTAGGATATATTTTAGAGAAAAAGATCATTTATAGATTCTTAGTCTAAAGAAAAGAGGAAATAAAATCTACTCATAGCTGCTCATTTGTGCAAAAGGAACATAGGAAAGATAAACTAGAAACTAATGAGACTGGTAACAGAGGGTTGGTAGAGATTGAAGGAATTGAAGGGATAGTGTTTGACATTAATCTGATTTTCCTGTTTTGGATAGCTTTGAGTATTGGGACTTAGTTCAGGTGCCATCTACTCAAAATTAACAAAGATCTGGGGAATATCCCAAGCATAAACAAGTGAACCTAACTATTTCATTTGAATAACAACCACTCTGAATTGTGCATGGAAAGAAGTAACCTGAGAAATTTTGGAGCAGAGGATTTTGACTGTATAAGATGATTGACAAAAAAGAACTGTACACAAATATTGTACTCTAGTTAGTAAAAGTTTGTTTACAAGGGTATGGTTAGAACTCCAAAACTATTCTATCTATGTATTCTAGATTAGAGCAAGTAAGTATATGTATTGGAGATAACAAAAATCGGGCTTTTCACTGTTAAAGAGTTACAAATAAGGGAAAAGGGTGAAATGAAACCTCTATGGAGTTAGATTAGAATTGGTAGCTTCAGGGGGTGCCTGGGTGGCTCATTTGGTTAAGCAACTGACTTTGGCTTAGGTCATGATCTTGAATTCATGAGATTGAACCCCATATCTGGCTCTCTACTGTCAGTGGGGAGCCCACTTGGAGTCCTCTGTCTTCTCTCTGCCCTCCCCAGCTAGAGTTCTCTCTCTCTCTCAAAAATAAACATTTAAAAAATTATTAAGAAAAAATAATTGGTAGCTTCAGTATGGACTAAATGTGAACGTATTTATAGGTAAATATTAAAATTGGTATGTTTGTGTTGTGAAAGTCTTGAAGCCATGCTACTTCTGAATACTGTTTGTCAGTAAAAGGGAAAAGACTTCCTAGAGAGACGGCTAATTCCAGTGCTGGGGCAGAGAAAATGCAAAGAAACGCTGGGAACATCTTATGGTGCCAGAAAGTGAGGAAGTGGTTAAAATTGGTGAGAACATGTCACAAGGACATATGAGGCAGCCTATTCAAGGCTCCACACTGGCCAAAACTGGGACAGTTTGAGCAACAAAATACTAATGGATTTTACAACCTGTAATAAAGTAAGAATCCATGGTATAAAAAGAGTATTTTTACAAACATGCACACATAATGGGAAGAAGGGAAAGTTGTTTACTACAGTAGAATTCCATTTAATACAGACAGTATGATGGAATTATAAAGATCACCATTTGGTAACTACGATTGTGTTAATTGTTTCAGGCAAGAGTTACCTAGTGAACAGAGTATAAGGTAGAGGCTATTTTATTAATCTCAAAGTATCTTCCTACAAGGAACTTTTAGGGGAAAACATACCAAGGGGAAAATACTAACTTGTTAGTGGGAAAATCTTTCAAGTACCACTTTAACCAAATGTTCAAAAATAACATCGTCATTAATGGGACAAAACCTCATTGTATTAGGTTGGCTCAGGCTGCTATGATGGAATACCATAGACTGGGTGGCTTGAAAGACAAATTGAGAGTGTAAGTCTAATTTCAGGTGCTGGCAGGTTGGTTTCTGGTGAGGCCTCAGTGTGCACATGATTGCCTTGTTGCTGTTTCCTCATGGCATTTGTGTGTGCTTACTGCGGGTGTGTCTACCTTACCTTTTATAAAGACACTAGTCCTACTGGATTAGGGCTCCACCCTTATGTTCTTATTATTTACTAAAAAAATTTTTTTAATCTTTATTTTTGAGGTGGCGGGGAGGAACAGAGAGAGAGGGATACTCAGAATCCAAAGCAGGCTCCAGGCTCTGAGCTGTCAGGAGAGAGCCCGAGCAGGGCTCAAAACTATGGACTGCGAGATCATGACCTGAGCTCAAGCAGATGCCCAACAGGCCGAGCCACCCAGGCACCCTTTATGTTCTTGTTAATTACCTTCCTAAAGGTCCTGTCTCCAAATACACTGACATTGTGGGGGGTTACAGCTACGACATGTGAATTTTGAGGAGGCAGTTCAGTCAATAGCAAATATTATATGCCTCTCGATATGATTTGAGAAGGATGTAACATTCTGTGGTGTTTCCCCTGCCTCCAGAATGTGTCACCTGAATCTAATTAGAAAAATCAGGCGCTCTCAATTATAACTTGTTAATTATAATTTATGCTACAGAATAACCTGCTTCTAATCTTCTCAAGTGTTAGGGTCATGAAAGACAAACTAAGGAATTGTTCCAGATTTAAGGAGACCCTTAGAGATAATAGTTAAAAGCAACTGTGAGTCTGGATTGATTTTAAAAAGCCCAAAAAACAAAAAAGCAGTTTATTTAATCAAATCAAGATTGTATTAAGGCCCAAACACTGTAATAATTGGTTAACATTTCTCTTAAATACCTTAGTCCTCTCTTTTCCTTGTAGCTTATTGACAAAATCAGGTTGTTTGTCATGTGGAATTTCCCACAGCTTGGAATTTGCTGAGTACATTCCTTTGAAGTAATTTAATATGCTCCTCTATCTCCTGTATTTCCTGTTTAATCATGGGTAGGTTAAGATCACTACCTGTGCTCTTAACACTACCTGTACATTGTCATTTTGGGAGATTTTTAAAAAGACCTGTTTCTGGGATCTCTACATCCTTGGGACCCACCATTCCTAGGACTCTGGTTTAATTGGTCTGGAGTTCCAGCTATAGGAATTTTACAAGATCCCCAGGTGGTTTCACTGTGCAGTGCACAGTACAGTCTGAGTCAAGAACATTGCTCTAAACCTGGTTACACTGGTCATATTCAGCTTTAGCTTTTTTGCTGAGACCCATATAGTGCCTGTGTTCTTTCTTCTTTTTTCTTTTTTGAAATATAATTAACATACAGTGTTATATTAGTTTTAGGTGTACAACATAGTAATTCAACAATTACTCAGTGCTCATTAGGGTGAGTGCACTCTTAATCTCCTTTATCTATTTCACCCATTCCCCTACCCATCTCCCCTCTGGCAACCATCAGTTAGTTATCTGTGTAAGAGTCTGAATTTTTCTTTTGTTATTTTTTGCTTATCTCTGTTTATGTTTGTTCAGTTTGTTTCTAAATTCCAAAGTTCATTTATTTATTTTGAGAGAGAGAGTAAGAAAGAGAATGCATGTGCTCATACACATGAGTGGGAGAGGCAGAAAGAGAGAGAGAGATCTCACAGTGAGATCATGACCTGAACTGAAATCAAGAAGTTGGATGCTTGGGGCACCTGAGTGGCTCAGTCAGTTGAGCGTCCCACTTTGGCTCAGGTCAGTGATCTCATGTTCATGTGTTTGAGCCCCATGTCGGGCTCTGCTGACAGCAGAGCGTGGATCCTGCTTTGGATTCTGTGTCTCCATCTCTCTGTCCCTCCTCTGCTTGCACTCTGTCTCAAAAAAATAAAATGTTAAAAAATTTTACCAAAAAAAAAAAAGTTTGATGCTTAACCCACTGAGCCACCCAGATGCCCCTTGTTCTTTTTTATGGTTAATATTCCTTTATATGTCTATACTACAACTTCTTTATTCATTCATCTATGGATGGATACTTGGGGTGCCTCCATATTGTGGCTATTGTAAGTAATGCTGCTATAAAGATAGGGGTGCATTTATCTTTTCAAATTAGTGTTTTTGTTTTCTTTGGGTAAATACCTATTAGTGGAATTACTGGATCATAGGATAATTCTAGTTTTAACTTTTTGAGGAATCTCCATACTGTTCTGCACAGTGGCTGCACCAGTTTGCATTCCCACCAGCAGTGAATGAGGGTTCCTTCTCCACATCCCCACCAGCACTTGTTATTTATCCTTTTGATTTTAACCAAGAATGTAAAGTGATAATTGTGGTTTTATTTGCATTTCCCCAGTTGATTAGTGATGTTGAGCATCTTCTCATGTGTGTGTTGCCATTTGTGTGTCTTTGGAAAATGTCTATTCATGTCCTCTGCCTGTTTTAATCGGATTACTTGGGTTTATTTGGTGTTGAGTTGTAGAAATTCTTTGTACATTTGGATATTAACCCCCTTTTCATTTGCAGATATTTTCTTTCATTTAGTAGGTTGCTGTTTTGTTTTCTTGATGGTTTCCTTTGCTGTATACAAGCAAAGTTCCAGTAGTTAATTTTTGCTTTTGTCTCCCTTGCCTGAGAAGACATACCTAGAAATATGTTTCTAAGGCCAATGTCAAAGAAATTATTGCCTATGTTTTCTTCTAGGAATTTTATGGTTTTAGGTCTAACGGTCCTTAATCCATTTTTTTTAATGTTTTTTTATTTTTATTTCTTGGAGAGAGAGAGACAGCTTGAGCAGGGGAGGGTCAGAGAGAGAGGGAGTCACAGACTGAAACAGGCTCCAGGCTCTGAGCTGGCAGTCAGCACAGAGCCCGACGCGGGGCTCGAACCCACGAACCGCGAGATCATGACCTAAGCGAAAGTCGGACGCTTAACCGACTAAGCCACCCAGGCGCCCCTTTTTTTTTTTTAAAGGTCCTTAATCCATTTTGAGTTTATGTTTGTGTATGGTGTAAGACAGTGATCCATTTTTATTCTTTTGCCTACCGCTGTATAATTTTCCTAACATTGTTTGTTGAAGAGACTATCTTTTCCCCCATTTTATCATCTTGCTTCCTTTGTTGTAGATTAGTTAACTATTTAAGCATGAGTTTATTTCTAGACTCTCTGTTCTGTTCCATTGATCTCTGTATCTCTGTTTGTGCCAGTACCATACTCTTGATTACTGCAGCTTTGTAATGTATCTTGAAATCTGGGATTGTGATACATCCAGCTTTGTTCCTCTTTCTCAATATTGCTTTGGCTGTTTGGGGTCTTTGTGGTTTCATACAAATTTTAGTTTTATTCTAGTCCTATGAAGAATGCTGTTGGTATTTTGATAGGGATTTCATTAATTCTGTAGATTGCTTTGGGTAGTGTGGACATTTTGACAATATTGGTTCTTCCAATCTATGAACATGTAATGTCTTTCCATTTGTGGCATTAACTTTTTTTCATCAGTGTCTTATAGTTTACAGAGTTACAGGTATATTTCACCTCCTTGGTTAAGTTTATTCCTAGGTATTTTATTCTTTTTGGTGCATTTGCAAATATGAGTATTTAAAAAATTTTTCTTTCTGCTATATCATTATTAGTGTATAGAAGTAACAGATTTCTTTATGTAAATTTTGTATCCTGCAGCTGTACTGAATTCATTTATCGGTTTTATTAGTGGTGGTGGAGTATGTAGGGTTTTCTGTATATAGTATCATGACATCTTATAGTGAAGGTTTTTCTTACCAGTTTGGGTGCCTTTTATTTCTTAGTCTTGGCTGATGGCTGCAGCTCAGGCTTCCGGTACTATGTTGAATAAAAGTGGTGAGAGTACTTGTACATTAAAAAAACTTTTTTAATGTATTTTTTTATTTTGAGATAGAGAAGGAGGAGCAAAGAGAAGGAGAGACAGAATCCCAAGTAGGCTCCACACTGTTAGTGTAGAGCCTGATATGGGGTTCAGTTTCACAAACCATGAGATCATGACCTGAGCCAAAATCAAGAACTGGACGCTGAACTGAGTTTGCCACCCAGGTGCCCTGAGAGTACTTGTATTCCTAATAAGCATCTCATTCCCAGCTGATTTTGAAAACTAAAGTTTGAAAATGATCATATTCCATCTTGCCTTTTATTTATTTCTTAAAAAAATTTTTTTTAATGCTTTATGTACTTCTGAGAGAGAGAGAGAGAGAGAGAGAGAGAGAGAGAGCGAGCGAGAGAGAGCGTGAGCAGGGGAGGGTCAGAGAGAGACGGAGACACAGAATTTGAAACAGGCTCCAGGCTCTGAGCTAGCTGTCAGCACAGAGCCCGATTCAGGACTCGAACCCACAAACCGTGAGATCATGACCTGAGCCGAAGCCAGACGCCCAACTGACTAAGCCACCCAGGTGCCCCCCATCTTGCCTTTGAGATGATAAAACTGAGTTGGTGACTTTGTCAGATATAGTTGGTGGAAAAAGTAGGAGCTGGCATATTATAGGAGGCATTTGTGGAGGTGTCTGAATACTTACATATGTGATCCTAGAAATGTTACTTCAATATGCACTTTTCACTTTGTATTTAAAGTGTTTTTAAACCTGCTCCTCCAGTAAAATACATTATATAAGAATGTGTTTTCAGTGCCGTTCCCTTCCCATGCAAGCATTTCTTCATTGGTAGGGCTGAAGTAGTGATGCTAAGCTGATGAGCCCTGCCCACTTTGCCGCCCTCACTTGTCAGCTTCTGCTCTGCTGCTACCAGCAGTCTAAGCCTTGAAATGCTTCATCCAGGGCAGGTTGGCTTTTCCTGCCTGCATGGCGGCTACATTTGCCAATAAAATTCAATGTCGAGATTGGAAACTTTTTTTCTAAAGTTTATTTATTTTGAGAGAGAGAGAGAGAGCCTGAGCTTGAGCAGGGAACAGGTAGAGAGAGGGGGAGAGGAAGAATCTCAAGGAGGTTCCACATTGGCAATGAGGAGCCCTAGGCAGAGCTTGAACTCACAAACTGTGAGATCATGACTTGAGACTAAGTCACACGCTTAAGCGACTGAACCACCCAGGTGTCTCTGGAGATTGGAAACTTTAAACTCAGCACTTTCAAAGGTGAAACAACACATGGACTTGCCTGGTCCTTGTAGAAGATGAATTCATGGATGGTTAAATAAATTATTTTTCTGATCACTTCTGCCATCTTTTTGCACTTGGAATGAAAGATCATTTAAAAGGCATAAAGGGGCCTCTGGGTGGCTCAGTTGGGTAAGCTTCTGACTCCTGATTTCAGCTCAGGTCGTGATCTGGTTCGTGGGTTAAGCCCTGCGTGGGACTCTATACTGACAACTCAAGGTTTGCTTGGGATTCTCTCCCCCCCCCATAAATAAATAAACTTAAAAAAAAAAAAAAAGAAGGCATAGGTATATCTCAGGATAATAGAACTATTACTTTGTCCATTAAGACAGAAATCTCAGGATTTTTTTTTTTTCTAGTAGTACTTTTGCTGTTGGATGTTAAGAACTTCGCAGAGGATACCAAGATGACAAAAACACTGTTACACCCTTGTAAAGATCTAGACCGGGGCGCCTGGGTGGCTTAGTCAGTTAAGTGTCTGACTTTCGCTCAGGTCATGATCTCGTGGTTTGTGGGTTCGAGCCCTGCATCGGGCTCTGTGCTGACTGCCAGCTCAGAGCCTGGAACCTGTTTCAGAGTCTGTGACTCCCTCTCTCTGACCCTCCCCTGCTCACACTGTCTCTCTCTCTCTCAGAAATAAATAAAACATTAAAAAAAATTAAAAAAAAAAAAAAGATCTAGACCAGGGGTAAGGCAAATGCATAATTATATGAATAGTATAATTACCTTAGGGAACAGAACCAGCATTGAATACCCACCATGTGCTAGGGACTGTGCACACATTTCTATAATTTTTTTTTCCTTGTTGAAATCAAATTGGTATTATCCCAGTTTTCCACTGAGGAAAAACATGCAGAGAAGATAAGTAACGTGTTCTGGGTCACACAGCTATCAGGACATAGATTGTGATTATAAATGAAGATCTAGTCAAGTCTGACCTTGACTAGAGCAGTGGTTCTCCAAGTGTGACTTGCACTAGCAGCATCGACATTCCTTGAGAACTTGTTAGCAATGAACTTTCTGGGACCCACTTCAGACCTGCTAATTCAGAAACTGTGGTTAGGGCTCAGTAATCTGTGTTTTAAGAAGCCCTCTGGTGATTCTGATGCTAACTAGTAAGATTAAAAACCACAGTTTTGGAGTGTCTCCCCCTGCCCCCCACTTTCCCCTTTTGAAGCTGTAAAGCTCTTTGTTTAAATACAAACTTCTTTTTTTCTTAAGCCAAAGCATATAATACATAAAAGAAAAGCTGTTGTATCTGAAGTTGGAGCGAGGTCTGGGACCCTTCCTGTTTTTCCAGCTCTGGAGGGGATGTTTGGTTTGATGCCTGCTGCACTATACTGTTACCCCATCCAGCTGAGCATGTTATAATGTGGATATAAGTGGACTTACAGTGTTGAAGAAAAGTACTGGCAGCCTTGTTCTCAACCAAAAGATCAATGAAAGAAACTTGGAGTCATTTGGTCACCTTTAGAGATTTCACTATTCTTTTTATTTTTTTAAGTTTATTTTGAAAGAGAGATGGAGAAAGAGAATGAGTGGGGAGGGGCAGAAAGAGGGAAAGAGAAAATCTCAAGCAGGCTCTGTGTTGTCTTAGTAGCGCAGGGGCTTGAGCTCACAAACTGTGAGGTCATGATCTGAGCTGAAATCAAGATTTGGACATTTAACCAGTTGAGCCGCCTTAGGTACTCCTTTCACTAGTTCTTCTCCTTCTTTTTTTAAATGTTTATTTATTTTTTGAAAGAGAGAGAGAGAGAGCAGGAGAGGGTCAGAGAGATAAGGAGACACAAAATCTGAAGCAGGCTCCGGGCTCTGAGCTGTCAGCACAGAGCCTGATTCGGGATTCAAACTGATGAATCCCAAGATCATGACTTGAGCTGAAGTTGGCCACTTAACTGATTGAGCTACGCGGGGCCCCTTGGGGAGCTTTTAAAAATAAATGTTTTGGCTCCACCCCAGACCTAATGATTCACACTCTTTAGGGATGGGGTAGACACTTGGAATAAAATGAAAAGAAAAAATAAAAAGACCTCTGTCTTAGTCTACTCTGGCTGCTGTAACAGAATGTCATAGACTGAGTGTCTTCGAGAACAGACATTTATTTCTCACAGTTCTAGAGGCTAGGGAGGAGGGATGAGAGGGAGAAAGGGAGGAGACATGTACTTGCAGTGCTCTCTGATGTCTCTTATAAGAGCACTGATGCCGTCATGAGGGCTGCACCTTCATGACCTAATTAGGTCACAAAGTCTCCATGTCTAACTACTATTAAATTGGGGTTTCGGACTTCAACGTATGTAGTTAGGGTGGGGGCAATTCGTTCCATAGCAATCCCCATATAATTCTGATATGTATCAGAATTGGGAACTGATGTATCACATGCTTAAACTCCAAATATATGAATGATTCACCTGGTACTCTTGTTAAAGTGCAAGTTTGGGTACAGTTGGTCTGTGATGGGTCCTGATGCATAAGGGTCTATAACTGAATTATTTGATATGTCCTAAAGATGTAAGTTTCTGCAGTTTTTAAAGGCATCCAATTAAAAACTCTATAGCCTGTTTTAATGTCTGTAGATCTGGGTCATTTAATGGAAGTAGAAGTGCATAGTAAAACATTTACTTTACTCTAGCCAGATTGGGCGAGTCACATACAAATTAGATTTCCACTGTTCTTGCTTTTACCAGTGTTCATCTCTTTTTTAGAATGTTTCCTTGGCAGGTGTTAGCCATTCCCTGCTATCCATTTTTAATGGCTTAGTTCAGGGAAGTTTTCCCAGAATGCTGAGGGTTGTAACAGTCTTCCCCTCATGAATTTTTTTACTTACTTGCATTATGATGATTTGACTAGTGGATGGCAACTCTGAATATGGGTGTGTTTTGGTATGATTTCGTTGTCGAGCTGAATTCATCTCTGCAAGGTATAGCCTGTGGATTGTGGTTTTGTGTGTGGTCTAGGAAATGCTTACTGGTTGCATGAGTTAAATAATCCAAGGTGTAGATCTAATAAATGGCATTATTTGAAACAAATGTAAAGCTATTAGGAGATTAAAATGCAGCTAAGCCCAGGATATCTTTAGGGTCAGGTAAGAGGTAAACAAATAATACCTAATGTTTGAAACCTGGGACCACAGACAATGAACTTTTGTAATAACATGTGATGGGAATAACATTGCCCCTTAAGATGATTTACCTTCGGGGCACCTGGGTGGCTCGGTCAGTTAAGCTTCGAACTTCGGCTCAGGTCATGATCTCGTGGTTTGTGAGATCGAGCCCTGCATCTGGCTCTGTGCTGACAGCTCAGAGCCTCGAGCCTGCTTCGGATTCTGTGTCTCCCTCTCTCTGCCCCTCCCCTGCTCATGCGCTCTCTGTCTCTCAAAAATAAATAAATGTTCGGGACGCCTGGGTGGCTTAGTCGGTTAAGCGTCCAACTTTCGCTTCGGTCATGATCTCGCGGTTCGTGGGTTCGAGCCCCGCATCGGGCTCTGTGCTGACTGCCAGCTCAGAGTCTGGAGCCTGTTTCAGTCTGTGACTCCCTCTCTCTCTGACCCTCCCCTGCTCATGCTTTCTCTCTCTCTCTCCTAGAAATAAATAAAACTTAAAAAAAAAAAAGTTCTTTAAAAAAATGATTTACCTCAATTAAACTTATATGATCTTGCTTGTATTTTATGGTTCTCAAAATCAAGCATTATTAAATCACTTAGATTGTTTTAAGTTGAAAACATTCCTCATTTAGGCAGCTAAAATGCCATGTGTGTATAATAGCATAGTAATATATACCTATATGTCTATATATCTGTATATCTGTATATCTATATCTATAATAGCTGCCAAACTTTTCCACAGCAGCCATACCTTTTAACAGTTCCGCAGCAGGATATGAAGGTTCCAGTTTCTCTCTATGCTTTCCAACACTTGTTATTATCTGTCTCTTTTTTTTTTTTTAAGTTTATTTATTTTGAGAGAGTGTGTATGTGTGTGTGTGTGTATGTGTGTATGGATGGACAGGTGGGGAATTGAAAGAGAGAGAGAGAGAAAGAGAAAGAATCGCAAGCAAGCTCCCCACTGTCAATTTAGAGCCCACTATGGGGCTTCATCTCACAGATGATGAGATCATGACCTGAGCCAAAATCAAGAGTTGGATGCCTAACCACCTGAGCCACCCAGGTGTCCCTTAACTTTCTGATTTTAGTCATCCTAGTGGATGTGAAATGGTATCTTTGATGTGTATTTTCCTCAAGACTAATTGTTGAATATCTTCTCATGTGCTTATTGATCATTCATATATCTACTTTGTGGAAATATATATTCAGATCTTTCACTCATTTTAAAGTTTGGTTATGTCTTCTTATTGAATTGTAATGTATTTGCAAATATTTTCTCTCATACTGTGAGTTGTCTTTTTCACTTTCTTGTCCTTTGTAGCACAAAAGTTTTGAATTTTGATGATGTCCAATCTTTTTTTGTTTCTTTTACTTTTGGTGTCCTGTCTAGGATACCTTGGTCAAGAATTAAGCCCATGTTTTATTTTAAGATTTTAATAGTTCAAGCTATTACATTTAGGTCCCTGATCCATTTTGAGTTAATCTGTGTATATGGTGTGAGGGAGGGTTCCAGCTTTGTACAACAGTACTTTTTTGTGTGTATATCTAGTTGTCACAGCACCATTTGTTAAAAAGAATATTCCATTATTCCTTACCATGTGAATAGCATTACTATTTAATACATAAAACAGCTAGGCATCTAGTGTAATTCTTTGATGTATGTATCTAGTTCATCATCATGTACTATTATTTTCACCTCTATCTGTTCTTGCACCCCACTACTCATGTTGAAGCTACGTTTATCTCTTACTTAGGCATATGTAATAGTGTCCAAACTGGTGTATTTTCACCACATTTATTCTATGTATTTTTTTCCCCCAGCTTGTGCCTTTTGCTTATTTTTAAGACCACAGTGCAAGGTCTTCCTTTTGCTCTTAGGATTAAGACAGAAATTCCATAATATGACCCATAAGGCCCTGTCGGATCCCCGTCTACTTCTATGTGTGCATCTTTCCCATGTTAACTCCCTTCTCATCTATACCTGGATGAACTTACTGTCTGTTCCTTTAGACAGATATGTCAGATTCCATCCCCTGTCATTTAGTCAAGAACATCACTTTATCATTTGTCCCATTTCACTTTTGCATTATTAGTTTTTCCTCTATTAGATAATTATGATCAACATACGAATATGATATTATTTCTCTCTTTTAAAAAAAAAGCCCAACTCTTGAAACCTGTACTCACTCCATTTGGGCTATGATAATCCCATTCCTCTGCTCCTTTTTATAGCAGAACTGGAAAGGATTATCTATACTTGGCTGTCTTCACATTCTTTCTTGCTGTTTTCTCTGAACACGCGTCTGTCTGATTTTTGTGCATCACCACTCCACTGAAACCACTCTATTTCTATGTTGCCAACTTCAGCGGTCAATTCTTAGTCCTCATCTTCACTTTTCAGTGACATTTGGTTCAGCCATTTACACCCTCTTTGAAATATTTGTTTCACTTGACTTCTCTTTTGGTTCTCTTTTTACCTCACTGCTTGGTTCTTCTTCGTCTCTTCTCTTGGTTATTTTCATCTCTGATCGCTATGTTGGGATAATACCCTAGGGTCAGCCCACAGACCTCTTCCCTTCCATCTGTGCCAGTGTGGTTTATTCTCAGTTTTAATACCCTTTATGTGCTCATGCCTACCCACATTTGTATCTCCAGCCTGGACCTCTCCTATATGTGCTCATACCCACCTACCTCCTGGACATTTCTACCTAGAGATCTAATAGCTAGTTCCTTTGCCTTTTTTTTTTTTTTTTTTTTTCTTTTTCAGGTCTCTGTGCTCAAAGCCACCTTACTAGAGATGTCCTCCCTGCCGCACCCCCCCCCCCCCCGCCCATAAAATAAAGCACCTCCTCCCTTACTTATCTCTCTGGAGCATTTATTGATTATATGTCTAAAGACTGAATAAGTAAGTGAATAATGCTGGCCTTCTTTCAGTAGTCTTTCTTTAGTACTTCATTTTGTCTTGGTCCCTCCCCTTTCCTGGGAACTTTGCACATTCTTTTCCCTCCGCTCTTTCATTCATTCCCTTAGGCAGCCTCTTGTCTTTCAGTTCTATAAGCATCACTTCCTCATGAAAACTTCCCTGTCCTGATTACAGCCTCTGTGTAAGCTCTTATGCCCCTGGATGACTTCTCCTTCGTAGTTGCATTCATTTGCAGTTTTGCATTTATTTGTGCTGTTCTTTGATAACATTTGTCCTCTTCATCCTCCCTCCTCCCTGTCAAGCGGTATTTGCTCATTGTTAACACTAAGGGCCTACCACAGTCAGATTCTCAATAAATGCAGTGTTGAGAGAGTAAGTGAATAAATAAATTATTCTTATCAGCCATAGAAGTAACGATCCATTTGAACTACTAAATATAACATTTGCTTAAAAAGAAAATAGGATTAAAATTCAATAATTTCCATAATTGTAGGTTGAAATAGAATCCAGTAAGCATAAATATAGATGAAATTACTGCCTTTGGCCAAGAATTTTGTGCTATAGCTCTCTATTTCCTATATCCTTTCAGTGAAATCTGTTCTTACCACATGGCTGTGTAGCCTTTGCCAGAACACATCCAGTGCTCTTCATTCTAACTCCAGAAGTTGGTTGGCTATAAACTCACCCTTTGGTCTTGGTGTTTCCCTCTTTCACATGGCAGTCTGCCTTTCATATATTTAGAGAGTTATCATTATGTCCCTTCAGTGTCTTACCCATTTTTAAGTGAAACAGTCTCACTTTATTCTGTTGAGATTTTTCAAGTCTTTTGGGCCTATGGAATGTTCCTGAAGGATTTTATGTAGAGCGTATTCCAGCATGGACCCTATCTTATGTAACAACTACCAAAGAATTACTTTAAAAAGATTTTATGAGAAAGGCTCTTGTACCATATGTTGGATCCTTGAGATGGAAATTTCTAAGATATCAATGATAGAAAAGTATATTTTAATAGAAAGATTATTACAAATCTAACTTTTATTCACCACAGTTGGTCATTTAGTTCTGTATTGAGGCAATTGTACTACTGAATATACATGTAAATATTAAATACTTTTTGGAGAAAAATGGCTATTTTAGCACTTATTACTAGTGGGTAAGATGCTTTATTAATAGATGTAATCTTGAGACAACTTTAGACACTATTACCCCTATTTTATATATGAAGAAACTGAGGTACAACAATCTTAGAAATAAAAGATGTTATTAATCTCATTGACACCACAGATAATGTAAATATATTTGATCCTTTTTAATTTTGCTGTTAACATCTCACAAGATAAAATAACCACATCACACTGTTTTAGTTCTCATTGTTTTAAGAGTCCAGTCATTTTTGCAGGGTTTTCTCTGGTGTTTAATATAGGGATGGTTCAATGAAATCATTCCCTTGTCCTACTTTGTTTTATAGATTTGGACATTTAGTGGTTCTAAAACGTGTGGAACTTTTATGAAATTTCCAGTTTTTTTCTCTAAGGTTTAAAATTTCTTAATTATATAAAAATATGCTTTAAATAATTTTATGACTTTGATTTGTATGAAAATAAGATAATCTGTCTCCCAATTTCCTCATAGTTTTTAGTCACTAATACCTTCTCATACAAAGTAGAAAAATATTTCTCCTTCTTGCTTTAAACTGCTTAAAACATTCAGCAGTGCCTTTTAATAAACGAAATTAGAAAACATATATTTGATTGTTCCAGAACTCAGTTACACTGAGTGAATACTTTTTTCTACAGCTGTTTACTATTTTTTGGAATAAGTGTAAAGATTTTTTTTTATGTATACAGTCCTATATAATGACAGCACACAGACCTTTATTATTATTATCTTAAAGCCACAGAAACTTAAATTATGTTTTTTTGATCAGTCACATTTGTTGTCTTAAAGAAGTGTTGTGTTAAAACGTTTGGGGGGAAATATTTTATCCTAAAAATGTGGATTATCCAAGGTTGAAAACATTCCATCTGAAAGCTTTAAGACTCTGTCTTGGCAGTAAGATGATCACTTCACTTTCAGTATTTTAATCAGTGGAAGTGTAGCAACTGAAATTTCTCTTTGCTAAAGTTTCACTTCTGTCTCACTTTCTCCTACTTATTCAAAACTTTTTGTCTATTAAGAATCTGTCAGTTTAGGATCCAAGACAAGTCTGGATTGAGGATTTATTTCTGGAAGTGTGTGAAATAAAAACTTTTCTCTAGATACTTGCTTATGAAGCTGCATCAAGTAGGTACCATGGTTACCACCATCTCTGTGATTTTCTCTGCTGTTCACAGCCCCTTCACTAAACTGTGCAGCCTCTGCTTGTCTAGTCTTTTTTCTTTGTTTTTCTGCTAGTTTGGGAATAGATTTTTAAGTCTGACTTGCTGTCCTGGTGCTTATGTAGAGTAGATAGGTGTTTTTCTGAACAGTTAAGAAACAGGCTCCTCACAGGAGTAGTTAAAATGGAGAAAGCTTAGCTGTTCTGTCTTTGGTGTTAAAAATAATGAGTTTAGAGGATTATGACTACATGTAATTATTAGGATCTGAGAGACGGGACATCTGTTTTACTTTTTACTCATTACATTGGTGTAAAAATAGCATCTTTTTTATTTAATGTGAAAATTTGTGTTCTAGCTGACACTGGTGGCTTCATTTTTGAAATGTGCTTTCTGGAAAAATTGCACATGATTAATATAAAATTATCTTATTAGAACTAGATACTTGTTATTCTGAAAATGTTTGTTTTGTAACTGGAAACTAAGTTTCTGTGGACATTTGGATTTTCATTTATTCTAGATTGCATTTGAATTTTTTTTGTATATTCAAATATTTTTCCTTTGGTTTTATTTGCTAGGTTGCACGTTTTCAAAAAATTCCTAATGCTGAAAATGAGACAATGATTCCTGTATTGACATCAAAAAAAGCAAGTGAATTACCAGTTAGTGAAGTTGCAAGCATTCTCCAAGTAAGTATTTGGTGGGGAGGAAAGGAGTAGATAGTAAAATCAGTCCCTTAGACTCTATTGATAAGTGCTGCCCAACAGAATTTTCTGTGATGAAATAAATATGGTATTCTACACTGTTTGAACAGTAATTAGTAGTTAAACATGATTACTGAGTACTGGAAGTGTGGACATTTAGATAAGGAACTGAATTTAATTTTATTTAATTTTTATTCATTAAAATTTAAATGGCTGCATGTATCTAGTGTTTACCTGTTTGGACAGTGCAGCTCTAGGTCATTAACATTGTCAGAAACTGTTAGTGCTGTGTGAGGATTAGCTGAATTAGTAAAATAATCAATTATTAACATAAGCAGAGTTAGGAGTTTATCATTTTTTTAATAAGTGTTTTCTGAAGTTAAATAAAAGCCAAGTACATGATAAGAACTGCAAGTAAATTCCATCTCTTAATTGCTTATGTAATTTCATCTCTTCCTAGTTTTAAAAAGCACAGTCTAATGTAACATAATACGGTTTTTAATTTTTCCTTCATAATTCATGTATTTTCATGATGGCATTAAAAACATTGGATATCCATTTTTTGGGGGGTTTTTTTGGTTGTACTTGTACTGTTTTAAAACCATTTATTTTAAATATTTTTAAGTGTTGCAGGACTCCATTATTAAACTCTATTATAAACCTTTTGGCCTGAGAAACTGATTATTTTAGGGATGAAAGTAATTTTATTTCTTAATGATAGCTATGATAATAAATTGTGAGAGACAGCGTCTCTTCTAAGGTTCCCAGACCCAATTCCAACATGGTTGGGGGGGGCGCGGGTTCTCCCACACATAACACCAAGCAATTCTTGGACACCGAAGAATTCAACTCAGTTCTGACAGTATCTACTACCCAGAAATAACATTAGATTCCATAGGTTGAGTTCAGCCCTAGAACACTGCCTCTCACTCCTGACTTCAGAAGTCAGTCACAGACCCCAGGCTGTAACCTATGATCTTGACCTACCCACTAAAGGTTAGAGGTTCTTCCTTAGGTTTATTTAATTTGCTAGAGGTCACAGAGCTCAGGGAAACACTTAGGTTTACCAGTTTATTAAAGGGATATGATGAAGGATAGAAATCAAGAGCCAGATGAAGACACGTGTAGGTTTGGTATGAGGAAAGAGCCTAGAGCTTCCATGCCCTCTCCAGGTGTGTCACTCACCCCAGTCTCCATGTCACCAATCTGGGAGCTCCCTAAACCTAGTCCTTTCGGGCTTTTATGGAGGCTTCATTTCTTAGTCATGATTGGCTAAGTCATTCAGTTTTAGGAGCTGAGAGTCAGCAACCCTAAAGGAAGACTAGATACAAATGAGAAATATGTTTTGGTCATTCAGATGTGTATATACTTCTTATAAATCACAATATCACAGTGACTGAAGACTGTAGGTAGTGTTCATAGAACATGATCATTTTCAGTAATTTAGGAACCACAAATTACCTGTTCGAAATAATACAGTCCAAGAGCAAAAAGTAATACCAACCTGAGGGTTTTGTTAGGCTCAGAAAACAAGAAAGGCAGTTAATGTCCTTTGAATGTTTTAGAAAATAAAGCAAAGAAAATTCATTAAATGTATGGATATTTTTTTTTCTGTAAGTTATGTGGCTGGTTTTTGCTATTCCCCCTTTCCCAGAGAGAAGCATACATTTTTTATTTACTAAACTTTACCTTGTGACTTACATAGTTTTTTAAAGTGCTAATATAATGTATGTTACTTGTACTTCAGTAACCTTTTTTTTTTTATCAAGGTGTAATTTATGTGAAATACAGTGTACCTATATTAAATGAACAGTTTGCATTTTGACAAAAGTAGTAACCACCATCAGAATTAAGATATGGAACACTATCATCACTCCTAGAAGTTCCGTCAGGTCCCTCAACAGTTAATCTTTCTAGAGTAGATTTTGTTTTTGGCCTCAAACAATCACTGATAATGCTTTCTGTTACAACAGATTAGCTTTGACTGTTGTAGAAGTTCTTATAAGTGTGGACATACAATATGTACGATTGTGTTTTTCTTCTTTTGCCCTCTGCTATCATTTTCAGTAACTTTTATATGTAAAATCTAATAGGCTGATCTTCAGAATGGTCTAAACAAATGTGAAGTAAGTCATAGGCGAGCCTTCCATGGCTGGAATGAGTTTGATATCAGTGAAGATGAGCCACTATGGAAGAAGTATATTTCTCAGGTGAGGTTTTTTTGTATTTCCTCCTCTGCTTTTTACAGATGTCTACTTTATACTTGTTTTATTATAAGGAATGCTAATATTTTTTTAAGTTGCTTAAAAAATTGCTAAAGCCTGGTCCTTATGCCCAGGGATTCTGATTTAATTGGTCTGGTGTGAACCTGGGTATTTGTTAGAAGTTCTTCACATGATTCTGATGTGAAGTGGATTTGGAACCACTGTGCCAGGGAATGGGGCCATATAGGGAGTGGAAAGTGATGTCATCTGACCTCAGAGCTGTGGTATCTAGGGTCTGGGGTGAATTCTTTGTAGCCTGGTTACTTTGCAATTTTGATAGTAATTGGCAACACTTCATCAGGGGAAGAACTTCTGGCAACAGAGCTCTTACGTTTTTGGGGTGGCTTTGGTGCTTGGTCATTTAAATGCTGCCTGGTTGGTCCATGTGGTTCTGTTTCTTTAGGTACTGTTGGCTCTTCTAGATAGATACCAGGAAAACCAGCGTTGGGAGAATCTTCAGCTTCTGTGGAGTGGATCTCAATTGTTTGCTTTTAACTTGCCAAGGGGTTATTCCTGGGGCATGTGGGTCAGCCGAAGAATTGTAATCTATGCTAATTTACTAAGTATAGGAATGTCTGATTCTCATAATTTAGGTGTTCTACCAGTGTTAACTTATATCTTTATCTTAAAAATAACTTTTCACTTATTCTAGCCTCGGTAGAAATTCAAACCAGCTATATTTATTAATATAATTTACTAAAAATACAAGTATACTATAAGGAATTGGTAAATTCTTAGTTCTGAGTATTTATATTTAATTTTCTTCTGAAAGAGAAATGTTACCAAGTGGTGACTTTTAAATGTAGTTAAGTGTAAATACTTTTTTTGTTAATTGAAGAGACATATATAAAATCTCATTCACATGTAGACTCTCGTAATTTTCTAACCATGCCTCAGTAGTTTATTTTTATAAGCTTTTGTTGCAATGGAATGCAACTACCATTCATGCAAAACTGTTGAATTGCTGTTTGTTTTCATTTTCAGTTTAAAAATCCCCTTATTATGCTGCTTCTGGCTTCTGCAGTCATCAGTGTTTTAATGCATCAGTTTGATGATGCTGTCAGTATCACCGTGGTAAGAAAAAATATGTATATTTTTAAACTACTGGATAATCATTTAAATTAGGATTGGCTTTTATTTTGGAAAGAGAATTGAGAAATGATTTAATGTTTCTTCAGGTTTTTTTGTTAATATCCAAATTCTGCTTTTCATTGCAGTAATCTCAAGTAATCCTCAAGGTCTGTGATGGGCATGCATGAGAATTAATTTAACAGCCTTCTAATTCTACAGATGTAAAATATAGTAAATTTCTGGTTACAATTTCAATTTATTTTACTTTCTAAATGAGAATGTTTTGACTAATTGTGAGCTAAAGTCTGACGATTATGAAATTAAAAATATTACTTAACATGAGCATTGTATTTACTATGTAAGATTTTATTCTTTCTGGCTAAGCTATTCTAGCTTTCACTGAGTTTCCTCTTCTTTTTTTTCTCGTCCTCTGTTTTATGGTAGTATAAAAATTTATAACAAGTACAAGCATTGATTAAAACCAACATGTTTGTGCTTAAGAACACAGTAGAAATTAATGTAGGGCTGCAGTTCTTTTTTTTTTTTTTTTAAATGTTTATTTATTTACTTTGAGAGTGAGCAGGAGAGGGGCAGAGATAGAGAATCCCAAGCAGGCTCTGCAGTGTCAGCACAGAGCCCGATGTGAGGCTCAATCCCATGAACCATGAGATTATGACTTGAGCTGAAATCACGAGTTGGGCACTTAATTGACCAAGCCACCCTGGTGCCTCTAGAGCTGTAATTCTTGAACTCTTCCTTGTGGACTCCCAGGGGTCTCTGAGGCCCTATCAGGGAGCATGCAAGGTCATAACTGTTTTCATAATACTAAAACATTTTTGCTATAGATATTTGCATCATTGGTGCAAAAGCAATGACCAATAAAACTGTTAAGCATGTTGGCTCAAGTCAAAACAATGGCACCAAACTGTACTAGTAGTCATTGTTTTCTTTCATCGTTTCTCTTAGTATTTTTGATAAAAACAGTAAAAATTAATTTCATTAAATCTTGGTACTTGAGTACATACATGCCTTTTGAATATTCTATGTAATAGAATGGGAAATCTGCATAAAGGACTTATGTATATTGAAGTACAGTGGTTGTGTGAAGGAAGGGCAATTGTGGTGAGCTGAACAAGACTTTTATTAGAATGAATGACAGACAAACTATGGTTATTTTTTAATTTTTAATTTTTATTTATTTTGAGAGAGACAGCATGAGTGGGAGGGAGGGGAAAACAGGGGGAGAGAAAGAATCCCAAGTAGTTTCTGCGCTGCCAGTGCTGAGTCCCATGCGGGGCTCGAACTCATGAAACCACAAGATCATGACCTTAGCCAAAACCGAGCTGGAAATTTAACTGACTGAGCCACCCAGGCACCTTGACCAATTGTGGTTATTAAAACTTAGATAACTGGCATATTTTTTTAAGGAAAATGAGTGAAATGAACCTGTCATTTCAAGAAAACAACTGATAGCATTTATTACCAGTGATAAAATTTAAGCATTCAAGTAATAGTTAGATTGCTTCCTGGTATTTAGGACTATTCTAATGAGATCAGTAGTGATTTCAATGAATACGATTTTTTTCTACTATTATGAAATGTGTCAACACTTGAAAGATTTGAATAACAAGGTGAATCAGTATTTTCTAAATGACTAATGCGAGATGTTACAATATTTTCAGTGATAAAAGATCCATTCTAACTGCAAAATAGATCAATAGATTTTACTATCACAGATTATGAAAAGGTCATTAAAGTAGTTTAGATTCTACATTGCAAATTACTTCTGAGTAACTAACACTTCTTTAATTTGGGTATAGTACCTAAGAGGAATTTCCTTAGTCACCTGAAAAAGCTTTTAAAATACTCCTTCCCTTTCCAACAATATCTGTATGAGGCTGGGTTTTCTTCATATATTTCAGCCTAACCAACATATAATAATAGATTGAATGCAGAAGCAAATATGAGAGTGTAGCTTTTAAAAAAATTATTTTTTAAGATTAAAAAAATTTTTTTATTCAATGCTTTATCTATTTTTGAGAGGGAGACAGAGTGTGAGTGGGGGAGGGTCAGAGAGAGAGAGAGAGAGAGGAAGACAGAATCTGAAACAGGCTCCAAGCTGTCAGCACAAAGTCCCATGTGGGGCTCAAACCCACGAACCATGAGATCATGAACTGAGCTGATGTCGGACGCTTAACCGACTGAGCCACCCAGATGCCCCTAGTTTTGTATTAAGGCAGACGTTAAAGTAGAAAAATTGAAAACACTTGACTTTTTTCAGAAATTTTTCATAAAAAAATGTTATATGTGTAAATGTGATAGGTTTATTACTTTTTAGATGAATTAATAAGGAGAAATTAAAACTGAACAATTGACAAAATATTGATTATGGCAAATATCAGTAGATTATAACCCACATAAACAAAAGCTGGCCTTCAGTTTGTAAGAGCATATGCAGATCTTGAGATCAAATTTGAGAAGCTGTCCTAGGGAAGGCAAGCCACTATCAGCTGTTAGTCTTTTCTTCCAAGGCAAAGTTGTGATTTATTTCCTAGTTGATTTACATCTTTTAGAGTCTGGTATCTGAGGACTGTGACAGAGTTAGAAAAATAAAACACCATGAACAGTTATTTCTGAAGTTAAAATGTCTGATTTAAAAGGTGGTTTCTTTGTTTTGTTTAGGCAATACTTATCGTCGTTACAGTTGCCTTTGTTCAGGTGAGTAGGTAGCCTATTTTGTCAACATGATAATGGTATTTTAGTTAATTGCTTAAAAAAACTAAGGTGGCTTATGGTAAAATCTTTGGTTATTGAGAGATGGTAATATAGGGCAGAACAATTTATTGTTTTTGAAATGATTTCAGAAACTGTCAACTCATTCTCCAAGGAAATTTGTGGGACTAACTGTTGTAATTTAGATAGTAGCATGAAGAAAGTGTAGTTTTTTTATTTGATAGAGTTAACAGTAGCTGAAGCAGATGGAAACATAGAGCACAGTAATAGAAATAAAATCTAGCAACAGTTTTAAAAATTCTTTCCAATTAAAAAATTGGGCCAGGGTTTAAATTCCTCATTTCCTCCACAGAAAGAACATTCTGATCTGGATCAGACTTCCTATTCAGCATAGACATTGAAATAGTAAATAAAACATACGATGAAGAGCCCCTTTTAAAAGTGAATGTGAATAATGTGGAGATGATGTCAAAATTTTTATTGTAAGTGTAGGCAGGATAAAAATGTAGACTTTTATGTTTAATATCTGATAACTTCATTTTTTAGAACAGTGTTGGCAAGTCTCATTAACTAAAAGTTTTAAAGCATAGTTAGAGGATTAGAAGAATTAGTTTAGGGAAAAATGTAATATATGACATTCAAGTTCATGTTGTTTTGAATCTTAAGACTATAGTTTAAGTGACTGTGGTTATTTTCCTATCTATGGTTAGTTCCTTGGGTATTTCCTATCATTATCCAAGCTTCCTATGGCAATCTCTAATTTCGTAAGTTCTTAGTTTTATAGTAACTGACTGGAAAAGTCATTTGGAATTAGATTATCTGCAGTAAATTTGTGAGCTCCATCAGTGAACCATCAGGGATTCTGTTTCCAGGGAATCTTTTTGCTTAGAATAGACAAAAGTTGTCGTGGGGGAGGTGGAGCTAGTTAGTCTAGCAGAAGTATTCCAGGCTGTGTGTCATTCAAGGCAGCTCTTCATTCAGCCGTGTGGGTGCTACTACCCACTAGACCAATAACCAGAACCTTTGGCATCTTTAATAACATTTAAGAAGGATGGAGTGACTTTCTTCAGAAGGGTTCCTACGGTATTATTGCTATACTGTAGTAGGTTGTTCTGTTGGTACACAGAAAATGCCTACCTCGAAAACACCCACAAAATTGCGATTTTAACATAGTGTGCAATTTTCCACAAATATAGTGCGTTATACACTGTGAATACAATGGCAGAAACTATCCACTAATATCTCTGTGATAGGTTCATTTGATGGAAAACTCCAGAAAGAATCCAAACCATATATGACAAGCCCAGTTTCATTACACAGATATGAGCCTTTTATCCAAATGTGCCTTGAAACCAACAAAATATTGTATAAACAGCAGTTAAAAACCTTCTTTAAGAAGATCCTATTTGTTGCCAGTTAAACTTGTTATATATAGTGCTTTGTCAGAAAACTACCAAAATTCTATCTGAAATTGTTAATGTTATATCTTTAGTATTTGTATTTTTATCTGTTTTCTAGGAGAGTGCTTTTATGTTTTTATTTTTCCCTATCTTTTTCAAATCTTTATTTCTCACCCCATTATATACCCATTATAATTTACAGCCATGAAAATAGCCAGTTGTTTTATATAGTCGTACATTGATGCCACCTTGATAATAAATTTAAAATATAACTTTTAAGTGTTCAATTAGAGATGGCTGTCAGATTTTTGGTGATGTGTTAAATGGTCATTTTGATATAGAAGTATCTCTGTAGTTGTCGAGAGTAAAGTCTAAGTCTGAAAAGGGAAGTAAAGATTGGGCAGCTTCTAGGCCCTTTATTATTAGGATCTAGAATTGGTGTTTTCTAGTCTTCTGTGAAATGTTTGGGTAAAACTTTCAAATTCCTTAATATCCTTGTTATGGTTGGGGGAGCAATGTCTCATAATTTTCATATTTATAGACTTACCTTACAGTTTGTTTCTCTTGTCTAGGTGAATACTGATTTACCTAGATCAGTATTTACTGATTTCTCTGATTTCTACTGATATACTGATTTCTCAGTTATTCTTATACAGCTTTGCATTTTCTATTTGGAAAAGTTTGTGATGGATGTAAAGTTTTGATTAGGATTAGCACTGTAGTCATTTCAGAGTACTTTCCTTTTCCCTTCTTAAACTTGGATCAAAAGATTGGTGTGCTTAGTGCAGACAGAAGACAAAAATAGCAGTGATGTTGGGTGAAGCAAGTCTGCCTATGGAAACATGGACTAAATAGTATGGTGAGGAGAGGGATGTCTCTGACTCTCAGCTTTGATTATATGGCTAGAGGAAGGCTGAAGCACCGCAGGGTAAGGGCTCCTGAGAATGTCCTTTTGCAGGTAATTAATGGTGATGGCTATCAGAGCAATGCCAGCCACAGCTAACTCTTATGCAACAGATATTCGTTCTAAGCAAACTTACTCCATAAATCTTTGCAGATAGCATGGGTTTAAATCCTCAAAGCAGATGTTGCTTGCAGTTAATTGTCTTTGGCTTCTTTAGTCATTAAACACTAAAAGCAAAATTATCTTAATCCTGAGGCTAAATGATCTTAACTTTTAATGACTGAAAGTTATATACTCTTTATATACTATACACACACTAATGAGTGTTGTTCATTTTCTTATAAACTGACCTTGGTTTCACATTGAATATTAATATATAAAATTGGGAATATTTAATTATCAAAATTGTTTGGTCACTATAATTTAACATTTAGTAAGGAACAAGCTTTTATGTGTTAGGAATATAAGTGCAAGTAAAGGAAAAGATAAGAACTGGGAGAAGTTTTTAAAAAATGAGATTAATATTTATTTAAGTCTAACATGGAACATGTACATAGGAACATATGTATTCGCATTTCTTTATAAATGTTTTCTTTTAATATTATGTTCTTTATTTTTTATAAATAGGAGTATCGTTCAGAAAAATCTCTTGAAGAACTGAGTAAACTTATGCCACCAGAATGCCATTGGTATGATCCTTGTTTCTGATATGGATTTCTACTTTTTCTTTTAATTAAAAAATTTTTTAAAATGTTTATTTATTTTTGAGAGAGAGAGAATACACAAGTGGGGTAGGGACAGAGAGAGGGGGGGAGATGCAGAATTTGAAACAGGCTCCAGGCTCAGAGCTGTCAGCACAGTGCTGGAAGCAACACTCAAACCCGTAAACTGAGATATGACCTGAGCTGAAGTTGGATGCTTAACTGGCTGAAACACCCTGGTGCCCCCCCCCCCCTTTTTTTGAAGTATAATTAGCATACAGTGTTATATTAGTTTCAGGTGACAATATAATGACTCAGCAGTTTTATACATTACTCAGGACTTATCAGTATAAGGTACTTTTAATCCCCTTTATCTATTTCACCCTTAACTCCACCCATCTCCTCTCTGGCAATCACCACTTGTTATCAGTATATAAGAGTCTGTTTTTCTTTTCTTTTTGTCACTTTTTTCTTTGTTCATCAGTTTTGCTTCTTGAATTCCACATGGTATTTGGAAATCATATGGTATTTGTCTTTCTCTGACTTAATTCACTTAGCATTATATCCTCTAGATCCATCCATATTCCAAATGGTGAGATCTCATTCTTTTTTATGACTAATATTTCAGTGTTTGTGTGTGTGTGTGTGTGTGTGTGTACATACCACATCTTCTTTATGCATTCATCTGTGGATAGACACTTGGGTTGCTTCCTTGTCTTGGCTACTGCAAATAATGCAGTAAACACAGGGGTGCATCTATCTTTTTGAATTAGTGTTTTCATTTTATTTGGGTATATACCTAGTAGTAGAATTACTAGATCATATGGTAGTTCTATTTTTTAATTTTTTGAGGAACCTCCGTACTGTTTTCCACAGTGGCAGCACCAGTTTGCATTTCCACTAACAGTATATGAGGTTCCTTCTTCTCCACATGCTCACCAGCACTTGTTTCTTACCTTTTTGATTGTAGCCATTCTCATGGATGTAAAGTGATTTCTTATTGTGGGTTTTTTTTAACTTTATTTATTTATTTTGAGCAAGAGCAAGAATGGGTGTATGAGTGGATGGGGGAGGAGAAGAGAAAGATGGAAAGAGAGAGAAAATCCCAAGCAGGCTCCATGCTGCCAGTGCAGATCCCAGCGTGGGGCTCAGACCCATGAAACATAAGGTCACGACTTGAGCCAAAATCAAGAGTCAGACACTTAACCGACTGAGCCACTGAGGCCTCCCACTTCTTGTGGCTTTGATTTGCATTTCCCTGATAATTAACGATATTAAGCATCTTTTCATGTGTCTCTTGTCATCTGTTCCTTCTTTGGAAAACTGTTCAGCTCTTCTGCCCATTTTATTTAGTTCTTCTGCCCATTTTTAGTTGGATCATTTGTGGGGGTTTTTTTTGGTGTTGAGGTGTATACGTTCTTTATATATTTTGGATATTGACCCCTTATTGGATATGTTATTTCCAAAATCTTCTCCATTCAGTAGGTTGCTGTTTTGTGTTTTTGCTATGCTAAGCTGCTTATTTTGTTGTAGTTCTGATAGTTAATTTTTGCTATTGTTTCCCTTGCTTGAGGAAACATATTTAGAACAGTATTTCTATGGCAGAGGTCAAAGAAATTTCTGCTTGTGTTTTCTTCTAGGAGTTTTAGAGTTTTAGGTCTTATATTTAGGTCTTTAATCCATTTTGAGTTTATTTTTGTTTATGGTATAAGAAAGTAGTCTAGTTTCATTCTTTTGCATGTAGCTCTCCAGTTTTCCTAATACCCATTTGTTGAAGAGACTGTCTTTTCCGCATTTTATCTTCTTGCCTCTTTTGTTGTAGATTAATTGACCATATAACTGTGGGTTTATTTCTGGGCTTTCTATCCTGTGCCATTGATCTATGTGTCTTTGTCTTCCCATTTGTATTATCATCAGTTTCTTTCATCAGTGTGTTACAGTATTTAGAGTATAGGTCTTTCACCTCTATAGTTAAGTTTATTCCTAGGTATTTTATTCTTTCTGATGCACTTGTAAATGGGATTGTTTTCTGATTCTACTATTTCCTTATTAGTGTATAGAAATGCAATGTATTTCTGTATGTTAACTTTGTATCTTGTGCCTTGGCTAAATTCATTGTCAGTTCCAGTAGGTTTTCTAAAATGTTTATTTATTTGTTTTGAGAGAGAGCACACAAGCAGGGGATGGGCAGAGAGAGAGGGAGAGGGAAAGAGAGAATCCCAAGCAGGCTCTGTGTTGTGAGCATGGAGCCTGACATGGGGCTTGATCCTACCAACTATGAGATGATGACCTAAGATAAAGTCAAGATTTGGATGCTTAACTGACTGAGCCACCCAGGTGCTCCAAGTTCCAGTAGTTTTTGAGTGGAATCTCTACGGTTTTCTGTATGTAGTAACGTGTCACCTGCAAATAGTGACATTGTATTTCCTCCTTACCAGTTTGGATGCCTTTTGTTTCTTTTTCTTGTCTGATTGCTGTGGTTAGACCTTTCAGTACTGTATTGAATAAAAGTGATGAGAGTGGATATCCTTGTCTTCTTGATCTTAGAGGAAAAGATCTCAGTTTTTCTTATATGGCCTTTGTTAATATTAATGTATCTTTCCTGTAAACCTCCTTTGTTGAGTTTTTGTCATGAGTAGGTGTACTTTGTTAAGTGCTTTTTCTGCATCTGTTGTGAGATCATTATTTGGTTCTTATCCTTTCTCTTGTTAATGTGATGTATCATGTTGATTGGTTTGGAAATACTCTTGCATCCCTGGAATAAATCCCACTTGATTGTGGTGAGGGCTATTTTTAAAAAAAATTTTTAACATTTATTCGTTTTTTTTTTTTTTTTTTAAATATTTTTATTTATTTCTAGGAGAGAGAGAGACAGCGTGAGTAGGGGAGAGTCAGAGAGAGAGGGAGACACAGACTTTGAAATAGGCTCCAGGCTCCGAGCTGGCAGTCAGCACAGAGCCCGACACGGGGCTCAAACCCACGAACCGCGAGATCATGACCTAAGCGAAAGTCGGATGCTTAACCGACTAAGCCACCCAGGCGCCCCACATTTATTTGTTTTTGAGAGACAGAGTGCAAGCAGAGGAGTATCGGAGAGAGAGGGAGACACAGAATCCGAAGCAGGCTGCAGGCTTTCATCATATAGCACAGAGCTGGATGCGGGGCTCAAACCCATGAACTGTGAGATCATGACCTGTGCCGAAGTCAGATGTGTAACGACTGAGCCACCCAGGCGCCCCTGTGGTGAAGGCTATTTTTAATGTGTTTGGTTTGCTTATATTTTGTTGAGGATCTTTACATCTGTGTTCATCAGAGATATTAGCCTGTAGTTTTTGTTTTTTTGTAGCGTCTTTATCTGGTTTCAGTGTCAGGATAATGTTCAACTCATAGAATGAATTTGAAAGCTTTTCTTCCTCTTCTGTTTTTGTGATTGTTTGAGAAGAATGGGTATTAACTCTTCTTTCTTTCTTTCTTTCTTTCTTTCTTTCTTTCTTTCTTTCTTTCTTTCTTTCTTTATTTTTATTAAAAAAATTTTTTTTTAATGTTTTATTTATTTCTAGCAGAGAGAAGACAGCGTGAGCAGGGGAGGGTCTGAGAGAGAGAGAGAGAGAGACTCACAGACTCTGAAACAGGTTCCAGGCTCTGAGCTGGGAGTCAGCACAGAGCCCAACGCGGGGCTCGAACCCACAAACTGCGAGATCATGACCTGAGCGAAAGTCGGATGCTTAACCGACTAAGCCACCCAGGCGCCCCTAACTCTTCTTTATTTAAAGAAAATTTTTAAAATGTTTTATTTATTCTCGAGAGAGAGAGAGCGAGCGAGCACGCATGAGCAAGGAAGGGGCAGAGCAAGAGAGGGACACAGAATCCGAAGCAGACTCCAGGCTCTGAGCTGTCAGCACAAAGCCTGATGTGAGGCTTGAACTCTCAAGCTGTGAGATCACAACCTGAGCCAAAGTCAGATGCTCAACTGACTGAGCCACCCAAGCGCCCCTTTTCTTTAAATGCTTGGTAGAATTCCCCTGTGAAGACATCTGGTCCTGGATTTTTATTTGTTGGGAATGTTTTGATTACTGATTCAGTTTCATTATTAGTAATCATCTGTTCAGATTTTCTTTGTTTTTGATTCAATCCTGGAAGGTTATCTGTTTCCAAGAGTTTATCCATTTCTTCAAAGGTTCTGTGTGTCCAAGGCATTTATCTGTTTCTTCAATGTTGTCTGGTTTTCTTCCTGAGGAATCTGGCTAAAGGTTTTATCAATTTTGTTGATCTTCTCAAAGAACTGGTACCTGGTTTTATTGATCTGTTCTATTGATTTTTTAGTCTCCATTTAATTTATTTCTACTCTAATCTTTATTATTCTGTTTCTTCTCTTGGCTCTAGGCTTTGCACTTCTTTTTCCAGCTTCTTTAGGTGTAAAGTTTATTTGAGATTTTTCTTGTTTCTTGAGATAGGCCCATTCCCTCATAGAACAATTTTTGCTACGTCTCAAAGATTTTAGACCTTTTTTTTGTTTTTTAGAAAATCAGCAAGGAAACAGTGGCTTTGAATGACACATTAGACCAGATGGACCTACTGATATATTCAGAACATTCCCTCCAAAAATAGTGGATTGCACATTTTTTTTCAAGTGCACATGTAACATTCTTCAGAATAGATCACATATTAGGCCACAAAACAAGCCTCAATAAAAAAGATTAAAATCATATTATGCATGTTTTCTGACCACAACAGTCTAAAACTAGAAATCAGTCATAACAAAAAATCTGGAAAGAACACAAATACTTGGTAGCTACATGACATACTACTAAAGAATGAATGGGCCTACCAAAATATCAAAGAAGAAATAAACTACATGGAAACAAATGGTAGTGGATTTTCACTCTTAGAAAGTGAATGTGAGTAGTATAGTAGACATTTTGGCACCAGATTTATCTGACAATAAGGTAGAAATGGTTAACTTAATATGAAAACTTCATGTTCTGTTCACTGAAGAAAGTTGTAATATTACAACTTTAAAGTTCTAATGTTGAGATTCTTGAGACATGGATTTATTAAACAGGGTTTGTGTGTGTGTGTGTGTGTGTGTGTGTGTGTGTGTGTGTGACTGTGCTAAGCACTGTCATGGGTGCAATGATGCACAGTCAGATCCAGATGAATAAGAATATGGTTTCAGTTTTCACATTTTACATTTGGACAATAACTGGTCCTTTTTTCTAGTGGATTTTTTTTTTGTCATGTGAATATCTTAATTACCAAGAGTAGAAAAATAATTATTTTCTTGGTTTCTTATATTTGACTTACTTTCTTTGAAGTGGTAGTGCTACAACATATTTTTTCTTTAGGCAAGCCCACTAGAATTATTTTATATAAGTGGCATGGCTTTCTTTTTTCAGCCATGGTTGTTTCTGTTTCATGTTGCAGTGTGCGTGAAGGAAAATTGGAACATACGCTTGCTCGAGACTTGGTTCCAGGTGATACAGTTTACCTTTCTGTTGGGGACAGAGTTCCTGCTGACTTACGTTTGTTTGAGGTAAGTTTGGTGTTTTAATTTCTTTGGGCTGCTGTAACCAAATACTGTGGACTGGGTTGCTTATAAACAACAGAAAATTATTTCTCGTAGTTCTGGAGTCTGGGAAATCCAAGATCAGTGGGCCAGCCTAGTTGCATTCTGGGTGAGGGTCATCTTTCTGGTTCATAGCTTGTGCCTTCTCTCGGTCCTCATGGTGGCAGGGGTTAGGGAGCTCTGTGCAGTCTCTTTTATAAGAACACTAATCGCATTCATGAGAGCTCCACCCTCATTATTTTAGCACATTTGAAAAGTCACACCTCCTAATACCTCATGTTTGAGAGTCAGTATTTCAATATATAAAGTTGGGGAGGGATATTACAGATACTCAAACTACAGCATTTGGTGATCTGTATGTGAGCAGAGAACATACTTGGGTGTAGATTAAAGGGTAGATATTAGTAGTTATAAGAATTCATAGTTGGGGCACCTGGGAGTGTCTGACTCTTGATTTTGGCTCCAGTCATGATCCATGTGTTGTGGGATTGAGTCCTGTGTCTGATTCTGTTTAAGATTTTCTTTCTTTATCTGTCTCTCCCTTTCCCCTTCTATGTCCCTCCCCCCCATGCTCTCTTTCAAAAAAAAAAAAAGTTAATACATAGTTAATTTGAACATTTATTTTTCAAGTTTAAAAAGTGACATCTGTAACATGTTTTCTTAAAATACATTTATTTGCCTTAACCACAGAATCTTTCAGGTGTCCATTAGTGAATCCACCTGTTCTTTATAGAAATGTGTGTTAGGCCTTGTGGGAGACACACAGATGATGTAATGAATTCTTGTGATCAGGGAGTCTACTATTTGTGTACATAAACCATCACCATAAAAATAAGATAGAACCTGGCAAGTGACTAAGAGAAGTACAAAGAATGGAGTGTGAAAATTTAGAGAAAGAAACCGTTACTTCTGATTTCAGTGAAGTGATATAATGCTTCAGACAGTATGGCTTAGATGGTGAAAATTGAAGGGTAGTACTGGCCAGAGATGAAGAAGACAATGAAGCAACAGTATTCAGATCACTGGGAAGGTCCCAGTGTGTAGTACCAGGCTAGAATATGTTAAGGGTAAAAAATGTAGAGTGGAATCAGATTCAGGGGACCTTGGATGCAAACCTCTACTTCAGATTTTATTGATTAGGAATTAGCTTTCAAGATATAATGCAGCCAGCAAATACTCTTACCCTTAATCTGGCCACAGTGTGTAGAATAGATTGACGGGCTGTAAAGTGGAGTTCAGCACCTAGTTTAAGAGGCCTTTAAGGCCCATTAGCATGCCAGTCTCATCCAGTTTTAGAATTAACAGGCTGTTCATGAACATCTATAGAGCTAGCTGTCAGTCTTTGAGTACTTACATTGTCCCCAGATTTGAGTGTTCTCAGAGGTTATGAAAGCCTGAAGAACCTTTTTGAACTACAGTAAGAACAGACTTCATTTAATCCTGAAGTAATGGCCTTTTTTTTCCCAAATATTAAAAATTTCCTTAGAAAGATAGCAGACTGCTTTAATTGGTGAGTGGAAATAATTGATAATACAGCAAATATTGGGAATGTTATTAATTTTGCTTCATTTCTGCCCTTAGTTTATCTTTTTTTTTTTTTTTTAAATATTTTTATTTATTTCCAGGAGAGAGAGAGACAGCGTGAGCAGGGGAGGGTCAGAGAGAGAGGGAGACACAGACTCCGAAATAGGCTCCAGACTCTGAGCTGTCAGTCAGCACAGAGCCCGACGCGGGGCTCGAACCCACGAACCGCGAGATCATGACCTAAGCGAAAGTCGGATGCTTAACCGACTAAGCCACCCAGGCGCCCCTCTTAGTTTATCTTTTTATGTTACATCTTTTTTTTACTCATTTCTTCTCCTTTATCCTTAATACCTAGTTTGTGACAAGACCTTGGAATATTTTTCCTTAGAAATATGATAGGCCTATCATTTGATATAAATCATTTTCCCTTTCCCCAAAGGGCCCTAATCTGAATTTGTGGAGTTTGTGTCCAGAAGCAGTGGAGTGCTTCTCTTCCAGTTTAGAAGCAGACCTCCTCAGTAGGATAGTCTGAAGATGGTGTTTCCCAACGTTTTAACATTCTGAGTGGTGTAATCACATAGAAACTTCAAAACACCATTTGACATCATAAAGTATTTTAGGGTTTTTATGTAAATAAAGGTTAATTGATCTGAGAATTAATTATTTCACAGTTCATTTGCAAATAGGAAAAAACTAGTCAGAGTTCTATATTAGTATGCATGTTATCCAGATAAACTCAGCAAATATACCTTAAAGACTTACTGTGAATTCAGTAAGGGAATTTTTGACCTTTTTAAAGCTTGATGTAGTAACAATTGAAAGCATGCGCTTTGTGAAGTAATTTATTGTTAACTGTTTTCCCCCAATCTGTCAGCTTTTCAGACACTTCCATTAGCACATGTTTTATTTGTCAGTGCTATAGTTAGGTTGACTTTCTTCTAGTTAATTCATGTTTACATATATAGTTGAACATTTCTGAATCCCTTTATCATTTTTCTGCCCTATTCAATTTCCCTATAATCTCAGTACCTCAAGCAGACTTTTACAATAACTTTTACAGTAAATGGAGATAACTTTCTTAAAAGAGAAACTTTTTGTGCTGCTTCTAGATTTAAACATAGTATACTATAATATTGCATACTATAATAAGGCTGTTAAGGTCAATCCTTCTGGACACAGAGGCTTTTTTTGGAATTAAGTTGGCTTTTTGGAGTGTTATTTGCTGAATTTGGCTATGGTGATCTTTGGATGATTTTTTAAGGCTAGCTGGTCATTTGATGTTCTTATATGAAATAAGCTCTTCGTTAAGATTTAAAGGAAACCAAAAACGAAGTTACCTTTGAGATATTATTAATTTCTCAAAATAAAAACTGTCAGTTTCACATAGAAAAAGCAATCATTTGGTCTTTTACGGTAGAATTCTCTTCTTGTGGATATGATCTAAGCCTGAGGTTGCTACTTTAGCATTGTCATGCTGCAACTCTAGGGTTCCTGTTAAATTTTGATGGTTCAGATTTTGACTGTAAATCTTGCCTGGGCATTCAGTTGCATCTGGTCTGCATGTTCAGTGAGTTGGCTGCTCTCTTATCTACTCATAAGCTGTGTCTGATGTCAGGTCAGGCTGCTATAATCAAATACCATAGATGACAGGTTGAGAGGGTAATTGCTCTCTCCCTTCCACCTCTTATAAAGCCACAAATTCCATTATGAAGGCCTCATCCAGACTAGCTTATCTAACCCTAATTACCTCCCAAGGTAATTGCCATCACGTTGGAGATTAAAGCTTCAACATGAATTTTAGCGGGATATAATTCAGTCCATAGCAGGTTGAGACTGCCCTTGGTAAACCCTTTTTAAAGAAGGTTAATATCGATAACTTAAGGAATTCCGTATGTTTTTTTGGCCTGCGTCATTTTCTACAACCAAGGAATGAACCAGTATGTTTTGGTGGCACTAACCTTGTCGATTTAGCCGTAGAGTTACTGATGGAGCTGGGCCATTAAAACTTAGAGGAATTGAACTATAGGTGTATTTTTCAGCATTTTTCTGAGGGTTTTTATTTTAGTATTTAGTAGTATTTGAGAAGAGGCACCACTGGGCATTGGTGGTAGTCAGTGGATTGGTCAGACAATGACTTTAGATGAAGGAGTCTTATAAAACATATCTACATAATAGTACATTTTGGGTCACCTGGGTAGCTCAGGTGGTTAAGCGTCCAACTTCAGCTCAGGTCATGATCTCACAGTCTGTGAGTTGAAGCCCCTAATCAGGCTCTGTGCTGACAGCTCAGAGCCTGGAGCCTGCTTTGGATTCTATGTCTCCTCTCTCTGCCCCTCCCCTGCTCACTCTCTCAAAAATAAATAAACTTAAAAAAAAAAAGTACATTTTACCTTTTTGGAAAGGTATAGTCTGTATTAATATTTGAGTAAAGAATTCTTTGTAAGAGAAAACACTCTAAGAATGAGAGGAAAAAGAGTTTCTTTTTTCTGTTGAAAATATTTTACCTTTCTCAGCTTTAACTTTCTAACTAAGCCCAAAATGTTGCCTGAAATGTAACAAGATTTTCTTTTACTTGAAGTTCTGCATGATTAATTTCATTGACACTTTTCTCTTGTGGCTCTTGTGCTTGTGATTAGCTTAGATCATTCTTTGAAACTGTCTTCAAGATCTAGACACCGAGTATAATTGCCTTCTGTTTTTGAACTCAGTTTTTGATATGATGATTTTCTAAATGTATCCAACTTTTTAAAGAGAACTACCACTTATATGCCTGAGAGCCAAGAATTATCCATTTTTAGGACACTAGATTATCAATCAGACGAATTAAATCTCTGAAAGATATTTCTACTAGGAGTCATAGTCTACTGGGGCCATGGTCAGAAGTCCAAACTGAAAACAAGGCAGTTGGCATTCTGTAGTGAGCCTTTTAACCTCACAAATCCATATACTTTCTTATAGAATAGTAGCTTAGCTCACTGAATAGGTATTGGTGTCTTTAGGGTTGTTCTTCCCTGTTTCTTTGTTCACAAGTAAAAAGCAAAGACAATGAGCACAGATCTATTTTGGCTGCCTACCAACTCAAGGAATCAGAAATAGTCTCCTTGACTGAAACTTTACTTAGCTGTTATATCCTTTTCTGTAAAGCTCACACTCTTTCACACACTTTAAGAACCACCAACAAGCACCTCATCTTTGTTGGCTAACTCCATTAAAGGAGCTGTCTTTCTGTGTCAGAGCATTCTGACTTCCTGAGTTATAAAATATATTTTCCATTTACTCAATGAAAACCTTGATATTCTGGTAAAACTCAATTCTGATATTGTTTGCTATGCTTTTTCAAAAAAGGATCTTTTGACACATTTGCTAGGTTATAAACACATCATGATATGTTAAATTTACTTATTTTGGTATTGAAGCTAATATAGGCAAATATAATCTCTCCCTTTGGATATCAGTCTGTGTTATGAGGTCATTTTAGTCATTCAGTAAATGTTTGAGTATTGTGTATAGAACACTGTACCAGGCTTCAGGGCTTAGAAGTGAAAAAGATAAACAGTTTGTGTCCTTTCTGCTGGGGGACACCAACATGCGGACAATTGTAATTCAAAGAATAAAATGTGTCTTATGAAATGAATTGACCATGTGATTTTAGGGTCTCAGTTGTCTCACTGTGACAGAGTTGCCCCAGGGATTACATCTTAAATTTTAACATGCCTAAGAATCATCTGGGTTCTGTTTTGGCAGCTCAGGTATGGGGCCAAGATTCTGCATTCTCTGTTTTTTTTCTTCAAAACTTTATTTAGTTAGTTAACATACAGTGCAGTATTGTTTTCAGGAGTAGAATTTAGTGATTCATCGCTTAACAGAACACCCAGTGCTCATCATAACACATTCCTTCCCCATTATCCATTGCCCATCTAGACCATACTCCACCACATCCTCTACCACACTTCTGTCTCTTCTCTAAGACTATATTATGGTTACTTTTCCTCTCTTTTTTCTCCCCTCTTCCATATTTTCACCTGTTTTATCTCTTAAATTCCACATGTGAGTGAAATCATGTAAGTCTTGCATATTTGTCTTTAATTTATTTGCTTTCATGCTACGTTCTTGCTCTATTAGCATTCTTGAAAATGGCAACATTTCATTCTTTTTGATCACTGAGTAATAATTCCATTATATATATATATATATTATATTCCATTATATATATATATAAATAATTCCATTATATATATATATATATATATAGGTGTGTGTATGTATATATATATATGTATATATATATATATATATACATATATATATCTACATCTAGTAGTGCAGTTGCTGGATCATAGGGTAGTTCTGTATTTAACTTTTTGAAGAACCTCCATACTGTTTTCAGAGTGGCTGTACCAGTTTACATCCCTACCAACAGTGTAAGAGGGTTCATTTTTCTCCACATCCTTGCCAATACCTGTTGTTTCTTGTGTTGTTAATTTTAGCCATTCTGACAGGTATGAGGTGGTGTCTCATCATGGTTTTGATTTGTATTTCCCTGATGATGAGTGATGTTGAGTACCAGATTCTGCATTCTTTTTTTTTTTTTTTAATGTTTTATTTCTTTCTAGAAGAGAGAGAGAGACAGCGTGAGCAGGGGAGGGTCAGAGAGAGAGGGAGTCACAGACTCTGAAATAAGCTCCAGGCTCTGAGCTGGCAGTCAGCACAAAGCGCGACGCGGGGCTCGAACCAATGAACCGCGAGATCATGACCTAAGCGAAAGTTGGACGCTTAACCGACTAAGCCACCCAGGCGCCCCCAGATTCTGCATTCTTAACTAGCTTTTATTCCATATCCAAATGCTGGTCTATTTATCACATGTAAAAAGATAAAAAAGGAAAGAAAAACTTTCTTGAGATATAATTCACATTCAAAGAATTTACACATTTAAAATGTATCATTTAATGGTTTTCCCTATAGTCTGAATTGTGGAGTCAGTCACAGTCTTTTTCTTTTTTTTTTTTTTTAATGTTCTTATTTATTTCTGAGAGAGAGAGAGAGACAGCATGAGCAGGGGAGTGTCAGAGAGAGAGGGAGACACAGAATCTGAAGCAGGCTCCAGGCTCTGAGCTGTCAGCACAGAGCCCGATGCGGGGCTCAAACCCAGGAACTGTGAGATCATGACCTGAGCTGAAGTCAGACGCTTAACTGACTGAGCCACCCAGGTGCCCTGCTGTCACCACAGTCTTAACTGTAGAACATTTTTATCACTCCCAAGAGAAAAGTTTACCTTTTAGTGGTCACTATGTTCTCTCCTCTGCCCCACAGCTTGGTAGCCACTAGTCTACTTGTTCTGTCTGTATATTTGGGCCTATTATGAGCATTTCATTATAAATGGGATTATATACTATATAGACTTTTGTGACTGGCTTTTTTCAGTTCACAGTGTTTTCAGGGTCATCTCTGTTGTAGCATGTATCAATATTTCATCCATTTTTATTGTCAAATAGTATTCTATTGTATGTGTATATCATACCATTGTAAATCCATGTATGTTTAAAACTGGTTTTTGATAAAGGACTTTCTAATGCCATTTTGCTGTTTGTTTTCTATATGTATTTTTAGATTCCTAAATTCTTCCAATCTCCCCTTTTTTTGTATTTGCTATTTAAAAAAATATCCTTTGATTACCTTCTGAATTTTTTTATGTATATTTTTTACATATTTTTTTAGTGGTTACAATGTAGATTATAATTTACATCTTAAATTTAGAACAGTTCTTTGAATTGATACATCTTTACTTCAATAGCAGGCAAAAGATTTGCCCCTTTGCAGCTCACTTTTCCACCATCACTTTCATGTTGCTCACCAATTACATTTTTATGCATTCTGTACCCATTAACTATAAATCTGTCAGCATTTTATATAAGCCAGATAGGAAAAATAGAGAAGTTACAAAGTCAGAATACAATAATGCTGGTATTTTTATTTCCCTGTGTAGCTGCCTTTACTGGAATTCTTTTTTTAATATGCCTTTGAGTTACTTTCTGCTCTCCTTTTGTTTTAGCCTGAAGGACTCCGCTTTAGCATTTCTTGTAGAGCACATCTACTAGAAATGAATTACCTTAGCTTTTGTTTAAGTGGGAATGTCTTAATTTTTCTTCATTTAAAAGATAGTGTTACAGTAGACTTCTTTTCATTGTTTTTTTGTTTTTTTCTCAATACTTTAGCTAGGTCTACTGGTCTTAGCCTCTGTGGTTTCTGATAAGAAATAGGCTGCTAATCTTTTTGAGGATTCCTGTACATGATAAGTTGCTTCACCTTTGCTGTTTTCAAGATTGTGTCTTTGTCTTTTAACAGTTTGATTCTTTCCCAGTCTAGATGGCTTCGAGTTTTTTCTATTTGGAGTTTATTGAGCTTCTTTGATATATAGATTCATGTCTTTTATTAAATTTGGCAAGTTTTCATTCATTATCTTTTCAAATATTCTTTCTGCCCACTTTTTTTCCCGCCATACTTACCTTATGGTTGTATTGGTATGTTTGGTAATGTCCCACCAGTACCTTTAGCTCCGTTCATTTTTCTTTATTTTTTTCCTTTCTATCCTTCAGACTAGTTAATTTCAGTTGTCCATATTTTTTGTTTGCTCATTTACCCCCTCCTTTTTTAGATCTGTCGTTGAACCACTCTAGTGCAGATCTGCTGTTGAACCCCTCTAGTGAAGTTATAATTTCCGTGGTTGTACTTTTCAGCATCAGGATGTCTATTTTTTTTTAAATATTTTTCTCTTCAGGGGCGCCTGGGTGGCTTAGTCGGTTAAGCGTCCAACTTTCGCTTAGGTCATGATCTCGCGGTTCGTGGGTTCGAGCCCCGCGTCGGGCTCTGTGCTGACTGCCAGCTCAGAGCCTGGAGCCTGTTTCAGTCTGTGACTCCCTCTCTCTCTGACCCTCCCCTGCTCACGCTGTCTCTCTCTCTCCTAGAAATAAATAAAAATATTAAAAAAAAGAAATAAATAAATATTTTTCTCTTCATTGTAATGCTTTTTAAAAAAAATTGTTTTCTTGATTTCCTTTCATTTTTTTAATCCATGAATTTTTTTCAGTGTGTTGAACATATTTAAGACAGTTGATTTAAAGTCTTTCCAGTAAGTCCATTGGCTGGCCTTGCTGAGGGATGGTTTCTGTCAGTTTATGTTTTCCTGTGAATAGATCATACTTGGTTTCTTTGTGTTTGTAATTTTTTGTTGAAAACTTTGTGTTTTGAATATTATGCTATCATATGAATATACACATCACATCTGTGAATGAGATGTGCCCTTCCTCAAAATTTGTTATTTTTGATTGTTGAAGATTGCAGTGGTTGAATTTGTTTTTTTGGGAAGGGGGGTGGGTTGCAAAGACTGCCCCTTTTTGTGTGTGGTCACTGAAGTTTCTGTTCTTTTATCTCAGCAGTCAGCCTTATCCATCTGGAGCCAAAGAGGGAAATGAAATACTGCTCTCCTGGTCTTTGCAGCTTGTCTTTGAGTTGGGGCCCTTGTTGATCATTGATTATCTGCCTACAACTCTGCCTTCAACTTTCACCTTCACCTGCTTGTGCCAAATCCACAGACCTGTCAGAGGTGCAAGGGTCCTCTCAGGGCTTTCTGAGCATGCATCTGGTTATGAGCATGCATTTTGCCCTCTGTCTTCCCGGTATAAGTGGTGGCCTTTCCAAGCCTTTATTCCCTCCAGAACTTCCTCCTTGGCTTTTTCCTTCCCAGTCTTTTGGGTGTATCCGCTGCTTGCCTTATTCCTAGTCCTTGGCCTACTAGTATATGTCCTTAATCTTTTGGCAGATACCCAGAAGATCACTGTAACTGACTTGGCGGGGGGTTGTGAGACAAATATTAGCCTCTGCACTAGTCCCCCAGGAGACTGCCAGACAGGTCAAAACACACAACTACAGTATTTTAAGAACAAGGTCTTTGTTCTACCTTGGCCCCTTTGTTCTCAAGGCCCCTGACTACCCATAATCTGCAACAAGAAGACAGACTTTATGTCCCCATAGCCAGCACGTTTTCTCTGGGCAGTGGTGAATAGTAGACAGGTGAACAAAAATGCCACGGTGCTTTCTTACCAAAATTCAGCTGCCTTTTTCTTTATTAAGCACTTCCCTGGTTGTTTTAAGTTTTTGATTCCAGAGTTGTCTGTCACTTTTTGCCAGCCCATGGTCGTTTTAGTAGAGGGACCAAATCTTTGATTGCCCTGTTCCATAAGTGTTTATATTGACTTAAGTATATTTTTTTGATAGGTCAAATTGATTAATTGATTTATGGTATGTTTCTCCTCTTCTTACTGTAACTTATCACTGAAACTTTGATTTTAGAAGTTTTTGAATTATTAAACTTATATACAGACTTATAAAAAAAGCAATTTATAAACATCTTAGGAAGTATAGATTTAAGTTTTAATTTTAAAGTTTATTTATTTTGAAAGAGAGAGAATCCCAAGCAGGCTCCATGCTGTGAGCACAGAGCCCCATATGGGGCTCAATTTTAGAACTATCAGATCATGACCTGAGCTGAAACCAAGAGTCAGATGCTCAACCGGCTGAGCCACCCAGGTGTTCCAGGAAGTAGATTTTTTAAAATATCAATCAAAAGAAATTGAGTAGATTATTGTGTATTTGTGGAATTTGGGGACATTCCTGTTTACTAAAAACTGATATAATCACTTATTTTGGCTTTGAAAAGGAGGTTTATTTCTGTAGTAGTAGTATTATACAGCTTGGAAAACTCCTCCATACATACATAGATCACTGGGAGTGTTGGTTTTATTAGATTGTATAAGCTTGAGCCATGCTTAGTTTTTTGTTGTTTGATAGGTGATTGGTTAAAAAGCACTGTGAACTGAGGAATGCTGTTTATGTTGAAAATGTTGAAAACTTTTTTCTCGTTAAGTCATTAGAATTTAAAAAGACAGCATGGGAGGGTTTGAACTGAGACTTTGTCTCTTTGTTTTAAGATTTTCATTTCACACTAGTAGGAAAGGACTGTTGCAAAAGTAGATCCCTTTTTGGAATTTGGTTTCTTTTAATTGTCTTAGAGAAATATCCTAGAAATCATTGTTAACTGAATACTGGTCTTGAAGTTATTGGCAACCTGGTCAAATTGAATCTATGTGCTTAAGTCAGAAAATTAACAATTCATGTAAATATTTACCATGGGATAAAATCCATTTCATGTATGTCTTTTTAACTCAGGGGAGGCTCCCACAGGACCAAACAAGAGGGTTCTTGGCTTCATGCAGGATAGAAATCAAATGTGAGTTGGAAAAATGAAAACAGAGTTTATTGAATAGTGTGAATGACAGAGAATAGCAGACGGAGTGTCTGGAAGACTTGGAAAAGAAGAGGAAAATGAGTCTCAGGATTTTTGGGGGGTTAGAGGTTTGTGTTGGAAAGAGGTCTAGGGTACATGTTCCTTCAGAAATTCAGGGTAAGGTCCAGTCAAAGGCCAGTGTCAGGTGAACAATAGGTGTTATTCCATAAACTACTAACGGTGGGAGTGTTGATGCCAGCGTCATCTGAGGTTTGTTCAGAGCTAGTGTCCTGGAACATGTTCAGGATCTGGCTTCTCCTAGATGTTGTTAGGTATTTGGCGCCTGGGACAAAACTTAGAGAATGAATAATTTTCCTACCTCCCCCTTGCAGTGGGAACATAGCTTTTCTGGCTGATTCAGAGACAAAAAACAGAACATGAGTAAATGAGCCCTAACAGAAAAACAGCAGAGATGAAGTCTTTCTAAAATGGATTCCCTTCATCTTTCCTACTGCAGCTGGTTAGGGCTTGATTTTTATTTTATTTATTTTTTTAGAGTTTTTATCATTTTTATTTTATTTTATTTTTTTTAGGGTTTGATTTTTAATAAGCTAGAACTCATAAAGACATTTCAGTTACAGTTTCCTTCATTTGAATAGACAGTAAGAGGAATCTTAATTTTTGAGACCAAAAGTAAGACATTTTGTCATAATCAGGTAGCTGCAGATGGATAATTTGGAATTCTTTTCTGGGGAAAGAAATCCATTTTTGGTTTGCTTTTCTTGCTAAACTAGAGAGGTAATTGATTTAGCAACATACAGTACACTAAGCCATTTTTTAGTTTAAGAACTTACAATGAGCTGCCAATTGTTTACATTAGCTGTAATTTTTTAAAGCAGTTTTAAATTAAAAATATGTTTTTTTTTTGCTTTTCAGGAAAACGTAGTGACTTTGGTATCTAGTTTCTTTCTGCCTAATGTTTTACAGGAATAATCCTGTGAAGTTTTTTCAACCATTTTTATTCTATAGGTGTTAAATATTCAGATTGTAGATTATGTATGCATCTAGATTCTTATTTATATTCTGACTTTTGAACTGTGCTCTGTCGTATTCTTATCAGTAAAGTATTTGAAGAATAATAAAGAGAAAGTGAAACTCAGTTTCTCTATTCATGAACAGCTCTTCTGAAGGTTTAATGTGTTAACTTTTGGCTAGAAGGCAAGGAGCTAACTGGTTCTTTGATTTCATTTTATCTTACCTTTATCTTTCCTCATAAATGCAGTGAATAAATGACTCTAATATCTGTCTTCCAGATGAATTAAACTATGATTTTGTTAAACTGTAATAGACTTACCTAATTCATTAAATACCACCTTCTTCGAAATGACTTCCTTCCGCTCACACCCTCAAAACTACTTCCTATGGAAATTCTTATAGTCATCATTAAGAGAAAATAAGTTGTAACTTAGAAAATATTCTTATTCTGGGTGGCCTTGCTGGCATCGTCAGAAGACCATGCTACTCTTGATCTCTGGGTCTTGAGTTTGAGCCCCATATTGGGTGTAGAGATTAAACAAGCAAACAAATAAATTAAAAAATATATCCTTAAACAACAGACAGTTGAAATCTGTGCAGTTTGTTACATTATATGATTTGGACAAATTTTATCAATATTCTTTTTTTTTTTTTTTTTAAGCTCTGCACCCAATATGGGGCTTAAACTCATGAACCTGAAATCAAAAGTCAGATGCTCTATTGACTGAACCAGCCAGGCACCCATCCCCATCGATAATATATTCTTGATTTGACTTTTATAAATTTATAATCATATATATAATATATATAAGATAAAGAGTAAGACCCCTTTTTTTCATATCAGTTTCTACACTAGACAGAGCTGATTGCTATTCTGCTAAAAATGATATCTCTTTTTTGTAGAAAAACCTGATTTGAGCAAAAATTCCTTTTGATGGTTATTGAACTGCTAAGGCTGACCCTAAAGTGAGGTCACTAACAGAGCCAATAAAGCTATTCATTTCTTCTCTTTTTAAAAAGTCAGATTATTTCGTATTCTTTGTTTTGATAGACAACCACCAAATGTTAGTGTTCATCCATCTTTAAGATTTTTGCTTAAAGTATAAAATCTTCAACGGGAGAACGTTAATTTTGCCTTTTTCAGAGAGAAGGAGTTCTTTAGATGTTTTAAACATTAGCAGGTCTTATTTCTAATTAAGAGCTCAGAAAATTACATTGAGGTTTGATTTTTATAACAAGCATTAAAGAAGAGCTTGCTGAATGAAGTAAACTTTTTTGTTGACTTGTAATTCAGAAAAACATATAACTTTTAAATATATCTTTAATTAATGTCTTCTAGAAGTAGTTACAAAACTAGAGAGGAGAAATAATTTGCAGATTGATTCTCTAAATAGTTAATAAGAATTTGGAGTTAATCCGCCAGTGTTTGGGTTTTATTATGTCTCCATCTTAGGTTCCTACCTATGATATTGGGTGACTTACTTAGCCTTAAAGTGTCTATAAAATAGAGGGGATGCTAATCACAGTACTTGCCTCATTGAAGTGGTTACTAGCCAAGTAATTAATAGAAAACTTAGCATATGTATGTTAGCAAAATGCCTTGCAGATAGTAAGCAATGAAATGTCAACTGACTGTTTTTAATACTAGCATCATCTTTGAAGAGAAACCTAAATTTTTCTTCTTTGGTAATAGAATTTATTAGTATGAAAAATTATACAGCCCTAAGTTTAACTTGAAAAAGAAGAGTCAAATAAATATGTTCTTATAATAAAGAATATTTCCTTTGCCTTCAAATATGGTGGTTTTTTTTTTTTTTAATCTGTAGTTGGGTTGAGGTAATGAACCCAGATTTACCTGGCCTGTCTGCATACATAATTATAGTATGTATAAGCCTGTTTTGTATATTAAAGCCTGTATAGTATATTATAAGCCTGTTTTGATACTAAAATTTTAACATTTATATGGTACTATCCTTCTGGAAATAACATAGTTTAGTCTCTTTGAAATTATGTGATATAATTTATTTTCATTCTGAACATTTTTCAACATCATGATCTAATCTCTGAGCTCTTGATTATATTTGTAAAGTTATATGTCTGCCTAGCACTCGGACATGCCAGGCAGTTCCTATCCCCATAGTCTTTGTACTTTTTGCTTTCTCTGCCTAGATCCTTTCATCCTGGTTGTGGGCCATCTTTGGGGCCTTCAGATCAGTTGTGACTCTGCAAAAGGGTTGTTTACTTTTGAGAGAGGTTCTCACCTTTATCTAAAATGTTACTTTCGTTCCTTATGCATTTTTCTTCCCTACCAGGTATTATATTACATACTCTTGTTTGTTTATTTTTAGATCACTTTCCCATTAAAATAAGAACTGAAGGTAGGATCTTAGTTTTGTTTACTGCTGATTCCCTCTGTGTGTGAAATAATACAAAGCCTGGCATTAATAAATATTTATTAAGTGAATGGATCAATGACATTGACCAAATTAAAATACTGTATTCATATATAGATGGGGAGAATCTATGAGTTGATTTTTAATATTTCTTTTTTATGAGACATATATGCTCATGGATAAATGAGCCATATAAAAAGATGAGATTTAGGGGCACCTGGGTGGCTCAGTCAGCTAAGCGACCAACTCTTGATTTCAGCCCAGGTCATGATCTCATGGTTCCGTGGGTTCAATCCATGCGTTGGGCTCTGGGCTGGCAGTGTGGGATTCTCTCTTTCCCTCTCTGTCTATTCCCCAACCCCACTTGTGCTGGCTCTGTCTCCCAAAATAAACACATATTTAAAACCAAAGAAAAGAAAAAAGAAAAGATGAGATTATTTCCATCCTCATACCTTTCCCCCAGCAGGATTTAGAGTATTTTGTATGTAATATGGATTATCAATCAAGAGGCCTGATTGAGAACACAGGCTGAGTTTATAATAGCAGCAAGAATGCACAGTCATTTAACTATTTTGGATTCATTTACTTATCTTGCTTGTTTTCCAGGGTCTAGCTTGGTGCCTGGTAGTTAAGGTGCATAGTTAAGGTAGTCAATATATGTTTGTTGGGTGAGTGAATTAACATGTAAAAAGAGTAAAATCATGAACTGAGTCCTAGTTTCTCAAAGTGTCCTAAAGACGCTAGAATAAGAGCTTCTGGAATAAAATGGATCAAAGAAATTTTGGATCAAAACAGTATTTTGTTGATTCTCAAAGTTGAGTGTGCCTTAGAATCACCTGGAGGGCTTATAAATATAGTCTTTTAGGTCACCCTCCCTACCTCCACATTTGAAGTAGAATAGTGAATTCCTTTTCTTTTTTGGAGGGAAGGGTAGTGAATTTCTAAAAGGTTCTGAGGAGGTAGGTATAGGTAATGCTGTTGATGCTGGTCCTGCTGGGACCACACTTTGACAACTCCTGCTGTATCTGTATTCTAATTGAGGTGATGCACACTAACCTAGTGAAGGTTTAAAGAAGCGCTGCCTAAGTAGAGAAAGCTGTTTAACTTAACTCAGTATTTTCAAAACATATTTGACTTTAGCACCCCTATTTTATGTGTGTGTGTGTGTGTGTGTGTGTGTGTGATATCTATCTATCATATTACTCTCAGTGCCTATTCACATCCTTGGAACTATTGTTCTGTGGGTCATACTTTCAGAAACAAAGCCAGGTAACATCTGCGGTGTTTTCCACATGTAAAATTATATGGTTTTCTTTTCTTTTTTTTTTTTTATTGTCATGCTAAGGTAGGTGAAAAGTTAATTGTGTTAGGAGATTCAACTGTGTTAGGAGTGAAACCCTCAGAATTGATTCTTGTTGCACACTTGTAAGATAATATGATGGTCATGATTTGCATAGAAACATTTATATATGTTTTTGATTTTTGCTGATGAACATTTGGGATCAAGGTAAGAATGCATATATAGAAAGCAGAATTCATGAAAATGAGCCCAAAATGATGAAATGATTTCTTTCTCAGTACATTATATACCTTTTATTCATATTTCTCTTTCTGGATATCTGTTTTAATCTGCCAAACACATTTTCAGAACTTCAGGGCATGGCAAAATTAGGAAATAATAATATTTTATTATGAAAGTTGTTTTCTCTAAAGATTGCATCTCAGCTAATGTTTCCTTTTCTCTGGTTATATTTTGAAATTGAGGCTAATCTTGTCTCATAGCATTCTACTTTGCATGCTAGATTGTCTTGACTTCGTATTTTTCTTTTTATAAATTTATTTTTTTAATATATATTTCTTAATTTAATTTTTAAATATATTTTTAAATGTTTATTTGCTTTTGAGAGAGAGAGAGAGAAAGAGACAGAGCATAAGGAGGGGAGGGCAGAAAGAGAGAGAAGAGACACAGAATTTGAAGCAGGCTCCAGGCTCTGAGATGTTAGTCAGTGTAGATTCTGATGTGGGAACTAAGGAACCATGAGATCAGGACCTAAGCTGAAGTCAGACGCTTAACTGACTGAGCCACCCAGGCACCCTTTTATTTTTTTTAAATGTTTATATTTATTTCAAGAGAGAGACAGCGTGAACAGGGGAGGGGTGGAGAAAGAGGTTCTCAAGTAGGTTCCTCACTGTCAGCACAGAGCCTGATGTGGGGCTTGATCCCTTGAACCATGGGATCATGAACTAAGCCGAAATCAAGAGTTGGACTCTTACCTGACTAAGCCACCCAGGGCACCCCGACTTTACTTCATATTTTAAATATGGTTGTACGTATTGTGGTCTTCTTAGAGTAATGGATATGATAAAAGATTTGGGTGATTATAAGAAAGGTGATACTTGAGGAAGAAGTGATGGTTACAAACTCCTTAGATATTAAATGGAGCACAGAGAGTCTTCACACTTAATGGGTTGCATTATGTTTTGCAAGGCTGTGGATCTTTCCATTGATGAGTCCAGCTTGACAGGAGAGACAACACCTTGTTCTAAGGTGACAGCTCCTCAGCCAGCTGCAACTAATGGAGATCTTGCATCAAGAAGTAACATTGCCTTCATGGGAACACTGGTCAGATGTGGCAAAGCTAAGGTAATTTTTTCCTCTTGTTTTGAAAACAGCAACTCCTTTATTTTCAACCTTTTTTAAAGTTCTATTTGGCTAATTTTACGTGGCTAGTTTAAAAATATATGACAGAGAGGGGTTCCTGGGTGGCTCAGTTGGTTGAATGTCTGACTCTTCATTTTGGCTCAGGTCATGATCGCATGGGATCAAGCTCTGTGTTGGGCTCTGCGTTGACAGCACAGAGCCTGCTTGGGATTCTCTCTCTTCCTCTCTCTTGTCCCCTCTGCAACTTGGATGTGCACTTCTGCTCTCTCTCTTTTCCAGTCTCTCAAATAAATAAGCATGAAAAAAACATGTATAAGGACATCTGGGTGGCTTAGTCATTTAAGTGTCTGACTCTTGATTTTGGCTCAGAATTGGGCTTAGTGCCGACAGTGCAGAGCCTGCTTGGGATTCTCTCTCTTTTTCTGCCCCTACCCAAGAAGGGTATGTGTTCTCTCTCTCTTTCTCTCTCTCTCTCTCTCTCTCAAAAATAAATAAAGTTAAAAATATGACAAAGAAATGACAGAATTGAATATAGCCCATAGCATCTGTTTTTGAGACTAAGGAGAAGCTATGTCCTTAAGATAGAATATGTCCACATTTCTGCCACTTGCCAAATAATAAGGCCTTTAAAAGCATAGTCCTTGGTATCTGTTCTTTTTTTGTTTTAAATAGAAACAATGACTCTTGAATATATTAATTACTAGTTAAAATTTTAATTTAGTCGATATGGTACTACTGGCTATAATATTCCAACTACTTATCAGTCACCTGCTGGATTCTAACATTTCACAAATGTAATAGGCATGATTCAGTAGCATTTGAGGGGGAAGGAGAAACTACATTGAATGTCTCTCAAGTATAAGATAATTTTGAATTTCAGAAATATTAATATAGACAAAGAATGGGCCTCAGAATTGGGTCAAAGTTTGTATAGTAAGGTATAAATACTAATGATCTATAGTAATATCAAAAAGTTAATTTGCTAAGGGAACCTTGGATGTATGGGTCAGTCATCTTGACTCTGGGCAAAGTTTTAGAAAAAAGGAATGAAACGATGTTGTTATTTTGCTTGAGAGAGCTGATTCCATATGAATGTAAATGTATTTTCCTGTTTTTCCCTTTAGGGTATTGTCATTGGAACAGGAGAGAATTCTGAATTTGGAGAGGTTTTTAAAATGATGCAAGCAGAAGAAGTAAGTTCTTAGTTTGTTAATGATGTTTTAATATCAAATCTGAAATTCTTCATTGTAAGTAGAGGAAAAGAAAATAATGGTGGATTATTTTATATACTGTTGAAAGTGGTATTTTACTCAGAATATCACTCAGTTGTCTATGCTTAAAAACATAGTTGGAAAGCCTGTATTTGAAAGGGCTTGAATTGACATTGTTAATGTTTTAAAACATTTTTATATTTATTCATTGTTTATAGGAAAAAAAGGTTTATAGCCTATTTATAGGGCCTATTCTTTTTTGAAATTAACTCCATCATATTAGTTTTAAAGATTACTAAATGGTATATGTGTCTTTGACCAAAATTCCCAACTTTATTTCCTTCCAAGCAATGGGGAAAGATTGTAAAGTAAAATAACAGGGAAGGTATTCTTATTTAAGAATATTGAAGATCAGTTCTCTCATTTAAAACACTTTCTTATATATAAAAAAGAAGTTGCATTCTACAAATGTCATATCATCTGGGTTTCTCAGGTAACCTGCCAAGATTCCAGTATGTGATGCAGTGTATAAAACCATTCCAAGAAGCTTGGCAGTGAGGGGACTGCTAGAGAAGGGAGTTAGCAGATCATGGAGCCAACTGGATAAAAAGGCTTGGATTATAAGCTTGTTTGTGGATGTAGAAGGGAGAGGATTGAAAAAATAGAGGCACCTGACGGTAATGATGTCCTGGAGAAGCTGGTAGGGAGAATAGATTTCTTCTAAAAAATAGGCATAGGAGGCATGGACCTTAAACAGACTTTTCAAAGTCTCAGCCTCCGTTTCCTCATTAAAGGGGATGTTACTTACCTTTAAGGGAAAGGGAGAGATTTGTATGTTATGGATATGTCCCTGGCACATAGTATATATTACTAAATTTAGCTAATTGTGGTAAACTCTTCTCCAATTTGTCAAGGCACCAAAAACCCCTCTGCAGAAGAGCATGGACCTCTTAGGAAAACAACTTTCCTTTTACTCCTTTGGTATAATAGGTAAGAGAAGAGTGAGTATGTATATCTCATATATTTACTTAGGGTTTTTTTTTTTAATTTTTAAAATTTTTAATGGGAAGGGGGAGTTTAGATAGTTACATAAATTTATTCATTTAATTAATTTTTAGTTTACTACTACTTAAAATGTTTTTTAACATTTATTTATTTTTGAAAGAGAGACAGAGTGTGAGTTGGGGAAGGGCAGAGAGAGAGGAACACACAGAATCCGAAGCAGGCTTTAGGCTCTGAGCTGTAAGCACAGAGCCCACAGTGGGGCTCAGCCTCTCAAACTATGAGGTCATGACCTGAGCTGAAGTTGGATGCTTAACTGACTGAACTACCCAGGCGCCCCTAATTTACTACTACTTTTTAAAAATTGTAAAACTAGCCCCCAGCCATTTTCCTTTTCTGCAAAGATAAATTAGAACTTCATGTAATTCCTATAATCAAAGAGCATTTCTATAAACATTTTAGTATTTGTCTTTCTTGTTTTCAACAAAATGGATAGTAATGTTTTATGAACTACTTTTCTTTTTTGTTTCACATATTTTTCTTTTTTTTTTAAATGTTTTATTTATTTCTAGGAGAGAGAGAGAGAGAGAGACAGCGTGAGCAGGGGAGGGTCAGAGAGAGAGGGAGTCACAGACTGAAACAGGCTCCAGGCTCTGAGCTGGCAGTCAGCACAGAGCCCGACGTGGGGCTCGAACCCACGAACCGTGAGATCATGACCTAAGTGAAAGTTGGTTGCTTAACCGACTAAGCCACCCAGGCGCCCCTGTTTCACATATTTTTCATAAACATCTTGCTATTAAATAGATGCTCTTTATATAGATGTCATGAAATAGATGGTTGTATAGTATTCCGTTATGTGAGGAAAATTTTTTCTTAAAAGTAAAATTATTGGGTCAAAGAGTATGCATATAATTTTTCAATTTTTAGCATGTTTTAAAGGTTTTTGTTTCATATTGCCAAATAATATCTTTCATCAGCAAGGTAAAGGTGTTTGTCTTCCAACACTCTTGCCAACTTTGTTGTCATTAACAGATGAATAAAAGGTTTCTCATTATTTTATTTCACAACTCTTTATAGAGAAACTGAACATTTGTCATATGTGTATTGGTCCTTTTTATTTTATGACCGGCCAATCTATTTATTTTGTCCCTCTTCTTATGGCTTGAGTCTTAGATTGGTAACAGCTATTTGTGTAATTAGGATAGCCATCCCTTTAGTTAAGTTTATTTCCCCCACTTTTAAAATTTCCTTTGGGGGATCAGTATAATAAACTTGGTATGGAGTAGGGAGATGTGATTGAAATATCTTGTCCTGAGATTCTGCTGTCCTGTTGATAATCTCTGCAATTACAGTTTTTGTTTTTATTTACAGAGGCTGTCCCAAACCCATGTTGTGAAAAGTGTTTATATTTATTTAAACATCAATGTACTGCTTTAGATTTTATTTTTGACACAGTTTTATTATTTAGAATTAATTTTAGTATTAGATTAAGGCAAGGGACCCTGGGTGGCTCAGTTGGTTGTGTACCCTTGGGCTTAGGTCATGATCTCATGATTTGTGAGTTCAAACCTTAGATTGGGCTTGCTGCTGTGAGCACAGAGCCCACTTCAGATCCTCCCCTGCTCATGTGTTTTCTTTCTCTCTCAAAAATAAACAAACATTTAAAAAAAAACCCTTAAGTTAGAGTTAAAACATTTTTACTCAAAAAAAAAAAAAACATTGTTACTCAAAAGTTAATTATCCCAATACCATTAATTCTCTAGTTCATTCTATTTTTAAAATGTTTTTTTTTTTTTTTAAAAAGTTCATTTATTTGAGAGCAAAAGAGAGCACAAGTACAGGGAGGGGCAGAGAAAGAGGGAGAGAGAGAATTCCAATCAGACTCCACGCACTTAGCACAGAGCCTGACATGGGCTTGATTTTCCAAACCCTGAGTTCACGACCTGAGCTGAAATCAAGAGTCAGATACTTAACCAACTGAGCCACCTGTGCACCCTCTCTAGTCCATTCTTTTATTCACTCAGTTGAAATGACATCTTTATCCTGTATTAAACACTTGAATAAATTTTGGAGCCCTTACTTTTTCTTTAATTTTTCCATGATGTTAGTTTAATTATTTTTGCTAGCTTAAAGTTTCAAAATCAATAATGTAATTCTAAATTAAAACACATTTCCATTATGCAGTTTCACTTAAATAATTTTTAAAATACTGTATTGATCCATTTGTCTTCATCATAAAGTAGAAGATGGAAAAGTATTTCATTCTTCTTTTTAACTGGTTTGTATATTGTCACACCCCTCATAATTTGATTATTGCTATTTATTTTCTAGAAATTATAGGGAATTTGATAAATGTTAGGGCATTTAGCCAATTAAATTCGCTCAGTTTATATTAACACTGTACCGTGAATCCACCTCACTTTTAATGATAAAAATCTTTGAACTTTATCATTACCTTGTTTTAATATAATATATAGGACATAATATTTTTTTTGTTAGGATAGTATATGGACTAGAATAAGGGTCAAGATCAAAATCAGAGGTTAATAGATTTTTTTTTTTTTTGGTATAGCACCCAATAGTAAATATTTAGCCTTTGGTCCATACCAAAATATTTTCGATATTCTTTGTTGAAAATACCCAACTCAGCCATCAGCAGGGAAGCAGTCATAGACAATACCTAAACAAATGGATATAACTATGTTCTAACACATTATTTACAAAAGCATTCAGGACGCCCACAGATTATAGTTTGCTGACTTCTGGTATAGTTCTTTGGACATAATTTCTTCTGTCCGGATAGGATTAGGGATAGAATCGTAGACAGTCACAATCTGGATTATTTATTTATTTATTAATGTTTATTTTTGAGAGAGAGAGGGAGAAAGGGAGGGGCAGAGAGCGAGGGAGACAGAATCAAAGCAGGATCCAGGCTCTGAGTTGTCAGCACAGACCTCAACACGGGGCTCTCTCACAAATTGTGAGATCATGATCTGAGCTGAAGTTGGATGCTAAGCTGACTAAACCACACAGGTGTGCCGCCATAATTATACTATTTTGTTTGTATTAATGTAGAATACAATCTTGAGGTGGTTATATTTTATTTAACTGTGATGATACTGTATTTTTTCCCATCAAAACCAGTGGTACACTTCCTGCCCTCTTTCTTACAAAGGTCAAAGCAAGAGTGTATATATTGTTTGGTTTGTGTTAATTGATTTTTATTTGTAAATGCCATAAAAGTAGTAGTTTTTTTGCCCCATTTATTTATTTATGTATTTAAATGTTTTATTTATTTCTGAGAGAGATACACACACACACACACACATACACACACACAGCCTGAGTAAGGGATGGTCAGAGAGAAAGGGAAACACAGAATTTGAAACAGGCTCCAGGCTCTCAGCTAGCTGTCAACACAGAGCCCGATGTGGGGCTTGAACCCAGGAGCTGTGAGATCATGGCCTGAGCCGAAGTCGGACAGTTAACTGACTGAGCCACCCAGGCACCCCAGTTTTTTTTTTTCTTTTTAATTTTAGAGCGAATTTGCACAAGTGGGGGAGAGGGGCAGAGCGAATTTGCACAAGAGGGGGAGAGAGTCTTAAGCAGGGTCCACACTTAGTGCAGAGCTGGACACAGGTCTTGATCCTACGACCCTGGAATCATGACCTGAGCTGAAATTGAGTCTGATGCTCAACCAACTGAGCCACCCATGGGCCCCATTAATTTTTAAATGCTATAATGTAATTTTAGATATTTTAAGTAAGATGTATCACTCTTTCAGCCAGGTCCTAAGTATTCCTTTGCAGTACAAACTTTCTATGTATTGCCTGGATATTTAGTGATGAGAAGTAAAGTTCCAAGGTTTATTTTTGCAAAGCTGATAATAGAGGACCTATGTGTCTGATGCTACCTTCTTTTTTTCCTATTGTGTGAAAATACTGGTAATGTTTTCTTATAATGGTAACTCTCAGATATTATTGCTTTAAGGAGTGAGTGGAGGTAGTGGCAACAGAAGGTTAAATGTGTGTGTATATGTGCACACGTGTTTGCATATACATTATCTTTAAGCAGCTTTAATTTTAATCTCCCCTGCTTAATGAATTTTTCTAAAATCTTGTAACTGTGATCTGTTATACTTTCCTTTATGTTATGGGAGTTTTTGACTGCCCTCAGCATCCCATTCATACTGATGTGATTTTATATAAAAGGAAGAAATAGCTATTTGAATCTTTTCCAGGTATCATCATGTTGGTTGGCTGGTTACTAGGAAAAGATATCCTGGAAATGTTTACGATTAGTGTAAGGTAAGTTCTAATGATTTGTTTATAAATTGAAGTCTTTTTTCCCTGTCTTATTTCTCTAATAGTTATATATTGAAATGAACTCTAGAAAAATGAAAATCTACATATATAGCAGTGAAGAAAACGCACACTAGATGTCTGGAATTATTATTGCATTTAAAACATGTTTATTTAAATTTTTTTGAGAGAGAGTGAGAGAGAAAGCAAGAGTACACATACAAGGCAGAGGCTGAGAGAGAGAGGGAGACAGAGAATCCCAAGCAGGCTCTGCACTGTGCAGACCCTGACGTAGGGCTCAGTCTCACAAAAACTGCACCATCATGACCTGAGCAGAAACCCAAGAATCAGATGCTTAACCAATTGAACCACCCAGACGCCCCCAATATTGCAGTTTTATATATAAATGGACAGTTAAAGACCACCAAACTGTAAACTAGCAACATGAAAGAGAAAGACCAAAATAATTGAAATTGAATAAACAATCTCAGAGGAAAATGAAAAATTCAAGAAATAGCAGAAATATTAAAACTGGAAAGCATATTTATTTTCAGAGATTTGTAAAGAAACTGCATTTATGATATACAGATTGCTGCAGAAGAGGATTGGAGAAAAACGGTTTAGGAATTATGATTTTGACTGCTGAAATCAAACATTCACTTAGGGGCTGTAATATAAATTAAAAAGAGCTCCCTAAAAAGAGACTAAAGTGTCCAAAGCAGAAAATGAAATAAACTAACTTGGATGTAATTTAAAAAATAATAATGATTAAAAAAAATTAAAGAGGCAAAAAAAGTGACAATAATTTAATAAATGCCAATCTTAGTAAAAGGAGTTTCAAAAAGAATTAAGAAATTATGTAAGAAATGATTCATGAATATATTCTCTCTCTGAAGCAAGACCTGATATCTTTATAGCTTGTATAGATTCTTTAAATGCCAAATAAGATGGAAAAAAAACCTCCAAACTAGATACATCATATGACATTAAAGAAAACTAGCAGGTTGTCTGTGAAGGGAGGATAATCAGACTGGTATCAAACTTCTTGCTAGCAACTGCAGTTTCCACCATGGGTCTTTTTAGATTCTACTAAATGTATCATTTCACAAGACTTTCATATGTCATATTTGGTACCTGTGCCCTGAACAGCATGGCAACTTAAGGCATTCCTCTTCTGAGAGTCTGTGCAGTATCATTCTTCTGCATTCTTGTTTTAAGCACAGTTGGAAATAATAATTACAATAATTGCAATGTTTTAAGACATAGGAAAAATAAGGTCACTAACATCTTAGATTTATAAAAGTACAACAGACCCATATAATTATTGCAAAATAAAATGTGTTTTAAACTTTTCTAGGGGCACCTGGTGGCTCAGTCAGTTAAGCATCTGACTTCAGCTCAGGTCATGATCTCCTGGTTCAGGAGTTTGAGTCCTACATCGGGCTCTGTGCTGACAGCTCAGGGCCTGGAGCCTGCTTTGGATTCAGTGTCTCCTCCTTTTCTGCCTCTTCCTTGTTCATACTCTGTCTCTCTCTCAAAGTAAATTTAAAAAACATAAAAATTTTTTAAAATTAAAAATTTCTAACGAAGCTTTCCATAATCCATTTATTCCTTTGCAAATTATTTATAAAGTGACCTAAATACAAAAGGAAAGTTCCACTAGATCAAGATTATAAACTGATGCCTATTTGTCTTGAGATAGTGAGGGTTAATGGAAGCATAAGAAGAGAGGATTCTATTTGAGCATAGAATAGTTCAAAAGAGAGAAGGAAACATTAATGATCGCATATATTTCTTGCCTCTAGTGTACACTGTTTAGCCAGTGGTATTGTGTCATTCATTGGCTTTCACCTTTTAGAATTAACCTGTAAACCTTAATAATGCTTATAGAACAGGATGCTAATGATATCAAGGTAGATCATTCTGAAGAAAAGGTAGGTAATAGAAATTGGGAAGTAGAAGCAGTGGAGAGAACAATGTTAGAATGAAGAACAGGATACATGTCCTTACCTGTAGGGGAATTTGGTGTGGGATAAAAAATAGAGACTTAATTTGATTTTTAAAAAAATTGCAGAGGGAAACAATGAAGTAATTAATTTTTTTGTTATGAGAAAATACACATACCATTAAGTTTACCATTTTAAAATGTACAATTCAGTGGAATTAGATCCATTCATAGTATTGTACAACCACAACCACTTTCAAATGTTGGAACTTCTCAGCACCTGAAAAGAAAACCCTGTGCGCATTGTGTGATCACGCACCATTCTTCCTTCTCTCTTGCCTTTGGCAGCCGCTAAACTGCTTCCTGTCTTTGAATTTGCTTACTGTTAATATTTCATATAAATGGAACCAAAACAATATGTGTCTTTTGTATCTGGTTTCTTTCACTTAGCATAATGTTTTTGAGGTTCATCCATGTTGTAGGATGTATCAGTACTTCATTTTTTTTAATGGCAAAATACTACTTCCTTGTATGGATATATCACAATTTCCCATTTATCCGTTGATGGACATTTGGGCTATTTACATCTTTTGGTGATTGGAAATAGTGCTGGTATGACCAGTCATGTGTTTCTGTCTAAATACCTGCTACTGTTATCTGTACTTATAGATAAGAAAACTAAACTACAGGGGTAGAGTAATAATAGCTCAGGGTAAAACAGGTAACAACTGGTGAAGCCAGAGGTACAAATCTAGGTAATCTCTTGTCACAGCCTACATTCTTCAACCAGTGCACTTAACCTGGCAGTTAGTAGATTATCCAATAAATGGTAATCAACTTTCCCTTCCTCTTGAGGCTACTTTTTGAGTACTGACAATATTAATTTTGTATTTTTTAGCCTCAGTATTAAGTCACACCCAATTGAAATGATTGTTGTAGGTACTATTTAATTTATGCTTCAATACTAAGTATGTATCGGTTACAGTTTGGCTGTAGCAGCAATTCCTGAAGGTCTTCCCATTGTGGTCACAGTGACTCTGGCTCTTGGTGTTATGAGAATGGTGAAGAAAAGGGCCATTGTGAAAAAACTGCCTATTGTCGAAACCCTGGGTAAGTATGTGGTAATGTGAGCATACTTCTTCAACAGTGTGTGAGTTTACATCAACAGTGAATCATCTTCAGGTTATTACCATTTTTGTCTTAAAGGCTCAAGTAGTGGTATTTGACTGGTAGCAAAGTTAAGTATTGTTTTCACAACAAAGAAGGTACTTAAAAATGCATATCATTCAGGACAGGGGGCTTTCAGAGAAATCTTTCTGTATCATAGAATATTCTAATGCTTAAATCGTGTAAAAACTCTATTTAACCAATGAAACCTTGGAGTAAAGTTAATAGAATTTATTTTCTTTTGACATCTCAAGGAATATAATTGATAATTATAGATCCCAGAATGTCATATTTAAGTTGAATTTCTGATAATAACAGTAAATATGCAACAGTTCCTAAGTGTTGCTATAACAACTTTATGTGCACTATGAAAATTGCAGTAACTTTCTGTATGCTATGAAACTTCTTTTTTAGATTTAGGAATCCAAAAATGTTGAATTTAATTTTTAGTTTGTATTATAGTGCTGAGAAGGCAAAATATCTTAAAATACTGACTGAAAAAATTATATGGGTTTAAATTTAGGTACCCTTAAACTTTCTAGAAATGTTATATAAAGTTATTATATAAAGCTATGTGAGAAGCTTTGTAGAAATTCAACTGCAAATTAATAAGAAAAAGTCAACAATTATCAGTTAATCTACTTTTTCATTTTAATATGAGAAATTTATGGTAAAAGCATAATAAGAAAATGTGTACAATTATCAGTGAGCTTGATTTGTACGAAATTCAGAGCAGCAGGACAGGCTTCAGAGTCTTTGATTTGTTTTCAATGTGAACTTGTTTATTTCTGACTCTCTGGTGACATGTAATGATTTATCCTGTAGGCTGCTGTAATGTGATTTGTTCAGATAAAACTGGAACACTGACAAAGAATGAAATGACTGTTACTCACATATTTACTTCAGACGGTCTGCATGCTGAGGTACTCTATAGATTTTCTTTTTTTAACAAAAGTATTTCTTTGTTAAGAAACTAGGTGTGTAGACATTCCTAACAGTTTTAGTGTCTTCAAAAGGGCTATAAATTCATCAGCAGCAGAGCCTTTTCCTTATCCTACCAGTCTCAATCCCACTCCATTTGCACACTCTGCGCTTTACAGACCAGAAAGTTTGAATCATCCTTGGCACCTTTCACTCACCCTTACTAGCCTTTTGTTACCAAACTCTTATCCTTGCTTTGTATGCAGCATGAGAACCAAATGTTGAGCAAGTCACTCTCTTAATTAAGATGTTTCCATTGTGACTAGGATCCTGAAGTGTGGCCTCTTGAGGCCCTACGTGTTTTGTTCTTTATTTCCTTCTTTAGCCTTATATGTTCCACTTCACTTTCTGTGCACCATATACACTGGCTTTATGATCTTTCAGTGTGACAAAATTTCTCCTTCTTTAGGACCTCTGCTACTGTTCTCACCGTGTAGAACAGTCTAATATCTCTTCATCCTTTGCAGTTTGAGCCCTACTTCTTTAGAAAAGCTTTGCTGACCAATCAGAACTGGTCCCATATTACTTGTTTTCATAGCACTCCATGCCTCTTAGTTTTTAGCCCAGGTAAAATTTGCTGTTCTTCTTTGTACTAGAAGTCGTCATAGAGCAGAACTAAGTTGCCCAACATGGGCCTGCCTCATAGTAGTAAATACTTGTTGAAAGAATAAATGAATAGATGAATTACTTTATTTTAAAAATTATATTTTGGCAGTTTCTTAAGTGCATGCCAGTGTATACGCATTGTTAATTTTGAAGCTAGAGGAGGACAAGTTCCAGTCTTCCCCCAGGCTTGACAGCATTTCTGGCTGATGTGTCCATTGACACTACTGAGGATGGGTACAGGATTTTAAATTGTATTTGTATCCAATTCACTGAGCAAAATCAGTGTTAGACAAATTGGCAAAAGTTGTATTCAGGTTTATTTAATTGCATTTTACAGAGGCTTTAAAATGAGACTTATTTAGGGTATTAGATTTGGTTAAGGACAGCTGATACTCTTTTGTTGAATGTGCCTTTTCTGGATGACTCAGGGTCATTGGGGTTACATGTGCTTATATGGTTCAGGTATGGAAGGTAGAAGTTTTCCTTTTGTTTTAAGCCTATATTTTGACGTGTCAAGCATTAACCATTTGTTAATTGGTTAACATTCTCTAAAGTGTCTTATTTTTATTTTGAAATTTAACTTTTGTTTGGCTTGGTTTGCTCTAGCCATACAGAATAAGTATCTGGCTTGTTTCTACTTCTGATTTTTAAAACTGACGTGTAATATATTATGTTACAGTAGTTTGTAAGTGCTAGGATAAATCACATAATGTCTTTGAGCCTGCATGTTTGCAAAAAGAATTCTGCTTTTTTCTGGGTCTCAGATTTATCACAAGTGTTAGGTGTGGAAATGGATTTGAAATCTTGAAAATTTTAGTATGTTACATAAATGTAATGTTACATAAATTTAAAGTTTACTTATATATGGAGATTTTCGTGGTTTATCCTGTTTTTATAGTGTATCATAAGTGGAAACAATATAAGATTATATTAACTATTTCTTATACTGTACATTGTTATAATTAATAATTTAATTATTAGTATAGTTATAGGTTTGTCATTGTGAAAATTAGAATATATATTCTTTTAACTATTAAATATACTTTCAGACAAGTACTTTCCTAAATATATATGCTAATAGTATCATGATGTATAAAATTAAATGAACATAACTCATCATAGTTTTCAGTTTTTATGAGTATTGTCATTGTCTACTGGTTGAATTATTGACCTCACTTTATGTTCCTTAGGTTACTGGTGTTGGCTACAATCCATTTGGGGAAGTGATTGTTGATGGTGATGTAGTTCATGGATTCTATAACCCAGCTGTTAGCAGAATTGTTGAGGTAACTACTTTATTCTCTAAGGAGATGACTTTTCATAATGATTTAGTACACAACGGTGGGTTCATAGTTTCCGTGTATTTCTCTTAGGCGGGCTGTGTATGCAATGATGCTGTAATTAGAAACAACACTCTAATGGGGAAGCCAACGGAAGGAGCCTTAATTGCTCTTGCAATGAAGGTATGTGTCCAATCTCTCTTCCACATACATGGTATCACCCTCACAAGAGAATGTGAGGCCGTCAATTTCAGTATTACTGGTTTTTCAGTGTAGAATGAAGACGACTCCTAATGTTTTATTGTTTTCATTGCCTTTTGGGAACTAGTTTTATTCTTCCTGTAACTACAGAGCCAATACAGCCTTTTCTGTATAGCTTTATGCCTTATGTTCAGGAAACAAACTAATGACCAGTGACTGGATTTCTTCTTATGAAGAATGTTCTTGTTTTCCATAACATTTAAAGTTTTCTGTGAAAAGCTTTAAAAACGTGTGTAATTGCTGAAATACTAATATTCAAATGAGTAAAAGGCAACAATCTTTAAAGTATTTCCATGTAAAGATATTAAGACCATCATGAGAAATCAGCTTTTCTTTTTCCAGTCCTCGCATTTCCTCCATTATCAGTTTCTTGAAATGAGTATAGAGTTAGAATTTGTGTTGGGGAAATAGGGTGCCATTCTCTTTGACCCTTTCATCTATCCCAGTTGTTCTCCTCTTCTAAGTCTTACCTTTGATTTAATAAGAAACCTAGAGTTCACTCTGTCACTCCCATAACAAAAATTAAACCTTCTACTTTTAAAAGCAGTCTTAGAAAGCTTTGAAACTTGTATGAAACAGGATACCTCTAAATGAAGTTGTTTGAATTGAGATCCAATATAGAAATGTAGGTTATTATATTTAATAAAATTGATATTTTTAGAATATAGTTTTAACAGAAAGCTACATTTTTTATCATTTGTTCTCTTGTAACTAAAATAGCATCATATAGCTTTTTGAAAGATATTTAAAAGTTGAATCTATTAGCAGGTATTTACTGTGTTGTACTTAACCTTATACTCTTAACTTTTAAGAGAGTGTGTGTAAAACCACCTCCTTATAACTGGGGACCTCACATTTTAGGGTAGGGAGTTGACAGTGACATTCTGGGAACAAAAAGAAGGTAAACCAGTATAGTATATAGTTAAGTCTTAGATGTTGAGCCACGTATAAAAGCAATGCACATTCAGACTGGAGACTTAGGCTTTGAAGGATAGGCAGGATTTGGACAGGTGGTAAGCTAGGGAAACAGCAAGGATAAAAGCATGGAGAAATAAATAAGCATAGATTGTGTGGTGGCTTATGTATTGGTAACCTGGATGAAAAGAAAGGAGTTTGAGTAACCCACAGGATTGTTAAATAGACTGCACGGTGGGTTTCTGGAGGATCTTTGAAAGCCAGGAAGAAAAGTCTGAATGTATTTCAGTAGGTAACAAAGAGAGAACAAAAACAATAAGCTAGGTTTTTGAGTAGTTTGAATTTGGAGGAAAATGCAGAGGGTACTGGGAAGGAAAACAGCTACATGACACTGATAGTAGTAGAATATCAAGTGTTAGGGTGTAAGGAAGTAGGATGGTAGCAAAAAGAAAGATGGATTTGGATCCCAGGGAAGTAAGGAATTGAATCTGAAGCCTTTGTTGATTACAAAAGTACATACTCAGTATCGGTTGGGTACCTTTATTTTTCAAGTACCCTGCTTCCTTCCAGAGTTTGAGCCAGTAGAGATTTTAATATAGTCAGTGTTGAAGATTTGGTCTACATACTATCCAGGTAACATGCCTTAGACTCTAGGTACACACCCAGGCTTTCATCTTGTTCATGTTTGCTGCCATTCAGGAAAATACAGTATATATGGAAGGAACATTGCTGTTCTGTCACCATTATTTGAATAATACTCCAGCTATCTCTAGCCAGCCTAGCTGTAAGTTGTGACCCTTGTCTCTTGTAAAAGAAAAAAATAGTCACATGTTGGTGAGAATTAACTTTCTTCTTGTGCCATACAGATGGGTCTTGATGGCCTTCAACAGGACTATATCAGAAAAGCTGAATATCCTTTTAGCTCTGAGCAAAAGTGGATGGCTGTTAAGTGTGTACACCGAACACAGCAGGTACCCTTCCATGTAAAGAGTACTTATTAAATCTTGTTGAACATAGATGACTCTGTTGCTTTCATTGTTCCTCTTTAGGTTTAAATAATCATTGAGCATTACAAAGGCCATTTCTTTAAAGTGTGTATAATTCATAGTAACTCAACCTTGTTGCTCTCATGTTACCTTTGATTTCATGCATATGGATACCCAGTTTTGCTGTGTGAGCAAATAGCTTAAAATGAGTTGGAGCCTGGTCTTGGTGTCCTTGAACTTGTGACATCAGATTCTGTCAACATTTTTGTTCTTGATGACTGTTTTATAGGTTTCTGCTCTCTGGTGTCAGTCAGTATTCTTTCACTGAAGGAAAGCCTTGTCTTCAGAACAACCAAAACTACATTATTTTATGGAAAAATGGCTACCAAATACATATAATTTATGTTAGTCGATCCGGCTTACAAACTGGCAAAATGACATGCATGCAGTGATACTTCAAGCTACCACTTTGTTCCTGGATGCTTTAGAGATGTTTATAAAGTTAGTGTAATACGAGTTCTTAGTTCAAAGTATGTCACTCATAGCTGCTATTACCAGTTTGATGCTTAAACTTACCATGTCCTTAAAAAATATGTTATTTTAGTATTTTCTTTATTAGGAATTAATAATAGGTTATGTGATTTCACCTAAGAGCAAATAATCTGAAGCCATTACATCTCTGTAGACAGGAATGAGTGAGAGGATTCCTCACCCATAATAAGTAGGAAACATAATTGATTTTAAAAGAAAGGCCAAGTTGGCCAACGTTAAACTTGTGAATAGATATCTGCCAGGAACTCTATTCATGAGAAAAAAGATGTCTGATCTTTAAAGGAACTTTTATGAACTCCTGGGAAGGGAGACAAGTAAATAAATAAAACTGTAAAAATAAAATGCCTTTAAACCTTGTAACATAAAGCTTTCAAAAATTGCATTAGAGTTAAATAATTTTCAGCTGTTGTCCGGGACCAGAGGAGGCTCTTGATCACAGCAAGAATACATATCTGAGTTTATATGGAAAGTCTTTTTCTTTATGCTTTATATATAATCAGTCAGTACTTTAAGATAATGTAACTCATGTAAAGTTTAATGATTTAATTTCATCAATTTTGGATCTAACTTCACCAAAGTTGTACTTTAGAAGTTATACATTGATGTTACAGTTTAAGAAGTGATCTCAGTTATGGAAGTAGGTGATAGGTAGCGGCAGCGGCAGGGCATAAGTTTGAAAGATGTGTGATCGCTCTTCTCATATGCCAATCTGAAAAGTTCCTCTTATAAAATAAAACCAGCCAGTGTAACTAACAAAACCCAAACCCTCTGATGTGACTCAGGATCTAGAAGAGGTCAACCTGGTACAGAAATAGCAGATTTACCAATATAAAGATAACTCCAGTTATCTTTAGCTCAATAGTTTGTCTTAAGAGGGCTTTCATTTGAGTATGTCAGTATACATTTATTTATATTCTTTCCCTGGAACCTGTCAAGATGATAACCAATGAGTAAAGGATGTAAAAAGAAAGTATGGAAAAGACTCAGTATGATAGGTTTCTTTGAAGGTGGGGATTGATGCATAAGGTTAAAAACAAGAGAGGAGTTTGAAATTCTGAGAGAGGAACCAGTAAAAATCCCCCAAGAATGTTTTCTGTTTCTTGAGGCCCAACTATTAGCCCTTCTTTACCCCAGTAGAATATCAGAAATCCCATCTTGGGACAGGAGTGGAGGGCAGAATTAAGGCTTACAACTGAAAACAGAGTGACTAAGGACAAGTCATTGTCCTAAAAGGCAAGCCTCTAGGCCCTAACTCCACTTTCTTAGAATGCCTGTAGAGAGGTATCTTCCTACCCTCACTCGCTGAGGCAGAAAGTTGAAGAGTTGCAGGGAAGCTGAGTGGTCCCAGGGAGATCCCAGTGATCCAGAGTATTCTTACCTAAGCTCTTTGTTTACTGGTAGAGCTTACTGACTCTTGGTGGTCATCTCATCACCCTACAGCGAGGTCCATCAATTGATAAACCTTATCAGTGCCTATGGAGCTTCTAGACCTTTAATTTCTTGAGTTTTAAAGTAAATGGACAGTTAACGATTGCTAAATATATGTCTTCAGTGTGAAAGACACAGACCAAACCAAAAGGGAAAGGGTTCTCAGCAAAATAAAGATAATGCTGGATGCTGAAGAAGATTTCCAAAGACCCTAGAAAATGACAACAAAATATACCTTTAAATAGAATGTTTTGAAAATAAAGTCTATCAGAAAGTGGTACAAAAAGTCAAAGAGGTGCTTAATATAAATAATAATAATAATAATATAAATAAAGATAAGGTATAAAAATCAAAAAATAAATAAGAAAGCCAACATAGTGGTAATAGAGAACAGAAAATGGGAAGATTTTATCAAATAACACCAAATATTTTCCAGAGGAAGGACCTCGGCTTCCAGAATAAAATTACTCACCAGCTGCTCAGCACAATGAGTTACACTAAACAAGCGTGGGGTGAAGGGATAAACACAACAATGCCCATAATGAAGAAATTTGAGGACACTTCAGGAGAATTCTAAAGCTTCCATTGGTTTTGGGGACCAGAGAGGAGGAAAGGGAGAGAATATCTATAAAGGTTTAGGAATTAAAGTAGCTTTTTTAGACTTTTCAAAGGTAACATTGGACTCTGGAGGCCAGAAGATAATAGAGGAATGTCTTCAAATTGAGAGGAAATATATTCTCAACTGAACTTAGAAAATGTGGTGATGGGATAAAAATGTTTTCAGATATTCCAAGTCTCAAAAGGTATATCCCACATACCTTTTCTTAGATACTTACAGATATGTTATTTCAAGAGAAAACACTTAACTAAGGAAAATGAAGACCTAGAACCCAGTGAGGTGTAACCAGAAGGGTACAAAGAATCCCCAGGACAGAAGAAAAGGGAAGTTCCTGCATCCCAGTTATGTGGCAGGCCTAGAAATTGGCCATCTCAAACTAGAAAGGAAAGGAGGAGGTCTTCGGTAATAATGTGGAAGGAATAATTTACCTGCTTTTTAATCATATGAAAAATATCATTGAGAAGGGCTTTATATTGCATGGAAGTGGGGCGCCTGGGTGGCTTAGTCGGTTAAGCGTCCGACTTTCGCTTAGGTCATGATCTTGCGGTTCGTGGGTTCGGGCCCCGGGTCGGGCTCTGTGCTGACTGCTAGCTCGGAGCCTGGAGCCTGTTTCAGTCTGTGACTCCCTCTCTCTCTGACCCTCCCCTGTTCACGCTGTCTCTCTCCTAGAAATAAAAAAACAAAAAACAACAACAACAAAAAACAACCCTATATTGCATGGAAGAGTTTGGGAATAATAATAGGTATAAATAAAACTAAGAAAATAGAAGGAAGCTATTAACTTTTTAAAAGAAAGTTAATTAAATAGGAAAAGAAAAATATTTTCTTTAATGGAAACAGCATCATACCTTCCTGTTGCCTCTTTACCTCCTAATACCTGCTCAGGAATTACTTGGGAACCCAGGCAGATGGGAGCTCAGTCTCAGTGTGAGCACACACTGTCACTGTCCTAGCAGGGCCAGAGGAATGGCACATTGTTTCCATTTGCCAGTGATTCCATACTGTTCATGTTTATTGGTCAAAGCAAGTCACGTCTGACTTCAAAGTGGGAGAGAAGTGCAGAGAAATACATTCCTGTCATGTGCTTGCAAGAAGTGGGTGTTTGTGAACTGTTTTAGTTCTTTTCCGTGGCTCAGCAGTGGGAAACCCTAAAGTAAACAGAATACTGGCAATGTTGGTTTTAACTATATTGTAACAGTGGGGAGAGGAGGAATAGATAGTAGGGTGGCCAAACTGTCACCTGTCACAGTGGACAGTGTATAAAATTGATCAGCGAAAAAGTGGCAGTGTAAATGTATTTAAGAACATGGAGTTAAGTATGAAGGAATACAGCTAAAAGAGTTAAAATTGGTTTGTCTCTGTGGGATAGGGCTAAAGGTGAGAAAGTTTGGGCAGGTGACTATCGTTTTTCATTATAAGCTTTTGTGTAATTCTTTGCTAGGGTAAAAAGTAAAAGGTTCTGATAATACCCATAATTACAAGGTAGTTGTGAGAATTAAATCGGATCACATACATATGTGCATATAATAGTAGCTGATGGAAGGTCTTAACTGCTGCTTGTGGGCTGATGATAGATCCCTTTCCTTTTCTTGTTAGGTTGTAAGGCCCTCTGGAAATCTCACAGGGTGCCTAATCTTAGGGTAGCATTGCCTTCAGTGTGTGGAGGTGAGGGTGGGTGGGGAGTAGATGCTATTTTCTCTGGAGGGTAAAGAAAGCTTCCACATATGAGCTTTTAATCTTCAGAGTTCAAGTGCCACTCAAAGCCTTAGACTTGAGTAACTTTCCTGGGGATTATGAGAAATGCATGCCTTGTATTGACTCCAATGGCAGATGCGTACAAGTTGAAATTAACTTGAATTTAGTTGCGGTGTTTTTTCTTCTTAGGATGGACCAGAGATTTGTTTTATGAAGGGAGCTTTTGAACAGGTTATTAAGTATTGTACTACATACTACAGCAAAGGGCAGATGTTGGCACTTACCCAGCAGCAAAGAGATCTGTACCAACAGGAGAAAGCACGAATGGGCTCTGCAGGGCTCAGAGGTAAGGCTATTTAACATAGTTCCTTAGGGTAGAAAAGTAACTTATTTTATTTTATTTTACTTTATTTTGAAGTAGATATACAATGTTATGTTTCATGTGTACAACATGTTGATTTGACAAGTCTATACATTGTGCTCTGCTCACCCGCAATAAGTATGGTTACTATTTGTCACCATGTAACGTTATTACAGTGTTATTGACTGTATTCCCTCTGCAGTACTTTTCATCCTCATGACTTTTTTATTTTATAAATGAAAGTTTGTGCCCATTCTACTATTTGACCCATTCCCATCCCCTACCCCCTACCCCAGTGAAACCTTCTTTTATTTGTAGATGAATTTCTGCTTCCAATCTGAGCTGTCCAGTTCTATTCCAGGGTTTATAGAACTCAGTGCTTTCTGAAGTTTTAGGGTTTAGTTGGCTATTTGGCCCCCAAAACTTGGGATGTTGGGAATGTAGCAAAATATGAAATTTCTAATTCTTACAGACCTGCAGTGGTCTCTGAGTAGGTGATGGAAATTTTAGTTTTGACAAACTTGTCTTGTGAGAAGAGAAATGGAGGAAGGTAAAGTGATATTACTCCCTTCTTATTTTGTCATTTTAACTGTCTTATTTATTACTGTATACTAAAATATTTTACTAAATATTTAAGTTTTAAGTCTCTGATTTGTCCTTTAAACTCTGGTGATTGTTACTTATTCCTCTTCTGCTGACCTTCTTCCCTTGCCGTTCACCAGAGAGGTAAAGAAGTACCCAGATTCTGCTTTATGTCCACGTTGCTGACTGAACAGTGATGGGGAAAGAGGGTCTGCTATGCACACACACACATTAGGTCATTTCTCCTAGGGACAGCATGTGTAGGATTGAAGAGTCAGGGCTTGGGGCCATACCTGGTTTTCACCTTCTCAATAGTCTTCTGCCTTGTAGTGTCTTTGAAGGAAATTGGAAGAGTGGGCCTCCTTAGTCTTACTGTTTTTACAAAATAGAAGTCAAGTATAATCCTGGGAGGAGAAAGCAACTTAATGTAAAAAATATTCCTCTTATTCATGGCTCACTTAAGCAAGGGCTCTCTGGGGGTATAAAACATTTGGATAGGTCTACAGGATGTCTGCTCTTAAAATAAGCTAGGTTTAGAAAGGTATTCTTGGGGCTTTGAAGGCAGAGTTTTGTTACTCTTAGCAAGAGGGTCCAAAGTTGTCTTGGATTTAGGGACCCTAAAGAAGTTTCAGAGGTTTCACATGTTTTTATTTTGACTCTTTTCATCTGAAGGATTATGGAGGTTTGTGTTTGTCTATGTGTGGTTTGGTGTTGTAACATTGTGAAATAGATCAGAGTTGGCAGAGGAGAAAAATCTCTGTTTCACAGGGCTTTAGGAAACATTCTGGTCATTTGTCTCTTGCTTCGTGTCTTTTCCTGTGCTTAAACTACACTCTCCTCCTTTCTCTGAAATTACCGTAAGGGGAATAGAAAGATTTCAAATTTAACTTGATATATACTTAGGTTACATCTTATAAAAGTTAAGTTTCTTAAGTACATGTGGTTCTTACTTTTGAAATTAGAGTCTGTTTTGTTTTTATGTTTTAGTTGGGGCCCCTGCACATAAAAAATTGTCTACCTATTCTTGTCCTGAACAGCAGCAGTAGATCTTCATTTGTGTTAAGGAAGCAAACAAGTAAATACAGGATATTAACATTAGGTGGTAATATTTAATACCACCCTTCCACTGAGAGTGCCAGGAGCTGATCTCTCTTTCTTAGGGTTTGCTGACACATGAATTGGTACTTACTGTCCCCGTCTGTTGTCATCTGCCTCTGTTCCAACACCAGGGACTGTCAGGAGGCTCATTGTCTCCAGGGTGAAAGCCTTTGGGGTTCACATCTCCCTAAATAGTTAGGTATATGACTCTGACATCGGAAAAATAGAAGTCATTTTCCTCTAACCTTGGTTTTCCAAATATATCTAATCCTTTAAACCTTCTGCTTAAATAAGAATGGATACTGTCTGTGATCTTGGTTATAACTTTTCAGTTTCCCCATGAGATACATATGTTTAACTAGTGTGCTTTTTTGTGTTTTTTTTCCTCTGTAAATTGTTCAGTCTAATAATATTCCAGATGGAGACACATCCCTTTGGCTCATAAGGTAGTTACCAGAAGTTCCAGAATTCTGAGAATAAGTTAAATGATCTTTGGAAATTAATAGTAGTTTGTAGTTGGGGACATCTTAAGTGCCCCAGGATGACCCAAATAATGATATGGTGGTGTTATTTAGATATTCTTAGAGAACAACGTTACAAATAAGAAACACCTATCAATGTTATGAAAAGAGTGGGAGAAATCAAACTAGTGTTATTAGTGGTTTTACAGTCACTTTACAGATTAAATTAACCTCCTAAGATTTGTCATGTATGAAATTGTTACATGTTATATATAATTAATTAATAAGTCTTCCCTCCAAGTTCTTCAGTAGTTCAGAGAACTATAAAATGGGAAGATGAAGATACATCAGTTGCTCCCTTCTGAGGTCTCTGTTTAAAACTAATTTTCAAAGCTCAACGAACCCATAGTTTCTCCAAATAACTAATTATATTTTCTAAAGATTTAATAGTTGATATTTAGAGGAGCTACATGTAGTCACTTTATAACAACATTTGTTTTCACTTCTTACTTGCCATCTCTACTAAACAAGTCTTGAGTCTGATTTCTTTTAATTTTTAATAGCTTAAAGCAACCCCATTATCTAGAACCATTAAACTAATATTTTAAAATGTAATAATTTGGTTATTTAATGATTATATAATAACTACTATGAGATTACAGTCTTAAGTGATTTTTCTCTAGCTTTTGTCAAGTAAATGGTAATCCTCTGGACTCACATTTCCTTTTTTGGATTTTATTATTTCCCAAGTTCTTGCTTTAGCTTCTGGTCCGGAACTGGGGCAGCTGACATTTCTTGGCCTGGTGGGAATCATTGATCCTCCCAGAACTGGTGTGAAAGAAGCTGTCACAACACTCATTGCCTCAGGAGTATCAATAAAAATGATTACTGGAGATTCACAGGAGACTGCAGTTGCGATCGGTATAACAAGGCTGCTTCCTTTTCTTTTTTAAATAGTTTTTCTGAAATTAACTGCAGTGCACATAGCTTTGTGAGCCATTAGATATGAAGCATGTACCTGTAATATTGATATTATACAATTAAAATGCAATCTTTTATTTGCTCATATTCTATATAAAATTGTGGCAAAACTTTATTTTAAATTAAAAAATAATGCTATTAATTGAAAATACATAGCTAAACTGTTAGGAAATCACACATGTATTTTATTCACAAAAGAATAGTTGATTATTTTTAATCTTATAGTTCACTGTGTTGTGGATAAAAGCAGTGGATTATGCACATGAAAGGAAACATGAAACTTAGTTTTCCCTTTCAACTTGAGGATAATTTTCAAGCAGACTTTGACGTATACCTAATTTGAAAGAAAATAGCTTGTGTTTATATTTCTGTTAATTATATCATGTATATGCTTATGTTGTTTGCATGCCATTTTAGATTATCTTAAGAAGTAATAAGAGTAAAAAAAAAGGACACTGAAAGTTAATCTTCTGGAGTTTGTAAACTATAATTCATACTGATAAATTTAATCAGGTTGCTAAGTCCATTAATTCTGATTTTATTAATATGACGAGAGCCTAGTATAGGATTTTCATACTTTATGCTATCTAAGAAGAATATATCACCAGAAACATAACATTGTAGGGAACGTTATACCTAGAAAAACTTAACATTAATTTCGTTTATATGTAACTACATGATTATCACGAATCCACCACTATTTTGTCTGGCTTTGGATACTTAAAATACATTCAGATCTATATTAAAATTGAGCTGCCAGGGCTCTTGGGTGGTTCAGTTGGTTAAACATCTGCCTCTTGACTTTGGCCCTGGTCATGATCTCAATCTCAGAGTTCATGAGTTCAAGCCCCTCATCCAGCTCTACATTGACAACATGGAACTTCCTTGGGATTCATTCTCTCTACTCTCTCTCTCTCTCTCTCTCAAAATGAATAAATAAACTTAAAAAAATTCTAAAAAATTGAGTTGCTAAGCAAAACCTATTGGCGTTGTTTCAGTTCTTAAGTATGGTAAGTTAAATAGTGAAAATTCTTTATTAAATATAAACAAAAATAAATAGAAAACCTTAATTCATATAGGTTTGCCTTACTAGTAATTTGTCTTATGATCCCTTGATATGAAGACATTTTATACCTAAAAAGAGAATGGATAACAAGCCATATTAAGTGAGCATTATGTTGAATAGCCTAGCAAGCAAAGCTAATTTTTTGTTTTGTTTTTTATTTTAGAGAGAGAGAGCACACAAGAGCGTAAGTGGAGGAAGAAGGGCAGAGGGAGAGAAAATCCCAAGCAGGCTCCATGCTGAGCCTGGAGCCAGACACAGGCTTGACTCCATGGCCCTGGGACCACGACCTGAGCTAAAATCAAGAGTTGGATGCTTGTGGCGCCTGGGTGGCTCAGTCGGTTAAGCGTCCGATTTCAGATCAGGTCATGATCTCATGGTTCATGGGTTTGAGCCTCATGTCGAGCTCTGTGTTGACAGCTCAGAGCCTGGAGCCTGTTTCAGATTCTGTGTCTCCCTCTCTCTCTGACCCTTCCCCACTTGTGCACTGTCTCTCTGTGTTTCAAAAATAAATAAACTATAAAAAAAAAAAGAGTTGGATGCTCAACTGACTGAGCCACCCAGGGGCCCCAATCAAAACTAATGTGTCCAATTATGTTTTCTCTCCCATTTTACTTTAGCCAGTCGTCTAGGATTGTATTCCAAAACTTCCCAGTCAGTCTCAGGAGAAGAAATAGATGCAATGGATGTCCAGCAGCTTTCACAAATAGTACCAAAGGTAGGCCACCTTTTAGGTGGAAAAACCATATTCTAAGTGTTAATGTTTCTACTGTTTGGGAACAATGGAGACAGGACCACCAAATTTATTGAAACATCCTGAAATTAAATCTTATTATTGAAGTCAGCTTTATCATTGAGAACATTTATGATGTATTGAGAGTATTTATGATCATTATGAATACCAGCACACATTTGTTAACTAGCAGGAACTAGCTTTCTTCTGAGTAAGTACTATGAAAGTTAAGTGGCTGTATTGTATGTAAAAAGTACAGAGTTGAGAGAGACCATTACTTTGTATTTCTTACCCTTTTGATTTAATTGTAGAATGAGTATTTAATGCTTTTTTAAAAAATGAGGTATCATTTACATGTAGTAGAATTTCCCCTTTTTAACGTACAGTTCTAAGTTTTGAGAAATGCAAATGCATGCATCTTGCAACCAGCCACAATCAAGATATAGAACAGTTCCATTATACCCCCAAATTCTCTTGTGCCTTTTTATAGTCAACTCCTCTCTCTACTTTTAGCACTTGGCAACCACTGATTTGTTTTCTGTTCCTATAGTTTTGCCTTTTCCAGAATAGTCTAAAAATAGAATCCTATAGTATGAGGCTTTGAATCTCTTTTTCCATTTAGCATAATGCTTTGAGATTTATCCATGCTGGTTGTATGTATTACTAGTTTGTTCTTTTTTTAATTGCTGAGTAGTATTCCAGTGTTTGAGGAAGTGTTACTTGTTCACTGGTTTAAAGACATTTGTATTATTTCCAGTTTTTGTTGATTATGAATAAAACTACTATAAACATTTGTGTTTAGAGCTTTGTATGAAAATAAATGTTCATTTCTCATGGATGAATACCTAAGAGTTGTTGCTGGGTCACATGGTTAATATATGCTTAACCTTGTAAGAAACTGCAAAGTTGTTTTTAAGGTGGCTTTATTATTTTGCATTCCTGTTAGCAATGTTTTCAAGTTCTGATCGCTTTGCATCTTCTCCAGTACATGGGATTGTTAGTTCCCCAGCACTCCATTCTGATAGGTTTATAGTAGTATCTTCTTGTTGTTTTAATTTGCATTTCCCTCACAATTAATGATGTTGAGTATCTTTTCATGTGCTTATTTGCCATTATATCCCTTGTTTAGTGAAGTGCCTGCTTTGCCTATTTTTTAAAAATTGTGACTGTTTTCTTACTGAATTTGAGAGTTATTTATATATTATAGATACAAGTCCTTTATCAGATTTGACTTGAAATATTTTTTCCTAGTCTGTGGCTTATTTTTTTTTTTTATTCTTTTAACACTCTTTCAGAGAGCAGAGGTTTCAAACTTTGATGAAGTCTAGTTTATCTTATTTTTCTTTTATGGATCATGATTTTGATGTCTTCTCTAAGAATACTCTGCCTAACCCAAGGTCACAGAAATTTTATTTTACCTATATTGTCTTCCAAAAGTCTTACATTTTACACTAATGTCTTTGATTCATTTTGAATTTGTGTGGATGTTGTGAGAAATGGGTTAAGGTTCAATTTTTTGCAGATGGATGTTCAGTTGTTCAGCACCATTTGTTGAAAAGACTCTCTTTTTTTCTTTTAGTTTAAATGAATTGGGAAAAAAGACTGCTTTTTTTCTTTGAAATGTCTTTTTAACGTTGATTGTAATGCTTTTCTAACAGTGTTTATAGGAAAAGTATCTCCTCTTCTATAACACAGTAACTTCTTCAGAGCCTTCAAGTGTATGATTATTTTATTATCTTAGGATGCTTTCTAGGGGACTTCAAAGCCTGATTTGTGGGCACACAAGTTCTGTAGGAAGGACCCCATAAGAGGCGGTAGATTTCCTGTTCTCATGGTTATTCGACCTATTTATGCACATATATTTATGTATCCTTGAAAATAAGTGCTTAGCATCTGAAATTTATTTTGTTAGTCATATTCTACTTATTTGTTGTCAGTAATAAAATGTGCTACCTTATTTTACACTCAGAACTGCAAGTTATATATTTAGAGCACTGAATTTTCTTCAGTTACGTCCACATCTTAAAGCTTTTTATAATAGTTTTCTGATTAGAAAATTTATTTATTAGTAGTATATGTTTATTATAGAAAAACTGTAAACCTAGAAAAGAGCCAAAATGGAAACTACCTGTAAAACAGTCCAGATATTCAAAGGTTGTGCAGAGCATCCAAAATAATAAAATAAGTTAACCCAGGTCTTTTTTTTTTTCAATGTTCATTTAATTTGAGAGAGAGAGAGAGACAGACAGACAGACAGGGAACAAGCAGGGGAGAGGCAGAGAGAGAGGGAGACACAGAATCTGAACCAGGCTCAAGTTCTGAGCTATCAGCAGGGCTCAAACTCACAGACTGAGAGATTATGACCTGAGCTGAAGTTGGCCACTTTAACCAACTGAGCCACTCAGAGACCCCAACCCATGTGTTTTAACAAAACCTGTTTGGAACTTTATAGTGTTACAAATGTGAACATCCATTAACATCAGCATTTCTGCAAATGTTAGTTATTATAAAACATGTTTTTAATGAATCCCCAATATTTTGCTTGGGTATATTGTGTGTGTATAAACGCATAGCAAATACATGGTTATATAATCATTCTTTTGTTGAAATTTTAACTTCCATTTATTTTTTGTTAGTGTAAATAATGCTTCAAGGATAATAAGAGTAAGCAACCATTAACCATGAACCAGGCAATGCATATATTATGTACATTATCTATTTACTTCTACTAGCCATCTTATAAGAGGTGGGCAGACCCATTTTTACAGATGAGGAAACTGAGGCCCAGAGAATTTGGCATACTAATCTGAAATTTCGGAGCTGATGAGCAGTAGCAGTGGCATTGGGACTGGGGAGCCCAGGTCTGTGTGACTTCTGACTTTGTTATCTGTTGCTTACTGATTCATTGAACATTATTGTACATGACTTTGTGCCTATCTCTGATTATTTCTGTAGAATAAATTTCTACATGTGAAAAGTTTGGACCAGTGACCAGCACATTTATAAAATGCATATTGGTGAATTGTCCTCTGAAAAGGCTTAGCTTATATTTCCACAAACTGTGCTGCTTAGAGTAGCAGTAAGTCCCTAGGTTAGATTTTAGATACAGTAACTGGTAGAAGTGCGCTATTTTACTCCTTTGTTTTCTCTTTCTCAAGCTCTAGTCAAGCTCTAGTCACTTTGAATGCTGTTTTCAGAGCATCTGGGAGCATTGTGTGCATTTGCTTTCTTTCGCATTTAGTGAGGAAGCTGTTTCCATATTTGAACAGGACTTTGTGTGTTTGTGTCCTTTCCTGATAGTTTCTTCCTGACATTTATTTCTGAAAGAATAAATTCTGTATTAGGTTATCTGGGGGTATTGAGACAGAGTGTACATTAGTAAATATATGTGAAATCTGCAGTTAATTAAACATTTTCCCAACAGACTTTTGTTCAACCTTTCCCTCCAAACCTATTCCCAGAGATGGTGACAAGTAGTGAAATTGACAGATTTGAAGTTTCATTTTATTTGCTTTCTTGGTTTACTCTCTGGGCTCTCTGATAAAAATCTAATGAACTCTGGAAACCAACGTAAAGGTACTTAGAGAAGGAAGAGGCAAATTGCAAATTACAAATTACACCACCAGCCTGGGCAAATTACATCTTTTCAAGATAAGAGTTTTTGTGCATTAATTATGGCAGATACCCTGATGCTCTTCCAAAGAGACTAAAACAATATAAAACCCAGGCTTTGTGAGAAGTTTATTGAATTGTTTAAAGTCGTCCTACTCTAAGGAGGAATTCCATAAATAACAGCACTTCCTTCCAGGTATTGCTTTTGAATACCTAAATCTTTTCTTTAAATATTATTAATGAATTGTTTTAGCTCTTTGAGCTTAAGTGGACTGCCCTTATCCTATAACTTTGTTTTCTTCCACACTTCATAGTATGTTTATGGAACTCTCTTACAGCCAACATGTATATTTGGTCTAATGCTTTTACTTCATACCAGTTTGAATGGCTTTCTTTTATTAGTGTTAAAAGCAAAAAACTTCTAAATTGACAGCTTACTGAGATTTTCCCACATGTACTAAATTATATTAATTCTGTTCCTTATTAAAATGTTTTTTAGCTTTCTCTTTCCATAATTCAGCCTCATATTTCAGATCTAACATTGCTCTGTCCTTTTGACCTAGAGCCAATTAAAGAATAGTTTGCAAACTCAATTTTGTTGAATTGTTTATAAAGTCCATCTGGAGTTCTCAATGTTTTTGTTTATGATTTCTTCTAGTGTGTTCTATATTTCTCATTGATAGAAGTGGACATCCTCTTTTGTTCTTTCTTTTCAGTAGCAGAACATCATTTGTATTACTACCAAACCTATTACCCAAATTCCTTTAATAGAACCCCAGTCTGTGTGCTGTTTGATTTTTGATAGGTTGTAAATATTTTATTTCAGTCACCTGTTTTGTTTTCTTAAGTTCATCGGGTATCTTTATATCGTTCCTGGAAGATTGGGGAAACTTTGGCAGGTTATTTTTTTTTTTTTTACACAAATAGTTTATTGTCAAGTTGGTTTCCATATAACACTCAGTGCTCATCCCCACAAGTGCCCTCCTCCATGCCCATCTCCCTCCTCCCCCCCACAACCATCAGTCCTCAGTTCTCAGCATTCAAGAGTCTCTCATGGTTTGCCTCTCTCCCTCTCCCCCACTATTTCCCCCCTTCTTCTCTCCCTTGGTCCTCTGTTAAGCTCCTCCCAATCCTCCTATACGTGCAAACATATGATATTTGTACTTTTATGCCTCACTTATTTTGCTCAGCATAACACCCTCAAGGTCCATCCATGTTGCTACGCATGGCCAGTTTTCATTGTTTCTCATTGCCATGTAGTATTCCATCGTATAGATTAACCATATCTTCTTGATCCATTCGTCCGTTGATGGACACTTAGGCTCTTTCCATGTTTTGGCTGTTGTTGAGAGTGCTGCTATGAACATTGGGGTCCATGTGCTCCTATGCATCAGCATTTCTATATCCCTTGGGTAAATTCCTAGCAGCGCTATTTCTGGGCCATAGGGGACTTCTATTGTTAATTTTTTGAGGAACCTCTACACTGTTTTCCAGAGGGGCTGTACCAGTTTACATTCCCACCAACAATGTAGGAAGGTGCTCCTTTCTCCACATCCTCGCCAGCATCTAGAGTCTTTTGATTTGCTCATTTTAGCCACTCTGACTGGTGTGAGGTGGTAACTCAGTGTGGTTTTGATTTGTATTTCCCTGATGGGGAGGGATCATTTCATGTGTCTGGGAACAGCATCATTTCATGTGTCTGTTGGCCATCCGGATGTTCTCTTTGGAGAAGTGTCTGTTCATATCTTCTGCCCATTTCTTCACTGAGTTGTTTGTTTTTTGGGTGTGGAGTTTGGTGAGTTCCTTATAGATTTTGGTATTAACCCTTTATCTGATATGTCATTTGTAACTATTTTTTCCCATTCCGTTGGTTGCCTATTGGTTTTGTGGATTGTTTCCTTTGCCGTGCAGAAGCTTTTACTCTTGATGAGGTCCCAAAAGTTTATTTTTGCACTTGATTCCCTTGCTTTTGGGGATGTGTCAAGTAAGAAGTTGTTGCGGTGCAGGTCAAGGAGGTTGTTTCCTGCTTTCTCCTCTAGGGTTTTGATGGTTTCCTGTCTCATGTTCAGGTCCTTTATGCATTTTGAGTTTATTTTTGTGTATGGTGTGAGAAAGTGATCTAGGTTCATTCTTCTGCATATTGCTGTCCAGTTCTCCCAACACCATCTGTTAAAAAGGCTGTCTTTTTTCCATTGGATATTCTTTCCTGCTTTGTCAAAGATTACTTGGCTGTATACCTTTGGGTCCAGCTCTGAGTTCTCAATTCCATTCCCCTGGTCTATGTGTCTGTTTTTGTGCCAATACCATACTGTCTTATGATGACAGCTTTGTAGTAGAGGCTAAAGTCTGGGATGGTCTGGGGCGCCTGAGTGGCTTAGTCGGTTAAGCGTCCGACTTTCGCTTAGGTCATGATCTCACGGTTCGTGGGTTCGAGCCCCGCGTTGGGCTCTGTGCTGACTGCCAGCTCAGAGCCTGGAGCCTGTTTCGGATTCTGTGTCTCCCTCTCTCTCTGACCCTCCCCTGCTCGCGCTGTCTCTCTCTCTCCTAGAAATAAATAAAACATTTAAAAAAATAATAATAAAAATAAAGTCTGGGATGGTGATACCTCCCGTTTTGGTTCTGTTTTTCAGTATTACTTTGGCTATTCGGGGTCTTTTGTGGGTCCATACAAATTTTAGGATAGTTTGTTCTAGTTTTGAAAAGTATGCTCGTGCAATTTTGATTGGAATTGCATTGAATGTGATAGCTTTGGGTAGTAATGACATCTTAACTATATTTATTCTTCCTATCCATGAGTATGGAATGTTTTTCCATTTCTTTGTGTCTTCTTCAATTTCCTTCATAAGTTTTCTATAGTTTTCATCATACATTTCTCTTGTATCCTTCGTTAGGTTTATTCCTAGGTATTTTATGTTTTTTTGTGCAATTGTAAATGGGATCAGTTTCTTGATTTCTTCGTTATTGGTGTATTTCTTGCTTCATTATTGGTGTTTAAAAATGCAACCAATTTCTGTACACTGATTTTGTACCCTGCAACTTGGCTGAATTCTTGGATCAGTTCTAGTAGGCTTCTGGTGGAGTCTGTCAGGTTTTCTATGTAGAGTATCATGTCGTCTCGGCAGGTTATTTTAATGCCAGGAATATTTTTCATTAATTTCTCCTTTCATATTCTCCTGTATTCTTATTAACTTCCTTTTCTTTCCTAGCACCCTGTCTGTTAATGTTGATCAAAAGAACTGTGAGTGATGGGGCTCCTGGGTGGCTCAGCTGGTTAAGCATCCAGTTCTTGATTTCTGCTCAGGTCATGATCTCATGGTTGTGAGGTTGAACCTGCATTGGGCTCTGCACTGAACGTGGAGCCTGCTTGGGATTCTTTGATTCCTTCTCTTTCTTCTCTCTCTCTGCCCCTCTCCTGCTTGCTCTCTCCCTCAAATAAGTAAGTAAACATTAAAAAAAAAAAAAAAAAAAAAAGAACTATGAGTGCTAACCCAAATATGGTACTGCAAAGAAGGATCCATGAGAAGAGAAGAGGAAAAAAAAAAACCACATAGATTTCCCCCCTCTTTTTGATGATTTTCACCTTTTTTTCTCATATAATTCCTTAAACCTGTTTCTTTTCAAACAAAGTTCTGCTTCTTTTCTGCTGTCCTTTTACCATCCTGTCCTCATCCAATCTTTCTCCCTCTTGCTTCCAAGGTACACAATTTTATTGTGTGCTTTTACATTTAGTCAGTATATTGTTTTTTTTTCTAGGTAGAGAAATAGACATAAAGTGAAAAGATTATGAATAGAAGAAATTCAGTTAGCCCCAGGTTTATCCTAGCTCTGTGATATAGTGATGTAGCTCATTCTTTAGACCCTTCTGTGTTTTGTTTTAAATCTAATTTCTTGGGACACCTCGGTGGCTCAGTCAATTGAGTGTCTGACTTTGGCTCAGGTCATGATCTCAGTTTGTGGGTTCAAGCCCCACGTCGGTCTCTGTGCTGACAGCTCAGAGCCTGGAGCCTACTTCTAATTGTGTGTCTCCCTTTATCTGTTCCTCCCCGGCTAGAACTCTCTCTCTCTCTCTCAAAAATAATTAAACTTCAATAAAAACCCAGAAATTTAAATCTAATTTCTTTAGGCCATGATTTTGAGTCACTAAATTTAGTGTTTTTAGTCCACTAAAATATTGACTGCTCTTCTGGTGCTTTAAGAATAAATTTTCCTCTATACCACATGCAGAACACCAACTGAGCTTTCAGTGAAATCTGCTTGGTCTCAGAACTGCTGCTCTTATTTTTGAGTTGCCATCAAACCTTTGAAATGCTGCAATCTTATATCAAGTCGTAGGCATACCAGATGCATGTCAGGTAGTTTATTACTGTGCAAAAGAAGTATGCTTTCATTCTGACAGTTGGCATGTCCTCTTTGCTGCCATTGTCGATGATAACCCACATTGGGTATAATGGAATGATTTGTGATGGTTCAAATGCTTTGCAGTGGAACAAAGGCAGAATTTTACTCTGTTCTACCTGAGTATTGGTAATTAGCCTTTTATTTAAACATTCTGTAAAATCTGCAGTCTTTGCTGAACACTCTTGTATTTCCCTCCTGTGTGCTACATGATTAATCTCTGCAGTAGTATTGAATTTTCACTTAGAAGGTAACCAGTATACTTTCAATACAGATGTACCCTTAGTCCTTTTTAAAGACACACTAAAGGCATGCCTCGGTGGCTCAGTTGGTTAAGCGTCCAACTTCGGCTCAGGTCATGATCTCAGTTTGTGAGTTTGAGCCCTGCGTCGAGCTCTGTGCTGACAGCTCAGAGCCTAGAGCATACTTAAGATTCTGTGTCTCATTGTGTCTGTCCCTCCCCCACTTGTCTCTGTCTCTCAAAAATAAATAAATTTAAAAAAAATTAAAATAAAGACACACTAAAGAGTCTGAAGGGATTTTTGAACTTTTTAAAAAAGAAATATGTTCTCCAAATATGAATTATGTGATTCATGGTACTTCAGGGACCTAGGCATAAGTAGTAATTTGATGTTACTGTTAAATTGAGTCTTTTGCCTAAGAAAACAGTCCTGGTTGGTTTTAGACCTTTATTAAAATTGGGAGAGAAACTGGGTTCAGTCTAGATGATGGTACTAAGAGTGACTCAGTGATTTTTTCATTTTATATGTACTGATAGAGGACTGCCTTCGTGGAGCTTATAGTCTAAGATAAGTAAGTATATACATTATGTCAGGTAAGTGGTAAAGAGCACCAACAAAAGCAGGGAGGAGAGAGTGGAAAGATTCAAGAGGCAAATTGAAATTTTTAGATAACATGACCAGGAAAGACCTTATTGCCGAGAAACTGCTTGACAAAGGGGCAGGCCATGTAATATCTGAGGAAAGAGCATTCCAGACGAGGGAACACCAGTGCAAAGACCTTGAGGTGAGTGTGCATGGTGTGTTTAAGGAACATCGGAAAGGCCAGTGTAGGTGTAGTTCAGGTGAAAAAAGACTAATGAGGAGAAAGGGGTCGATACTAATGGGCTTTGGCTTTCATTCTGAAGGAGATAGGAAATCACTGGAGGGTTTTGAGCAGAAGATATGATCTGCTTCTGTTTTAGCAGTTTCACTATGGTCTCTAACATCGAGCAGAGACTGCAGGAGGCAAGGGCAGAAATAAGAAGTCAGTTCAGATACTGGCCCGGAGTATTGGCAATGGGTTTAGAGTAAGGAGGTTGAATTTTGGATTTATTTGAGGATGGAGCCAGTAGACTTTGCTGTTAAACTGCTTGTGGTATGTGAGAGAAAAGAAGGAATTGAGGATGGCTCCCAAAATTTAGAGCCTGAGCAATTAGTAGAAGGATATACTTGCCATTAATAGAGGATATGAAGGAGCATGTATTTCGGGAAAAGCAGGGGTTCTGTTTGTGATGTTTTTAAGTCTTAGATGGGACATCCGAGAGGAAATGTGAAATAGGTGAGTGGATTAATTTCATTGGTCTGGATTTTAGAAAAGATATTGGAGCCGAAGACAAAAATTCATAAAAATAAATAAAATCTAAATCTCTAAAGCTGGATGAGATCACCTAGGGACAGATGAGGATTCTTAGACCTCTTATAGAGAGGAATCCAAGAACTAAGTCCTGGAATATTCCAGAATTCAGACTTCAGGGAGATCCGGAAGAACCTGCAAAAGAGGGGCAGCCAGAAAGGTAGGAGGAAGACCAGGAGAGTAAAGGTGGTCATGGAAGCCAAGAGCAGAAAGTGTTTCAGGAGGAAGGAATTACTCTCTATGTTAGTGTGCTGCTGAGAGCTTCTCAGAAAAGAAATGACCACTGGTGTTAGCAAGGCAGGAGGTCTTTGATAGTCTTCAGCAGGGGTTTCAGGGCATTGGTAGGGGCAGCGGCCCAACTGGGATGGAGTCAGGAGAGCGTGAGAAGAGGGAATATGGGAGACAGCAAGTACGTCTTTGCTATGAAGAGTTTTGCTATAAAGAAAAAGGAAAATGTAGGGTCGTGTACAAAATAGGAAGGGAAGTTTTTGGTTTTGCTTTTATTTAAATGGACAAAATAACAGCATGTTTGCATACTGATGATAATGATGAGGATGCAGTGATATAAGGAGGGGGGAGAATTTATGGAGCAATGATCTTTAAATAGGTCAGAAGGCAGAATATGTGACCTGTGTAATAGGAACATATTCAGTTAGTTCATCTATAATAAAAGGAGAGAAGGAAAGGATAGTGCCTGGATACAAATGTTGGATGGTGGGAATTATGGAAGTTCTCATTCTATTTTCTTTGAAGTGGGAAGCAAAGTTGTCAGCAGAGCCTAGGGTTGGAGATGATGATAAATTGGAAGTATAAAGAGAGAAAACTTAGTATGAACTAATCCTCTAGGACAGTAGGGAGAAAAATGATATATTTTGTAGATATTAAAATCACTGTGACTTAGAAGTGTTGCTGGGAAGAGTGACAGTGAGGCAGAAGTTCCTTAAGTCATAGGGATGAAAAATACGGTGTAAGGAATATAGTCCATAGTATTATTATAATGTATGGTGAGAGATGGTAACTACTCTTATGGTGAGCATTATGTAATGTATAGAATTGTTGAATCACTGTGTTGTACACATGAAATGAATACAACATTGTATTCATTAAAAAAAATATGAAAAATATTTTGTGAAACGTGGGGGAGCCACCTGGAGCATTGAATGCCTTCAGTTAGTAGGAAGTATAGCATCCTCGGACATTCAACACTGAGGTTTTACGAATAAAGAAGGGGGAATAAAAGACACCTACCCCTGTCTAGGCTCTCCTGGTGGTACTGTAGGGATGATCTTGTTTTGTGAAAAATTTGGTTAGAGCAATGTGCAAAAGTGGAGGATGCAGGGGATGTTGTTGATGCCTGCCTTTGGGGCACAGTGAAGGGGTTTCAGGAGACCAGGAGGTGGGATCAGAAAAGGGAATTAAATGCATGGTGTGGAGGGATAAGATCATATAAACTTGGAGATACAGTGAAAGAGAACCTAAAGAATTAAAATGAATAGGGAGAATGAGCAGACACTTGACACTTTATTTTTTATTACTTTTTTAAATGTTTGTTTATTTTTTGAGAGAGAGGCAGAGGGTGAGCAGAGGAGGGGCAAAGAGGAAGGGAGACACAAAATCTGAACCAGGCTCCAGGCTATGAGTTGTCAGCACCAAGCCTGATGCAGGGCTCGAACTCGTGAACCGTGAGATCATGACCTGAGCTGAAGTAGGATGCTTAACCCACTGAACCACCCAGGAGCCCCGACACTTGACACTTTAAACAAGAATAATAACAAAACAGCAACAACAACAAAGGCCCTGGACACATTGAGAAGCAACTGTTCTTTATCCTTCCTGAAGACAGAAGGAAGGGGAAAGGCCACTTATGTTGTTTGCCAGTGCAATGAAGAAACATATGGAAGAGAGCTCTTTCCTTCTCTGTCTCGGAAACATTTCAAGAATATAAGGCTGTGTCTCTTTAGACTTCAAACATAATGGGTTAAATTGGATAAATTGTTTAGATTGTGTATTTCCTGTGGTACCATTGGTAAAGTTTGAAATGATCATGTCAAATGAGTGTCTTAACAGACATGACGTATTGCTTAAATGTGATCTCTGTGGCAAGATAAATACAGTTTAAATAGATAATTTTAAAAATCATGGTTATAAGTGAATGAATTATTCTGATATTTCTTAACATTGAAAATTTTTAGTGTATCCTGTATTTTTACAGGTTGCGGTATTTTACAGAGCTAGTCCAAGGCACAAGATGAAAATTATTAAGGTGGGTCTCTAAGAATCCAGTTGTTTATTGCTATCTCCAAAATGCTACTTTTTGTCTTTCATTTTGTTTGCATTACTAGGAATGTTGATAGAGCATTAAAATCAGAGATATTGTGAAGCAAAAGAGGTGATTTTGTTTTTTTAGAGCTTGAAGTGGAAGCATTAATAGAGAATTTAGTTAGCAAAGGAAGATGTAGAAGAAAACTTTAATGAAATACCTGCAAGTACAACCTTCTTTAAACAATTGACCATTGTAGACATATGTTCTGACAGGAGTCCATAGCCAGATCATCTCAGTATAATTAGCAGTAATTACTTAGAAACTGTATAAACAGAGCAAGAAAAGGAAATATTAAGAGGGAACAATATTTAAAAGCTTATGGTTATTTATATTAATCAGCAAATATATACAAAGCAACTGACATAGTATCCATTAGTTAATCACAATAACCCTCCATTGTACTAGTTCAGAGTTTCTCAGCCTTCACACTATTGACATTTTGGAGTTGATTCTTTGTTGTGAGGGCCTATCCTGTCCATTGTAGGATATTTAGCAGCAATCCTGACCCCTACCTTCTAGATGCCAGTAGCATCCAGTCATGATAATAAAAAATATCTCCAGACATTGCCAAATGTCCTCTACAAGCCAAAATTGCCCCTGAGAGCCACTGTAGAATTCACTCTAGATCAGACTTTAGACATGGTTCTCACACATGAGACCAATAATAACAGCTTTTTCAATACTTTATCTTAACACCTCCATATATTGAAGTTTGTTGAAAAATTGGTGGTCTGTAGTATTTCCAATCTTTATTATATGAGTAAAACAGAGAGGAGTTGTTTATCCCTTTATCTTTGTGGAGGCAACATTTTTATCAGAACTCCCCCCACTCTCCACTCCAGTCTCTACAGAAGAACGGCTCGGTTGTAGCCATGACAGGAGATGGAGTCAATGATGCAGTTGCTCTGAAGGCTGCGGACATTGGAGTTGCAATGGGTCAGACTGGCACTGATGTTTGTAAAGAGGCGGCAGACATGATCCTTGTGGATGATGATTTCCAAACCATAATGTAAGTTTTGTTTCATGAGTGCACATCAGAGAATCTTTTCCCATCTTTTTCTGCACCCATCTCCAGGCAGTTCAACTGGAAAAGCAATTAAGTATATAAAGAGATTAACAGTGGATGAACTATTTTACTAGTTAGTCTTATTTATGGCCTAGTGTATAGTTTTGGAGAAAATTATTTGTATGGGATGGAAAGGACATAATAAACAGCAGAGCCATTCATTTAAGAAATATTTACTGCCAGCCAGATGTCACCAGTGTAGTGGCACAGCAGTAAACCTTAATGGGACCTTTATTCTAGTTAAATTCAGGCTATCAGAAATATACATGTGTGTGGCCTTACCATAAGTATTAAAATAATCTAGTTTCCATCCATACCTATTTCCTTCTGTCTGAAATTGTCCCTGTTGTTAGTGATACAAATGATTACGTTTTAAATAGCATTGTCTCCTTCAGCCATGGCTTCTAATTGATTTAAGATTCTATACCTGGTAATGTCAGTTGTACATTGTTCATGTGGGGGTCACCTGACTCCTGTAACTTGATAATGACCTATTAGATAACCTGAGTCTAACTCAGGTTCAGTGGTACATGCTAATTACATGCCCAGGGCACTTCATTAACCCATGGGGGCCTCAAATGGAGCTCAGGACTCTGAATTGCCACAGTCTTGTAGGGATATAAGGTGTTTTTCTCTGCATTCTTAGAATTGTATGAAAATCTTGAAAGAAAGGGCAAGTTGTTTAAAAAACATGTATTTTCCTAGGTTCAATCAAATGAGAATTTAAGTGAACCTTTGTAAACCATATTCTTTATGTAATTCTGCTGAAGCACCTTTCTGATTGTATGTAGGAGCAATAGCAGCTTACGTGCTAGATTTCTAATAAATTTTATTTCCATTTAATTCCTGACGTACATTAATCCCTTACCATGCATGCATCTTTACCTTTAAGAAAAATAGAATTGAAGGGATTAAGAAGATCATTATTTTGGTTTTATAAATGTATAGTGTTATCTCTTATGTAGAAAGACAATGTATGATTTTAATGTTGAAATATCTTTAAGAATAAGAATTTTAATATAGTGTAATGAAATTAGTTCAGGTAGAGCTTTACAGGTGTGACTTTAATTCTTTACCAGAATGTTTCCATATTTTTCTCTAACCTTAATATGTGAAGAAAATAACAGATTCTTTTTTAGTGATGGATATATTATATCAGTTGGAAGTTTCTTTTCAAAATTAGTTCTATGGTGTTTTAAAGTAGATAGATCTTTATTTTTGTATGATAATATTTTTCACTTTATTTTTTAATTTCAGGTCTGCAATTGAAGAGGGTAAAGGGATTTATAATAACATTAAAAATTTTGTTAGATTCCAACTGAGCACGTAAGTTTATAAGAAGTTTGTCACCGTGGGTCTTATAGATAAATTATATGACAAATAGAATTCAAGCAGAATGCTTAGAAGCTTTTTGGCTATTTCTGAGTGTTGTTCATATGTAAGTTCCAAAATGAAAATTAATTCTATCCTAAAATTAAAAATGGCAAGATAAAGAGATGATGTCTAAATCATCATCAAAATATATTAACCTTTGTGGTTTATTTACTAGCTCCAGAAATAACTAAGGAAGCAGTGTCAAATCTTAATGTGTTTCCTTAGTATCTTTTTCCAAAAGTCTTAAGGGCTTTTCTGTAGTCAAAATAGTTGCCAAAATATTGTAGAAACTGTTAACTATAATGTAGTAACAGCTATTCTTCTGAACTCAGTGTTGAAAATCTTCCTCTATTTGTTGTTATCTAACATCTTGAAATCCTTTATTTAAATGCTATGGATTATAAGCTTTAACTTTAGCTTCAAAATGTTCACATGAATGAAGCATAGTGTAGTTGGATATCCAGATTTCCTTTAAAAGCTCAGCAGTAAAATGAGATTTTCGAATGCTAAGGAAGTGCTATAAAAGTAGTAAGAATTTTACTATGCTGACAGATTTTTTTTAAATCACTTTTTTTCAACAGGAGTATAGCAGCATTAACTTTAATCTCATTGGCTACATTAATGAACTTTCCTAATCCTCTCAATGCCATGCAGATTTTGTGGATCAATATAATTATGGATGGACCTCCAGCTCAGAGGTGAGAGTTTTTTTTTATGCATGAACTAATAGACAAGGAAGGTATGATATCCTGATGATTAAGTTTTAATATTTTATTCATGGATGGCATTGGAAATCTATCACGCAGCAACATGTTTGTTATAAATTGTTTGATGCATGCATTTATCATTTATTCTCTTTTGGTGTTCATTCGCGTGTCATGGACCCGAGCTTTTGCACTATGTTAGATGACCATTCTTTTTTTTTTTTTTTTTTACAAATAGTTTATTGTCAAATTAGTTTCCACATAACACCCAGGGCTCATCCCCACAAGTGTCCTCCTCCCCCCCACATCCATCAGTCCTCAGTTTTTGTCAGCCTTCAAGAGTCTCTCATGGTTTGCCTCTCTCCCTTTCCCCCACCATTTCCGCCCTTCTTCTCCCCCTTGGTCCTCTGTTAAGTTCCTCCTAATCCTCCTATACGTGCACACATATGATATTTGTCCTTCTCTGCTTGACTTATTTCGCTCAGCATAACACCCTCAAGGTCCATCCATGTTGCTACACATGGCCAGATTTCATTGTTTCTCATTGCCATGTAGTATTCCATGGTATAGATAAACCACATCTTCTTGATTCATTCATCTGTTGATGGACACTTAGGCTCTTTCCATGTTTTAGCTATTGTGGAGAGTGCTGCTATGAACATTGGGGTACATGTGCTCCTATGCATCAGCATTTCTGTATCCCTTGGGTAAATTCCTAGCAGTGCTATTGCTGGGTCCTAGGGGAGTTCTATTGTTAGTTTTTTGAGGAACCTCCACACTGTTTTGCAGAGGGGCTGTACCAGTTTACATTCCCACCAACAGTGTAGGAGGGTGCCCGTTTCTCCACATCCTCGCCAGCATCTAGAGTTCTCTGATTTGCTCATTTTAGCCACTCTGACTGGCGTGAGGTGGTATCTCAGTGTGGTTTTGATTTGTATTTCCCTGATGAGGAGCGATGCTGAGCATCGTTTCATGTGTCTGTTGGCCATCTGGATGTCCTCTTTGGAGAAGTGTCTGTTCATATCTTCTGCCCATTTCTTCACTGGGTTGTTTGTTTTTCGGGCGTGTAGTTTGGTGAGTTCCTTGTAGATTCTGGATATCAACCCTTTATCTGATATGTCATTTGCAACTATCTTTTCCCATTCCGTTGGTTGCCTATTAATTTTCTGGGTTGTTTCCTTGGCTGTGCAGAAGCTTTTAATCTTGATGAGGTCCCAACAGTTTATTTTTGCTCTTGATTCTCTTGCTTTTGGGGATGTGAGATGACCATTCTTAAGTTGAGAACAGATCAGGGTATTTAGGTACAGTTTCTGTTCTCAGGAAGAAAGCTTTTGTCTCTAAAAATGGGATGTAATGAAGAAATCCTGAGTTCAATGTTATTACCTGGGTTCTTTTGTCAGTTTTAGAGACTTTGGGAAAGTATTGAGACCTAAGCATCTTAGTATTTTCTTCTGTAAAGGGGCCTTAGATGCTGCTTCCAAGCAGAAAGAGTAATTGAATGATGCATGTCAGCGGCTCTTACAATAAGTCATCCTACTTAAAATCTTCTTGGATGAAAAGGTATTTCAGGGTTTACTTGGTAGGTTAGTATTTCAGGCCATATTTGAAATAAGTAAACTTATATGTAAGTGAAGTTGGATAATTTTTTGAAATTTGACCATCAGTCTCGCATCAAACTATGCCAAATAAACTAGAGTAAAAGAAGGAAGAGTGATAAAATCCATGGTTATTTTTGAATAATTATAGCCAAGATTTTCTTTATAGTTCAGCAGTTTGTTTCCATAAGAAAGCATTTCATTTCCTGGATAATTGACCTTAATGGGATTATGGAAGTAACAAATCAAAACCTAAAACTTTAGAGTAATTCACTTTTCTATTTGTTTTGAAGCCTTGGAGTAGAACCAGTGGATAAAGATGTCATTCGTAAACCACCACGAAACTGGAAGGACAGCATATTGACCAAAAACCTGATACTTAAAATACTTGTTTCATCAATAATCATTGTTTGTGGGACTTTGTTTGTCTTCTGGCGGGAGGTATAGTCACCTGAGAAGCTTTGCCTTAATAACATGCATTCTGTATGATACGATTCACTTTTTTTTTGTTGTTTTACATAGAAGCCTGGAAAGATAAGAGAGCTCTTTGGAAAATATAACAAAAACATTTAAAAATAGTTTGATTTCAGTCTTTATGGGGTAATAGAATTGCTTATGCATTTATTACAATTGTTTAAATCTGAGGAGACATAGCGGTACAATAAAAATTAATATATTAAAATTTGGGGAGAAACTGGAAAATCTGAGTATTTACTGCTATTTTATTATATCAAAAAAGAAAGTTGTTTTAATATGCAATATATGGTTTGTGAAAAGACTTTTTGCTTTATTTAAATTACAGCTATTCATTAATAACTGACTTAAATGGCATATAGAAATATAGCTAGCTTATATGATTTATATCTTTGACTACAGCTCTTTCATTTTAAAGCAAAGAAAATATTAACCTTTTTACAAGCATGCAGTATTTGTACATTAAATTCAGTCACTGAAAATCATTCTTTTTCCTTTTGACAGCTACGAGACAATGTGATAACACCTCGAGACACAACAATGACTTTCACGTGCTTTGTATTTTTCGATATGTTCAATGCACTAAGTTCCAGATCCCAGGTAAGCTTAGGTGATCTTATCTGACTGACTGAATTGGTAGAGTACTCTCTAATTGTGAGTAGGCAAGGATTGTGGGATTTTAGCTTTGCTTGATTTTGTCACCATAGATTACAGCCCCAGATACAGATATATCTACCCACAAACATGTCATAATGGGGATGGGGCATTTGAGAAGATAGCCTTAACTTTGACTAGGAGATCCAAGAAGATCATAGGCGTCATCAGTTGGTGTTTCTTTGTTCTCTTATTATCTGTAGTTTTATGAAAGGTTCAAGTTAACATATCTGAGAGTGTTACTCAAAACTCATGAGTTCTTTTAAGATGGTATTAGTCTCATTAAAAAAATTTTTTTTAATGTTTATTTTTGAGAGAGAGAGACAGAGTACAATCAGGGGAGGGGCAGGGAGGGGGAAACAGAATCCAAAGCAGGCTCCAGGCTCTGAGCTATCAGCACAGAGCCCAATACAGGGCTCAAACTCATGAGCAAGTTGTGAGATCATGACCTGAGCCAAAGTCGGACGCTTAACCGACTGAGCCATCCAGGCACCCCAGTATTAGTCTCATTTTAGAAGAAAGTGTTAGAAGTACAAGGACAATTTTGTGTGTATTAATGTTTTCCCATTACTTCTGTCAGTGTGCCAGAGCTTAGGACATTTTAAATTTGTTTTTCTTTCCATGTTGTACCTTAAGGTGAGATTGCCTTTTCTTGATTGGAGTGTTTTGATAGAAAATAATGGGCTGTGGGATAGAATCTAGTATTACTTTTTCATTCATTCATTCATTCATTCATTCATTTATTTATTTATTTATTTATTTATTTCTAGGAGAGAGAGAGAGGGACAGCGTGAGCAGGGGAGGGTCAGAGAGAGAGGGAGTCACAGACTCCGAAACAGGCTCCAGGCTCTGAGCTGGCAGTCAGCACAGAGCCCGACGCAGGGCTGGAACCCACGAACCGCAAGATCATGACCTAAGCAAAAGTCGGACGCTTAACCGACTAAGCCATCCAGGCGCCCCAGAATCTAGTAGTACTTTTTGAGCATTATTGTTTTTGAAAACTAGTTCCATTTTGAGGCCTGACCATTCATTTCAATTTTAGAATACCTTATAAATCCTCAGTTATTTTTCTGTTACCATTTGCCATGATGGAACTTTCTAAGTGTAATGAATTATCATTAATTTAGATTAAGTTTTGAAGAAGCTACAATATTTTTTGTTTTATGAAAGGCAGTTTTACATTTTTAGTACACACATAACTAGGTCTAAGCTTTTAGAGGCGTGCCTGGGTAGGTTAGTCGGTTAACCGTCCAACTTTGGCTCCGGTCATGATGTCCCAGTTTGTGAGTTCAAGCCCCATGTCAGGCTTTGTGTGGACATTTCAGAGCCTGGAGCCTGCTTCAGATTCTGTGTCTCCCTCTCTCTCTGCCCTCCCTCACTTGCGCTCTGTCTCTCTCTCTCCTTCCCACCCTCTCTCAAGAATAAATAAACATTATTAAAAAAAAACTTATAGATTATCTACCTTACTGGATAGAAATGATTTTTGTTGTGATGAGCACTGGGTGTTGTCTGTAAGTGATGAATCAGTGAATTCTACTGAAACCAATATTGCACCATATGTTAATGAAATAAAATTTAAATAAATAAATTAAAGAATGATTTATCAAAGTAATCATACAAGTAAAGTTTCTTATGTTTTGGAATGCTAAAATTTCTTTCTATGATCTTGCTGTTAATGTAGCTTCAGTCTTTTAGTGAAAACTCTTTCATGATAAGGAGAAGCATCTTTTTTTTTTAAGTGTGTGTGTGTGTGTGTGTGTGTGTGTGTGTGTGTGTGTGTGTGAGAGAGAGAGAGAGAGAGAGAGAGAGATGAGAGAGAGAGAGAGAGAGAGAGAGAGAGAGAGAGAGAATTTCCCAAGGTGGCTCTGTGCTGACAGCAGATGTGGGGTTCCATCTCCCGAACCATGAGATCAAGACCTGAGCTAAAATCAAGAGTTGGCCGCTCAACTGAGTCACCCAGGTGCTCCAAAGAGAAGCTGCTTTAAATTGTACCCTTATTCCATCTGAATTATTCCAAAATAAATGTTAAAATGAAGAGATTTCATGTACTGCATTGTGGAATTCAGTCCAGCTTATGAAAAATTGGAGATGACTGTAATAATAAAGAAGTTGTTTTAGGGACCAAGGAATAATAATTATCTCTTTGCTCTGCCCACAGACCAAGTCAGTATTTGAGATTGGACTCTGCAGTAATAAAATGTTTTGCTATGCAGTTCTTGGATCCATAATGGGACAGTTGTTAGTTATTTACTTTCCTCCTCTTCAAAAAGTTTTTCAGACCGAGAGCCTAAGTATACTGGGTAAAGAAAGTGTATTTTTTTAATAACTTATATATTTTAGATGAAGTATTTTCTAATGGATTTGTTCTAATAAATACTACCTTTTAAAAAGCGAGATAAAAAGTGCAAGAGTTGTGTTCTGTTTCTTTCATTTGGACAAGTTTAGGGGAGTCTCTTGCCTAACTCTAGACTTTAAAATTTTTTTGGAATGTTTTTTCCTGTAATTTTTTATAGATTATCAGTTATCGGATTGTATTTGATGATTCTGAACTACAGAAAATGAAAACTTGTTATGGAGTAATTATAGTTTATAACTTTTCAATCTTGTATGAAGAAAAAACTGGATTTAAGCTCACTGGAAACCAGACTGCTCTCCATTAAAGTTACAGTTTCAATAATTAAACAAATATTTCACTATTCTTGCTTGCTAATTCATACATTATCTTATGAAATAACAGCCTGACCCTAAAAGTAGAAAATTTTAATCAGATTGCATGGAAGGTAGACATTATTCTTTCACATACTGTGTATTAAATGTATTAGGATACAGTGTATTTAAAAATAAATCTTCCTGTGTAAGGGTGAAGGCTGATGTATTTTAAAGTTAATATGGATATTTATGAAAATAAGTTCTGTAGTCTCACTGTATTTTATGCTGTAAGTTACAGTTTACCTTAAAATTGAACTGGCTTAATTTCAGTATTTTAATTTCATATTTACACTTGTCCTGTTAAAGTGAAGTCTGGGATAGCTGCAATATTTTAAGCAACAAATAAGAATGAGATAGTGTGGATACTGTTGTAAAGACATGATTTTTAAATGATGAATAGAATTCGAGGCTCTTGAATGGAATAGATAGAAATTTCTAAGTAATCTTTAGACAGGCATTTTTCAGTCAAATTAGTTACCACTGCTTGAACAGCCTTCTAAAAAGGCTGCGTGCGTATGGTATATTAAATAGAAAAGGCCTCTTTCTTGTATAACAATATAAGATAACAACCTCTTCCAGGTTATGGTTATGAGGTTATGGCTCAGGGAAAGTCCGAGGACTTGGATTCTAGTTCTCTGGTTGCTGCCTTTTCTAGCTATATGACTTGGGTTTAATACGTTTTGAGCCTAACTTTCCTCATTTTTAAACTGAGACTGATTGTGTGTACCTCCTAGAATGCTGTGAGACAGTATATTTTGAAAAGCTCTCATAAAATGCTAGAAAAATGTAAGCTATTAAGCGTTCCAGCAGTGTTTTAAAGAATTGTAAGATGTAACTGATTTTCTCTTGCAGATCTGCTGTTTCTTTTGGGTCTCACCTCATCAGTATGCATAGTAGCCGAAATTATAAAGAAGGTGGAAAGGAGCAGGGAAAAGATCCAGAAGCATGTTAGTGCGACATCGTCGTCTTTCCTTGAAGTATGATGCATATTGCATTCTTTTATTTGCAAACTAGGAATTGCAGTCTGAGGATCATTTAGAAGGGCAAGTTCCAGAGGATAATGAAGATTTGAGAACTTTTAACTTTCCATTGACTAAAAATGAGTGTTATGTTAAAGACTTGATTTGAGACTTTAACCTGCTGGCAGTCCCAAATGAAATTATGCAACTTTGATAACATATTTCTTGATTTAAATTGGCTTTTGCAATTGAGTGGAACTTTATAAAGCATATGGGCAGTTATTTAATTAAAAAAAAAAAAAGGCAAAACCTGAACCACCTTCTGCACTTAAAGAGGTCTAATAGTACAAATACACTATCTATCCTAGATAGATATAAATTTTTTTAGTTTTTAAATATTGTAATATTTATGGTGGTGGGGCTTTCTTACTAATACACAAATCAATTTAGTCATTTCAAAGGCATTCTTTTGGTTTAGAAGTTGATTTCCAGGAGTGCCATATTTCAGCTACTGTATTTCATTTTTCCTGCAGTGTAAGCAGCGCAGATACCTTGTTACCAGTTTTGTATCACTTTTTTTGCACAGGATGTGACCACTGTCAGATCACTGTTCTTTTCTTTCTTTTTGTGATTGAAAAGCCTATACTGCAATTTGAAGTAAATGTTTGCTTTTCTTAGTAAGTGTAAATGGTTGCTTTTTTTTTTTTTTTTTTTAAAGTTACAAGTCTTTGGTCTAGCGAAATTAATACAGGGTTGTCAAGTGGCATTTTAGGTAGAGTAGCTTTGTCTATAATTAACACTTAGTTATAGAATCAAGAAGTACTTAAGAGTGATGGGGCTGAGAGTTATAATAGACTATGTTGACTTGTTATGCTTCTTTTTTGAGTTAAATATAAATATGCACTTTGTCAATTATCATTTTGTTATCCCTTAAATATAAATCTGAGTACCTCACCTGAATAACTGATTTTTATTTTTCTTAATGTCTTTTTATGTATATTTTTAAGCATCTTTCTTAGGAAGTATAGAGTGCTATACTTAAAGAATAAAACAGCCCTACACTCAGATGGCTCATGCACCAGAGCTTATGTGGAAGATGCTGTGCTGCCTTGCTCTTTGGGAGTCCGCAGCCTCTTCAGTTTAGGTTGTAGCACTGCCCTGAGCCTGTCCCTTTTCGTACTTTGCCCTTTGTTCTCTACCTGCCTTCTGTTTCACTGGGCATGCTGAAGAAATACTTGGATTTACTCTTGTAATGTCGTTGGTTTTTATAAAAGCTTGGTGAGGTATAGGCAGTCTTTTTTAGTGTATATGGCAATTTACATATACACTGGGCCAGAAATTCAAAATTTGAAGTCCATTTTCCTGTTGAATACTTTTCTCTGAAACAAATGGGTTTCAAATTCTTACATGTTTAATTCTTGAAATTAGTGAGTTTTGTATTTTATAATTATTGTCCATGTTTTAAACTGTCAGGATAAACTGCTCTCTAGTTTTTATCACCAATATTAACCTGCCAGTGTTAGCACTGAAATATTGTTATAAATGACAGGGAAAATATCTGTTCTTTGAGTCCTTTTAATCAAAACAGTTGAGTATAAGGAGTTGATGTCTGCAGTTTATTCTTCTTCATTCTTCAAGTCTCAGTTGTCAAGTGTACATTTTCTCATCAGGTAGAACATAAAGCCATTGTCTAGTCTCCCTTCTCTTTAGTGATGTGATGTCTCACACTTAAATTTTGTATGACTTTTTTTTCTCTGTTACAAAGACTTGAAATATGTTAAGTGAATATCAATCTTTTGCTTTCTATTTTAGGTCCAGAGTATGACTTGTATGAAATAAATGTGCCTATCCTTTCATTTGGTTTTTAAACCAAAAGAAAAAAATTATTTCTTAAGTTACTGACCTTCCAGTCGGGACTGTTAACATTAAGATCTTAGAGATGTTGAAGATACAGAAATTAGGCACTACTCATAGTGTGTAGAATCTGTGATTTAAAAAGAAATGTCCAGTACCGATTATACTACGTCCAGGTTTCAATTTTCCAAAGTATCACAACAAATTAGAATATTTATATATATATATCTTCCATAATATATCACCACATTAGCATTGCTTATTCAAATGTGCTAGTATCTAAATTTTAAATTTTTACCCAATTTCCTGGGCCTAGGACTTCCTAGAGCCCTTAATAATGCTAACTTATTTGATTTTTCTCTGTAAGACTACCTCATGGAGTTATTTGGTCCCAAAGTGATTACATATCTGGGAAGAAAAGAGAGGAACTTGAAATACTTCACCAATTATTAGGTACATAATTCCCCACTACAAAGAAACAAGGCTTAGCACGTTTTCTGATATTTGTACTGGTCATAGCATGACCTAGAGATGAAATCAGGCAACCTAAACCCCCTTCCCCACCCTGCCTTCAGGATACAGGCTTTATTTAATAGCAGTAACCACACTCAGAAGGCTTAAACACATTTTGTTTACATTATAAAAGGTAGGTTACATTTTTCACATTGCTAGTCTTTCTGAAATCACTTTAAATTTTGATCTCTTTTATGTAGGACTCCAATATGGAGTATTGGCCATACTCCAAGTAGTTTCTCAGTGAAAGGAATTGGTGGCAAACCATATATGCCATATCTGAGAACCTTACTTAACTTTACCTTGCTTACTGCCTTTGTCACTGGGCAGTTCATTTGCATTTGACTTCCACATATGACCATGCAAAAACTTGAATGGAAAGGTGATGGCATCCTTGCCCTTTATGAGCTCATGGACATAGTTAGCAGGGCATATAACTGTTAACAAGCTCTTTCATGAAAGTTAGTAGTGGTCTTTGCACTTTTATTTTTTAAAATATTTTTTAATGTTTATTTTTGAAAGAGAGAGACAGAACAGGAGTGGGGGAGGGGGCAGAGAAAGAAAGGGACACAGAATCTGAAGCAGGCTCCAGGCTCTGAGCTGTCATCACAGAACCCCATGTGGGGCTCAAACCCACGAACCAAGAGATCATGACCTGAGCCGGAGTCGGACGCTTAACCAGACTGAGCCACTGAGGTGCCCCTTTGCACATTTATTTTTAAAAATACACATAACATAAAGTAAATCCAGAACACATTTTACTGGAAGTTTCCCTTGCCATTGACATTTGGAAATCTTTGAAATGCCTTTTTAGACTAAGCTGCAGTCCAAACAGCTGATTTGCATACTAAAACGGTGTGGGTAAATATTAATCCTAACTGGTATGTGACTGGACAAGCAGATTATCCCCATCATTAAGCTTCCTTGAGGTCGGTTAGAATTTGGTATGATGATTAACTCTTGTTGGACAACCTTATTTTTGGTTTTGGTTTTCAGAGTTGGTTATTGTTAATAATGGATAATGGCTAACTAGTCCTTGATATTAATGTAGATGTAATACAGATATAATGTTGTTATAGGTTTAGATTTAAAGAAATAAGAGGTAGTATCTTGCCTTTGGGGAGTTCCCAGTTTTAACCCTGGAGACCAATATGAGATATATTTGGCACAGTGGTAAATGCTGAAATGTTATAGTAGCCAAAGGAGAGAAACAACTTCATGGGAAAAGGCTGTCAAATTTCCTAGAACCAGTAGCATCTGAATCAAACCTTAAGTTAGGAATCTCCAGCCTAGAAGCAGCAGAATATTACAACCAATTGCACAGCCTCTACAGAGGTGTTGGCTGGGGTGGGCAGGGGTAGTGCTGAAAGGAACAGATGAAAACTACAAGGAGTTTTGGACTTTTAAGGCAGGAGGTATATAATGTAAGGGGTTGGACAGATAGTCAGGAGCCTAGTGGTGAAGGTAAAAACATTTGACTGGCAGCAAGCTGGAGTATGATGCGAGTTTGGATTTTGTCTTGTAATACACTGTTGGAAGCATCGAGGGTGGATGGTAAAGACAAAATAGGGAGACTGATGAGAATTGTAGACGCTTAAGTGGTAGAGGGACTAATTGAGCTGTGGCAGTCAGTTTGGAAAAAAGGCATGGCATTTCTATCTTGTAAGAGAGAGCATTGACGTGACTAGATGGAAGAAAAGAAAAATGTGGAAAATACCTGTTTCCTGCTTTCTGGCTTGGGTAGTAGAGCTGTTGGGAGAATTACTGAAGCAGAGCAGCCTTTTAAGAGACACAGGTCAATTTGAAATGGAAGTTTCTGATGTCCTTATTTCTCAGTAGACATGTTAGATGAGGTTTTAGCACAGGAAGATACAAAGCCATGGCTGACTAGGGCACCTATCTGGTTCAGTCATCTGAGCATCCGGCTCTAGATTTTGGTTTAGGTCATGATCCCAGGGTCATGGGATTGAGCCCCTTATCAGATACTGCACTGAGCGTGGAGCCTGCTTAAGATTCTCTCTCTCTCTCTCTCTCTTTCTCTCTCTCTCTCTCCCCCTCCCCTCTCCCTCTCCCTCTCCCTCTCTCCTCCCTCTCTCCTCCTCTCTCTTCCTCTCCCTCCCCTCTCCCTCTCTCCCTCTCCTCTCCCCCTCTTTCCCTCCCTCCGTTCCTCTTCCCCACTTATGCTCTCTATCTAAAATAAAAATGAAAATAAAAACTTAAAAAAAGAAAAGCCATGACTGACTAAATATAATGTAGGAAAATCATTTCTTGTTACGGGTATTATCTATTCTTTTGCTAAAAGTAAAGCAATAAAGGAATATAAACTTAGCTTTGACAGAATAAAATTTTTTGAAAATAGTTTTTTTAGTATAGTTATTATGTAATATCAGCAAACATAGATTCAGACTTCTGGGGGGAAGATAAGAACATTTTAGCTTCTTTTATTGTAGAGCTTTCAAAATGAATCTGTTATTATTAAGATTACTGACTGGTAGACACCCGTCCGAATTATTGGGAGCATATCTTTTTAATATTTGCAGTATAAGACACTCTATTAAGAGGTGAGAGAATATACAGCAAAGAACTCCATTGTTTAGACTGAAGTTTGCTGTTTATGGAAACCCACTAAGTGAATGGCATTAACATTAGATAATAGCTGCTTGCTCCAAATGATTTGGTTTTTTTTTTCCATTTTAGTCATAATTCTTCCTTGGATCTTTCTAGCCTCCTGTCCCATACAGTGTTCTAACACAGTTCACTTGCTGGTCTTTTTGGACAGTACTCCTTCAACTTGAAAACCTTTTCCCTCTGCCTCAATTTTGAGAATTAGAATTTCTACCTGTTCTTCAAAGCCCAGCCGAGGAGCCAACCAGCATGGCCTTTATAGATTACTCTAAAGATATGTGTGTGGGGGGAGGGGTACAGTTCATTGTAAATACTATTAAGAATAAATCCATCCATAAGTTTGGGCATAAAATTGTGGGATTTTATTTTTTAGAAAGCATTAAAAATTCAAGTCCAAGCCGCTACACTGATAAATCTAGACAGAAATTTGATAGAATCTTCTTCTCTCATTCAAAATAAGTTTAAGTGGTAAAGTTTGGGGAGGAAAGTAAAAAATGATTTGAGCCATTAGTTTTAATCTTTATAAATTCTTCACTGATCTAAACCTGGTAGTGTTCCTGAGTGCTTGCAAGTGTGGTAACTGCCTGCATTCATTTGTACAGCTGCCCCAGGTAGCCAATGTTGCAGGTGCAGATCACCGAACCCAGCTGACTTTGCTGTTTCTTTCCCTTTTTGTTGAAATCTAGCCAAATTGACAAATATTCTGAGCAAAGGACCACATTTCTGTTCTGGTCCCATGGCTGTTAGACCTGGCATACCTGCCTTTCATATCAAAATCAGGGTTGCCCCATCACCATTATTTTCTTCAGCAATAATTGCATTGTTCTACTTAGTAACCCTTTAGGTAGAAACCCCATCTCACAGTCTTAATAGCACATCTTGCCAGAAATTGGGCCAATGGTCCTGCATGAGCCTGGAGGACCATTTTGGGTTCTGAGTATTTCTAGCTTTTGAACTCTAAACATGAAGTATGCTTTTTAATACAGGTCTTTTTCTTTTAATACTAATCCACTCAACTGTATTAAAAATGATTTTCTATTAAGGCCTTCCTATGATAAGTATGCTAAAGTGCTTGTTAGTTGAGTAGTAACAATTTGGTGCCATCTTATGGTCATAAAAAAATACTGTGATGCCTTGAACTATTGTTCAAATAATTTATTTTATTCATTGATGAATGATGAACATTCATCAAGTCTGCATTTTATTTTATTTTTATTTTTATTTTTATTTATTTCTAGGAGAGAGAAAGACAGTGTGAGCAGGGGAGGTTCAGAGAGAGAGAGGGAGACACAGACTCTGAAATAGGCTCCAGGCTCTGAGCTAGCACTCAGCACAGAGCCCGACTCGGGGCCCGAACCCATGAACCGCGAGATCATGACCTAAGCGAAAGTCGGACGCTTAACCGACTAAGCCACCCAGGCGCCCCAAGTCTGCATTTTAAAAGCATAATATGAAACAACTTATGTGAGTCTTCCAAAATTCTTGGAGCCATTTACAGCAGGCTCCAACCAAATAGATTGTTAAAAATGTTTGCTTGATAGGAAAGTCTGACAGACTACATTTAAGCATTATTAGCTCAATTGTAGGAAGTTATAATTGAATATGTTTTCATGTTTCTTATATTCATCAATATGGTTATTTAATAGGATTGTCTTAGAATTTATGACTGTCTTTATACAGGGAGCAGGTCTGGATGGCCCATGAATTAGCTAGATGTGTTACAAATTAGGGAAACAGTTTATTTTAATCTTAGGGAACTAAGTCACCCACATGGGCTGCTGAATTAGCTTTGGAGTTGACAAACTAAATCAGTCTGTTGTTGGATTTGTAATTAGTTTTATTGGAACACAGTTATATACATTCATTTATTATTTATCACTACTTCATTCTACAACGGAAGTAAGTAGTTATAACAGAGACCATATGGCTTACTAAACCTAAAGTATTTACTTTTCAGCCCTTTACAGAAAAAGGTTGCCTACTCGTATAGATATTCAGAAAGGAAAATAGGCCTATGCACTGCATTCAGTGGACTAGCAAGGAAGTGGCATCAGTTTTCTCTACCTTCCAGTCTGCCAACAGGACATTATCTCTGGGATGGATGAACTTGATAGCAAATTTGATGATACTGACTCCTCTGAGTCTCCACCAAGGCTCATATGTGGAGGAAGTCAGAGAATTTTAGTCTGTTCTCAGAACATCATCATCAACAAGGAGGCCATGCCTGTTATCATCAGTCCCACCTCATCACCACTACGAAGATTGGTTAGAGAATTCTCGTCTGCTGTCCCATCTGAGTTGTGCTCTTCATCACACACACAAGGCAACTGTGTGTGTTGTTTCTTCCTAACAAACACGAAAACAAGCTTAATTTGAGTAGACTTTTCTGTATCATCCTGCTAGGAAAGACAAAGTTTAGTAATAGTGAAACCAAAGTGTCCTGTCAGCACAGTCTCAGAGGAAAATGCACACTCATTTTGGAACTTTGGAATAGAATTTCCAAACCAAAATATATTTGCATAGTATTTATCATATTTTTAAGGTAAAATTATATTTCTTAGTGGATTTCTCTGAGAGGTCAGGCTTAACCACTTTACGAAGTAGATTATGGTTATTATTATAGTAGGGTCAATTTCTTTAGTTTGTCTTTTAAAACATGGTGCACATACATCTGAGAGCTTAAAGGGCTACTGTACTTTGTGATCAGAAACTTGGGTTTGTGGCGTCACCATTCTCAGATTTCAACAACAAAGGTCTCTCACCCCACCCCCATTTTTAACTCTTTTTTCCAGAGTTTCTTGGAACATGACAAGGCAACATTGGAAGCTTGTTCTCTTGATGCCATCCTTCTTCCCAGAGGCATTAACTACTGCCTCTCTCTGATCATAAAATAGCACAACATATTTATTGAAGATGTTTTTACATAGAAGAGGAGGAAAATAGTTTATAATCTCAACACCCAAAGACTTTAACCTAGGCTTCAGACATATATCCAGCTGCCCAGAAGGTGTTTTCACTTAAGCACCTAAAACTTAACATATCCACAACAGAACCCCTGATTCCTCAACTTCCCACCTAAACCTTATCCTACACAAATGAATGACAATTGAATAGGAAATAGGAAAACAGGATTCCTGCCAGTATTTTATGAAGGCATAAAAATACTACATAACCATAGCAATTTTAGCAGATAATTTATAGCATTTCTCATTGACACATTTATAAACACCATTATTTCAGAGAGATGTAATAAGTATTCACAAAGAAGTTCCCATATCAGAGCAAGTTCTAACAGGTGGATTAACCCATATATAACCCCTTCTCTATCATGGCATATAGTTTCTTATTCTGTATCCATGTTAGCAAGCATTGAGATACTGCAGAGTAGACTTTGTTTTCCCTATTAACATCTTTTGATTTATTCCCCCATAATGTGTACCACACATGAATCAGACAGAAGTTATGGGGAAGGCAATGCGCAGACAGACACATAGCAGTTTCCCAGGAAGAAACAGCACCTCAGTTAATCCTCCAAAAAGCACCAATTATATGAAAAAACTCAGTGGAAAAGTTTTCCTAAGCTTGTATGCTAGATCACGTTGGCTTAATTTTTTCAGTCTTCTAAATTATCAAATTCCAGTATTGATAAATTGATACATTTTGATCAGTTTGTTGTTGTTTTGTAAAAACTTTCCTACATGTTTCCCGATCCTGATGCAAGTGAATTATATTGTACAAAGAAATCTCCCAAGTATCCCCAGAGTCATAATGGAGAAAATTATTTCTTAAAATATGTATGTGTACACATATATGTACACATAAATATGTAAATACTGAGAGAATGATTTGGCTATCTTAATCAGATCTCTAAAATTTTATCAAGACTAGTTAGGAATAAAAGTGACTGCATGTGTATTGCAACATGTTCATGTGACATTTGATTTTTCTTCCTGAAAACTAGGTCCATTGAAACAAGCTGGAAATACTTTTCCATGTATTACCTCATTTCATCTATTTTTTTCTCATCATAACAGACTGATACTTGGCCTGGTGCAGTCATGCCTTTGAATTTTAAAACGTTCTTCCTCAGCATGAGGTTCTCATCTTAGAATTTTTATAGTTGGATGAACTTGAAGTTTAGCATATTTCAGACCTGGAAAGAAATGCCGAAGCAGCTTCCCATATATTGTTCAGAAAGCTATTGCTGAAAGTGGGGAGGCATCTTTACAAAATAAATAGTATTTAATTTCAAATTGATAGAAGGTACAGAATCATTTTCAGCTGTCTTGACTGAAATGCATCAATGTAAGACATACAATAAATACCAAGTACCCGATGTTCACCTCACTAAAAATACAAGGTCACTACATTTGGTACTAGTGAGAGTTTGTCCTTTTAGGGACATGAAATTGTTTATCCTGTTCTTGGAGGTGAGTGCTTTCCAGGGGCTGTTGTGGGCTCATCGTGTGCAAGCCAGCCAAGTACCGTGTGCTAGGGACTGGTACCCGATGAACTGGAAATCTCACTAAGGGGGAAAACTGGCTTTGTCTTCCTTAGGATTATGGAATAAGGCATATCTGCTATTAATTTTTTCCTATCTTTAAACATTGTTTTAAAAGTGACTATGTTTCAAATCCAGTTTTAAAAACAATTCAGAAAATTCCTTGATAGCAAGGAAAAAGCACATGCAGGAAGGGCACAGATACCCATAGGGGTAGTTGTTCCTTCTGGTCTTTTTTCCTTATCTTCTGAGGTTGAGTGAGCTTGGCTGCCTATTCACATTCTCTTGGCACTTCTCTTTTTAGTGTGGCTTCAGCCTGACAGCTCTGCTGAAGTTCCTTTGTTCTCACGTTCTTGCCCTTGTCCCGTTAGCCATATTTGATAGTGTTGACCTCCCTGCCTCTGCAAAATTTCTGCCATTAGCTCTGGCAGCCATTGGTCTCATGGTGTTGATCTTTCTGCTCAGCCCTGACTCCTGCCCAGATCCCTTGCTTTGCTGTTGGTTTTCTTTTGTGGATGTTAACATGTGGATGTTAACAATAACGGCTATCATTAATTACATGTTGTTAGTGCCAGGCACTATGCTTAGTAATTTAAAAGTACATGTCATTTTATCTTTATATGACACTTGTATTCTGATCCCCATTTTACAGATATTTTGTGCACAGGAAGAAAAGATAATTCTAAGATCTTTCTAGCTATAAAGGTCTTTATCTTCTAGAATTATAATTAATTTGAATTTTAAATACAAACTTAAATACTAAAATTAATTTGCATTTTTTGTCATGATCAATCATCATGAAATGCCTTTAGGGTTTATATTTACAGGATATATACATTAAACTTTCTAGGTCTAGGTATCTCAAAAAGAGTTGTACCAAAAAAGTTCAAGTATAATTTTATCACAACTAGATACAGAACATGGTTATATTATAGTGTTTTTCTTTCAGCTTTGCTCCTTACATTTATTCGTTTAAAAAAGCTGTCCAGAGTTTCTTTCATACTTAAACTAGTTACTGAAGACTTACACTTCCAAAGCCTCAGGTGAGCTTTGATTAGCTAGAATTGAATCAGAAAGAGTAAGACCTAAAGACATGATTAAAAACAGAAACAAATTTTGCAAATGGAATGTGGAATGTATAACATTCTGCTTCTACAGAGGTGTTTCCATTGCCCCTGTATCTCCTCTGAATTACATCCCTGTCTCTTAAAGCCAAGCTCAGAAGCCAAAACTGAGAGTCTTGTGACATAACCTTTCCTCATCCTGAGGACTCCTGTCTCTTTATTGTAGCAATCAGTCTCACTTTGACATTTTGTAGTTGACAGATTGCTTCATTAAATGTTCTTGTTATTTCATTGTGTGTTGTCTCACCAAGCAGCTTGCACAAGTATGACTTTGGGGATCAGGTACTATATCCTAGTTTACCAAATTTGGTAAACCCCTCAGATACCCTGTTGAGTGCTTATGACCTCTCATTTCATAGATCCAAGATAAGATATATGATGGGGCGGGGTAACAGCTTAATTCTCAGAGTAAGAGTCAGTGGACATTATTAGATTTTAACTCCTTTACTGAAAGGCTAGGTGGGTAATTTCAAGTAAATGGCCCTGATTGTAATAGCTAGAGAAGGGAACCTGATTTATGTTTACTGAAGGAGGCCCCCTTTGCTTGAAAAACTCCTTTTAATGAAAGAAAAAGATGAATGATATAATTAAGTTGACTTGTGATTAAACTCTGTAGCCTATACAGTCTTCAGTTGGTGCCTATCAAACCATTTGCCAGCGTGAAAGCAGAAATAGTTTTTCATGCAAGGTTGATGGTTTGCAAAGGCAGGGTTGATAAAACCAGGACATAGGACATTCATACTGGGATAACTTCCAGATTGGCCCCCAACTGCAGGAATCAAGAAAAAGAGAATTTTGATACAACAGAGGACTTAATATGCTTGTGATTACTTAGATGTGTGATCACACATCTAAGTTCTATCTATCTGTTGGGAAAACATGTATGAATAATAGAGGATATACTGCTCTTTTGATTATTCTGTGAATAACCATCTCTTTAGAGACATAAAAACCACCTCTTAGTACAGAGTCCCGTACACGACTCCTAAAATAAAAATTTTATTTCAAGAACTCTTTATTTGAAACAGAAGCCAGTCTTTAGGGTTGAAAACTTTAGGAACAGATAAGATTGTGTTTTTGTCTTTGTAAATGGCTAAAGCCAGTAAACACTTGAAGGTATGAATAGAACACTGGTTGACGATAGGCTTACTCCCCTAAGGGTATGGTTCTCACTAGGAAAGTGGAAAGACGTGTTTGCCTGAAGTTAGGAACTGAATATAGGCCTGTTCAACATGACAGCTGAAAACTAAGTTTAGGGTTCTTACTGATGGAATATAGCCAGTGAGAGAGTACAGAAGAAAGGAAAAACACAATTTGTATGAATACAAATAAAATAAGGTTGGGATTATACCTTCAGATCTATAGATTTTGCCCAATTAGATTGATTCCACTTGCTTGTTTATTTTCAAGTTCTTTATTTGGAACTGGCCAGCACCTTCCCAATTTTATTGGTAATTGTAATTTTAGCAGCCACTAGTGAGTTCCAGAGCAGTGCCTTTCAAAGTCTTTTGACTGCAATCCACAGTAAGAAATACATTTTGTACAACCATTTAATATATGCATGTCTGATGATTTCCACTTTTAAAAAATACTGGTTATGACTCATTGATTTCATATCCCATTAAAGGGTCAATACTTGCAGTATAAAAAAATGGCCTAAGATTCTGGTATTGCTGCATATATCACTAATACTTTAATTTCTTTATAGTGTTTCCTCTTTCTTCTCTAGATCCAGGAGCTCAGGATGCTATTTCTTAATTTGTTGGAACCATTACAATTTCAACTTCTGCTTTAAAACCTGGAGCATATAAAGTGTTCCTCAAGGCTGCCATGGTCTCATTTTCCTAGTACTTAAAGGTGTTTACTTCCTGTCTGGCATCCTCAACTTGTCTCTCCTAAGGCTCAGACCTTTCAGAATAAAGGATGAAGAGGAAACAGTTGGGAAAAAAATGTTTTGAAATGATAATAACTCAGCTTCTGCTTATGGGAAATAAGTAGGACTTCTATTCTTTTTGAAAACATAGCTGGCTAGGTTGCTGCAATGTAAAGGTTATAGACTTATTATTAACTTCCTAAAATGGAATAAGAAGTACAAACATGCTTTCAAGTGTGTTTAAGAAAATACAGAAGTTTCTTAAATCAGGTTTTATTTATTAAAAGCAGAATACAAAATACCTTGGAATTCAAAGATTGCCTTTACAATGTTTATCCCCTAACAGATTAGTTGTAAAGAAAAAAGTTAACCATTTGAAGGGAGGCTATAAAAATTTTAAGAATTACATCTGGGGGTTCCTGGGTGGCTCAGTCACTAGAGCATCCGGGACTCTTGATCCGACAGTTGCGAGTTCAAGCCCCACATTAGGTGTGCAGCCTACTTTAAAATAAAATTATACATCTGGTTGCAGACTGAGTTTATTCAAGCTCTGAGAGCTCAATATGTTCCTCCATGTTTTCAACCATTAATAGCCCAAACCGATTGCCTCCCTCATACCAGCATTTAGTGTCTGAGGTGGTTCCCACTCTGTTCTTTGACCGGCTGGTACCTTGTTTCTTTTGCCTTTTTTTTTTTGAATTTGATTTACCCTTTGGTAGGAATAATTCAGCAGGGGCATATGACCTTGTGGCATTGAACAGATGTTCATAAAGATGCTTCGCCTCAGGGCACAAGCTCAGGAGACTTTCTACAGAAGTCGATGTTCGCAGTTGTCGGCATAGTCCGTGCACCAGGCTCCCACTATACAGTCTGTTTCACAGAAGAGAGAAAGAGTGTTGTCAAAGCACAGGTTCTGTGTAGGACCTTGGTCATTAACATAGCTTCAACAAGTGCAGCTAAACACTGAGCTCTTCTATAAAATTATTATTAAAATGACTTTTAAAACTCTGTTCCTTGATGGAAGGAACTGAGTTGTTAGTGCAAATTTGGCTGGTGGTACTTAAAAACTTGTTATCAACAAATTAGATAGATGCTTGCTGGTTCTGCAAGTAGCCAAAAGTTGAGGAGGCCTCTTATCACTTCAAAGGAAAGGAATTAAAAATGTCTGATAAACCAAATAGGCAGTCTGCTGAAATATGAGAAAATTTAGTGGCCTCATTTGCAAGCTCACTGATTCACTTGCACTGAGAATCTACTTCTGGAAAATAAAATGGGATTAATTGGAAGCCACAAGTTTAATAATACATAACTTACTGCCAGAGTTGATCAACCGGTGCCTTAGCAACTAATGCAGAACCATCGTTTAATCAGTGTAAGATCATCATTTAAAACTTTAGTAATGCTGAATTGCAAAACAGTCCTGCTGAAATTATTATGAAGAGAACTGTTTGGTCTTGTTTTTCCCTGTTTCGTCGTAAAGGGCTGTGTGGTAGCTGGAGAGGATCCAGTCTAGAATGACCTAAATTATTTAAGGAAGGGCATAAAGAATCCATAGGTCAGAGGCCAATTAATCTTATTTGGTAGAAGGTTCTAGAGTTGGCTTAGATATCAGGCCCAGAGATGTATTAACACTATTTACTGCTAGGAAATTGTATACCTTAAAACACTTCAAGTCACACCAGCAGATTTTATATGCCTCCAAACATATATCATTCACTTATTTGACAAATATTTGAGTTTTTACTGAAGGCTGGCACTGGGGCAACAAAAGTAAATAGCTAAGCCCCTTCCTCACAGAGCTTCCATTCAAGTGGAGAGAGACAAAGCGCATCTCCAGTCTCCACTCCATTTGCTAACCGTCTGCCCTTTATTCTTCCTCTCTTCCTCCCCTGGGATTTCCTGGATGTACAATCACCAACATGTCCAATCCCCTGAATGCAGTGCCCACGCCCTACTGCTATCCTATCTTTCTTACCCAGCTCAAACTCCATACTCAACCATCATAATCCCTTCCTGGCATGCAGGCTGCCTCTCCCTTGTTCATACTTGTCTGGCAAAACAAAAACCCTAAATAAAGTCCACTTAAATGTCTCAGAGTCATCTCACTAGAACAAAATCTCCTTCATGACAGCAGAGATTTAAAAAATTTGTTCACTACACTCAAGCACACAGTAGGCGTTTAATACATATTTGAACAAGTATGTGAACAGTATGCCACGTGGTAAGAAATGCAATTACAAAACTCCAAAAGAGTAATAGGACTAGAGTGACTGGAAGTAGAGGGTAATATTCCAGGAGGATAATCAGAAAGAGCCTTTATAAAGTGATACTTGAACAAAGACCTGAGAGAAGGGACGGAGCGAGTTCTAGCCTACCAACAGCTCAGCTGCCTCTTGTTTTACCTTAAGGGACTGGCTTTTTAAATCTTTGACCTAATCATGACAACTTTTTTGGGGAATATGGAAAAACTTTTATATGTTTCCAGCTCTTCTGCTATAATAGTGATCCAAGACCCATTATACTAAGATTAATTTTTAAACATTTATTTGCTTTAAGTATAAGTAAAAGTATGTACTTCTGTGTGCAGCCATCTGAACTAGTTTCCCGTGGTGCTTACCGAGTTAGGTCTGGTTCCGGGAGAGGAGCGGACAGCAGCTGATTGAGATACATCCCCATCTGCAGACAGCACTGCCACTGACAGAAGATGTGAGCTGTGTCTAAGTCCAGTCTCGTGCCCGGCCGCGTCTGCTCCTTCACTCTTTGGAACTCTTCATACAGCATCCTAGCACCATCCTCCCGCAGATCTTCCTTACCTAGACAGAGAAGCAGCCCGAGGGCAGTATTTCCAGAAACACTGTATAGCTTGTAATTTTCTCTCTACATAACACTTTGAATTCCATAAAGAAAAAAATTAGTTTAAATAACCAAAATGCTTTTCTCTTCTGGCTCTTTACTATTTTAACGTCAATGTAAAAGCCTTGCTGTATAAATTGAAATATTTATACTGAAATGCCTTTTTAATGACAACCTAACTTTATTCAACCCTAAATTATTTATTTATTTTTCCTTAAAATAATAATTTCTTTCACTGGTCTACTACCTGACTTAAAATACATCTGCTTCTGAACTCTCCAAACCCAAAATCTGTCTCTGGAAAATACAAATTACTATTAAATATCCTTCTCTTCACTGTTCTCGTTCGCGAAGTTTCCTTCCATGAAGACCAGTCCCTATCATAGTGCACTTACACAGCCTGTGTTCAGAGCACACTTTAACCTCTGCTTTATGGGAGGAAAACAAAAGCATGACTCAAGGAGCATATGGTAAATCATCTACTTCTTCACATAGTGGAGGGTAAGAGACGAGGAGCGACAAGCCTCGGCAATGAGGAGCCTGTTTGCGTTCAGCTGTGGCCTCTTGCAGGTTTGAGGAGGGGCACGCAAAATGACATTGGACCGACTTGAAAGTAATAAAAAGAAGGCCCACCTTTTACCCATTAGCGAGCAGCAAGGCACTGAGCCTGCCTAGGTGCAGGGTCCACAATTCCTAAAAGAAAAGAAACAGACCCTTGACATGCCCCTTCTGTTGGACTTAGGTAAAAAGTCAACAGGCTTGTGCTCTGAGAATGTTGTTAAACTACAGTTATTATTCAAAGAGTGGAAATACCCCAAACTTGTGCTTTAACTAGTAGTGGGCCCTAGCTCATTCAGTTGGCTGTCCTATAAGAAGAGTCGCTTCTAACAACTCCTCTCCCACTTGGGTTGTCCTGGAGTCTATACTGGTTCACTCTTTCATTTAATGTATTTTAAAAGTAAACTCAAGAGTAGCACTGTCCAACAGAACTGTCAGCAATGACGGAAATGTTTTGTGTCTGTGCTGTCCAGTCAGTAGCCTCTAGTTTTATGTGGCCTCTGAGTGCTTAAAATGTGGCCAGTGTCAAGAAGCTAAAGTTCTCATTTAAATAGCCACACGTGGCTGGTGGCCATGAGATTAGACATTAGCAGTGTTCTGGAGTGTGATGATGATTATACGTGTTTAGATAAGGTATTGCAGCACTCATGATCTTTTAAAGGGAATCATTCTATTAAAGAATTGAAGTGCTCCAATACATCTGCATTTATTTCACCTGACACATGCAGCTGAAACTACCTTAAACTGTAATTCTCTAAGAGAAAAAGAAATTACTATTTCTGTCATCACGAACACACTAATTGAAACTTACAGTGGAGAAAAAGTAAAACAACAACAGCACAAGCATGAATGTTTATTATGGTTGTAGGCATTCCGAAGTTTTACCAATGGACAATTTTAAATAAATTTCTAGTGATGATGTTGCCACTGTACTGACAATAGGGACAGGGTACATGGAGTACAGAATGTAACTGGCAAGTTACAGATGCTCACTTCATAGATCAAAGTATTAGGTGCCACAGAGCAGGTGGGAGGAGGCAGTACCAGCACACCTTCACTGCTCTGGCCTCAGAGTCAAGCACTGCAGCACTGAGCCTGGTGCACAGAAGTGCTCAGAAACATTTGCCAGTGAGTGCATGGTAGTTTGGTGTCTCCACCCCTAAGTTCTGGATACAATCGATGGGAGTAAACAATCCAAGAATGTTTTTTCATTTGTTTAAACTTGTGATTATATGCAAGTAATATGCAAAACTTTACTCCTGGAATTTCCAGATACCTACCAGGGCTGTTGATGACGTGCAGGGGCCCCATCAGCATCCCTAGCAGTAAGGCCTGCAGATGATGTAGCTTTGCCTTGGCCTCTGTGTGCTGAAGCCAGTAGCAAGTGACTGAAACGAGCAACTTCAATGAAGAAGGGATTGGCTCCAGGATGGTCTGTTTCACCTTTAGGGTTTCTAACAGAAGGATCTGCCGTTTGGCCAAGGAGAGCTGAAAATACATACCGAACATCCCGCAAGTTACTTTGGGGAATGTCTTTTTTTCCCTCTACTATGAGGAGACTTTAATGCAAATGAATTGCTCTGTCAGTTTCTTATCTTCCTGTGGAAAGAAAGCAGCCACACTCAAAGCATTTAAACCGTGCTTAGTAAGTACAGTTGAATGGATATATCATGTACTCCCACGACACAGCCCTTGCTCGTGTCATTCCATCCTCCGTGGAGGCTGGTGAACATCTTCAGTGCATGTCACTTGGGAAGCTTAAAAAATTCAGCCTTCAGGTCCCACGCCCTAAATTTTGATTCCGTAAATGAGAGAGCAACCGACGAATCTACATTTTAAGTATTCTGTCTTGAGAAACAAAGATCTATACTCAACCCTATTCTTACCGGACAGTGACAACTGAGGCCCCACCTTCACGATGCCATTTCTGATCACCTCTAGAAGGCAAACATAGAAGATACGTACCCTCTGTGGCATATTATACAGACTTCAATATTTGTTTGGGTCTTGTCTCCTGTCCCTACCCAGTTGAATATTTTGCTTTTTTGTGTTCCCACAAGGGATTGTTCCCACGGTGGCTGCTTGTAGGTGAGAGGTATATTCAAGGGGGATAGGAATCTTTAAGGACTACTTGCACTGTGCGTGCACTAACACACCACACTCACTTCTACTCCATGCTTTAGAGTATACTTTCAGATAAAAGGAAGTTAACAGCTATGAGAGGTTTGGGCTTCTTGAAATAACTTGGCCCTAGTGGATCTTAAGAACCATAAGGACCTCCTAGGTCACACACTTTTACAAATAAGGAAATTAGTACTATTAAAAGGGCACCTTCAGGAGGACTTTACCATCAAACTTTTAAGAAAGAAAAAACTGGTGTTCCTAGTGTCTACATGCAGCCAGGAAAGGATTTCTTTTTTAATTTTCTGTAAGGATGAAGAGACATTTCTCAGTACCTAAAACCTAGTTTGTAGTCTGTATGTTGACAGCAGGGAATGGACATGTTAACCTGAAATAAAACATATCATAACTGATAAAATAGTTTCACCACAGATGTAGGAAAGCATTAAATATAATTCATAAAACTGGTTTTAAGATTTTGATACTGTGATAAATGGGTTCTTTTTGAGAAAGAGCGTGAATGGGGGAGGGCAGAGAGAGCGAGAGAGAGAGAATCTTAAACACGCTCCACACTGTTGGCACAGAGCCCAACACAGGGCTCGAACCCACAAAGCCTTGTGATCATGACCTGAGTGGACTTGAGTTGGATGCTGAACCGACTGAGCCACCCAGGCGCCCCAATACTGTGATAAACTTTTTAAAATTAGAAATATGCAAATACAATAAACTGTAAAAAAAAAAAAAAAGGAGGAAAAAAAGAAATCTGCAAATACAGTCTAAACAATCACTGATGGGAAATAACAACTACTTAAAAGCTTTATGATCTCAACTGGTAGGAAAATACACCAAGGAAAGCTAAGAAAATACGTGAAATCTTTTCTGACATATAATGCTTAAATTATTGAATTCTCCAGCCAAATTACAACTTTTATGAACAAAAGAGAGTTTAGGCTTCACCTTTAGAAATGTTCTGTCTCTCATTAACTGTATACCACATTGGGCAAGTTTCTGAGCTTTTCTACAGTCCATCTGATTATCTGTAAGTGGGCATTACAGTGAATTACAAAAGATGTTTCATGGAACCCACCAGTTCTTAGCCCCTTCCAAAGGAGGAACTACTCTGCTTACAGCCCTTAAATCTGGTTACGTTTTATCCCATGTGACAACTTTCCCTTACCCCAGAGGGGAAGGAAAGAACAAGCCTAAAGAAGATCCCACCCAGAGAGAGACTGGTCTTGGTGCTGCCTTACTCCCAAAGAAAGACCCACTTGCATCTCTCCTTATAATTAACCTTTCACTGGTTAACTTCAATGGAGTTCTATCCACTGCAACTCACATAACCAAATGAAAATCCTACCCTATGTGGTTACTGTGGGAATTAAATAAGTATAAAGTTTCTATTACAACACCTGACACCTCATGTTAAGAAAAACAAAATGAGCGGCACCTGGGTGGCTTAGTCGGTTAAGTGTCTGACTTCGGCTCAGGTCATGATCTCACTGTTTGTGGGTTCGAGCCCCGCATTGGGCTCTGTGCTGACAGCTAGCTCAGGGTCTGGAGCCTGCTTCAGATTCTATACCTCCCTCTCACTCTGACCCTCCCCTGTTCACATTGTGTGTCTCTCTCGCAGAAATAAATAAAACATTAAAAAATTTTAAAAACAAAAACAAAATGAATAGAGAACTATCACAAGTTTCTATTATACCTGCATTTGTCTTTGGAATCACATCTGCACTTGATACCATTTAGAATTATCATGGGCTATAGGCGCCTGGGTGACTCAGTTGGTTAAGCGTCCAACTCTTGATTTCAGCTCAGGTCATAATCTCATGGTTCATGGTTCAAGCCCCATGGTGGGGTCCAGGCTGACAGCATGAAGCCTGCTTCAGATTCTCTCCGTCTTTCTCTCTCTCTGCCCCTTCCCCACTCATATCTTCTTTCTCTCTCTCTCTCTCTCTCTCTCTCAAAATAAATTAAAAAAAAAAAAAAAGAATTGAGGTGCCTGGGTGGTTCAGTTGGTTGAGTGTATGACTACTGATTTTGGCTCAGGTCACAATCACATGGTTAGTAAATTCAAGCCCCATGTTGGGCTCTGTGCTGACAGTGTGGAGCCTGCTTAGAATTCTCTTTATCCCTGCCTCTCTCCTGCTCTCTCTCTCAAAAATAAGTATAAAAGGAAAAAGAATTATGGGCTAATTAGAGCTAGCAACACTGAGCTAAATACATAATTGATTAGTTTATGCCTAGGGAAAGCTGAAAGATACGACCACACAGAAAGTGAACTAGAATCACACCCTACTTTGAATACAGGTAAGTGATGAGAACGCTTTTCATCTCCACTTGGCAAGGAGTATAATCAGCATGCTACACTCATTGACTCAATTGAATTTTCTTTCATATGAGGGAAAAAGTGTCTTGATCCCTATGTAACACCACACACAAAAAATCAGTTGTAGATAGACTGTAGATCTAAATATGAAAGAAAAAAAACCTGTCATGACCTTGGAGTAGACAATTTTTTAAGTAGGTTATAGATATAACTATAAATAATAAAAATTAAAATTGACTAGTAAGATTCTGTCATCAAAACATACTACAGTGAAAAGACAAACTAGACTATGCAAGAGTCTGTTCACATGTTATTTGACAAAACACATATATAGAAATAAACAAAAAGCCAACAGAAAAATGGGCAAAAGACTTTGAACAGAAACTTCCATAACAGAGTATCCAAGTGTCCAATGGATACATAAAACGTACCCAAATAAGTCATCAGAGAAATGAAATTAACATCAAATTGGTTAAAATGATGCCACTATCCAATCATCAGAATAGCTGAAGCAAATTTTTTTTTTAAGGAAAAAAATGCCAGGTGTCAGCAAGGATGTAAAGTAAGAGGAACTTTCATAAGCTGCTGGTGGGAATACTAATTGGTTAAGCCACCTTGCAAGACCATTTGGCAATACAACTTGTAAACTAAATATATGCATATTCTATGACCTAACAATTCCACTCTTAGGAGTATATCCAACAGATACGTATCCATATTTTCAAGAAATGATGTGCACTGCAATGTTCATAGCACTATTCACAGCTGCCCAAAATGCAAATTACCCTAGTGCCCATTACCTGCAAAATGGAAAGATCAACTGTGGTAAATTCCCACAATGTAATAATATACAACATGGAGAAATAAGTGATCTACAGCTTCCCATAGTGATATGAGTCTCACAAACATATTGAATAAAAGAAGCTAGATGGAAGGATTCACGTTACAGGATTCCATATTTATAAAATATAAAAACAGTTAAAACTATTCAATGTTATTGCAGGTCCAGATAGTGATTACAGGAAGTGGTAGAGGGGGTGCTCCCTGGGAATGGAAATTCGAGAAAGCTGCTGGGGTGCTGATAATGAGTCTTCATGTGAGCATTCTTTACCTGGAAGTGTCAAGTTGGTGAGAATTCATCAAGCTCTACAGTCATCTGTGTACTTCGCTGTGTGTACCTACTCCGGGAGGGAAACTTTTAGGAGCAATGCATACATTCATTACTTTAATTGCAAGGATGGAGTCACAGATGTAAACATACATCAAACTCATCAAAGCGCACACTTTAAACACGAGCACTTCACTGTACATCGTTTTCAATAGTAAAGTTTTTAAAAACCCTTCACAGCACCATCTATGTTGAAGAGAAATGTAATTGCAACAATATGTCACCCTTTAGAATTCTGCTAATTTCAATTTTATTGCTATGAGTAAAGTTTTAACAAATCCCCTCAGTTTGGAATTTGACTTATGCTCAACTTTCTAGTTCTGAAGCCCTAGAAATGTGCTAAAGTTAGCTGTGTTACTTAGCATGGTAAAAAGGACTCTTGTAAAATTGTATCTAGATTTGAACTATAAATGAACTGTAAACACCGGGTGGGGACATCACATCATGGGGCTTTCCCGAGTGTAGTGACTTGTAATTAGGCATAGGACTTGTTGGACACAGCTCAGAAACTATGTTTATGGAACTGTTATAAGAAAGGAGGGGGGGAAGGAGGCCAGTGAGACTTTTTCTTTCTTTAACTGAGATATAAATTACATACTATAAAATTCACCCTTTCAAGGTGATTTTAGTATATTTATAAGCTTGTACAACCATCACTGATTCCAGAACATTTTGGCACCCCAAAAAGAAACCCTGTTTCCATTAGCAGTCATTCCCCATTGCCAAGGAGGCTCTGGTACCCACCTGATGTGGCTCTCATTTCCTCCTGCCTGAGCTGGTACTAATGGGGAAACCTGAGAGGTTAGTCTTTGGTCCGCATTCAGGCCAGCATTGCTGACATCTTGAGCTGGATAATTCCTTGTTGTGGGCAGGTGTCCTGTGCATTTTAAGATGTTTAGCAGTATCCTTGGCCTCTCCTCACTAGAGGCCAGTAGCAACACCCCTCCCTCCTCCAACCACCTACAGCGATGATTGAAAGTGTCTCCAGATATTGCCAAATGTCCCCTGTCGGGGAAAAGGGGACAAAATCACACCAGTGGGGAACCAGTGGTGTAGACTGTTCCAAAAAACTCCCACAGGAAAGAAAGCTTCATTCAAACCTGCTGGGAAACTATATCCTTGAGTAGACGGGTACCAGGAGTGGTCTATGACAGTCTCATGAATCTGAATATTAGTTGGATTTAAGAAAACTTCCAATAGGGGCGCCTGAGTGGCTCAGTCAGTTGAGGATCCAACTCAACTGATTGATTTCAGCTCAGGTCATGACCCCAGGGTCATCGGATGGAGCCCTATGTCAGGTTCGACGCTGAACGTGGTGTCTGCTTGGAATTCTCGCTCTCCCTCTGCCCCTCTTCCTGCTTGCACTCTCTCTCTCAAATTAAAACAACAAGAAACTCCAAATAGGCCCTACAATTGGTATTATAGATTTGTCTGGATTTAATCTGTACATTTAATTGTGTTAGTATAAGCAGTTTAATATCTACTTGTAATTTTCAGTATATTTATGTAAACAAAATAAACACTTGGATCCAAAAATTTTTTTTTTAACCTTAGAAAGGGGATTAGTCTGAGCGTTACTCAGGTTTAAACAACACTGAGTTAGGCTAAGAATCATGTTTTCAGTGTCAAACTAATCATCATGATGCCATAAACCTAAATAAAGCCTAAAAAAACAGGTCCTCATTGATAAAAATGAAAAATTAGACCTAAGTGTATTAATCTTTTTAACTGAAATCTGATGCAGTCTAAGATATTAGCTATGCCTATGACAAATGCCTACCAATGCAGTTTTTGTAGCTCAGAATGTTTTCTTTGTCTTTTTTTAAAGGCACAAAACCCCAATTTATGAATAGCTAGTATCAACAGAGTAGCAGTAATAACTGCACAGATAACACAGACTACTGAGGGAGAGTGGAAATGGCAGATTGGGAGCTAAAAGGCCTAGGATTGGGTTCTAGCACTTCACGTCTCTGGCTGAGGTATCACACAGTCACCTACGCTGAGTCCTAGTTTTCTCAGCTATGAACTGGGGGGAATAGAGCAACCAACCTCATCTGGTTACATTAAGAGATAATATACATGAAAGCACTTTTTAACCCGTGAAGTACTTTACAAAAATGACATTAGTGTTACAAACACTTACCTCAGGCAATATGCTTATATCAGAATAATCCTTGGGTAGTTCTACTGCATTAACAATCGATGTCTTGATATTTTTATTAATCCTTTCCACTTCGCTGAAAGCTGGAGGCTGAGAAGGCAATGCATTCCAAGACACATTCTCCAGATGTGAGGAAGCATTCAAAAGAAGCCCATAGATGATTTGCCGGATGGGCAGAGATATTCTGTGGGCATTTGGTTGCTGCATATTTTCCACCTGTGTGTGAAGAATGGTCCGTCTTAGCACCAAAGCATCGCTGATGAAAGGAGAGAGCTGGCCTTTGGCCAATGCCACTAATACCCACTCTGGTAAATCCAGATTCAAGGCAGCCGGACAGGTGTAACTACCGTACTGAAAGAAGTCCTGCAGCTTCACCTGGGATTGCTGGTATTCTTCCATGGAACAGCACAGAATTTCCTTCACATTTTCTCGATCCTTTTTTGGGAGATATTTCAGAACATTATCCAATGCTTCAGTAGGGTTGGCAAAATGAGATAACCAATTCAGAAGTCCCCAGACTCGGTGGTGTCTCCTCCCCTTTGAACTGGTAGCTCCAAGAGGAAGACGGACTTTACTTAAGAATGTGTCCATGATGGGTAGATTAATATGATCGTTTCCACATAGCACCGCGAAGAGAGGTAAGAGTTCTTTATTCATATTGCTGAAGTGACGGCAGAGCGCATCAATGGAAAAGCATTTGGCAGGGATATAGCAGTCTTGTGTACCTTTGATAGTGTTTACATTTCTCCACTGAAAGCTAGTCAGTGGGCAAAACCCAGTTTTTAGGTCAAAAATGCAAAAGTCACTATCTGATGATAACACAGGGCAATTCCAATGATTAGCCAGTGTCATAATGTCCCGATCTGCTTCTGAAAAGCACTGGACAAAACACACTTGTAACTTGATTAAAACCTGGATGAACACTTCCCGGATGAGTAAGGGACACACACACCCACCCCCGCCAACAGAAAGGGAATGAGCCACTTGGATCTTCTCTCTAGCTCGATCCTTTAAAGTGTTAAGCTTTTTATCTGAAATGTCACATCCTCCATCTAACACAACATATGGACAGATATTACAAGCAAACAGTGATTCAAAGAATTTGTGTACAACATCTGCAAAAGAGTCATAGTCCCCTCCATACCGAAGTTCCAAGTCTGAGTTGAAGCAAAGCCGATGGAAGAGAGCATAGCCGTCAATGACAATTTTTGTGTCCCGCAACTTCAAATCAGTGAAGAACTCATTGCTGTGATCTTCCACAAAACTCATTAGTCCTCGAATACCCATGATGACTGTCTGAAGAACTGCCTGATTAAAACGATAGGACACACACAGTTGGTGCTCTTTACTGGGGACCAAGTCATCATTTCCAGCACCACAAACCAACAGCAAATGTTATGAATAGCTCTTGAAACAACATATTAGGTATTAGCATCTCAATTCTTATCTAGTTGCTCAGGCACCACCGGCTAGCTGAGTGCATGGGTTTTCATTCTCTTTTGCTTTCCCTGTATGTTACAAGGCACAAGTGCAATGGTTTCATGGACTTTAACCTCTTGATAGAGATGGAAGCTGTTGATTCTAAAAGAGAACCCATGATAGTCCATTACTCGCAAACTAACAGAGACTACTGTGGACTTTGATATTGAGACAGATAACAGTCACCATCTTCCAACAAAGAAGAGTTTTGTAGGGTCAAGGTAAAAAGTCGTAAGCTCTAAAAACTGATACCCTCTTCAATCTCATAATAAATCAGGGGGCACTAGGCTTCACTTAACTAAAGTGTGTAGGGTCAATGATGTGGATCCAGTTTTTCTTTACTGACAATCAGGGTCTGGGAATTTCTTTTAGGCCTTGGCTTGTGGTCCCATCTTAATTGGCATAGTTTTGAGTAAGGATAATTACTGCTTCATGCCTGGAGGAACTTAGAACTCTCCAGTTTCACCTCTACCAGGGGCTCTTTTCATCTCCTCATCTTTGCATTATCTGGCTCAGTACCAAGAATACCGTTCCCCATCTGGCTACCTGAAGTCATAGGATGTGGTTTTTCCTTTGGCCTCATGCTCCAATATAGCTCAGCATGGCATGGTCACCGAATGTGTCTTTATTTAAAATAATGAGATTTTATTAATCATGTATTTCTTTTGCATTATTTTTGATTTTTAAATACACTGCATTAAAATATATGGATCTGGATTACAGGCTTTGGAGGCACCTCCTTGCATTCTGCGCCCAACTCCATTCACCCTGGTTTTGGCCTTTTCTTATCCAGTATAGTAGTTATTTATAAGTGGCTCATGTGAAATATATGGAAACAGAGGCCATGTCAACTCATTCTAAACTAATTACAGGACCTTGCAATAGTTGTTGAACAAATGCGTGCTGGGTAGGAGAAAGGCGCACAGAACGTTTGCTCTTAGTCGTCAAACACAGGCTTCATACATCACGCCACCCGGCCCTTAGAATCCGCTACCCGACGGGCGGCAGAGCCCACCTGCACAGTCCTCCCAGAAGACTAGCCCCTCCATTAAGAGCCTGCAGGAGCCCAGGGAGTCCTGGAAACGCCTGCACGTGAGAGTCCAACCTCAAGAGCGGGAACCGGAAGCCTCCGCGTATGACGTCACTGGGAAGCTCGGTTCCATGAAGCCAGTGGTGCCACACCGCGCCGGGGGTACAGGTGCTCCCGGGCCTGGAGGCGCCAGGTCACTAGGGAAGGCCGGGAAGTAATCTCCGAAATGGCCGCTGTCGTGTTAGGGAAGCCAGGTGGGTCGGGCGTCTTCTCCTTTCCCCGCCCATTTTGATCAGTGCACACTTCCGCTTCGGGGACCGGCTCTGTGCCGCCTCGCCCCGACTTCCCAGTATGCCTCGCGCCGTCTCCCTGGCAACGGTCCCCAACAACCTTGCAGGGAGGTCCTGGAGCTCCGCGGTGCTGCTGCACCTACGTGGACCTGCCCGACGTACGTCCCAGTTACGGGTGGGACTGTGAGCAAGCCCCGGCGCCGCCGCTGCTGCGCCCTCCACACCGAAAGGTATGCGAAAAGCAAAGGGCGCTCCTCTGGGCGTGCCGGGCTCCCCGAAGCCGGGGAAGGTGATGGCTTTAGGCTGCCCCAGCCAAGATCGCCTGCCTGGGCCTCCATGCCCGCGACCTCTTCATTCCCCTCAGCTCCTTTCCTCCTGGATCTGCTCCAGTCTCCGGAGAATAACTGTTGCCGGCCCCCCTTCGATACACGTTAACCCGATTTGCAAAAGTATAATTATTTTTTTTGTTTAAGAAGTTGAGGCAAAGAATGTTCATTTTACGTTCAGGTTAAAGTTTACCTTTAAGGTTAGCATTGTACTTTAGCAGAATCTGGTGTCAAATCTGCTTCCTCTCATTTAGTATTACCAGGGAAGAGTACAACTTGACTTCAACCAATGATAAACACTCTCCTTCCTGTGTCTTTTGTCCAAAGGTCAGTTGCACAAAGAGGTAATCTCATCTTTTTCACGGTTCCCATCCAACTTCCTAAAGCTCTTCCCTCCTCATACCAAGCACCTCCTCCCCACCCCACCCCACCCCCACTCCCCCTTGGGCAACAGTCGGTTGGCTGGACACTTGTTTGCCCTAACAAAATTTATTGAACACCTACTAGATGACAGGCACCAAAGAGACAGAGATAAAGAGGTGTGTTCCTGGCTCTCAAGTTCATTCACAACCTTCGTTGAGGTGGGAGCCAGGGAACGTTGACAGCAGGACAGGTTGTTCCGGAATCTAGACAGCCCGACACCTATTAGGGTAGCTCTGTGTTTGGAGAGGAGACCAATGGAGTCACTGTCTAAAGGTGGACTGGAGAAGGGGGCGGCAGGGCTGAGTCTGGGAGGTTGGGCCAAAGGAAACTGTGGCCCAGGCCAGACTGCTTAGACACTGCTGGGTTTGAAAGCTCATTTACAAGTAGGAGCCATTGGGAAATTAGACTTCTCAGAAACATTCTGTCTCTCAGTAAACCTGGACCTTCATCTCACCTCTAAAATAAGGAGAATTACTAGGTGATTTGAAGGATCCTTTTCAGTTGAAAAGGCTGTAAGTCCATATATTTTCTTAACAGCTTAATTTGGCCAGAAAGTATCACTTTTATGGGAGCACAGAAAGCAAATAAAATACACATCTGGAGGCCTGCTCTCCAGTTGTTTTTCTAGTAGTAGACTTCACTAATATTTTCTGTGATCTTGATAATCTGACATAATTTTTTATTTATTCAGGGATTTTGAGCTATAGGCCTCAGTTCTTAGGTTTAACCCAATGTTAATGTTTTATTTAGTGTTGTCATGAAACACAGCCACAATACAATTTGGTTTCTTTCTTTTCCTTTTTTTTTTTCTTTAAGATTTTATTTCTAAGTAATCTTCACACCCAATGTGGGGCTCAAATCCACAACCCTGAAATTAGGAGTGACCTTCTCTACTGACTGAGCCAGCCAAGCACCTCTCTCTCTCTCTCTCTTTAAAGCTGGTTACTAGAATACTTCTGACTGGCATCAGGTAAAACTGAACTGATTAATGCATTATTTCAAGAAGAATGCTGTAAATGGACATTTACCATTTATATTCTGTTCTGAGGATTTTTGCAATTGCCACCACCATGTGAATCCTGTTGGTTATGTACCCCAAACTATGCAGATAACATCTTGTTTTATCATTATACACAAGAGGGTTTTGTCTTCCAGTTTTGGAATAGTTGAATATGGAAACTTGACTCCAAGGCATAGACAGTCTTCAATTTAAAGTCATATTTTCATGGATTTAAGACAAAACCCACTTCTCATCATTACTAAAAACACTTTTGATTTGGTGAAATAAAAATGACTTTACTGGGCACGCATTCATATGACACAGTCCTGCTTTTCATAATCCTACTATATACACATTTATATTCAGTTATAATTAAAATACAATTTTTGGTTTGAACTGCATTTGTGACACTTCTTCTTTCCAATCCAGAGAGATTACTGTCTACACAGTGTGTATAATAATTCGGAAATTGGATCAGGATTTGTTTAGGATGAGAAAGAATTTATTCCGGAGTCTTTATTCCTCTTCACATCTATTCTAATAAATGCAAATATGATGGTTTAATGTCTACAGAAAAAAATTCTATGCCGATTTCTAGTCTAATCCTAATTCACTATTTGTTAATTAAAATAGACATAAGGTGGGAAGAAAGAATTACAAAAAGATTAATGCAGATATATAGATAATTATATTAATGTGAATGTATAGAAAATTATGATGTTCTTATTTTTAGAATTTTTTTTAAGTTAGGTGGGGAGTATAAATCTTAAACAGATTAACTGTAACTCAGTTTTGCTATATTTGGATGTATGAGGGAGGACTCTCTTCCTGTGAAAGACTGCCTTCTCTTAGAATCTTCATATCTCTACCTTTTAGCATTTTTCTCTCAAGTCATTAAATGCAGTGTCATGGAATCCATTACTCAAGATGCAAGTATCACTGTCAGAAACATGCACATGGTTAGGATTCTTTAGACCTGATCTCTGGACTTTTCATCTTTTAGGGATTGACTGGCACTACTTGGATTAATTTGACCCTCTCCTAGGAGACTCGAAGTTGAATACCTATAAACAGATGAACTAGTTCTCTTTCGTTTGGAGCAATGCTGAAGTTCCAAGAGGCTGTTAAGTGTGCGAGTGGACCAACAGCCATTGCTGCTTACCCAAAGACCTTGATTGCGAGAAGATATGTAGTTCAACAGAAACTTGGTAGCGGAAGTTTTGGAACTGTCTACCTAGTCTCAGACAAGAAAGCAAAACAAGGAGAGGAATTGTAAGTAAAAATACTTCTCACGCATTTTGAGTTGGCTGCCTTGTATGTGTAGCTCTTAGCTGATTAAGAATATGGAGTACCATTTGCTCTTTGTATTTAAGATTCTCAGAATTTATTAAGCAACAGAAAAGCTTCTTGAATGGGGTCTCCAGATAAGATTTTTAAAGGCATTTCAGTAGGTGAGTGAAGTACCCAAATGACCTAGAGAGAGGAAATGGGGTAGATCAAGTGGAGATAAGATTTTAATGCATTCCAGAGTCTCAATTACAACATTGCTTCCACTTAACTTGATTGGGACTTCTTGAATGAGAAAATCAGAATTTATTTATAATGACGGCAGTTTAAGAAATGTTATGAAATGCAAATAAATGGTAATTCACACTTGAGGTGAATAGGGTGTACTAAAAGGAAATATGGTATTAATTTTCTTTGGCTTTCTTCTATGGAGGGCGTTTTCAGTCTGTAGTCATATAACTGTCAAATTAGGACATTTAAACCAAACAGGAGCTCCCATCTAAAATTAGCTTATATTGAGGACCCTCTTGTTACTTCCTTTTCTTTGATTTTGATTGGACTGTTAAACTGTCAGTGTAGAGAAAATGTCTGTTACAGATAAGGCTCAGTCTTCATTTTTAGCTTGAAGTTGTTTGAATTTGCTACCGTGAACAGTTAGTTGAATTGAAGTTAGGATAAGAAACTCGTACATCAGAAACACAAGAAAAAGGGAAAGCAGAAATAAGAATGATCCAAGACATCAGGCTTTAGCTCCAGAAAAACATTTCCATCCCATAATCTATTCTTTTATTTGGAAGTTTTGAGTCTACTCAAAATTCTTTTAGCTTTTGCTCATTGGATTTAAAATCAGTGTGATAAATATTTTCTACTTCTTAATATGATATAGGAATTAGAAAAGTAAATGTTGGTGCTACTATTTTATTTCAAAATGAACCTTATAAATGGTCTCTGTTTCCAGAATTTTAAAGCGTTATTATCTAGAATCCATAGTTTTCATTGAATCCCTCTGTTAGAGCAGGCTTCACAGCTCCTTTCAAAGACTTCTTTTCCACAAATCCTAGAGGTGTTCTTCCAGCCATGTAGGACAGGAGGATAAATTTATGAAAATTACCAGAGTACCTTTATGGAAACATTGAGAGAAAGATCTAAATCTGACCCTGGACTTGTATGAATCACACTGTAAATGATGTGGGGCCACGGGCAAACAGTCAAGAAAGAATTCTTGAGACATTTTTGGTACAAAAAGGTGCTTTTATTATAGTGCAAGGACAGGACCTATGGGCAAAGAGAGCTGCACCTTTGCTATATGAAGCTGGTGGCCACATACCTAGTACTCAAGGCAGAGGGGGTGTGCAGAGAGTATTAGATCACAAAGGTTTTGTTCGAATTTTGACTGGTACAGCTACTTTCACAAGATTCCTCTGGTGCTTATCATTCAGCTGGATATTAACTATTGGTGAGATGTACAAGCAGTCATGAGACCCTTTAAGAATGTGGCAACCAGAACTATGCAGGCTGTAAGTCAGCCTTCTGGACTAAAGGTGAACATTTTTCTGTTTTTGTCTCTCATCACAAAGACCATATCCAATTTTGGTTTCTTCAATGAGTGAGGACTATGAAGAATTTTAAGAGAATTCACAGGAGAGCTAAAAAGCTGATTAAAGGAATGTAAAATAAGATATATGGAGACCAAACTTGAAAGCTTCAGACTTGAGATGAGGGTGAGTGTAGTGTACATGTGTGTGTCAGAGGAGGGGCGCAGACATGAGAGAGGAAGGGGCTGGTTTGTTGGGATGTGATTTGTCAGTAACTTTTCCTATACTTGCATTAGTCTAAAAACACCTGATTTGAGCTGAAGATGGCTGATGAAGCTTCAGTGTGTGGAATGAATCCAACAGTGAGGAAAACTGACAAATTATTTGATACCAGAAAGTGGAGTATAGAATCTCTTGGAAAGGAATCATTCATCATCAGAATCTCTACAACATATTACATACAAGCTATATTCAGCCTTCAGATGTGTTTTGTTTGGCCTGCATAATTTTTTTTTTTAGTTTAAATTAGTTGCCAGTATATAAAAATGTACATTCTCATAAAGATTGAGCTTTTCAACTTCTCTTGAAAAAACAAAACAAGATAAGATTTGGTAACATTTGCTAACATTGATGCTATGTAGCCCGTATGGGCTGGAGCTGGGTAGAGCAGCTGTCCCCTCTAGACAGACCCTATACTCTTCAATTAACCGCGTCTTGCAGCTCTTCACTGTCTCTGGTACCCAGTTGTATGACCTTCCCACTACCTGCCTATCTCTGTAGACATTTGATTTTACAACTCTGCTAAAATCATGAAGAATCATGGCTATGGCAGCCCAGAAAATCCTAGAAAGCTAGAAGGAAGGCAGTAACTGTCACCTTTAAGACCACAGGGTTTGGAGGTAAACAGGTCAAATGTAAAGCCAGTCCTGTTCTTAACTGTAAGATTAAGGTTATGTATGTTCCTCATCTGAGCTTCAGTTTTCTTATCTATAAAATGGGCATAATGCCTCATAGGATTGTAATAGGGTTAAATAAAATACCTATCTATATATGTATAAAACATCTAATAAGGAATATATTTATAAATAATTATAAGATATGTTTGGAAATAGATATAAATGTATTTCTAAATATATGTATAAAATATAGGGTATCACATTATGTTATATATAATTATCACTCAGTAACGGTTGGGATTCATCTTATTTATAAACAATCCAAGTTATAGGAATAATTAAAGGAAGCCTAACAAAACTTTATTTAGTCATGACCCAATAACTTTACTCTCTAGTAAGTGGAAGTTTTTCTTTTGTATTCTGCTTTTAAGACAGAAATCTCTCAAAACAATCTGCTATCAGGCATGTGATTTTAAAATCTTCGAGGATTTTTCTTGAGAATGTAATAATTCTACTGTCATCTATTCTTTTATATCTCTGTGGCTGTCCAAAAGCAATCGATCCTCAGAATGTTGACTTTTTAGCTACATAATATAGCAACTCATCAGCGATTATGTTTAATACATTTTATAGAGGCAGAAACTCATATTTTTGGGGCGCCTGGGTGGCTCAGTTGGTTAAGCGTCCGACTTGGGCTCAGGTCATGATCTGCCCCTCCGTGAGTTCAAGCCCTGTGTTGGCCTCTGTGCTGACAGCTCAGAGCCTGGAGCTTGCTTTGGATTCTTAGTCTCCCTCTCTTTCTGACCCTTCCCTGCTCACACTGCCTCTATCTCTCTCTCTGTCTGAAATAAATAAAACATTAAAAAATTTTTTTAGATTCTTTCTAAAAGAATCTCATATTTTTTTTTAGATTCTTTCCCCAAGGTGTTGACAATTGAATCTTTAGTTTGTGAGCAAAGCATATTAATTAGCACCACACCTTGTCCATGCAATTTCGTTAGATAAAATTTTAAAATCTACGTTACATACCGGGCTATAAGCATAGGGAATTGGTTAATGGTAGAGATGGGTAGAAAATAATACTTTCTGAAGATTTCTATAGTGTTATGTATGTTGCTCCTTTAATAGATCAGAGTAGATCTGACTTCCTTCATTGTTTTGCAGCCAGACCTCTAACCGTTTGAGATTATAAGGAAAATATATCATAACCTTTATATACCAGACTGTCTCTTGGTATCCCTAGTTAAGAGTGCGTTGGGTGTACCATGTGTCTGAGATTGTCTGCAGAACACTTATTACTAGCCCCTATGATATCTAGGTTTATGTAATATGCACTTTTAGATTTACAGAATTTGACAAAAGGGAAGAGCTGTTCTAACTTTTCCATCAAAGTATTGCAATTTATCATTATGCCACTTGGGGGCATTACTGTACCATTGACATTTTTCATTTTCTGTGAATTTGTGAATTTTAATTACAACATAAATATGCATTACTTTATATTTTTATTGACTTTCTGTATTAGCTATGAATAAAAAAAACTATAGGCATGACGTTTGATTAGTGTGTGTTTGGAGAGAGTTTTCTTTTGACATAAAGATCTGGCATTCCTTTTTTGGTTATCACAGGAGGATGAAATTAAACTTTAAATGAGTATTGAATGACACAGAGATTTTTTTTTATTCTGCATCATGAAATTTACAAACCAATATTTGGGAATATTTTCCTTCATGATTATAGAAACTCTGGTCTAATGAATGTGGGAATATGATAATGTCAATTCATATTCTTTTGATTCTTTTGAAATATTGTTCTTTTTTATTATTTTTATTATTTTTTTCTTTCTATAATTTATTCACTTTTTATAATTTACATCCAAGTTAGTTAGCACATGGTGCAACCATGATTTCAGGAGCAGATTCCTTAAGCTCCTTACCCATTTAGACCATCCCCCCCTCCCGCAACCCCTGCCGCAACCCTGTTTGGTCTCTATATTTAAGAATCTCTTGTGTTTTGTCCCCCTCCCAGTGTTTATATTACTTTTGCTTCCCTTCCCTTATGTTCATCTGTGTTGTATCTTAAAGTCCTCCTATGAGTGGAGTCATACGATATTTGTCTCTCTGACTAATTTCGCTTAGCATAATACCCTCTAGTTCCATCCACATAGTTGCAAATGGCAAGATGTTATTCTTTTTGAATGCGAATAGTACTCCATTTTACATATACCACATCTTCTTTATCTATTCATCCATCAATGGACATTTGAGCTCTTTCCATATTTGGCTATTGTTGACAGTGCTGCTATAAACATTGGGGTGCATGGGCCCTTTGCAACAGCATACCTGTATCCCTTGGATAAATACCTAGTTGTACAATTGCTGGGTCGTTGTGTAGTTCTATTTCCTAAATATTGTTCTAATTCAACTTCATAATTTTATATTTTTGTTAAGCTGTCAGACTTTTATTTATTAAAATTTTTTTTAATATTTATTTTTGAGAGAGAGAGACAGAGGGAGCATGGGGGAGGAGCAGAGAGAGAGGGAGACACAGAATCCAAAGCTGTCAGCACAGAGCCTGACATGGGGCTCAGACTCACGAACTATGAGATCATGACCTGAGCCAAAGTCGGACACTTAACCAACTGAGCCACCTAGACGCCCCCAGACCTTTTTTTTTTTTTTTTTAAAGGAAACCCACAAGTGATGAACCAAGGTCTTTGGCCCTTAGCATAGTGCATGTAACTTAATAGAAAAGAGATGTTAAGTAAGTAGACTTATCCTATCCTAAGATACATGATTAAACTTGTACATGATTAATTGTACATGATTAATCACGGCCACAGTTGCAGTGAATTTCAGCATTCATCTTATCAGCAGAGAATGCTGGTTATAATGCAGTTTTAAATTTCACCAACTTAAAATACAGTGACATTATTATTTAGAGTTGATTTTGTGCTGTAGTCTTTTATAAAAGTTTATTGACTCATAAGTATTTAATTTATATTTTAAACCTTTGCTTTGTACTGAACACCAGTAAGGAGACTGAAGCAACAGGAGATAAGGCGTGGCTCTCAGGAGCCTCCGATCTGGAAGAGGGATAGAATTAATCTATAGAAAACAACTAGCAAACAGAGATGTTGGAATGGCCACTGCCCAGATCCCTTCCTAGCCACCTACAGCCTTTATTTTGCTAGTTTCTGTGCATTAGAGAGAGCTTTCATTTTTTCCCCTCTTGGTCCTGTCATGTAAATATCCAAATATTTCCTCCTTTAACTGTACACCGACATGCTGGCCTTTGCCTAAATATGGCCAACATGGTTCACGTGAAAATACCTTCTCTCTCCACAGAGCGTTTCTTCCCAGTATCAGATGTCTACAGCATGAGATAAGGACCGGAGTTAAATAGGAAAGGTTATCAAGTCCTTGGAGAAATGGCTTCAAGCCCAGGCCCTTGCCGCCCAGGAGAGCTTCTGGGCCTGTAGCAGTGCAGATTTTTAAAAGTTCTTTTTTTTTTTTTTTTTTTTACAAATAATTTATTGTCAAATTAGTTTCCACATAACACCCAGTGCTCATCCCCACAAGTGCCCTCCTCCATGCCCACCCCTCCTCCCCCCCACATCCATCAGTCCTCAGTTTTTGTCAGCATTCAAGAGTCTCTCATGGTTTGCCAGATGTTTAAAAGTTCTAACAGGCAGATTTCCCACTCAGACACAGAAACAGAATTGAGGAGAGCAGGCTAAGGATTGCTGCTAGAATTAGTCACGCTGACAGCAGAGGGGAGAGGTCTGAAGGAGGTGAAAATTCATAAAAGGGTAACAACAATCATAAAAATAAGAACCCACAGCAGTCTGGGTCCATTACTGGAAGATAGCTCTCCTAAGCACAGTCTCTCCTGACAGCATCTCAGACTTACACCCTAGTGCCAGAATGCGGTGTTGAGATACAGTCATCAGCAGGGATGGGGCGAGGAGGTCAGGGCCTTGCCAGGACAGAACTGTAGGCAGCTGCCACACTGGGATCCAGTCCTCAGATTTTTATCTTAATATACCCAGACATGGTCAGTCTCGGTAGGGCTTCCTGTTAACTACATTAAGGCAGGACAGTTCTGTAAATCATGACGCCACTTCTTCCTTCAGGGCCTAGGATGAATAGTATCTCTTTTCATGTGCCCTCTACCATTTTCTGATGCAAGTTCTGGAGAAGCTGAATATCTAATCAGAAGTGAAAATAAAACCAAAATGAAGAGGGTGGAGTAGACAGCTATTTGCTTAAGCCAAATAAAGAGTCTCTTCCTCGTAAGAGAGAACATCATTCCAAAGTGACCAGTTTTCTGAGAACCGTCAGACCCAGGTGTGTCTCCTGAACAGCTCTGGAAACGCATACATTCAGCTATGTTTAGGGTCCCTCTTTTTCCTATATTGAAAGTAATATGCATACACTTAATAAAAAGTGCAGGTGTGCATAAAGCTGGAAAATAATCTCTAATCCTGCCACCCAATTTCTGGTCTTTTCTGTATGTGTCGACACATATTTATTCATCTTCTCAAGAAACATATGGCATTGGTCACAGTTTTTGCCTCAGAGATGGAGGATGAACATGAAGAAGACTTACTTTTCACTGGACCCTTTCTGTATATTGGGAATTTTGTACCATGTGCAAGATAAAAAACAAAACAAAACAAAACAAAAAAAAACACCCATGTAATAAATAAAAGTTAAAAAAATAACTCCACATGTTTATTCAACAAATATTGGTCCCTATTTGCTGGTCACCTACTCTTCAAGGAGCTCGAGTTTGGTGGCTCTCAACCTTGGCCAAAGAATGGAATCACAGTATTTTAAAAACACATGGTTGAGTCATACCCTAGTACATTGTGTTCACTGGACCACACCCCAGGCATCTGGATTTTCAAGAGCTTCCAGGTGATTTGAATGTGCAGCTAGGCTTTAGAATATTGGTCTAGTGAGAGGGAAAAACACTCTCACTACAAATTGTATAATCATGAAAGCAAGAGTAATTACAAGCTGCCATAACCATTGTGAAAGGCAAGTATTGGTTGCTATGAGGTATGATAGACCCATGTAAGCTAGTAGGATGGCACAGGGGGAGGCCAGGCTGCCTGAGAACATGTTGTTTCAGCCGAGACCTGAAGGATGATTATGAACCAGCTAGCAGATTTCTCACTTTATTGGACATCAGAAGATTGCCTGGAGTGCTGTTAATACACAGATTGCTGGGTTCTCCTCCCAGAGTTGAGACTTGGCAAGTCTCGGTGGGGTCTGAGAAGTTGCATCTCTACCAGCTGTTGCTTCTGGCCCCAAGACTGCACTTCCAGGACCACTGAGCTGGGCAAAAGGGCAGGAGAATGCTTCTGCACAGTGTCTGTATATGTTTGTCTTTTTTTTTTTTTTTTTTTGTAGCACTAAGATGTAAGTATTTTCCCACATTATTAAGTACTCTTACAAGCATCACCTTATTTATTTTTAAATGTGTATTTATTTACTTTGAGAGAGAGCATGCACATGTACAAGTGGGAGGGGGGCAGAGAGAGAGGGGGAGAGAGATCCCAAGCAGGCTCCACACTGTCAGCGCAGAACTCACATCTCATGGTTTGAAATCAAGAGTGAGATGCTTAACTGACTGAGCCACCCAGGCACCCCTTAAAAGCATCATTTAAAATGCTTGCGGGGCACCTGGGGGGCTCAGTTGGTGGAGTCTCAGACTTTGGCTCAGGTCATGATCTCATGACTTTGTGAGTCTGAGCCTCACATGGGCCCCTTGCCCTCAGCACAGAGCCCGCTGGGATCCTCTGTCCCCTTCTCTCTGCCTCTCCTCTGCTTTCACTCGCTCTCTCAAAAATAAGCATTAAGAAAAAAATAAATGCACAATGGTCTACTGTATGGCTTTACTATCAAGTAGCTCCCTGTACTTGGTTCTAGTAGCCTCTTTGAAGTAGGAGTTAGAAACTATTGTGCCTTTTAGCATCCTCAGAGATTTGATGTCATGATCATTGCAGCATATCCTTTCTGTCGGTATAACCCTGGAAAACTAGTGAAGAGCCAAGCTTCAACCATAGTGATGGGCATTCTGTTCCATTCTGAAGCATATTTGGGCCAGTTATGAATTATGGCCACATTTTCTGACACACTCAGTTGTAATTGAAAAAAAGGACTTCATTTTCCAGTTTATTTTTGACACAGTGAGAAATGGAGAAATCGGTTTTCATATTGTAAGGAATGAATTGAAAAGCTGCCTTTTCTGTGTATAAGATTTCACTGTTTATAAAAAAACAGGACATTATTTCCTCTTAGCAAATTAATACATTGATTATAGTAGCCTGACAGTGTCAAAAAATAATTAAGAATGAGTAGTAGTTCTTACCAGCATGCACAGGGCTTTAAAATATTTGAAACTAGCTTTCAGTGATTCAGAATGTGACAGTAATTTCTGCTATTTAGTAGCTGGTAGCCTTTTGCAAAGCTAGTGCTTATATATTGCACCTACTAACACCTATTTGTGGATTTCTCTCTGACTTATTTAATCCTTTTAACATATCCTTACTTTCAGTTTTGACTCATTCTACACAAAATATTAGTAGATTTAAGGAGCCCAACTTTGAGCCCACTTTATGAACTTTTATTAAGGCTATTATTTCTGTATTTTACCAGCGCTTTCTCCCCAGGGGGCATCTGTGCTGGGAGGATTGGGTTATTGAGTGGGCTGACTTAATTTAATAGGATGCAGCAGTTTACACAATGGAGTTATGAAAACAATTTGGAGGAAACGAATGACTTCTTTCTGTTTTGCCCTGCCAGAAAACAGGTTTCATCAGGTTTTCACATAGTCATCAGGTTTCCCTTAATCTTCAATCTTTTAAGAGATATTATAAAATGAAAGCATATTAAAATTTCTTTTAAAACAGTTCACATTCTGTAGGATTTTGTGCATCAGCTCCTCTTAGGTAAATGTGGGGAGGGTAAATTTGAACTTGGACTTCACTTTGGGCTTTGCCAGTTCTCTGTAATAAAGTCAAGCTCTGAGCTTCTGGCCATCTTACAACATTGAACGTTTGGGAGATAGGAAGGAAAAAGAATAAAATGCAAGGATGCACAGCCACTGTAACTTACCTCAATCATGTCGACATTTTGTGGTGATTTACATTATCCTGAGGCTGCTTTCCTGCATGTGTTAGCATAAAAGAAGCCAGAGGCTTTTTATCTGGTTTTTAATATGTACAGATGAGAGATGGCTAATAAATAAAATATTTTAGGATGAGTAGGATGCAGGGAAACCCTCAGTTTCATTTTGGCCTGGGCAGGGGGCCAAAAAGCCTGCTTTGAAGACTGAATCAATGAGAAACATTTAGAAAAAAGAAAACAGCATGCAAAAAGGCTTTTTTTAAATGCTTTTTTTCTTGCATTGCTATTGTTTGAAAGAAAATAAAAGTGAATTATTGCAAATACCACAGGTAGATTATTGACAGGACAAAAATGGTAAGGAAATTACTATGGTATATTTATTAGATTTTTAGACTGTTTACATTCTTTACTTGTCCCATTCTGTTCTACTGATGTATTGTTTTGTTCGATTTGTGAGTAGGGAAGCTACTGTTTTTGTCAACACTGAATAATACCCTAGGAAATAAGGAATATTATTCATTTAAATATATGAGATGGTGGGGAATATGTAAGTTATTTTAGTAAATAATAATTTAAAAATGTAATTGGATATGCTGGTCCCTTTATACTGCCATTGCTAATGACCCCAAAATTTTAAAATGTAAGATTTGTATAAGCCTACTATTTAAATGTTATTTTGTCTCATTTATTCAATAAATAAATATTCAAAATATTTTTAAAAAAATTTAAGTTTATTTATTTTGAGAGAGAGCAAGAGAGAGCAGGGGAAGGTGGGGAAGAGAGAGAGAGAGAGAAGAGAGAGAGGGAGGGAATCTCAAGCAGGCTCCATGCCATCAGCGCAAAGCCTGACGTGGGGCTTGATCCCATGAACCGCACTATTAGCACAGGGCCTAGTGCAGAGCTCAAACTCACAAACCGTGAGATCATGACCTGAGCTGAAATCAAGAGTCAGACACTTAACTAACTGAGCTACCCAGGCACCCCAGTAAAACAAAATATTTTAAGGATGAGTGCATAATATACAAGAACAAAACCTTATGGGCATCAAATAGTTCAAGTTTCCACCCTCTCCCCAATCAAAAATGGACTTTTGTCAGAGAGATGAGCTAATTTTTTATGGATTCCAGAGGAACCTCAATAACCAAATCCAGCGTTTTTAATGGCTGGTGTCAGAATATTTTTCAATATAATTTCTAACTTTAATTTCTTGACCTAGAGCAAGCATGACATACTTAAGTAGCCCTCAAGCAGCCATCTTGTGAAGGCTCCTATAGTTTTTGGTGGGGCAAGCAGCCCAGCGTTCTGCCTGACACATAGCGGACAGTGCCCCTGGACCATCACTCACTCCAACAGGGTCAGCTGAGGGAGGCGTCTTCTCAGGTGTTCCCTTTCTGAACTGTTCTGCTTCCTCTTTTCTGACACATGCATGGACTCAGGAATAGGTATGGGTAACTTGGCTTGCACCCACCCTTATAACTATTTTGAACTGAAACTTTGAGTTGCGGTATCATTTACCTTTAAGGAACTTAGAATGAGATACATCTATAAAGTAAACATCAAAGAAATAAGAAAGTGGAAAACTCACAGATTAAAATTAGTTTCCGGCCCACTTTATTATTCTTGAGTCACTCTCCTGGGAAAAAAGTTTAGTTGCCATGACATCCATGTCTAAATAGTGAATTTAGAGTGATGTACACGACTTAAAAGTCAACAAGGGAGAAAAACAACCCTTAGGTTACTATTAGCTTCTCGGTCACTTATTCCTTAGTTTTTGGAACTAGTAATTTGTAAATTTATATTCATGTGAGAATTAGACATAGTTGACAATATGAAGTTCTAAAAGTAGTTTGTGTGCTACACTAATTGTATATTGTATCAATAACTTCATGTAGTATTAAGAAAAAGCAATTAATATTATGTGACCTTCATTGCTTTAAAATACCATGAAACTGAATTTCTGTTCCATAGTTTAACAAGAACGCGATCACTTCGTATTCCACAGCTGCTTTCATAATACCCTAATACCTGATACTCCTAAGTATGAATGATTATGAAACCTTTGACATAGAACATACCTGGTACAGCAGTGCTGTTATTTAGTACTTATGTGAAAAATCCACCTCAAGTTTTGAGAAAGCAAAACCTTGGGCATGAGGAAGCTTTCGGGTATGATGTCTTATTCATTATTGTGATTGTTGAGAAATTTTCTTGGGTTTATCTGTATGTCAAAATTTATCAAGTTATATAGTTTAAATATGTGTAGTTTGCTGTCTATCAATTTTACCTTAATAAGTGTGTTTAGAAAATGTAAACCCTGGACTATGATTTATGAAAACATCTAAGGTCATTAACTGGTTGATTTTGCAGTTGCCAGTGATGGTCATTGTGAAATTCGGTAGTTTAAGCTGAATGTTGCTTTTTATTTATTTATTTATCGTTTTTTTATATGTTTTTATTTTTATTTTTTTGACGGAGAGAGAAAGGGAGAGAGAGCAAGAGAGAACTAGCAGGGGGAGGGGTAAGCAGAGAGGGAGACACAGAATCTGAAGCAGGCTCCAGGCTCTGAGCTGTCAGCACAGAGCCTGACGCAGGGCTCAAATTCATGAACTATGAGATCATGACCTGAGCCAAGGTTGGACGCTTAACCAACTAAGCCACCTAGACACCCCTAAATTTTTTCTCAATGTTTATTTGTTTTTGAGAGAGAGAGAGACAGACAGACTGCAAGTGAGGAGAGGCAGAGAGAGAGGTAAACACAGAATCCAAAGCAGGCTCCAGGCCTTGAGCTGTCAGTGCAGGGCCTGACACAAGTCTCGAACTCACGATCTGTGAGATCATGACCTGAGCCAAAGTCAGACACTTAACCTACTGAGCCACTCAGGTGCCCCTGAATGTTGCTTTTTAATCTTCAAGTTCAGAGCAATCAATATTCTTTTTCTTTTTTTAGTTCAGAGAACAATTATAGGCTTCGCTTCTCATGACCTTTAGTGAGCAAATGAGGAAGGTTAAGGTTTATGTTGATACTCTTATCATGTGTTCTAGGTTTCCGAATTTCTAAGAGTTGAAAATTTGGAATATTGAAGCTTTGATTAGAGTGTGTTTGGTTGTCAGTTTCCTCAGCTTCTCAGCATTTTAATTGCAGCTTTATTGCCATTTCCCCTCCCTATTGTTTGAATTTGGAGAGACCCTAAAAAACCTAATCTGGTAATAACATGTGCTTTCCCTCAGGGGGGACTGGAGGAAGATTTTTGGCCCAGTACTCCTCCATTGCCTCCCTCCCTTCTCTCCCATCTCATCAGCTTTGCACAGATGCACATACAGTAGATTTGGGGGCAAGACACCCAGTCTGCTTTTTGCAAAATTGGAATTGCTGTTTGTTGATCAGCTGCTTTTAATTCATGTTCTTTCAAGGATATTTCAACACAATGATTATTGAGTAGTTTTGCTAGTTTTAGAACTGGTTTTCAAGTGAAAATTATAGTTTTGGAACTTGTGATTTATAAATTTATATCAATGACTGATGTGATTTGCAAGGCAGTTTAACAGTACTTAGGAAGGAAAGTGTTTGGATATTTGATATCTGACGCAGAACTAAAGTTGCCTTTTAAGTAAGCCTTACTATCTCTAAAGAAGTTGAGTTTTGAGCTCAGAAGGGGTGAGTTATATTCAAAAGGTTTGGAAAACTGAGAAAAGCAGGTAAAGCTTATTTTGGCATTATTTTGCTAGCTTTACATAAAGGGTAGCTTACATAAAACTCTGTGTGTGTGTGTGTGTCTGTGTGTGTGTGTATGTTTGCATGTACATACATACACCTGAAAACTATATATACATATATGTGTACACATACACGTGCTTGTGTATGTATGTGCACGTCATGTGTGTGTGTAGACATACATTCTTGATTTCCTAGTTTTTTGGTTCAGCACTAGTTTCAGCAGCAAAGGTTGTACTCAGCTGATAACAGATATCGTTATCTGATGGCTGAAGAAGTCAGGGCTCAGTACTTCATAACCGCACTTGGACAGGCACTAGAGTACCCTGTGGGGATTTCTACTTGATAAAAACTCAGAAGGTATTAATATGGCTCCTTGGTGAAAAGCCCACGCTGAGAAGCACTAACTACCAGGCCTCTGCAATGTTGGCTAATTGTGGGGTGTCCCCTCGGCAGCTGCCACAGGCTCGGATTATGCCATTAGCTAGACTCGCTCCAGGATTCCTTGGAAACTGCCTGCCTGCCTGCCTGAATAATTTATTACCCAGTGATCAATTATTCATAACTCATTATTACAACTGAAATAAAACCTAAAGGTGGGATCATTCTGCCGCTTATGAATATCCAACAGATCATCAGGAGATTGCTGTAGAGTTTTAAGTCTGTGAGGTCTCCACTGCCTATTTGTTTCTCTGAAGGGATTCCAGAGAGAACAGCTTCTAAAATGGAATCAGAATCAATGAAACTGGTAACAAATGACTCCCTGATGGTTGTGCTGCATTGGTTCATCTCTTCATGCTGTTTGTCTTTTTAATCTGACCTTATTTATACCTAGGAATAAAATTTCAGAGTAGGAGAATTTAGGAGACATCTATGGCATTATTGGGTGATTAAACCACTCTTAGGAAGTAAGGATACAAAACTTGTCCTCAGAATATCTTCAATGGTATAAAATGCAGGTACTGTAGTACCTTTTATTGACATTAGTCATACTACATTTGCTTGTTCTATTAGAGTAATATCTGTGGTATGTTTTATTTATTTATTGAACTATACTTTGTAAAATTATTTTAATGTTTATTTATTTTTGAAGGAGAGAGAGACAGAGCATGAGTGGGGGAGGGGCAGAGAGACAGGGCGACACAGAATCCAAAGCAAGTTCCAGGCTCCGAGCTGTCAGCACAGAGCCCAATGCAGAGCTCAAACCCACAAACTGTGAAATCATGTCCTAAGCTGAAGTCGGATGCTCAATCTACTGAATGACCCAGGTGCTCTCGACTCTATCTTTAATGTAAAGAAATGGCACATGGTTTACACATATATAAAAAGCATTTTAATAAAATTGCTGTGAATTTATAACCAAAAGAAGCCTAATTGTTATTTTTTTAGGAAGTATAATAGGAAGTTTTTTGGCATAAGCTAGACTGATTATTACCGTTTTTTAAACAATCACCAAGCTTTTAAAAATGTGTTGAAAATAGTTGGAGAGTTTGAAATTCCAGTTACTTTGGACAGTAAAGCAGAGGCTTGCCCATGAACACCCTGGCACTGAAGAATGGGTAGCAGTCTGTGATGCTTCACACTTGGGGTTGCCATTTCTGTGTCATGGCATTTTCTGTGTGGTCACTTCCAAAAGTAAGTTAGTTCTGATTTTGAGCATCAGAGTTCTGACTCCAGCTTACAGAGAAAAATCCCAAACTGTTTGAGCAAGTATTTTTAAGTAGAGGTTCCAAATATTTTGTGTGTTGATGTTGGTTCTGCAAATGGAGTGAAGGCTAAATGTTTAAGCAAGTTTTAAATGGCCCAAACCCATGCCTTTCACACCGAACCACACACATGACGTCTTACTGTCCAACCAAACAGGAATTTAAAGGTGGATTTAGTTTTACTATTGTAAAAATATATGGGAATTAAAAAACATTTAGTACAGATACAAATGTGTCATGGAATGAAAATTTGTATGATTTTTTAATGGGCCATATAATTTTAATAGGTTACACCTTCATATGGCTTAAAAATATAAAAAGATAATACTGTGAAAAGTCTCCTTTCATCCCTGTCCTCCTTTTTCTGAGTTCCTATCCTTTTTCCCAAAAGGCAAGCACTGTTAAGAGTTTCCTATGGAGTTTTCCAGAGTTGCCTTATGAATATAAAAGCAACTCTGAAATTCTGATTTTTGCCCCTTTCTGATAAAAACTGGCATTTGACACAGTTCTGCTATGTGATTTTTTTCATAGGCCTAACTATTTTGGAGCTTTTCGTATGTTAGTGTGTAGAGAGTGTTCCCATCCCTTTGTTTTAATAGCCATAGAGTGTATTCTGTTATATGACTGTCCTATAATTCATCTACTTTCCCGTTGATGTACATTTGGGTTGTTTTTAATATTTTGTTATTAAAAACACTGCTTAAGTGAATAATCAAGAGCATTTGTCATTTCACAAACATGGCACTATTTCTTGCATGAATGTTAAAAGCAAAGCATGAGATTTCAGAGACATGTTCTGCTTCTGGCAGTCCCAGTCCAGAGGTGTGAGTTTATCCTTCTTTGCTATTCGAGATATTTTACTGGAAAAACTTAAGAGGCACTGCTGGGAAGTTGTTATTGAGGCCAGTGGTAGGAGGATTTTTCATTTTCTGAAATAACTTTGCTGTGAAGTGATAGTGACGATACCTTGCCATCCTGTGTTTTCTGGAGGTGACATAAGACAACATGTGCAAATCTGGTGGCACATTATTTATAAGCAAACATCGTGTTGTAAAATTGTCTGATTTGCTCCCAGGCAGTTGATACGATGAAACATTTACAGCTATGAAGCAAATGCTGGTACCTTTGAAAATGTTAACAGGTGTCCTGTAGAAAAAGGAAGTTCCATGATTAAGCAAGTTTAGAAAACACTTGGTTCCACAAAGTTAAATCATTTTTTGTTTTTTGTTTTTTTTGACTGAGGGACTCTTGACAGACTTAAATCTGCTGGGGTAAAATGTGACTCTTCAAGAGCTTTTCCACACTCGCTCAACCACCAAACTCCCTTTCTTTCCAGGCAGCTCTTACTAGCCTGGTGTACTGAGGAACCCAACTTAGAAAACACTACTCATATTGGGCACCAGGGTGCATGACCACTGAAATTAGTGGTCAGCATATGTGGTATTAAATTTACCAAAGGTTTGGTAAGAGGAGTAAGAAGGAAAGTCACTATTTTGAAACTGAACGTCATGAACAGCAGATGGTGGTAATGTAACACGCATGCCAACTGTTAATACACACCATTGTTTCCAATGACAGTATTAATTCAGGGTCCATAATGTCAGCTTCATTTAATTACAGTCTACCAATATTTTAATTTCTCTGGTTAAATGAATAAAAGGCTAAAAATAGATCATTAATATACTCCTAATTTCTTCCTAGGAAAAGCATAAGTCGGCTGAGAAATATATTTGGGAAAATCTTTTTATTTCCACAGACCATTTTAACTGGCATGGTTTGTTGTTGTTGTTTTTAGTTGTTGTTGTTATCTTTGTATTATGGACATTTCCTAGTTTGTGAGTACACAAAGATGTATGTGTGCTCTGTCTCGAAAGAAAGAGCCGTAAACTTAGCCAAACTTAACTCTCCATTGTCCATGAGAACAGCAAAGAGCAGTTTCATTCAACAAGGATCTAGTTGATAGCTACAAAGAGATGAAGTAGCCACAGACCTTGTCCTCCAGAAAATGATATTTGGGCTGAAAGTAGGATGCAAACTCAAATAGCTCTATTAGAAGGGCCATGTGGTAACACAGATCAGCATCTCTTTGAGGTTGGGAGATAATGGGCCACTTCCATTCTACTGAGGTCTATTAAATATAAAACTTTTTAAAAAGTTTATTTATGTATTTGGGGAGAGAGAGAGTGCACACGAGTGGGGAGGGGCAGAGAGACAGAAGGAGGGAGAGAATCCCAAGCAGGCTCTGGACTGACAGCACAGAGCCCGACATGGGGCTTAATCTCATGAACCGTGAGATCGTGACCTGAGCCAAACCAAGAGTTTGGACGTTTAACTGACTGAGCAACTCAGGCGCCCCCACTGAGGTCTTTTAAATATAAAACTATGTAAAACAGGACAACAGAAAATGGAGTATGTTTTAAATGTAAATTAACAACAAAAATTTTAATATGCAAAACTGCAATACACTGTGACTGTATTGCTCACAGGATAATTACGGAATTAATATAAATCTTAATTCCTAGTGTAATACAGTTGGAGTGGCCCAGAAATGGGAAATACATTTAAACCTGTGTGGGGAGCCTCTTTCCTAATTGTCAGTGTGTCTGTGAGACAGAGCTGTGTGACATGGAGCTGTTGTCAGCGGTCAGTGTTTGAAAGCTTCAGGAATCCGCAGCACTGAATAAAAGGCCATTTTGGCCACTTTGGGGTAAGCCTGATACAGAAGATAAGCCTCGAGGAGCTGCAGGGAGAGGAGGCTCTTCTAGCGAAGGACCTTTGGACCTACTTGATGGATGTGGAATTGCTGAAGGTGGCCCTGGGGCGGGGGGGAGGGGGGTGTTATAACTTAGATTGACATGTGACCTGACATATGTGAGACCCCAGTTTGAAATGACCCTTCAGAGGTGCACTTGGGCAGCGCTGCCCTCTGACCCTGCCACCTCCCCACCCCAAAGCTAAACTTGCTTTACCTCTACTGTAGCAGAAAGACCAGCCTCGGACAAGGGTGATATCTTAATAAACTGGCCAGGCCATGTCACTTGTGGGGACAGGAGAGTCATGACATCTTGCTGTTCCCTGGGTGGGGAGGGAGGTCACTTTTTTGATTTGAAGATCTTTCACTCCATGTCTTGCAGGAAAAGAAAAATAAAGGGATCCAGTTTATAATAGTCAAGCACTTAGTGCAACAGAATCATTCATTCAGCAACAATTTGGAAGCAGTCTTTACCTTAAGTAACCTATGATGTGAACGTCTTCATTCAGTCTTTGGTCATTGGATAGATTGCTAACGATATCAGGCACTGTTCTGGGCATGGGCCACAGCAACAGATACAACCAAGTCAGTTCTCCGGGAGAGGACATTCTGGTGGGGCTGTGGAGAGAGATTAGACAATTAGCAAAATCATATACTAATATGTGATTAAGTGCTACGTAAAAAATAAAACAGGAAAGAGGACAGGGGTGGTGGGTATGTGTCTATCTAATAAATGCTAGTCAATAGTTTGTATTATGTCTGGCATTAAAATAGTAGTAAATTGTCCCTCTGACAAAAATATCCAAGACAAAAGACCACTGGAAGGAATTTTGGAGCAAAACCTATCACTAAAGCTCTTGTTCTTCCAGTAGCAGAAGGACACAACTTTTTCCATATGCTTGTATTTCTGTGTTTGGGCAACAGTGCAGAGAGGCCAAGTATGCTTTGTGTAATTCGATTCCTTTCCCTGGAAAGCCGGGGCCATTTTTCAGGGGCATAAGGGTGACTGTGTGTTGAGAGGTGCCCACGTTTTCTTCTGAAAGGCTTTAACTTCATTTCACTGCCTACAGGTCAGTGAAGACTTTTGTGAAATTTTGGCCAGTTCTGTCTGTGTCTGTCTCATTGTGTAGTTTGCTCTGCCAAAGAGATTGCACACTGGATGAATGGATGCCATTGTATTGGAATGGGGAGATCTCAGAGGGGATAGCTGTCCCTGTTCCTGCCCTTGCAGATAGGATCTCCCTAGACATGTTAGGAGTTAGGTATTTTCAGACAGACATTCAGTTTTCCAGGCTTAGGTTTCAGTCTTTGACTGAGAAGATTTTTGATCCTCCTTCAGTGGCCAGCACACTTTGTGTGTTTTCCCCTGATCAGAGTCAGTGATATGGAGGCCCTCAGGAAGTTCTTCCAGTTGGGGTCTGAAAGTCCCTAGACACCTTCATTAATGGTTTCTGTTTGAGAGCAGATGGATACAACATGCAGTGACTACTGTTTATTATTCTTAAGTGTTACGCCAAGAATTGGTGCCCCCCAAAAAGATGGGCTATGTGTTACAGTGAGGGAAAACATAGACAGTGTTTGAAACTCCCTATGAGTGATATCTCACTTTGTCAGAAATCATGCCAGTGTGCTGTCTTTGGTTCCGGTAGAGAACAGAGAGAAGCTTGGCTCTTATATGTTCAGATATAGAGCTGGGTCATTAAGGGCCCCCAATTTCTTCCTTGAGAAAAGATAACAAAGGGGGTCAGAGCAGATGCTCTCCACAAAGGCTGGCACCCTCTCCTGTCCTTGACCCCCAATTTGAGGGAAAGCAAAACCAGCCCTGGATCAGGGCTGTTCAGATCCTGAAGAATCCCCTCTTTGGAGGTATGTAAGCTATTGGTGTAATATCTGGATATTGCTTATCATTGTATTTTATGTAAATAAAACCCACTGACTCATCTCCATCTCTTGATGTCTCAAAGTCTCTGTCACAGTTCTCATAGATAACTCATACTATAGTATAGACAAGAGAGGGAACCCACCCCTAACTTTAGATCCTAAGGCAGTCATCCCTGTTGGCCCTCTGATCCTCACAATTATGTCTGTCTGGGTGACAGGAATTGTCCCGGGTTACAACTGAGGTGTTGCGGAGAGGTGATTAGTTCAAATCTAAGATGTGCTACGGAGCTGAGACTGAAAGTAAGATTTCCTGGATCTTCACTAAGGATTTAACCATTACATTTTGAAAACAAACTGATGGAAGATGATGTTTAAATTTTTTGTCTTAATTTTCTATGAAAATAAAATTGATCAAAGTTGATCCCGAAGATCACAGAAATCTGTTGTTTTATATTGTTTCCCATCAATAATAGTATAATTTTAACTTTATTTATTTTAAAGTTTGTTTATTTTGAGAGAGAGAGGAGACTGAGCAAGGGAGGGGCAGAGAGGAAGGGAGAGAGAGAGAATCCCAAGCAGGCTCTGCACTGTTAGTGGAGAGCCCAATACAGGGCTTAAACTGACAACCTAAGCCAAAACCAAGAGTTGGATGCTTAACTGACTGAACCATCCAGGCACCCCAACTTTAACCTTGAAAAGAAAAAGTGCTTCAACAGCATTGTTTTATTGGATCTATAAAGATGCTTCAAATGAAAAGGTTTTATAAAACCTCCATGTAAACTACAGGTATTACTGATCTCTTGTTCGGGAAAACTTTTCATTAACATTGAAATGAGTTTTCAGATTATTTAAGGAGATGCATTATTTTTCTTGGTTCTCATGAAAGTATGTTTCATCTCATTGAAAGTAATGAGTTGCTTCAATTTTATTTTAAGGTAGTTTTTCTGGAGCTAGAGATTCAAATACAAGAGTAAACTTTATTATATACATTAATTTTGCTTTTTTATATACATCCTTAAAGAGTTAGAGTCAAACCATTATGACTTAATAGTCATATTTCCTGGACATAAGTTAGAATTTTAGGAGTGTAACTCATAAGAAATAAGCCTGATTTTAAAATGTAATATGGGGCACCTGGGTGGCTTGGTCGGTTAAGCGTCCGACTTTTGCTTAGGTCATGATCTCGCGGTTCGTGGGTTCGGGCCCCGCATCGGGTTCTGTGCTGACGGCCAGCTCAGAGCCTGGAGCTTGTTTCAGTCTGTGACTCCCTCTCTCTCTGACCCTCCCCTGCTCACGCTGTCTCTCTCTCTCCTAGAAATAAATAAAACAATAAAAAATAAATAAAATAAGATAAAATAAAATGTAATAAAAATCCCATCAGTGAGTCTTGTTATGCTCTGTCAGTGTGCATTTAACTCTTCCATATAGCCCTTTCAGGAACTGAACCAAATTAAGATCGGTCCACATGACATGAGGTATATATGTTAAATAGCACTTGTATCAAAGTATGCACACAGTTGATTCCCATCTAATTGGCTTTTTCTACTGACTCTAGAAGATTAATTTTTATGTGGCCCCCACTGGTGGTTGCATTGCTCTGAGCACCTGATTGGCTTCAACAGATATTTCAGTTCCTTTAAATGTTCCCATGGCCTCTTGACTTCCTCATCTGTCATTATGGTCTTATACCCCTTCCAGGTTAAGAACATTTATAGCAGTGATAAACACATAGAGGGTTGGTAGATTTGAACCCTGTCTAGAGTTATCAGATATTTAAAAGCAAAATTGACCCAGTGACCAAAAATGAGGTTGGTTTGTTTAGCAAGAGTCCATCATAAATAACTTTTTTGCTTGAATTACATAGTCACAACTGGCTATATAATTTGTGGGGCCTAGTATAGAATGAAAAATGCAGGGCCCTTTGTTAAAAGTTATTAAGAATTTCAAGCCAGTGACAGCAGACCCTTAAATCAAGCACAGGGTCCTTCTAACCATTGGTGACAATTTCACTTCTAGATGTATGCCCAAAAGAAAACATATTTCCACACAGACGCTTGTACCCAAGTGGTTATAGCAGCATTATTCATTGTAGCCAAAAAGTGGAAACAACGCAAATGTCCACCAACTGACAAATGGATAACAAAATGTATCTTCTAGGCACTTCTGGGTGCTTGCAGGGTAGGTATGCTAGATGGAAGTGCACTTATCCCATTTTTATAGAATGGAGGAAACATTGTAGAACACAACATAGAGGCCAAATCTCACAGGATGAGTATGAATCTGATAGATAGGCATATCCAGGCAGGGGAAATAGAATGAGTTGAAGGCACAAAACCCTGGCATGTACAAGACTGTATGACATTGTTATCCTGTCCCTTGTTAATCTAATCTACTCTCAATATTATCAATGTCTTAATTACTGGATAGAGTTTAATTAGTAATGAAGCAGAAACAGTCTTGGCTTTAATTCAGAATCTTCTGCATTCATATCCTAATCTCGCCACTTACTTTGGATAATTACCTAAATTATCAGTCTCAGTTTTCCCATTTGTATGATGGAGAAAATAATAATATTTTTATGGTTATAAATATTAAAAATTAACAAAGCACACATTTCTTTTTTCTTTCAAAATATTCTCTCGTGTCTTTTTATTTATTTTTTAATAGTTTATTGTCAAGTTGGTTTCTGTATAATACCCAATGCTCATCCCCACAAGTGCCCTCCTCCATGCCCATCACCCGCCTTCCCCTCCCTCCTACCCCATCTGCCTCAGTTTGTTCTCGGCATTCAAGAGTCACTCATGGTTTGCTACCCTCCCTCTCCCCAACTATTTTTCCACTTCTTCTCACCTATGGTCCTCTGTTAAGTTCCTCCTAATCCTCCTATACGTGGCAAACATATGGTATCTGTCCGTCTCTGCCCGACTTATTTCGCTCAGCATAACACCCTCGAGTTCCATCCATGGTGCTACACATGGCCAGATTTCATTCTTTCTCATTGCCATGTAGTATTCCATTGTATAGATAAACCACATCTTCTTGATCCATTTGTCCGTTGATGGACACTTAGGCTCTTTCCATGATTTGGCTATTGTTGAGAGTGCTGCTGTGAACATTGGGGTCCATGTGCCCCTCTGCATCAGCATTTCTGTATCCCTTGGGTAAATTCCTAGCAGTGCTATTGCTGGGTCACAGGGGAGTTCTACTGTTAATTTTTTGAGGAACCTCCACACTGTTTTCCAGAGGACCCGCACCAGTTTGCATTCCCACCAACAGTGTAGGAGGGTGCCCGTTTCTCCACATCCTCGCCAGCATCTAGAGTCTCCTGATTTGCTCATTTTAGCCACTCTGACTGGTGTGAGGTGGTATCTCAGTGTGGTTTTGATGAGGAGGGATGCTGAACATAGTTTCATGTGTCTATTGGCCATCTGGATGTCCTCTTTGGAGAAGTGTCTGTTCATGTCTTCTGCCTGTTTCTTCACTGGATTGTTTGTTTTTTGGGTGTGGAGTTTGGTAAGTTCCTTATAGATTTTGGATACTAGCCCTTTATCTGATATGTCATTTGCAACTATCTTTTCCCATTCCGTCGGTTGCCTATTAGTTTCATGGATTGTTTTCTTTGCCGACAAAGCACACATTTCTATCATATTTTCACAAGTTACTGCTCAAAATATATTAGCACAGTTCCTCTCATTTCTCTGTTCCTTAGGTAACCTGATTTTGGCATCCCTAAATATCTTGATCATCATTCCTTGGGCTAACTTTGGTGACAATAGTCTTTTTGAAATGAGTTTCCCAGGCCTGGTGAAACCAAATATATTGACACCACAACCTTTCATATGTTTCAGGATCAGCCTGGAATCTCAGGAGGTCTTGGGAATCACATCATATTGTCATCTCATACTGAGTCTTGGGGTCAGCTATTCTCCTGTCCATATACTATCATCAGAGTTTTTATGGGTCAGACATTCTACTCTTAAGCCAGGTTTCACTCATCTTAGATATAAGAATTTGATTTTCCCACCTGTAACTATAGAATTTAGGTTTAGTCTTGCAAAATTTAACTTGGGTGGCTTCAAGTTCACATTACAACTTCTTTAGTCACTTTGAAAAATTGACTCTGCCTGTATCTATTGATTATGCTTCCTGGCTTTGCATCTTCTTCAAAGTAGGTAAATATGTCTTTTTGGACATTCATCTAAATTGTTAATAAATTGTTGGTGAGGATATTGTTATGGATGGATCCTGACAGCATCGTAAGAGGGAGTATCTGCAAAGTGGCTTGAGACTCAAGACTCCAGCATGATTAGTCTGCTTGTTCAACCATCCATGAGTCCCCATGAAGATTCCGTATCTCCCATATTAAAAGGATATCACATGACTCATCTCATTGACATCTGTTAACATGACTTCATCAGATGGGCTGAAATCATGATATACTATGACTAATTGCTTCTCTTTCATCAACCAATCAAATAACCCTCTCACAAAAAGAAATTAGGTTAATTTAGTATGGTTGATTTTCCATAAGCCCATGTGAGCCCCTGCTGGCCTCTGCTTCATGTTCTGAATGCTCACAAGCCATCTGTTTAATCATCATTTCTCCAACTTTGCCAGAGATTCGTGTCAGTCTTCTTGCTCTACACTTTCTGAAAGATTCTTGTCATGAAAATTGGAACATGCACTTTGCAGGAGGTGGAAGACAGGAGGGTGCCCTCCCTTTTTTTCTGGTTATTCAGATTATCAGTCTTGGCACAGAGAATATATCTTTGAGTTGTGTTCTCAGTTGTAGTTGATTTGGGTCTGACTTTGTAAATTCAGAAGGCAGGATCCCCTAGTGGAGAGGTGCCCAGGATTCAGAAGTGGGGTCTCTGTTTCATCATTACGAGGTGTGATTTGCCACTTGATTGACCATGTGCCTTTAAATGGAGGTCTTAACCTATCTGTGTCTCTGTTTTTTCATTTCAGAAGTGAGGGTTAGAATAGCCTCTTAGCACAGTGCATGGCACCGAATAACTGGCCCTTATATGGCACTTGATATTGTCATAATTAACACCAGTATCACCGTTTTAGCAGTTGGATGTTTCTTTATCATTATGTCATATCTTGGCCTTTGTTTCTGTCTTTGGAATATTTATTTCACCCTTTGAAGGTGCATTCTGCTTTCTTATAACTTGTAATTGTTGTCTTCCTCCCACTGGATTGCAAACCCCTCAAAGGCAGAGGCTGTGACTCACACAAGTAGAATGTTTTGCACAGTGCAGGTGCTTTTATACATTATTGACTATAGAAACTGGAGTTAAGAGTTGAGAAGCTTTTCTTAAATGAGACATCAACATGTATTAGTCCATGTGTGAGTTAGAATTCTGTTTCTGAGTGTGTTCTATTTGAAATGTCCTATTGGATGTCCTTCTTGGGGACACCTCCATTACTATGTGTCTAAACCGAAAACTGGCTTATATCACAAAGGATCCAGAGATTGAAATACCCTCTTGTCATAGGCAAAACTTGCACCTCTAACACTACCATTAATATCAGCAACAATAGTAACAGTAATGGTGACCATCATACATTCTAAGAAGTTTGGAATTAAATTTGAAGTTTACTGTAGCAACAAGTTTTGGCCAGCATATCTGTGTTCTCCTTTTCCCTGTTTCTTAGTTCCACCTACTCTTGCTTGTCTCAGTTTTCTATGTTATTATATAAGTTTATGTCAAATCCTTTGTGGAACGAGGCTGAGTATACATATACTAAAGTCATAGATTATGTAACCATATGTTCAACAGGCCAATGGGCAGTCCTGTACCTTATCACTAATGGGAGCAGAACAAGAGAAAACTAAGCCAAAACTGAAGGGAGGTTTGCCTAATGGTGCATTAAAATTGGCTTTTAGCATTTTGGAGTGTGGGGATCATCTTGGTGTTGGCTATGGAATATTCTCAGAAGAGTGTGTAGTAAGTCTCACAGCCTCTCTGGGTTCCAGTGTCCTCATCTGTAAAGTGAGGAGGCTGGACCAGCAGCAGTTTCCAAACCTTTTTTCATCCAGTGAGATCTCATGCTTCATGGGCTGGGAGGGGGACACAGAGTCTCTCATTTGGGCTACTCTTCAAACCCGCCCTACTCCCAAGCCTCTAGAGAATTTCAGGGTTCCTCAGCACTCAGCCCTGGCAGGCTTCTGGGCCCCTACCTGCTCTAAACCTTAGTACTCAAAATGCGCTCCCTGGATCAGCAGCTTAGGGACTCACCTGGGACCTTGTTAGGAATGTGCAGTCTCGGGCCTCCCCTAGACCTGTATTGGCACAGACTCCCTGGTGATTTGTATGCATGGTGAAGTTCGAGAGGCACTGCTCAAAGAACCCTGGGTCCTTTCCTTGCGGCTTCTTTAGATAACATACTTTATGAATGTAACAGTTTTTTCTTTCATTGTGTGAACTTAACAACACTTTGATTTATCCTCAAATAAATTCTAAAGACTCAGAACCTCCAGAAACAGCGCTGGTGGAAAATCATGCCTAAGACTGTTTTTAGTGTCTTTTGCTCTGTGCTATGACCCAAGGAGGCTGTCTCACGTGTGGGGTTCCTGTGGACTCAGCCATCTCAGTGAGGTGAAGCGAGCATGAAGGTTCTGGAGCACTTTATTTAGCCAGGCACCCCTCCACCCTCTGAGCTCGGAAATATGAAGACTTGTGTAATCAGAGACAGGCTAGCCATGTGTCCCCATCTCCCCCACTTACCCAGTTGACTGGGACTTTTTTGTCCATTTCAAATCCATAAGCTGTCATTCAGGGAAACTAGATCCTTCTTAGTAGTAGATTCTAACGTGGGCTCTGTTAGTAGATTTAGAGATTTATATATATTTTGGTATAAGCACAACGCAGCAAAATGTAAGACCCAGAATTAGTTGCTTAAACCTGCTAGTGAAGGTATACTAATACAGAGCTTCATTTTCCTCTCTTTGCATCTCAAAATTAAATAGAGTAATCTGCTCCATGCTATAGAGTTTTAGCTTAATTCCATATATTATGCTTACCATGGTGATGAAATAGAAACTGAAATTTGGAAATACAAACTTTTTGCTATTTTGACCGTCTCAGTGGTAACTGGCAGCCAACCAGCACCTGCTATAAATACAATTAGGGGATTTTATTTCACGAAAACCCTAGGTTACTTTTTCATTTTGTTTTTGGAGCACCAACCTTCTTCTTACCTTGATCATAATTTAATTTCACTTTAAACAGGGTTTATCCTGTGTTGGTTTTACCTAGTCAAGAAAATGGAGCTAATCAGTTTTTGTTGCTTCTTAAAACTCAATTTGTTGCTGTATCTTGATTTCATGGTAGGTTTTGCATCAGATCCGATTATCTCATTGAAATTCACAATTCTAGTATTTTTCTGTCATGTTCAAAATAAAAGCCTGACATGAATTATGCATTAGAATATTGCATTTTGAGTATTAACCTAACATTAATTGTAAATTTGGAGCATATAACAATCATAACAAAAGCTAACTAGATTATCAATGGTAAATTATTCTTTCATATCCTTACTGGCATTGTCATGCTCCTTAATTTTCCTGCTGACAGTAAACAGACTCTTTGCTCTAGACTCAGTACTTAGTGTGTGCTAAAGTGTAATAGAGTGAATGAGTGATTTGTTGTATAGAGTATTATGTTGTCTATTTTTATTTTTAGAGCATATTACTGCTCCATCTTTTAACAGTTTTGATCAAACAATTTTGCACAATTGAATTTTTTAAACGCTTAACCCCTCACACACAAAATTATACCTGTAGGGTTGTGGTACATAGGGCAACCTCAAAAAGGTAGATTTCGCTACCTTTCTAGAAAAGGCAAGTTAAAAAAACATTTTCTTCTTCTTCTCTATGGTCTTACCCCATCTCAGTCCAAACCTGGGGCTCTGCAAGTGGCAAAGACTCCCAACTATTGGTAAGATTGTCTATAACACTCATATGATACTAAATAAAAAGCAGATACACCCTTATTAGTGCCTCATCAAGAGCAAGACCGTTACTCCAATCACTATAAAGAAGAAGCTTTTTGTCTTTATTTTTACCCTTCCCTCTAGCGTTAAGGAGGAACAGAATAGAGTAGGTAGCAGGAGATTTTGTTCTTTGAAACATGGTTTGAAAAATGAAAAAGTTTTATACCGCAGTTATTAGGTACTGAAGATCTTCACGCTAAAGCAAGAGAGGGGAAACTGTTAAATCTGGACCAAAAGTTGGTTCTTTGAATTGGTAGTCTTTTTTTCTTTTAAGAGGTAAATGGTGGGCCTGCTGTAACGTGCTATATGATCTTGGATAAATACTTAACTTCTAAGACTTATATGTTGAGGTGAGTTGATTGGTCTGCTCTGGGAAGATCTTGTCTAGCTTTAAAATCCCATAAATACAGAAAATCCATTCCAAAAATTGGGAAAGAAGTTGAATAAGGGACAGGATATGGAAAACTGGATAGCTTTTTTTTTCTCTTGGGCCAGGTCATTGTAGTGGGTGCTCCCATCTCTGAGACAATGTGAAACATCTGCATGAAAACATTTTCCAGGTTGCCAGTTTTCATTGTCAGTGCCAATGTTATCAGCTCCCATAGGTAAGTCCACTTCCAGAGAAGGGCTTTTTCAGTAAGTATTCTAGGAAGCAAATTTTTATAAACTTCCACTTTCGGATTGATGCCCAGTATACAAACTGATACGTTTCCACAAAGGACAAAATCGTGGATAGGGGTTGTGATCCTTCTGCCTTAGTAACAGTGCTTGGTGTGTTGCTGGTTTTAATCATTCATTACTCAAACATTTACGGAGCATCCACCATGTGCCAAGAATTGTGCTAGACACTGGGGGACACAGAAATGAATGAAATCTAATTTTTCTCAGTGTGGGAGTGGAGATGAACAGATAGATATGAAAATACATAATTATCAAAGTTACACTTTCGACGGTAGAGGTAAAGAGCAAGCTGAATTTTGAAGGATGAGAAGTGTTCAAGCTTGGTCTCCCTTAGACACGTTAAGATACTGTCAGGTGCTGGGAATTCCGTAGTGACTAAAGGATGACCATGGCCTTTAGGGTGCCTGCAGTCCAGTGAGGGAGCTCCTCTGAGACTAGGTGTCACAGGATGCGATGAGAGCATAGAAGAGAGGTGCCCTAACTTAGCCCTGGAGGGGTCAAGAAAGACCATCAGATGAAAGTGTCCCACAAATGCCTCAATATGAATAAATGTCATCTATAGTTCTTGGAACTTTGTTTTACCTTCTAAAAACCATAATGATCATCCTTGCGCTTCTAACACCTAATGACTTCATTCTTAATTTTCTTAAGTTGGAGGCTTCAGACCATGTAAAACAAAGTAATTCCTTATATCAGTAATTTTTTCTCGCCTGTCTCCAGAGAATTGTAGGAAAAAAGCGTACTTATTACTATCTATTAAAGTGTGTTTTCTTCATGTGGGGGGAAGAGAAAAGAAGGGAGAGACTAGAAAATTTAGGAATTCTTTTCTCTTGGTCTTTTTCACTTCACTGATTTAGATGTTTTCTATTTTTTTGCTAACCTGTCCATGCCCTTTACTTCACTCTTTCCTTCCTGCCATTCATTTCAAATCTCCTGTTTGTGGTCATAGCTCCCTTATCTACATTCAAGGGGAGAAAGGGGACAGTGGTGACATTTTAATCATTTTGAATCCTTATGCTTTTTGATAACTGCTAAAAATTTTGACATATGAAAATTTGAATTAATGACAAAAATTGTTTTCAAATTATTTAAGCAATTACCATGCTGTCTTAGTTTCCAGATTTACTAATGACAAATAATTTCTAGTCATTTATTAGAATATTTTTTCTTGTTATAGATCCATTTTTGTAGAGTTCCTTGTAGTTCACTTTGTTACAATTTTTTGAAGATTCATACTAATGTTCAAGTAGAAAAGGGCTGTAATACCTTTTCCAGTTTAAATTAGGAGACTTAGTGCTTTCCAAGTACAAATGAGTGTTCACCTAGCTCTCTATGTCTGCTTCTCATTTCTTCCTTAAAAAGTCTCCTCTTCCTTATTGTAGCAAAGCATTAGTATTAGAGTGTCTTTAGCTACCAAAACAGCTTAAGTAATAGGAAAGACTTATCTCGCTAGCAAGAACTCTAGAAAGAGAGGGAAGTTCCAGGGTTGATGAAGTGAGCAGCTCACAATATCATGAAGGACCTTGGTGCCTACTGTTTTCTGTCATTCAGCCTGTCATCTTGGGGTGGCTTCCTTCATAACCCCAGCTGGCTGTCAAAGTTCAAGGAGTCACATGAAGATGATGACACACAGAGGTAGATTAAAGGAGAGTTTCCTCCCGCGCTTCTCTTTTTACCACCCAGGAACATCTTTCCAAGAAAATCCCAGGAGACTTTGCACCTCTCCTAGGCCAAAATTGCATCACACCTAAACTAATCACTGGTAAGGGGAATAGGATTACATGACAGACTTAGGTGAATTATGATTCATGCCAGGGGCTCGGGAGAGAGTCCTCTTCTTTAGAACATACGATGGTGGAGGTGTGGGGAGATGGGAAGATAGTCATCAGTGTCTCTTAAAATAATCAAGATATAATAGTCAGTGATTTGGCTCATCTGTATAAATAAGAAAAATAGAATGGCTTGACCACTTGTGTTGAGGTATAGGGGAGAAGGAAAGGGAGAAGAGCCATAACTGGTTTGAGGGGGGAATTAGAGTTGATTCTAATACATCCTAGGTTGTAAGGAGAACTTTTAGAATCTGTAGAAAGAAGCTCCAGAAAGCTGTTCACCATGAAGGGAATCCACTTTTTTTTTTTTTTTAAAGGCTGGCTTTTGTAGCTCTCTGATTAATTAATACTCACTCATGGATTTCGTGGCTTAGCCTAAGGCTCTTTGCTCAAGAGAACGAAAAAGCCCCTGGGAGAAGGGCTTTGCACAACAGAGCAGTTAGACACATTATATCTTCTCCATATGACCTCCTAGGAGTCCTCTGGAACAGAGCTGGATAGGGCACATCCTGAAGCCAGATCTATTCATTTTTTTAAGTTTATTTCTTTATTTATTTTGAGAGAGAGAGAGAGAGAGAGAGAATGAGATTGAGAGAGAAACAGAGCGAGAGAGAGAGAGAAAGAAAGAAAGAGAGAATCCCAAGCAGGTTGTGTGCTGTCAGCACAGAGCCCAAGGCGGGGCTCAAGTTCATGAATGGTGAGATCATGACTGGAGCCAAGATCAGGAGTCAGATGCTAAACCGACTGAGCCACCAGGTGTGCGCCAGTTCTGTTCCTGCACTGACACCAGAGAGTCCCTGCAGAGCACTTCCAGTGAGCACCAGTGTGTTTCCAGCCTTGAAACATGTGCTCGAGCCACTTCTATTTTTTAAAATTTATACAGATGGGAAAAGTCATTGAATTCACATAGTTATTAGAAATTTTTTTATTTGGGGGGCGCCTGGGTGGCTTAGTCGGTTAAGCGTCCGACTTTCGCTCGGGTCATGATCTCGCGGTTCGCGGGTTCGGGCCCCGCGTCGGGCTCTGTGCTGACTGCCAGCTCGGAGCCTGGAGCCTGTTTCAGTCTGTGACTCCCTCTCTCTCTGACCCTCCCCTGCTCACGCTGTCTCTCTCTCTGCTAGAAATAAAAAACAAAACAAAACAAAAAAAAAAAAACAGTAAAAAAAAAAAAAGAAAGAAATTTTTTTATTTGGGCCATATTTGTCTTCAATCCTCCTACTCCTGAAATTCCTGTATACTCTCTTTGGTTCCTTAAAAATAAAAGGCAACTTGTATAATGTTATGGTACCAGCCTGGAAACACTGCATGGAAATTGTCACCACAAATGATAATATCTCTAGACAGGAGCCAGGAGAGCTGATTTGCCAAACTAAAATGTCTGAAATGATTCTACTGTTATTTATTTGTTCTTTGTTTATTCTCTATATTATTAGGTACTGTTAATTATTTATTCTTTGCTTGTTATCTGTATGCAGTACTCCTATACACTGCTAATGTGTTTGTAAACTAAATCAGTCTTGAAAAGCCTAGGATGTGGAATTCATCTATAGGTTATAAGTGGTTTTCAGTTTCATTATTCCCTATAAAGACCCTTTACTTTTTCTAGGAATCACTGTATCTTAGCCATCTTTAGGATGTAGATAAAACCGACCAGATTTTCCATTTTGGGGGGAATTTTTTTTTTTTTAATCCTTGTGGAAGACAGTGTTGGTGTCCTACCTGTATCCCTGGGCAATTAGTGTTTCCTGTCATGGGTCCAGCCTTCAGCTGCTGGTACAGGCCCCTCTCTGGCCAGTATGGTCCCGTATGCTCTGGCACAGTGAGAGAATGGGGGCGTTTATACTCCCAGGGAGCAGCCTTAACCAGAGAATGAAGGGACTTGGTCCTTGCACCTCAGTCAGGGGACTCAGAGGCACCCATTCTATACTGGCTTCCAAGGGCTCCTTCGCAGAATTAAGCTCCAGTTGCTGCCATGGTGACCAGCTTGGTAATACCCTTGATCAGCTTCCCTCCCCTCTTTGTCTCACTTTCCCACTGCCTCTCACTGCTTCAAGACTACGTGTACACAAGTCTTGTGTCTCAAGGTTTGCTTCCTGAGGACCCCAAACTAAAAGAATCCTCTAGAGCAGAGCATGGTTGAATGGGATGGTTCCTCACTTTATGTTTAAAATCTTGTTATATAAAATATATTTGGATAAAAACTGAGGGTAGATAGGTGGGTGAGGATGAAGGAAGAAAAGCGTGGTTTGCGAGCCTGCTAGTTTTACAAGTCTTTTCAAAAGTACTTCATTCCACATTCCATAATGTATACTCTGGGTGTGTGCGTGTGTGTGTGTGTATGTATGTGTGTGTGTGTGTGTGTGTGTGTGTGTGTGTGTGTGTATCTAAAGAATGGTATACAGCTATCGAAATTTGTATCTAGTTTTTGTAGTTTCTGTAAGTAGTTTTCTTTATAAAAAACACACATGCTTATTAACTTTCATAAAGTATTCAAATAATGCAAATACAGGCATTCCTTTACTGGGTAGTGATCTATACAGGGCAAATAGTAAAGAATGATAAATTCATTTCTTTTGCTCCTTGGGATCCAGCTAGAGAAAAGGTAATTCCACAAAGTACAAAGTAGTTTGCATATGCAAAAGTGAATATCCTGCCTGGGATGCTAAGATCCTTGGGCTCATCAGCTTCCTTGCCCCTTGAAGATCTGTTTTTTCACTCCTACCCCTAGCTGGACACCAGACAATGAGAGGGTGCTGCTATTTTCTGTGCCCTGCTTTGGAAAGAGCACAGTTCTTCTGCTCTCAGGCTTTCCTACCCACCTTGGAGCTCTGTTCCTACCATCTTCTCTGGACCCGGCATAGGGGACATGAACTGTTTTCAAGGGCTCAGCTACACCCAACTTTCTTGCCTTCCCTTCATCTGGTCCAGAGGGTCTCTTTCTCACCTGGAGGCGGGGAGACACTCACCCGCTGGCCAGGTATTCCTTCAGATCTTTGCTCTAGCCTTGGTCTCTCCTTTGGGAAATCAAAAGCCAGGGATCTAACTGATCCTCTGTGGTTTGTGAGATGTCCTCTTTTTCCTGAGGCAGCATATGCTGCTGATTTGATGGGGAACATGTGAAAGAATGAGAGGATCTTTCATAAAAAAAAAAAACAACCTTTGGTTAACATCTCAAAAATAAAATCTGCCCCATTTATATGATGAGTGGGTGGATTTTCAGGGAATGAAATTAGCTATAGTTATCCCAGATTTCCAAAGTCACTCTCCAAAGTTTGTCAGTTTGCTACTGATTCTAGAAAGAAAGAAGCATGCCAGTTGGGGAAAAGAACAGAAATTTTGCAAGATGAGTGGGTCTGCAGGGATGCTTGCGTGTGTAGGGTTTTTTTGTTGTGTTTTGTTATATTGTGAGGGTTTTTTTGTGGGTTTTTTTTTTTGTTTTTTTTTTTTGCTGCTGTCATAAAGTTTCTCCCAGACAGTTGAAGTTCTGATAAAATAAATATCTGTCATGTTATTTAGGAGTGGGTGACAGGCTGAGAGTCATCGAGCATGTGACAGGCTGTCCTTGATTTGGTAACTTTCTATGCTGTCTTTGGCTGATATTGATCTCATATTTCGTGATATGTAATGAGAGTTTCCTCTGTCGGTTCAATGACATGATTTTAGGTCAGGAAGGTAGAATGTCTCTGCGTCAGCTAGAGATGATTATATTAGATATCACCTGTCTTAATAGCCCTACCTTCTCGTCTGCTAAGCTGTGGGCAAATGAGATCTTGTGCTTTATCATCTGGCTGCCAGACGGGACTTGGGTAACTATATGTAAAATCTCAAGCTCTATTGCACAATAGTTGATGTTTAGGAGGAAAAATAAGTATATTTAAGCTTTTTATAGCATTTGTTCCTTCACACCAAGAGATTATTGCAAGTTTGTATAAGGCTTTATATTTTCATGCTTACCCACTGTGGCTTTTACAACTATCTGTTAGCTGGGCACAGCAAATTACTGCAAAGGCACTATGAAGATGTCATCGAGCTCTGCCGGCTGCTTGGTAATATTCACAAGTTACAGAAAAACGTAGCTGCGGGATGTCGTTTGAAGCTCCCTTTACCCTACTTACAGTCTGGATGCCACTCTTAACAACACGAGGTCATTTTTAACCAAATCCTCGATGGAACAGTCTTCTTATAGAAAATAGTATGCAAGCATTTCTCTAGAACCCACTTCATTACCAAGTAGGGGCCTGAGAAAGTGTTCCTTACCTAACAACATCAATGGGACAGCTCCGTTAGGGGAAGGGAACCAAATGCTCCAACTTTCTAAATTGCAGTCCTCATTAAAGACCCCTGTAAGTGGCAGGGCAGAGCCTGTGAGGCCCCTTGTGCAGGGCCCTTCTTTCTAATGCAGCCAGTGCCTACTGGGGTTGTATTTTAGGGGTTCACAATGGGAAGACCATGGAAAACCTTTAAGATGAATAAAGTGTTATAAATGACTCAAGTTTTAGGAAAATTGATTTCCAAATAATGGCCATCTTGAAACAGACGGTTCTCCTTGTGAGATTTTGGAGAATGGAAACTTAACAACAGCTTTATTGGTCAAGAAAAATGCTAAATGTCATCCAACACTCAATATGGATCAGTGAGATAAGGACGCTTTCTGAGTTTTCCTACATGGTGTCTCAGCTTTTAGGACAGATTGTCTAACCTGGAATTTTTATGAAATACTCGCCACTGAGGAATGGAAGGGGCAAAAACTACACAATGCAGTGTTGACTGCAATGTCAAAACTTCTAGGCCCTGCGTCTGAGTGAAGACACAGGCTTTGTCTCTGGTATTGCCTGAAGAAACATCTTCCACAGGGAAACAACCAGGGGGGTGTCTTATTTAAATCAATGAACAATTTATAATACAGTCACATTTTTAAGAATGATAGGAGCTCTCCTTTTTTTTTTTTTTTTACAAATAGTTTATTGTCAAATTAGTTTCCACATAACACCCAGTGTTCATCCCCACAAGTGTCCTCCTCCATACCCATCCCTCCTCCCCCCCACATCCATCAGTCCTCAGTTTTTGTCAGCATTCAAGAGTCTCTCATGGTTTGTCTCTCTCCCTTTCCCCCACCATTTCCTTCCTCCCTTCTTCTCCCCCTTGTTCCTCCGTCAAGTTCCTCCTAATCCTCCTATACATGCACACATATGATATTTGTCCTCTGCCTGACTTATTTCGCGATAGAAGCTCTCCTATCCATTGTGATTGGGGCTGGTACTTGGGTAAACAGAGGAAACAATTTTTAAATGAAATGACATAATGAAAATGTTTATATCAATGTAAAACATATCATTGCACATTTTCTCCAATTTTTTGATGCACAGACAATATCTAATGTTTTCTGATTAGAGGTCCTTCATCTTTGTCGCATAAACTACATCCATAGTATGTTGAGTTTTCCAGGTTTACCTTCTTGAGAATGGAATGCAGTTTAGCAGCATGAATTCAGAATACTTAATTTTTTACAGTTTTAAGCCAACTATTTAGCCCTCTCTTGTCAACTGCTTTTTCAACTGTAATTCTTTTTTATTACTTGTCACTGTCAAGTTTTTTGGTAAGCATTCGACTTAGTTTTCCTCACAAAGATAACACTCATACTCATCCTTCATCAGTTTGTCATATTTAAGTCACAGATTTACAGCGGTAAGCACAATTGCTGTCAACAAGTTTGGGAATAAACACAATGACTCGGGTAAGCACACATCTTAGCTGGAAGGGCAGGAGTTCATGGGTGTGCCAGAGAACACCTGCTGGGCGCCTGCTGGGCACACCCACTACCAGTGGGAAAGGCTGCTATCAGCATCTGTTAGAAAGGGCTGGGGAACTTGTGAGGATGAGCACTGGGTTTTACATGGAAACCAACTTGACAATAAACTAGTTTAAAAAAGAAAAAGAAAAAAAGGGCTGGGGAGCTCTGCTTAATATATGAGATGGTTGAAGGGCCTTTAATGAAGACTATTCCTACTATAAATACATTTCCATTAATATGCATAGGCTGTAACTCTTAAAGAATATCTTTGCAAAATGTTTTCTAGCTTGGGTTCTGCAAAACTTCTTAATGAATAGCTAATGTTTACTTATAATCAGCAGAATCTGTCTCACATGTAATTGGTGCCCTAAAGTGCTTTTCCCTGGCAATCTAGTTTACACTCCGTACTGTAATTGGTTTGTTCATCAGACTATTTTTTTCTTAGATGGGAAGAGATAGTGTTTTGGTCCACTCCTCATTGAATTATCACAGTTTAAAATGAATAATTTGGAGATTTAATGAGCTCTTGTTCCATTTATACATGCTTGAGACCCTAAATACTTCTATCAATGTTTTTAGGGTTTTTTTCCTCCTAAATACTGAGAGCAATAGAGTATGCTATGCCAAGAATAGTTTGAAAAAGAAAGTAAATAGATAACAGCCCTATTGATATTAAGTTGATGGATTTGGAAAAGTTTAGAGCTGAGATAGAAGCATGTGTGTGTGTGTGTAAGAGGCAGAGAAAGACATTGGCAAAGAAAGACAGAGTGAGATGTATATATATATGAGAGAAAAAGCGAGACAGACAAAGAGAGACAAAGAAACAGAGATAAATACCAAGATAGGAATAGAGAGAAATAGAAAATCAGAGGAAAACAGATAAGGTTAGAGTGAAAACATACAGAGACAGATGGAAGCAGAGATACCATGTGAAAGACAAATGGAAACCAAGACATACAGAGACCAAGGAAGAGCCGCCTCAGCAAGTTGCTTAAGATTAGTCAGTCTCTGCCCAGTTTGACCACAACTGTAGCACCACAGGTATGTCAGTGATCAGGCTAGGCAAGCAGGCCCCGGGGACCAGTAGGAGACACAGTGTCATAACAGACAATACCAGACCTGTGGTTGGGTCACAGCCTGGGCGTTAACTAGGTGGCCCCAAACCACTTGTTCATATCTATTACTCTTTTCAATCTAAATGTACTAAATTTTGTTTGTTTGTGTTTTGTTTTGTTTTGTTTTTGGCTGTAGAAAGGTACTGAAGGAAATCTCTGTTGGAGAACTCAATCCAAATGAGACTGTGCAGGCCAGTTTGGAGGCCCAGCTCCTTTCCAAGCTGGACCACCCAGCTATTGTCAAGTTCCACGCAAGCTTTGTGGAGCAAGATAATTTCTGCATTATCACAGAGTACTGCGAGGTGAGACTCTCCTTTTTTGGAATTCTCAGTAAAAACCCGTTTCACAGTAGATAGCGCTCTGTAAAGGGACTTCTCATGAGTTCAGGTATAAGTTCACAAGCTGTTGGGTAGGGGAATGGGTTAAATAGGTGATGGGAATTAAGGATGTTGTGATGAGCACCTGATGTTGTATGCAAGCATTGAATCACTATATTGTATACCTGAAACTAATATTACACTGTGATGCTAACTAAGTGGAATTTTGAATAAAAACTGAAAAGAAAAGAACCCTACAAGCTGGACTATAAAGACCTGGGATATCGTGTCTTGCAGCAGAGAATGATAATCTCTAGGTAACTGACAAACTCACTTCTAATGAAGGAGTATTTGCTGCAGAAGAATGCTTCTTGGGGATGTATTTTAGAGAGAGTCACCCAAACCTTTTACAGTGGTCCATTGGACAGACCATTTCAATGCCATAATGGAGTCCCACATGGAACGGAGGTCCATCTCTTGAGTTTTCAGTTCTAGGCTTATTCCTCATTTTTCTCAATGGAAATTTGGAAACGGAAATATGACTCATTTTTCTCATGGAAATATGCCTTCATATTTATAAATTTGTGATTAATGGCTTCAGATATTTGCAGTTTTCCCTGCCACTGCATATTCTCTGCAAGTAATAGCTGTGCATTTTATGAGCCCCAACTGACTATGAAGCTGCTTGGAAAGGTAACAGAGGGGGAAAGTACCAAGGTGTGTTTCTAATATGAATCTGTATGTTGCTGACGGGCTAGGTAGAGGGGAATTAAAAGGGTGGAGTCAGGCAGAGAATATGTAAAGATAACCTTGCTCAAAAAGTATCTCCCAGAACATTCTGGGAGGTAGTCTTAGGCAAATGCACTTTGGGAGAATTTGGTGCTATTTATACTTAGAGTGAATTTAGGCAGTTCATCACTGGGATGTTGCTGGGGCCTGAACGAAAAGATGCTGGGGAGAAAGAAGATGATCTTTAGAATGGACGACAGGTCTGTTGGGTCAGAAACTTTGGACAACCAGAGGCTGCTGTGTGTTTGAGAAGCAGAAAAGAAAAGCAAGAGGAGATGAAGCTTGGAAGGAATAGGGATAGCAACAAAAGCCAACCTTATCTGCTTTCCACATCACTGGCATATTAACCAATATGAAGTAAAAAACCCAACTAAAATACCTGCACGTTTGATATATTCCAAGTGTCAGCTGTAACCTGCAGGTCAGCCTCCTCGGCTCAGCTTTGCCAGGTGTTTCCTCATCCATTGTCTGCTTGGAGGAAAGTAAGGGACAAGAAGGGGCGGGGAGAGAACCAGGGAGTTTGGATGTCCACTTCTTCATCAGTGGACTGTGAGGAAAAGCAAATGATAGTTGTGCAGGGCAGTGACAGTGCACAGCTACTCAGGTATGTATGTCATGGATCCGAGCAAACTGCAGATATTACCATATGCAGCTACAATATGATCAATCTGCTATAGTTAAATCATTTTCTTCCTTTACCCTTCAGTTTACCAACTGTTTTATTTGGGAAACAACTAACTCCTACTGCTTATGACTGTTACTGCTAACTCTGCTGCTGCTTTTAGCACACTGGATTTTCCAAAGATTCCTTCCTGGTCTTAACAATATTTTTCACTGTGGTTATTATTGTGCAATAGAACTTCCTGTGATAATGTAACTGTTCTATATTTGTGCTGTCCAATGCAGTAGTCAGTAGTCACACATGACTTTTCAGCACTTGACAAAGGGTGGCTAGTGTGATTGAGGAACCAGATGTTAAATTTTGTTTAATTTTTTTTTATTTTTCTTAAATAGTTTATTGTCAAGTTGGTTTCCATATAACACCCAGTGCTCATCACAACAAGTGTACTACTCCATGCCCATTACCCCCTTCCCCTCCCCCACAGCCCCATCAGACCTCAGTTTGTCCTCAGCATTCAAGAGTCTCTCCTGGTTTGCCTCCCTCCCTCTCCCCAACTATTTTTTTCCCCCTTCTTCTCCCCCATGGTCTTCCGTTAAGTTCCTCCTAATCCACCTATACGTGCAAACATATGGTATCTGTCCTTCTCTGCCTGACTTATTTCGCTCAGCATAACACCCTCAAGGTCCATCCATGTTGCTACACATGGCCAGATTTCATTGTTTCTCATTGCCATGTAGTATTCCATGGTATAGATAAACCACATCTTCTTGATCCATTTGTCCATTGATGGACACTTAGGCTCTTTCCATGTTTTAGCTATTGTGGAGAGTGCTGCTATGAACATTGGGGTACCTGTGCTCCTATGCATCAGCATTTCTGTATCCCTTGGGTAAATTCCTAGCAGTGCTATTGCTGGGTCATAGGGGAGTTCTATTGTTAGTTTCCTTGAGGAACCTCCACACTGTTTTCCAGAGGGGCTGTACCAGTTTACATTCCCACCAACGGTGTAGGAGGGTGCCCGTTTCTCCACATCCTCACCAGCATCTAGAGTCCTCTGATTTGCTCATTTTAGCCACTCTGACTGGCATGAGGTGGTATCTCAGTGTGGTTTTGATTTGTATTTCCCTGATGAGCGATGCTGAGCATCGTTTCATGTGTCTATCGGCCATTGGGATGTCCTCTTTGGAGAAGTGTCTGTTCATATCTTCTGCCCATTTCTTCACTGGATTGTTTGTTTTTCAGGTGTGGAGTTTGGTGAGTTCCTTATAGATTTTGGATACTAGTCCTTTATCTGATATATCATTTGCAACTATCTTTTCCCATTCTGTCAGTTGCCTATTAGTTTTATTGATTGTTTCCTTTGCTGTGCAGAAGCTTTTCATCTTGATGAGGTCCCAATAGTTAATTTTTGCTCTTGATTCCTTTGCCTTTGGGGAGGTATCAAGTAAGAAATTGCTGTGGGTGAGGTCAAGCAAGTTTTTTCCTGCCTTCTCCTCTAGGCTTTTAATCGTTTCCTGTCTCACAATCAGGTCCTTTATCCATTTTGAGTTTATTTTTGTGTATGGTGTGAGAAAATAATCTTGTTTCATTCTTCTGCATGTTACTATCCTGTTCTCTGTTAAAGAGGCTGTCTTATTTTGATTGGATACTCTTTCCCACTTTGTAAAAGATTACTTGGCCATCCATTTTTTAGTCCAACTCTGAGTTCTCTATTCTATTCCATTGGTCTTTGTGTCTGTTTTTGTGCCAATACCATACTGTCTTGATGATGACAGCTTTGTAGTAGAGGCTAAGGTCTGGGATTGTGATGCTTTCTGTTTTGGTTTTCTTCCTCAATATTACTTTGGCCATGTGGAGTCTTTTGTGGTTCCATACAAATTTGAGGATAGTTTGTTCTAGTTTTGAGAAGAATACTGGTGCAATTTTGATTGGGATTGCGTTGAATGTGTAGATTGCTTTGGGTAGTAAATGACATTTCAACTATATTAATTCTTCAAATCCATGAACATGGAATGTTTTTCCATTTCTTTGTGTCTTCTTCAATTTCCTTCATAAGTTTTCTAAAGTTTTTATCATACAGATCTTTTATATCTTTGGTTAGGTTTATTCCTAGGTATTTTATGTTTTTTTGTGTACGTGTGTGCAATTGTGAATGGGATCAGTTTCTTGATTTCTCTTTCCATTGCTTCATTATTGGTGTATAAAAATGCAACCAATTTCTGTATGTTGCTTTTATACCCTGCAACTTTGCTGAATTCATAGATAAGTCCTAGTAGGATTTCTGGTGGAATCCATCGGGTTTTCTATGTAGGGTATCATGTCATCTGCGAAAAGTGAAAGTTTGGCTTCTTCTTTGCCAATCCTGTAGCCTTTGATTTCCTTTTGTTGTCTGATGGCTGATGCTAGGACTTCCAGCACCATGTTACACAACAGTGGTGAGAGTGGGCATCCCTGTCGTGTTCCTGATCTCAGGGGGAAAGCTCTCAGTTTTTCCCCGTTGAGGATGATGTTAGCTGAAGGCTTCTCATAGATGGCTTTGATGATGTTTAAGTTAAGTTCCTTCTATCCCGACCTTCTCAAGGGTCTTCTTTAAGAAGCGATGCTGTATTTTGTCAAATGCTTGTTCTGCATCTATCGACAGGGTCGTATGGTTTTTATCTTTTCTTTTGTTAATGTGATGTGTCACATGGATTGATTTGTAAATATTGAACCAGAGCTGTAACCCAGGAATGAATCCCACTTGATCATGGTGGATAATTCTTTTTATGTGCTGTTGAGTTTGATTTGCACATATCTTGTTGAGGATTTTTGCATCTGTATTCATCAAGGATATTGGCCTGTAGTTCTCTTTTTTGGCTGGGTTTCTGTCTGGCTTGGGAATCAAAGTGATGTGGCTTCGCAGAATGAGTCTGAAAGTTTTCCTTCAATTTCTACGTTTTGGAATAGCTTGAGAAGAATGGGTATTAATTCTGTTTTAAATGTCTGGTAGAATTCCCTAGGGAAGTCATCTGGCCCAGGGCTCTTATTTGTTGGGAGATTTTTGGTAACTGATTCAATTTCTTCACTCATTATGGGTCTGTTCAGATTTTCTATCTCTTCCTGTGTGAATTTTGGTAGTGAGTGTTTGTTTAGGAATTTTTCCATTTCTTCTAAATTGTCCAGTTTGTTGGCATATACTTTTTCATAATATTCCCTGATAATTGCTTGTATTTCTGAGTGGTTGGTTGTAATAAGTCCATTTTCATTCATGATTTTGTCTATTTAGGTCCTGTCTTTTCTTTTTGAGAAACCTGGCTAGAGGTTTGTCGATTTTGCTTATTTTTTCAGAAAACCAACTCTTGGTTTCATTGATCTGTTCAACTGTTTTTTTGGATTCTGTATTGTTTATTTCTGCCCTGATTTTTATTACTTCTCTTCTCCTACTGGGTTAGAGGTACTCTTGTTGCTCTCCTTCTAGTTCCTTTAGGTGAGCTGTTAGATTTTGTACTTGTGTTTTTTCTAATTTCTTGAAATAGGCCTGGAGAGCAATGTACTTTCCTCTCAGGACTGCCTTTGCCACACCCCATAGAGTTTGGGTTGTTGTATTTTCATTTGTTTCCGTATATTTTTTAACTTCTCTAATTGCCTGATTGGCCCATTCATTCTTTAGTAGGGTGTTCTTTAACCTCCATGTTTTTGGAGGTTTTCTAGACTTCTTCTTGTGATTGATTTCAAGTTTCACAGCATTGTGATCTGAAAGTGTGCATGGTATGATCTCAATTCTTTTATATTTATTGAGGGCTGCTTTATGTCCCAGTATGTGATCTATGTTGGAGAATGTGCCATGCGCACTTGAGAAGAAAGTGAATTCCATGGCCTCAGTATGTAGAGTTCTAAATATATCTGTCAAATCCATCTGGTACAATGTGTCATTCAAGTCCATTGTTTCTTTAGTGATTTTCTGTCTAGTTGATCTGTCCTTTGCTGTAAGTGGAGTATTAAAGTCCCATGCTATTAGCACATTCTTATCCATAAAATTGTTTCTGTTTATGATTAATTGTTTTTTGTATTTAAGTGCTCCCATATTTGGTGTGTAGACATTTATGATTGTTAGCTTTTCCTGATGGATAGACCCTGTAATTATTATATAATGCCCTTCTTCATCCCTTATTACTGTCTTTACTTTAAAGTCCAGTTTGTCTGATATAAGTATAGCTATTCCAACTTTCCTTTGACTTCCAGTAGCATGATAGATATTTTTCCATCCCCTTACTTTAAACCTGAAGGTGTCCTCAGGTCTAAAATGAGTTTCTTGTAGACAGCATATATATGGATTTTTTTAAAAAATCTATTCTGCTACCCTGTGTCTTGATTGGAGCATTTAGTCCATTTACATTCAGTGTTATTGTTGAAAAATATGGGTTTGGAGTCATTGTGTTCTTTGTAGGATTCATGCTTGTGATGGTGTCTCTGGTACCTTGCATTCCTTGCAACATTTCCGTCATAGAGTCCCCCTCAGGATTTCTTGTAGGGCTGGTTTAGTGGTGACGAATTCTTTCAATTTTTGTTTATTTGGGAAGTCTTTTATATTTCATTCTATTCTGAATGACAGGCTTGCTGGATAGAGGATTATTGGCTGCATATTTTTTCTGTTCATCACACTGAAGATTTCCTGCCATTCCTTTCTGGCCTGCCACATTTCAGTAGATAGATCTGTAATCACTCTGATAGGTTTCCCTTTGTATATTAGGGCCCTTTTATCCCTAGCTGCTTTCAGAATTCTCTCATTGTCCTTATATTTTGCCAGTTTCGCTATGATATGTTGTGCAGAAGATTGATTCAAGTTACGTCTAAGGGCAATTCTCTGTGCCTGTTGGATTTTAATGTCTGTTACCTTCCCCAGATCAGGGAAGTTCTCTGCTACAATTTGTTCAAGGACTCCTTCAGCGCATTTCCCTCTTTCTTCCCTTTCTGGAATTCCTATGTTACAGATATTCTTCCGTTTGTATCACTCAGCCCTCGAACTCTCCTTTCATGTTCCTTGATCAGTTTCTCTCTCTTTTTCTCAGCTTCCTCTTTTCTTTAATTATGTCTTCTAAGTCACTGATTCTCCTCTTTGCCTCTTCAGTCTGTGCATTGGATGCCTCCATTTTATTATGCATCTCATTTATAGCATTTTTTAATTGATCACGACTATTTTTAAGCTCCATAATCTTTGTAGTAATAGTTTCTCTGATGTCTTCCTTGCTTTTTCAAGCCCAACAATTAATTTTATGACAATTGTTCTAAATTCTTGTTCAGTTGTGTTGCTCATATCTGTATTGAGCAGGTCTTTAGCTGTCATTTCTTCCTGGAATTTCTTTAGAGGAGAATTCTTCCATTTCATCATTTTGGCTAGTTTTCTGTCTCTTGTCAGTTTTAAAAGCTTGTTATGTACTCTGCACCTGCGAGTACTGCTGTATTAAAGAAGGCTCTTTGACTGTCCAGGGCCTGTCCATTCAGGAAGTGTTCTTTGAATGGCGTGTCTTGGTCTCTCTTGTTGAGACTTTGGTTATTTTATTTCCCTACTCATAGTGGTATTTGGGACTCTCCACCATGTGTGCTTTGACTTGTTTCTTGAGGTAGCCCAGAAAAGAAAACAGACAGAAAAACACACAGGGAATAAAGGCACATAAGCGCACAGACAAATCCAACAAGCATGCAAACTGAAAGAGAAATAGAAGAAAAAAGAAGGGAAAAAAAGAGGATGGAGGAAAAACTAATAGTAAAAATAAAAAATAAGAAAGGAAAAGAAAAAAGAAAAAACTCAAAAGACAAAGGACAGTCTAAAAGTATAAAACCAGAATTCCCAGCTACAAATAGAGAGCTGGATATATATAGTGCTGATGGAAGAGCATATAGAAAGAGAGAAATGATAGGGTGGGGAGGAAGCCAAATTGGAAGAGAAATGACCAGGGAGAGAGACTAAGAGGCTTAATTCAGAGAGAGAAAGAGGAGAATATGGTGAGAGGTGAGGAGAAAGAAACAGGGATAATGTTACTCAGAGAAATTATATTGTCTGATTACTCCAAAGAGAGAGAGATAGAAAGGTAGTGGTGGAGGTAGAGAATATACATCTAGAATTGATTAAATGTGACTGTTTAAGTAAACCAGGGACCAGAGTGCCCAGTCCAGCATCCGTGTGGGTCTTGTCCTGGGCTCTGGTTAAAAAAAAGAAAAAAGGCAGCTCTCCAGTGGGGATGGGCGTGGTTTGGTATAGGCGGGTCTGAGCCTCCACTGCTGCTGAGGCTGCTCCTTGAGGTCCCACCTTGGTAGTTGTAGGGAGAAAAATGGAGGTACCCCAGTTCCCTCTTGAACCAAGCATTGCAACTCACTCTTTTGGGTCTGATCTCCCTGTGCCGGCGGGCCTAGCTGAGGTGGGCCATGCTCTATTTCCCAAGCCCCACCTCGTTTCCAGATTTAGTCCGAGCACCCCACTGATACCACTCGAAATAAACACCCGCAGGCTGAGTCCCTCGGAGCAGTTTCAAGCCTCCTGCCTCCCTGGTGGGAATCGAGCGGAAGCAGAGAGCGAGCAGCTTCAGGCATCGCGCTTTCCCTCCAGGTCAAGCTGGCGAGCGGAGGAGCAGTTTCTCCTGGCGTCACCTGGGACCAGTGCGTCCCGTTCAAGGTCAGCTGGACAGCTGGAAATTAGATCCCTCTGTGTCCCGAGCTGAGGTTTTTCTCTTCTCCAGGGACAGGGACAGTTCCTTGAGCAGTTTCAGCCTCTCTTTCTTTTCTTTTCCCCTTGACTCACCGCGCCTCCTGCAAAGGAGGCTCCCACCTCTCCCTCCATGTCTCTGCTCCCGGCCATTTTTATCTTCCCCAGTTTACACTCACACACCTATATCGTTGTTTTCTCAGTGGACTCCGTCTCCTTTTCCTCCCAAACTCCTGGATTCTGTAAGGGTTCCTATGGCTTCAGGCCTTCTCCGTTTGAGAGATGGGGGTGAGTGAAATGTATGGAGCTCCCTACTTCTCCGCCATCTTGCCTCCTCCTCCTGTTTAATTTTAATATATTTAAATTTAAATAACCACTGCCTACCATATTGGACAGGTCGTGATAAGCAATAATTTTCTTTCCCTTCCTTATTTAAAATTTTTTTTTAATTTTAATTTAACTCTAAGCTACCAGAGAAGTTATAAGAATAACACATGAACTCCCATATACTGTTTGTCCAGATTTGCCAATTACTTTATCATTCTATTTATTCACCTATCTATCATCTATCTATCTATCTACCTATCTATCTATCTATCTATCTATCTATCTATCTTTCCTGAACCATTTGAGAGGGAGTTGCAGACACAATGCATCTTTGTTCTAAATACTACTATATTTTCTAATGTCAAGGACAGTGTCTTATATAACCCTGGTACAGTGATCAAAATCAGAAAATTAATATTGATACAACATTAGTACGTAATCCAGTTGTTGCCCAATGTGATCCCAGGCCAGCACCATCACTTCTACTTTGGCACTTCACCCCACCCATGCTGACCCAGAAAATCTGGAGGTGTGGTCCGGCAATCCATGTTTTCACAAGCCCACCAGGCAAGGCACATCTAAGTTTGAGAATCACCCATCCGCAATCCATCTTCAAATTTAGCCCATTTGTCCCAATTACGTCTTTGGAAAGGACATTTCTGTAGGTTTTTTGTCTCACGCACGATCCAGTCCAGGATCATCTGTGTTAATTTTTAAATGCTGGTGGTTTCCAGGGATCAAGCTAGTCTCCTGGGAGGGGCGTTGCCATGGTGACGGCCACAGGCAAGCAGGGGAACCACTGCGGGACTTCCTGGGCTCTGTGCTGCTGAGCTGTCAGACTGTCACTTCTCTTACTCCTAAGGAGTGACGTTTGCGGGTCGCTGGTTCTTGTTGTTAACAGAGATATTTCTCATTATCAGACTCAAATTTGCTCTTAACTCGCACAACTCTGGCATTATCCTCTCTTTATTGAGGTAAAATAATGCCGGAAATAGCAGACGGCCAAACTTCACCTCTTAGAAAAATGCTATCACCACTGAAATAGTTTATCTTTTTATTTCCAAGTTTGTGCTTTTGTAATTTAATTTGGGACCTTGCAGGATCCAAATATATATATGCATTCGTGAGACTGCTGTATCTAGCACTCAGCCCTTTGGGCACATCACATCTGATTAAGAGCATCAAAAGCAAACAACTGAACTCTCACAACTTCTTGTCAAGATCTAACCAAATCTTTGATGGGGAATAGTTCCAAAACCGCCAAAATGGAAGAGCATTTCAAATATTGATCTCTTCTCTTCTCCCCCGCTCTCACCCCCCGCCACCCAGTGTTAAACCCACTACTTGGTGTTTCCTGTCCGTCCTGCACAGTTTCACACCTCTTCATCTGTGCGCGGGCCATTCCCTTTCAGAGTGTCCTTTCTCATAGCCGCACATCTTCAAATCCTACTCATCCTCCCAGGCCAGCAAAAGTGGCGCCTCCTTTACAGAGACTCCCGTAATCTCCTGGCTGGAAATCCCTCCCCACCCCCACTGCATGGTGTTGTATGTCTCCTGGCACTCAGCACATTATGCGTAGTATGAACCATCTCAGACATTAGATGTGTGGGATTGATCTTTTTCTGATTCATATTTGTATCATATCAGGGACTCATGTAGTGAGCCACAAAGAAATTAGCACTCAGAAATTTTTTTTCTGATGAATTCTTCATCACTGGCTTGCAGCTGCCTCCCACCCCATCTCTGCCAAAGACTAATGATAAAAGAGAAAATATTGGATCCTTCTACTTGTTACGTATGTCAAAAGCATTTTGTCCTACCTTATTTTGCTGGCACACCTAACAATGTACTGCACTAGAGGGCTGTGAGATACTACCTACCCACCTGGGTGAGGACAGGGCCTCCCCAGAAACCTGGGCATTAACTTAGGAGATGCAGTAGCGTATAGGTGAGTATAACCCACATATCTTCAGTAGAGAGAGACCATAATGACTATCCACCGAAAGCAGGAAAGGTTGGACTTGTCTATTTTGTACTTAGTGATATGTTTTTATTTATTTATTTATATATTTATTTTAACATTTATTTATTTTTGAGAGAGGGGAAGAGACAGAGTACGAGCGGGGGAAGGGCAGAGAGAGAGGAAGACACAGAATCCGAAGCAGGCTCCAGGCTCTGAGCTGTCAGCACAGAGCCCGATGCGGGGCTTGAACCCACGAACCATGAAATCATGACCTGAGCTAAAGTCAGACGCTTAACCAACTGAGCCACCCAGGCACCTCTATTTTCTGTTTAGTGATATTAACATAACTAAACAAACTGTCTTAGTATAACAGTAGTGCTCAGCGTTGGCTGTACATTAGAATCACAAGGATATCTCAAAAATCACAAAACCTGAGGTCCATATCCAGAAAGTCTTATTGAATTGATCTGGATTTTTATGTGAACGTTGGAAATTTTGAATGCTCTCCAGTGATTCCAATGTAGCCAGGGCTGAGAGCTGCATAAAAAGGAGAATTGTTAGGTGGAAACAGAAAAATGGAGCCAAAAAGGAAAACTTTGTCAGTGTGTATGGAACACTGAGCCAAGATGAGGCCCAGGCTGGAAGAACAAGGAAGCCTGGGTCTGGTGGTGGGTTAGGTTTTCTGCTCAGGCCACTTGGCTAGGTGCTATCGTAATTACCTGGCCTGTTCTTCTTCCTCTGTGTGCAACTTCTGATTATAATTCAGCTCTCCACATATGCCTCTTCTAGCCGGCAAAAATCTGGCTAATTGACATGAGCTCCTGTTGTCTAGGCAGCTATAGTTCTCACTGTAGCTGAATAAATTGGAATTCTAGATTATTTATTGGTTCCTCAACAGTTTGAAGTTCACAAAGGCAATGGTAGTTGAGGGTCTTTCCAAAAGCCATTATTGAGCCCCAACTCTGTGTCAGATACAATTATAGAGAGTGTGGGACAACAGAGATAATATAGTATTTCCTTCATGTACCCGTCTGGTAGAATAAATGAATCATTTCTATCAATAGCAAAAATAGAAGCGAGATATGGTAAATGTCGAGGGAAGGAGGTGGTTAAAGTCCTGGTTGAATTAAGAGTAGAGAGAAATGGACTGTGGGAACCATGGAGGAGCTGGCATTATATTTGAACTTGAAGTATGGGAAGGATTTGGTCAAGGGAGATGGGACAAGGACATTTTAGTTACAGGGGAAAATGTGATAAAAAGCTCAGAGGTAGAAAAGCATGAGCCATGATTTAAGAATATAATACCTCACTTTTAAATATAATGTGTTTGCATTTCCTAATGTTAACAACTTATATACCCATCGTATAAATATCAGAACCAGGATATTAATATTTTACGAGTTTTATTCCTAGTGACTTTGTCTGTTCCAGGGCCCAGTCTAGGATCTGGCATTGCATATAATTGTTGCATCTCCTTATTCCTTTCTCATCGGTGACAGTTCCCTTTTCCAGCCTTGTTTTTTATGACCTTGATACTTTTGATGAGTACTGGTAACTTATTTTGTAGAAGGTCTCTCAGTTTGGATTTGTCTGATGTTTCCTTGTGATTAGATTGAGGTTCTATTTTCTGAGCAAGACTACCACACAAGTGAAGTGATGTCCTTCTCAGAACATCATATTAAGAGGGAACATGATGCTAGTACATCTTATTACTGGTGATGTTAACTTTGATTGATTGAAGCTGTGTCTGCTGGATTTCTCCACTATAGAGTTACTATTTCCTTTTTTTGAAATGGGTAAGTATCTTGGGAAAAATATTTTGAGACTGTGCTAATATCCTGTTTTTCCTCAAACTTTTACCCACTGATTTTAGCATCTTTCAGTAAAGGTTGCCTGGAGCACTTTAAACTGTGGTGTTTTCGTAATGGTGATTATGTATTTCCCTCATTCTTTCTACATTTACTAATTGGGATTTTCTTATGAGGAAGGGCTGTTCTACTGTCCCTTTTCCATTTATTTATTCAATCATTTGTTTATCTCAGCATTAACTCACAAATATTTATTTTATTCTGTGGGTTATAACCCAATACTGTCATTTTTATTTTGTTGTTCAAACTGTTCCAACTTTAGGTGTTGGGTCTCCTTAAGGTTGGCTCTGTGTCTTCTTAATATGCCCTTATCCTTTTTCAAGGAGAAGTAGATTCTTATGTATTAATTCTATTTTATAGATGAGGAAACTGGACCCCAGAGAGGTGGAGTGATTTTCTGGCAGTCACGTGGCTAAAATATTGAATTTCATCTAGGGCAGAACCAGGACCAGGGGTATTGGGAAAATCCCCCCCCCTTTTTTTGTTTTTACTTGGATTGCTCTAATTCCTTCTGTAATATTTAATGAAGTCAACCAAATAGTCCATGGTTCCTACCTCCCCAAGCATGTAATTATCTACCTGTACATGGGCATGAATTAGAAGACACTGATTGTTTTATTGCTCATACCAACAGTGTTAACCAAACATGTTTCAGATTGTGGCCCTAAACACAAATTTCTACATAGCTGCACTAATCAAACCTATGTAAAATTATAAAAAATGAAAACTTCCAGTTATAAGATGAACAAGATGTGGGAATCTAGAATATAGTTCTGGGCACAGGAACATAGTTTACAATACTGTACTGTATGCCTGAAATTTGCCAAGACAGTAGATCTCAAGTGCACCACCACCTATATATATATACATATATACACGCCTGTGTGAAGTATTGGATGTGTCAGTTAACTTGAGTGTGGTAATCATCTCACAGTTCACATGTATACGTATGCATGCATTTCCTTTGCTTGGCTTTTTCTCACTTACATTCAGTATCTTTATCTCTATTTTTATGCATAAACACAAAAACACACGTATATCAGTTTGTACATATATACATATTTTAATGTGATAATGATGTTATTCAGTGTTTTATGTCTCTCAATGGGAGACTAGGTAGGGCTTGAAGTAGTGGAAAGTGTGGATTTTGTCGTCACACTGACTTCTGTACAGACCTTGGTCTGTTTCCTTGAGGAAGTTATTTAATTTCTGTGATCCTTTTCCCGCATTTAAGATAGTGTAGCAACACCTTTTTTGTTAGGTGTTTTTAGGGATTTGAAATAATGAATGTTGAAAAAATGGCTCTCAGAACCTTGCACCAAGTAGACTGCCAGTAATGGAAATTGTTATTATAATCATTCATTATTTCATTGCTGCTCCCCTATCCCATTTCCAGTTGTTTTTTGGAAGGCAGGCTCATTTTTAACTCTGAGTTTGACTTGTAGCCTTAAGTATGATTCATGCCAGAGGGAGGAAACATGTAAATTCTTAAACACTAATGAGTCTGTTAGCAACTTTCAAGCAAGTACTTGCCAAGGATCTGCTTGTACTGTACAAAAGAAAATTTGAAATTTTCTTTTCTGTTTCTTATTTATGTAAAACTAAATAAACCAAGTAAGTAGGCTGAGTTTTACAATCTTGAACTTCTAGTAAGTGCCTGTAGTGAATTTGGTGATGACATGTAGCCTTCAGGCTTGCTAGCTCTCAGAGTCCTTAGAACTTCATACTGGAAGTGTGTTGGGTCTGAAATTAAAGAAAAATCTTTTTTCTGTCCTTTTAAAGCCACTATTTCTTGTCCTGAAGCTCTGTCTGGGGCCACTAACATCCAGATTGTTTTATTGTGGTTGAGGGAGACTCCTAGGGTATTGATTATTGTAACACTGATTTGTGACCATCTGTCTTAGTCCATTCAGTTTGCTATAACAATATACTGTAGACTGGGTGACTTATAAACACCAGAAATTTATTTCTCATGGTTGTGAAGGCTCAAGTCTGAGATCATGATTCCAGCAGATTCAGTGTCTGGTGAAGGCTGGATTCTTATTTCATAAATGGTCATCTTCTTGTTATGTCCTCACATGATAGAAGAGGTGAGGGAGGGATATCTGGGTGGCTCAGTCAGTTAAGTGTCCAACTCTTGATTTCAGTCAGGTAGTGATTGTGAGATGGAGCCTCGCATCAGATTCCATGCTGGGTGTGGAGCATGCTTAAGATTCTCTCTCTTCCTCTCCCTCTGCCCGCCTCCCAACTTTGTGTGTGTGTGTGTGTGTGTGTGCATGTTCTCTCTCTCCCTCAGAGAGAGGGAAAGAGAGAGAGAGAGAGATGAGGGAGTTTTCTGGGGTCTCTTTTATAAAGACACTGATTTTATTCATGAGGACTCCACCCTTATGATCTAACCGTATCCCAAAGATCCCATCCCCTAATACTACCACACTGAAGCGGGGTAGGATTTCTGCGCAGGTATTTTGGGGAGATGCAAACACTTAGGCTATAGCACCATCTTTCCCAGTATGAGCTCCCAGTATGAGCTCCAGGTAGCCACACATCAGAGCTGTCTTCAGTGGCCTGCTTTCCTGGGACTGCTGCTGAGTGAAAGAACTAAACATTATCTTTAGAAAGGTGTATCCTATCAGGCCCCTCTGTTTTTTCTGGGCAGCTCCATCCTGGAGTAGGTAGGCCTTCCTGAATTTGCTCTGTGCCAGTGCTATGGGTCTAGACTTTATTCAGTTGGGGAGGACTGTAAATCATTTGAGTGTCTGATTTTTAAATTTTTTTTAAATGTTTATGTATATTTGAAAGAGAGAGAGAGAGAGAGAGAGGAGGAGGGGCAGAGAGACGGAGACATAGAATCTGAAGCAGACTCCAGGCTCTGAGCTATCAGCACAGAGCCCAATGTGGGGCTCGAACTCACGAACCGGGAGATCATAACCTGAGCTGAAGTTGGGGATGCTTAACTGACTGAGCCCCCACAGCCTCCAAGTGTCTGATTTTATATACCTGAACGGATCTACTCATGGTTTTTGAGTACTAAAGTTAATTTGATTTGTTTTATTTACTTTCTTTGTTTAAGTCATGACATATCTTAGCCTTTTAACAACAAAGTTAAAAAGTAAGACCTGAGGGCAGATGGGGATTGGGCACTTGTGGGGATGAGCACTGGGTGCTATATTGAAACCAACTTGACAATAAACTATTAAAAAATAAAAAATAAATAAAATAAAATCCTGGCTGGTTCAGTTAGTGGAGCACGCGACTCTGTCTCAGGGTCATGGGTTCCAGCTCCATGTTGGGTGTGGAACATACTTAAAATACAAATTCAAAAAAAAAAAAACAGTACGGCCGCAGATTTGTACTTTAAATTATTAAGGTAAAATTTAAAAAGCAAAATTAGTTTTATTAAAAGATGTGTACTAATACACTAATATAAGGCAATTCATAAACCCATTAGAATACACAGCATTTGGGGTGTGGCTTTAACTGACATATGACTTTATATAAATATAAGTATTCAAACATAGAATAATCCACTTCAAACAGCTTTATTTATTTATTTATTTCTAATAGTTTATTGTCAAGTTGATTTCCATATAACACCAAGTGCTCATCCCAAGTGCCCTCCTCCATGGCCATCACCCCCCTTCAACTGCCCCCCAGTCCATCAGTCCTGAGTTTGTTCTCAGCATTCAAGAGTCTCTCATAGTTTGCCTTCCTCCCTCTCCCCCACTATTTTCCCCCTTCTTCCCCATGGTCGTCTGCTAAGTTCCTCCTAATCCTCCTATATTTGCAAACATGGTATCTGTCCGTCTCTGCCTGACTTATTTAACTCAGCATAACACGCTCAAGTTCCATCCATGTTGCTACACATGGCCAGATTTCATTCTTTCTCATTGTCAAATAGTATTCCATCGTATAGATAAACCACATCTTCTTGATCCATTCGTCCGTTGATGGACACTTAGGCTGTTTCCATGTTTTGGCTATTGTTGAGAGTGCTGCTATGAACATTGGGGTACATGTGCTCCTATGCTCAGCATTTCTGTATCCCTTGGGTAAATTCCTAGCAGTGCTATTGCTGGGTCATAGGGGAGTTCTATTGTTAGTTTCCTGAGGAACCTCCACACTGTTTTCCAGAGGGGCTGTACCAGTTTACATTCCCACCAACAGTGTAGGAGGGTGCCCGTTTCTCCACATCCTCGCCAGCATCTAGAGTTCTCTGATTTGCTCATTTTAGCCACTCTGACCAGTGTGAGGTGGTATCTCAGTGTGGTTTTGATTTGTATTTCCCTGATGAGGAGGGATGCTGAGCATCATTTCATGTGTCTGTTGGCCATTGGGATGTCCTCTTTGGAGAAGTGTCTGTTCATGTCTTCTGCCCATTTCTTCACTGGATTGTTTGTTTTTCAGGTGTGGAGTTTGGTGAGTTCCTTATAGATTTTGTATACTAGCCCTTTGTCTGATATGTCACATGCAACTATCTTTTCCCATTTCATCGGTTGCCTATGAATTTTAATGATTGTTTCCGTTGATGTGCAGAAGCTTTTTTTTTTTTTACAAATAGTTTATTGTCAAATTAGTTTCCACATAACACCCAGTGCTCATCCCCACAAGTGTCCTCCTCCATGCCCATCCCCTCCTCCCCCCCACATCCATCAGTCCTCAGTTTTTGTCAGCATTCAAGAGTCTCTCATGGTTTGCCTCTCTCCCTTTCCCCCACCATTTCCGCCCTTCTTCTCCCCCTTGTTCCTCTGTTCAAGTTCCTCCTAATCCTCCTATACGTGCACACATATGATATTTATCCTTCTCTGCCTGACTTATTTCGCTCAGCATAACACCCTCAAGGTCCATCCATGTTGCTACACATGGCCAGATTTCATTGTTTCTCATTGCCATGTAGTATTCCATGGTATAGATAAACCACATCTTCTTGATCCATTCCTCTGTTGATGGACACTTAGGCTCTTTCCATGTTTTAGCTATTGTGGAGAGTGCTGCTATGAACATTGGGGTACATGTGCTCCTATGCATCAGCATTTCTGTATCCTTGGGTAAATTCCTAGCAGTGCTATTGCTGGGTCATAGGGGAGTTCTATTGTTAGTTTCCTGAGGAACCTCCACACTGTTTTCCAGAGGGGCTGTACCAGTTTACATTCCCACCAACAGTGTAGGAGGGTGCCCGTTTCTCCACATCCTCGCCAGCATCTAGAGTTCTCTGATGTGCTCATTTTAGCCACTCTGACTGGCGTGAGGTGGTATCTCAGTGTGGTTTTGATTTGTATTTCCCTGATGAGGAGGGATGCTGAGCATCGTTTCATGTGTCTGTTGGCCATCTGGATGTCCTCTTTGGAGAAGTGTCTGTTCATATCTTCTGCCCATTTCTTCACTGGGTTGTTTGTTTTTCAGGCGTGTAGTTTGGTGAGTTCCTTATAGATTCTTGATATTAACCCTTTATCTGATATGTCATTTGCAACTATCTTTTCCCATTCCGTTGGTTGCCTATTAATTTTCTGGGTTGTTTCCTTTGCTGTGCAGAAGCTTTTAATCTTGATGAGGTCCCAACAGTTTATTTTTGCTCTTGATTCCCTTGCTTTTGGGGATGTGTCAAGTAAGAAGTTGCTGCGGTGGAGGTCAAGGAGGTTGTTGCCTGCTTTCTCCTCTAGGGTTTTGATAGTTTCCTGTCTCACGTTCAGGTCCTTTATCCATTTTGAGTTTATTTTTGTGCATGGTGTGAGAAAATGATCTAGTTTCATTCTTCTGCATGTTGCTGTCCAGTTCTCCCAACACCATCTGTTAAAAAGGCTGTCTTTTCCATTGGATATTCTTTCCTGCTTTGTCAAAGATTAGTTGGCTGTATACTTTTGGGTCCACTTCTGAGTTCTCAATTCTGTTCCATTGGTCTATGTGTCTGTTTTTGTGCCAATACCATAGCTGTCTTGATGATGACAGCTTTGTAGTAGAGGCTAAAGTCTGGGATGGTGATCCCTCCCGTTTTGGTTTTATTTTTCAGGATTACTTTGGCTATTCGGGGTCTTTTGTGGTTCCATACAAATTTTTGGATAGTTTGTTCTAGTTTTGAGAAGTATGCTGGTGCAATTTTGATTGGAATTGCATTGAATGTGTGGAGTGCCTTAGGTAGTAATGACATCTTAACTATATTTATTCTTCCTATCCATGAGCATGGAATGTTTTTCCATTTCTTTGTGTCTTCTTCAATTTCCTTCATAAGTTTTCTATAGTTTTCATCATACAGATCTCTTGTATCCTTGGTTAGGTTTATTCCGAGGTATTTTATGGTTTTTTGTGCAATTGTGAATGGGATCAGTTTCTTGATTTCTCTTTCTGTTGCTTCATTGTTGGTGTATAAAAATGCAACCGATTTCTGTACATTGATTTTGTACCTTGCAACTTGGCTGAATTCTTGGATCAGTTCTAGTAGGCTTCTGGTGGAGTCTGTTGGGTTTTCGATGTAGAGTATCATGTCATCTGCGAAGAGTGAAAGTTTGACTTCCTCTTTGCCAATTCTGATGCCTTTGATTTCCTTTTGGTGTCTGATGGCTGATGCTAGGACTTCCAGCACTATGTTAAACAGCAGTGGTGAGAGTGGGCATCCCTGTCGTGTTCCTGATCTCAGGGGGAAAGCTCTGAGTTTTTCCCCGTTGAGGATGATGTTAGCTGAAGGCTTCTCATAGATGGCTTTGATGATGTTTAAGTAGGTTCCTTCTATCCCAACTTTCTCGAGAGTCTTTATTAAGAAGGGATGCTGTATTTTGTCAAATGCTTTTTCTGCATCTATTGACAGGATCATGTGGTTTTTATCTTTTCTTTTATTGATGTGATGTATCACATTGATTGATTTGTGAATGTTGAACCAGCCCTGTAACCCAGGAATGAATCCCACTTGATCTTGGTGGATAATTCTTTTATGTGCTGCTGGATTCGATGTGCAAGGATCTTGTTGAGAATTTTTGCATCCGTATTCATCAAGGATATTGGCCTGTAGTTCTCTTTTTTTTGCTGGATCTCTGTCTGGCTTGGGAATCAGTGTGATGCTGGCTTCATAAAATGAGTCCGGGAGTTTTCCTTCGCTTTCTATTTTTTGGAATAGCTTGAGAAGAATTGGGATTAATTCTGTTTTAAATGTCTGGTAGAATTCCCCAGGGAAGCCATCAGGTCCAGGGCTCTTATTTGTTGGGAGATTTTTGATCACTGATTCAATTTCTTCACTCGTTATGGGTCTGTTCAGGTTTTCTATTTCTTCCCGTGTGAATTTTGGTAGTGAGTGTGTGTTTAGGAATGTGTCCATTTCTTCTAAGTTGTCCAATTTGTTGGCATATAATTTTTCATAGTATTCCCTGATAATTGCTTGTATTTCTGAGGGGTTGGTTGTAATAAGTCCATTTTCATTCATAATTTTGTCTATTTGGGTGCTGTCTCTTTTCTTTTGGATAAGTCTGGCTAGAGGTTTGTCAATTTTGTTTACTTTTTCCAAAAACCAACTCTTGGTTTCATGGATCTGTTCAATTGTTTCTTTGGTCTCTATGTTGTTTATTTCTGCTCTAATTTTTACTATTTCTCTTCTACTGGGTTTAGGGCGTTCTTGTTGCTCTGCCTCTAGTTCCTTTAGGTGAGCTGTTAGATTTTGGACTTGCACTTTTTCTAATCTCTTGAAATAGGCCTGGAGAGCAATGTACTTTCCTCTTAGGACTGCCTTTGCCGCATCCCATAGATTTTGAATTGTTGTGTTTTCATTTTCATTTGTTTCCATATATTTTTTAATTTCATCTCTAATTGCCTGATTGGCCCATTCATTCTTTAGAAGGGTGTTCTTTAACCTCCATGTTTTTGGAAGTTTTCCAGACTTCTTCCTGTAATTGATTTCAAGTTTCAAAGCATTGTGATCTGACAGTGTGCATGGTATGATCTCTATTCTTTTATATTTATTGAGGGCTGCTTTATGTCCCAGTATGTGATCTATCTTGGAGAATGTGCCATGCGCACTTGAGAAGAAAGTAAATTCCCTGGCCTCAGGATGTAAAGTTCTAAATATATCCGTCAGGTCCATCTGGTCCAAAGTGTCTTTCAAGTCCATTATTTCTTTAGTGATTTTCTGTCTGGTTGACCTATCCATTGCTGTAAGCAGAGTATTAAAGTCCCCTGCTATTAGCACATTCTTATCTATAAGCTTGTTTCTGTTTGTGATTGTTTTAGATATTTAGGTGCTCCCATATTCGGTGCGTAGACATTTATGATTGTTAGTTCTTCCTGATGGATGGACCCTGTAATTATTATGTAGTGCCCTTCTTCATCTCTTGTGATTGTCTTTAATTTAAAGTCCGGTTTGTCTGATATAAGTATCGCTACTCCGGCTTTCTTTTGATTTCCTGTAGCATGATATATATTTCTCCATCCCCTTACTTTTAATCTGAAGGTATCTTCCCGTCTAAAATGAGTTTCTTGTAGACAGCATATAGATGGATTTTGTTTTTTAATCCATTCTGCTACCCTATGTCTTTTGATTGGAGCATTCAGCCCATTTACATTCAGTGTTATTATTGAAATATGTGGGTTTAGAGCCTTTGTATCTTTTGTAGGGTTCATGTTTGTGGTGGTGTCTCTGGTATCTTTGTTCCTTGCAACCTTTCCTTCAGAGCATTCCCCCTCAGGATTTCTTGTAGGGCTGGCTTCGTGGTGACAAATTCTTTCAATTTCTGTTTATTTGGAAAGGTTTTTATCTCTCCTTCTATTTTGAATGACAGGCTTGCTGGATAGAGGATTCTTGGCTGCATATTTTTACTGTTCATCACATTGAAGATCTCCTGCCATTCCTTTCTGGCCTGCCAACGTTTCAGTAGATAGGTCTGTCACCACTCTGATAGGTTTCCCTTTGTATGTGAGGGCCCTTTTCTCCCTAGCTGCTTTCAAAATTCTCTCTTTGTCCTTGTATTTTGCCATTTTGACTATGATATGTCGTGCAGAAGATCGATTCAAGTTACGTCTGAGGGGAGTCCTCTGAGCCTCTTGTATTTCCACATTTACTTCCTTCCCCAGGTCGGGAAGTTCTCTGCTATAATTTGTTCCAGGACTCCTTCAGCACCTTTCCCTCTCTCTTCCTCTTCTGGGATTCCTATGATACGGATATTGTTGCATTTGACTATATCGCTGAGCTCTCGAATTCTTCTTTCCTGTTCCTGGATCAGTTTGTCTCTTTTTTTGTCAGCTTCTTGTTTTTCTAGAATGGTGTCTTCTAAATCACTTATTCTCCTTTCTGCCTCTTCAAGCCATGCATTGGAGGCCTCTAATTTATTATGTATCTCATTTATCGCATTTTTTAATTCTTCATGCCTATTTTTATTTTCCATTCTGTCTGTAGCCATAGTTTCTTTGCGGTCCCCTATGTTTTTTTCAAGCCCTGCTATTAATTTTACCATTATCATTCTAAAATCTTGTTCACTTATGCTGCTGATATCCGTTTTGAGCAGTTCATTAGCTGTCATTTCTTCTTGGAGTTTCTTTGGTGGAGAGCTCTTTCGTTTCGTCATTTTAGTTAGCTTTCCGGCTCTTGTTGGTTTTAAAGACCTGTTATGCTCTCTGTTTCTATGAGCACTGCTATATCCAAGAAGACTCTGACTTTCCAGGGCCTATCGTTTCAGAGATTGTTTTTTGAATGGTATCCCTCGGTCACTCTTGTTGGGACCTTAGTTATTTTATTTTCCTATTTGTAGTGATATTTGGGACTCTTCACCTTGTGTACTCTAGCTTGTTTCTTGAGGTAGCCCTGGAAAAGAAAACAGACAGACAAACACACAGGGAGCATGAGCACACAAACGCACAGGCTAATTCAAGTAACATGCAAAGCGAGAGGGAAAACGAAAAAGTTAAGAGAAAAGACGGAGGAGGGAGGGCGAATAATAGGGAGTATAAAATACATAAAAGGGTCAACAAGGGGAAAAGAAAAGGAAAAAAGAAGAAAACCGATGGACAAAGAACGGTTTAAAGCATATACCTGGATTTCCCAGCTACAGTTAAATAGCCGTGTGTATGCAGTGCTGGTTGAAGAGCATAGAGAAAAAGAGAGAAGGCAGGGCGAGACGAGGCAGAATTGGAAATAGAATGAACAGGCAGAAGGGATAAGAAGCTTTTTTCAAAGAGGTAAAGGGTAGAATATGGTTGGATAGGTGAGAGAAGGATGCTGGAATTATCCAGAGAAACTATATAGTCTAATTACTCCTAAGAGAAATAGCTGAAAATGTCGGTAGGTGTAGAATTTACATTTACAGAATGGACTTGTTGTGATTGTTTAAGCAAGCTGGCGACCAGAGTTAATCAGGTCAGTGTTTTGGGGGAAAAAGCGAGAAAAGAGAAAGAAGAAGAAAAAAAGAAAGAGAAAAGAAAGGGGGAAAAAAGAAAGAAGAAAAAAAAGGAAAAAAATAAAAAAGGGGAAAAAAAAGGAAAAAAGAAAGAGAAAAAAAAGGGGAGGAGGGCACCTCTCAGGCAGGGATGGGCGTGGCGTGATCCGATGCCTCAGGCGGGGGTTCTGCCTTGGCGATTGTGGGGAGGAGAGTGACGGTGCTCCAGTCCCTTCTTGAACCCCGCGCTGCAACTCGCTTTTTTGGGCGTGTCAACTCCCCGTTCCGGAGGACGCAGCCGAAGTTGGTTGCACTCTTCAACCCAGGCCAGTTCCAATCTCCAAATCCCAGTCCGCGCGCCCCGCTGAAATTGCCTTAGACACAGCTTCCCAGGCAACCCCCTCGGGCAATTCCAGGCTCCCTGCCGAGCTCTGGGGGCGGAGTCAGAATCGCTGCTTCCTTCTCTGGGTCGGGCTGGCGCGCATGCGCGGGGGCTTGCCTGCTGGGGGCCCCGAGCCCGAGCCCAGTTAGAAGGCTTTCTCAGTGGATTCTGCGTCCTTTTTCTCCCAGTCTCTCAGGTTTGTAAGGTTTCCAATGGCTTCAGATCTTTTCTGTGTGATGTATGGGCGCGAGTGCAAGTACGGAACTCCTTACTTCTCCGCCATCTTGCCCTCTCCCAGAACCTTTTTATCTTGAGGTCCCAATAGTTAATTTTTGTCTTGATTCCCTTGCCTTTGGGGATGTGTCAAGTAAGAAATTGCTGCGGTGGAGGTCAAGCAGGTTGTTTCCTGCTTTCTCCTCTAGGGTTTTGATCATTTCCTGTCTCACGTCCAGGTCCTTTATGCATTTTGAGTTTATTTTTGTGTATGGTGTGAGAAATTGATCTAGTTTAATTCTTCTGCATGTTGCTGTCCAGTTCTCCCACCACCATCTGTTAAAGAGGCTGTCTTTTTTCCATTGGATACTCTTTCCTGCTTTGTCAAAGATTAGTTGGCTGTATACCTTTGGATCCAGGTCTGAGTTCTCAATTCTATTCCATTGGTCTATGTGTCTGTTTTTTTGCGAATACCATACTGTCTTGATGATGACATCTTTGCAGTAGAGGCTAAAGTGTGGGATGGTGATGCCTCCCGTTTTGGTTTTTTTCCTCAATATTACTTTGGCTCTGTGGGGTCTTTTGTGGTTCCATACAAATTTGAGGATAGTTTGTTCTCGTTTTGAGAAGAATACTGGTGCAGTTTTGATTGGGATTGCATTCAATGTGTAGATTGCTTTGGGTAGTAATGACATTTTAACTATATTTATTCTTCCGATCCATGAGCATGGAATGTTTTTCCATTTCTTTGTGTCTTCTTCAATTTTCCTTCATAAGTTTTCTATAGTTTCCATCATTCAGAACTTTTATATCTTTGGTTAGGTTTATTCCTAGGTATTTTGTGGGTTTTTTTGTGCAGTAGTGAATGGGATCAGGTTCTTGATTTCTTTCTGTTGCTTCATTGTTGGTGTATAAAAATGCAACCCATTTCTGTACGTTGATTTTGTACCCTGCAACTTTGCTAAATTCATGGATCAGCTCTAGTAGGCTTATGGTGGAGTCTGTCAGGTTTTCTATGTAGAGTATCATGTCGTCTGCGAAAAGTGAGAGTTTGACTTTTTCTTTGCCAATTCTGATGCCTTTTATTTCCTTTTGGTGTCTGATGGCTGATACTAGGACTTCCAGCACTATGTTAAACAACAGTGGTGAGAGTGGACGTCCCTGTCGTGTTCCTGATCTCAGGGGGAAAGCTCTCAGTTTTTCCCCATTGAGGATGATATTAGCTGTGGGCTTCTCATAAATGGCTTTTATGATGTTTAAGTAAGTTCCTTCCATCTCGACTTTCTTGAGGATTTTTATTAAGAAACGATGCTGTATTTTGTCAAATGCTTTGTCTGCATCTGTCAACAGGATCATATGGTTTTTATCTTTTCTTTTGTTGATGTGATATATCACATTGGTTGATTTGTGAATATTGAACCAGCCCTGTAACCCAGGAATGAATCCCACTTGATCTTGGTGGATAAGTCTTTTTATGTGCTTTTGAATTCAATTTGCAAGTATCTTGTTGAGGATTTTTGGATCTGTATTCATCAAGGTTATTGGCCTGTAGTTCTCGAACAGCTTATTTTAAAAACAACCTGTGGTTTATAGAAGAAAGCATTCCATGTCACTTCTTAAGGTAAAAATAAGTTCTGCCATTTTATTTTTATTCACATACATTTCCATCACCAGGAAGAACACTTATTTTAAAAGAATTTGGAAAAAGAAATTAGCAACCCAGGAATTCTCATTTATATTATCAGACATGAACATCATGATACTACATGGCATTATTTAGTACCTGTTTAGAAACAGAGTTTTCCTATTTTCTTTCAAGAGCATGATGTGGCCTACCATTTGCCCCACTTTTTTGTATTCCACTGCAGTGCACTTCCAAAATGCCAGGGCAATGTCTTCGGGTTCTACAACATAACGACAGATGATCTCCTTCACACCCCCTCCACCTCCACTTATTGGCTTTCTTTTAGAAATATGTCATTATAAAATGATTCTTATTCAACCCTGTCCCTAGTACAAAAAATTTCCTATGGACTTTTTCAAACTATTAGACCAAATGTTGCCACTGATGGGTAAAATAAGCATATGGCCCGTTTGTGTTATTATCTAGCAACATTTGTTAAAATGTGGCCTATGGACCACCTGGCCCAGAGTCACATAGGATGCTTGTTTATAAATACAGATTCTTTTGTCTTCTCCAGACATGGATGATTCTGATGCCTGCTGAAATTTGAAGTCCACTGGGAGGATGTATTAGAAGCCAATTGAAAGTTGATGTAGAGTGTTACAGAGCAGCATTTAAGATGTCAACCAAGTGAATTAACAAGGAGCAACTTTTTTATTTTACTGTGAAGTAGGGCAGAACAGTTTTTCAAGCTCCTTTCAACCCTAGAATCCCGAGATTATTTTGTCCTTTCTATATGCTCTGAACACTGCCATTTTGTTGTATTCAGACTTCTGAGAATGTTCTACTTCAGCCTTTTAAACTGGTTGTAAGTGCTTCTGTTGAGGATTTAAAAACACACAGAATAATTTTTTTTAATTAAATGCTTTTAGGATTTAAAACTTTTTAATGGAATCAAAGATGATATTTAGACACTGTTTTTGAGTTCTTCATTTCTTTAAGGTCTTGGCATTTCAAAGTCAGTCTGATGTTGGCTAATTGGGCTGGGAGGTAGGGAGGAGAGGCCATTAAACCAGCAAATGGTACATTTTGGGTTACAGATTTTCAAAACTTCAGAAGTTAACATTAAGGCTTTGTTTGCAACTTTCAAGGGGTAATATTGCTGAATGAAACATTTTCTGTGAGCAATATAGACTTGGTACAACATTAATATTGGTTTAAGTAAAGGTCAATACTCTTCACTAAAGATTTTTTTAACAATAAAAGTCATCATTAAATATTTCTCAAAGACAAAATTGAGAAAACAATGTGCCTACAAGATACTGTAATAAGAACTTCTTAAACTGAGGTAAGACATCAAAAACATTTGATTTTTACTTGGAAGATGGCCTAGAGAAAGGAAGTCATAAACGCTTTTCATATTGCTGAGTTAAAATCTGTCTGCTTCACAAAAAATGTATTTGTTTTGTTGTGATATAGAAGCATAATTTTTAATCTTAATCTGTGAAGAACTTGATTACCTAATTTAAATCCTAAGAAAATAATTGACAGAGTATTAAAGAACAAAGTGCATACAAAGCAAATAGTGTTTCTTACAGACAAATGTGCAAAATGAAAACTGTAGAGGCAGTAACATGAGGAGGATGAGGCCCAACTCTCTGATTAATTTTTTGGCATTCTGTCTTGTGGACTACACAGGCTTCTTGCTCAATGTTAGGACCTGGTTCATTTTTCCTTCTTGTGGTTCTATTCAGAGAGTGAGGGGGAGCTTGCTCCTTTTGACATTTCACTGTGAGGCATGCCATTAAAGGCCCTATTCTTTTGTTGTTGTTTTTTTTCAGTTGTCTAAATATATATATTCACTTAGTCACAGGAAATCGTGCACATACTTAATATCATATAGAAACAGATAAGCAAGTTCCAGTTTCCACTTGAGGAGCGAGCATTAGGAGGTAATTGTCAGACTAACAATAAATGTCACCCAGGGAGTGTGCTCCCATCATGGCAAGATAACTCACAGAGAACGTAATTCTACTCACTCACAAAGAAAACATTACCAAAGCTAATATAAATGTGGTACAGTTCACATTTCTATAATTTATTTGGGATAAATTCTTGAAAAGAATGCTATTTTAACACATGAATTTTTCCAGATTTTAGTGCTATTACAATTGGGGTAGACAATTACATATGCAAAGTGTGTATTTTTAGGGATAATTGTACTTTTGTATGACCTTTCTAAAGTAAGAAACATTGGGTTGAGTTATATTTCTATAAGGCAAGTTTTTCTTTTTTCTTTTCATCTTCTTCCTTCCCTGTCTCCCCTTCCTTCTTTCCTTCCATCCATCCATCACTCCTCATCTGAAGCTATTAAGGGACAGCAACATATATAATTATCTTTCTGAGGGTGGGGATATTTTATCATATTCAGAGAATCTAAATGGGATATTGAAAGGATATCTTGCTTTTTGTTTTAAAATTAGTATGTGTGGGTGTGTGTGTGTGAGAGAGAGAAAGGTTTTGCTAGAGTCCTCTTGGATAGAAGAGCCTGGATTGGAAAAATATATACATTTATAGCTTACCTTTCATTTGAAGGGCTTTCGTGTCCACTTCACAGGAAGTTGTAATATTTTATTCTCAAAAAATGTTTTGTGCAATTTATAGAAACATTATCACAGTGCAGCTTGTATGATCCAACAGAACTTTGATAAACTCTAGCATTAAAAAGAGAGGGGATATAAAGGTAAGTTTGGAGAAAGGGGAAAATGATAGTCTTTTGACAAGGAGTCTGATATTCAATTCACTGTATTTTTGAATTCCAACAAGCTTTGGTCTCCTTAGCCCAGAAAATCCAGCAGGAAATTGAATGTGACCTAGGATGCACGTGGAAGGTTTGATATGCCACTTCTCGCTTGTCATGTCCTTGTGGAAGGTGGGAATATGGGAGGCAAGTATTTGCATATTGCACTGAAAGGAAGTAAAAAATACATTACAAGTGAGTCAATTGGTTGATCTAATGTTGTTTGATTAGAAGTAATTTCCCTTTGATTGTTTCATTGCTTACAAATGCTTTTTTTCCTTTGCATTTAACAATGAAAACTCTGTTGGGAGTAGTCTGTAAGTAGCTTAATGTTTGGCCCTTATGTTCCTTAGGGATGTGATTAGTACCTCTCTTCTCTCATGGGGCTGTGTTGTTGGCATACCCTAAATACTTGCATTTCACTCCTCCTTTTTTCCAGAGAAACACTTTTTGGATTGTTCAGTGTTTTAAGGTGAAAGGGATCAGGTATAGGGCTTCTCTGAGAGAATTTAACATTTTGCATATTCTTTTCTGTGATAGTTGAAATGCATTAATATAAGCATAATCAGAAAGGGCCTTATTGCAGACTCTGCTAGGCAACTTTAGATGTTTGTCACTGTGATCGTAATTCATTTTTGGCACCAAATATTATTCTTTCTATCACCGGTCAGCAGTAGGACAGACCGACTAAATGTTTAAATGATGTATTTGGACCCCACATAAATCAACAGTTGCTGTATTCCTGGGAATTTTACTGTAGATAAATAGAAGGAGAGTAAAGTCATCCCAAGACACATGTAGTCTGGACATGCCAAAGTGAGAAGAATCTAAACTCCAGCAGCCAGTGCCATATGCACAACATAAAGACTGATTTAGTTTCACCAAAACATCATCACTTTATATTAAATTAATAGCATTCATTTTAATTTTAGCATTCCTTTTAATTTTGGCTTTATATTTTTACTTTGTATATATGTTAGACTTCTATAGTTGTATAAAACTCTAAGCATAAGAAGAGTCATTCCTAGTTTTATGTGGACACATATAAATATGTGATGTAATTTAATGTAATAAGTTTTAGGTAGTATTTTAGTAACATAATAAAATAAAACCTTGTAGGGGCACCTGGGCGGCTTAGTCGGTTAAGTGTCCGACTTTCTCTTAGGTCATGATCTTGCGGTTCGTGGGTTCGAGCCCCGCGTCGGGCTCTGTGCTGACTGCCAGCTCAGAGTGTGGGAGCCCGACAGTGAGCACAAGAAAGCGTGGTTAGGGACGCGGGGATGTGCCTGCACACGGGGCTCCCTGCCTGGGCAAGGCATTCCTGCAAATAGGATGCTCTGCCAGGAGGCCTGCACACAGTATCCAAGTTTAATGGTCCGCTTGCAAACGAGGGAACATGCCCTCCTTAGAAATAAGGAGAAGGCTGGAATTGTGAGCAGGCCTCTTAGGAAACATGTTGCGGTCGCTTCCTCTCTTTGCTCCCCCCTGTCCTTGAAATGTGTTTGGCTACTTGCTCTTAATTGGTAAAGGCATGCATCTTGTAGATTTCAGTTTGTATCCAGTTACCGGGGTATAAAATAAACCGCAAGAGGGGCTTGCATAGAATTGTTCCTCCGGCCGGAGTTGTGTCTGTGTCTGTCTTTTGTGTGTGTCTTGTCCTTTGTGTCATTTCGTCCACAACACAGAGCCTGGAGCCTGTTTCATTCTGTGACTCCCTCTCTCTCTGGCCCTCCCCTGCTCACGCTGTCTCTCTCTCTCTCCTAGAAATAAATAAATAAATAAAACCTTGTAGATGGGTTTTGTCCTTGAGTGGTGTCAAAGATAAGCACAGTGGGCATTACTTAAAGTGGTGAATACAGTTTATTCAGTAACTGGCACTCAGGGAAAGAGCTGAGCTCTTGTGGTCGTGCACATATTCTGATATGCGCAGAGGTGCCTGGACGATAAACAGTGAGACTGGAAGAAGGGAGGAAACAGTGGGGCCTGAGCAGTCATGGAAGGAAACACTGAAAAGGCAGGGAGGGAGTTGGTTCATGTGTATCTGGGTTTGCTAAGTGGTGCTAGTTGAAGTTAGGTCCCTAACCCTTCCACAGACACCAGAAAACAGGGATCCTATCTCGAGATGCAGGCAGGAACAAACAGTAAATTCTTTTGGCAGCTGTAAGTTTTCTCAGGCAGGCACTTTAAGGGAGACCAGGGTCATCCTGGGGATGTGGCCTTGAGCTCTTAGAAGTGTGTTAGTATTTATTCAAGTCTTTATGAGCCTACACCGAGGCCTAGTGGAGAGGAGGGCTTGAAAGAGCCTGGCGAGAGTTTGGTCAAGGAGAGACTCTTGTCAGTGATAGTTCCAGAGTGGCAATATGCCCTCTCTTTCTTGTGACAGACAGTGATTGCTGTATATTAACTATTATAGAGAAAACCTGATTTTAAAATCTTTACTGAAAGAAAAATATAAAAAATATGCTACTATGTTTCAGGGCCGCGATCTGGACTGTAAAATTCAGGAATATAAAGAAGCTGGCAAAACCTTTCCGGAAAGTCAGATAATAGAATGGTTTATCCAGCTGTTGCTAGGAGTTGACTACATGCATGAAAGGTATGTTTATTTGCTACTGAAGGACACGATTTTAACAGTCATGTCTGAACTTGAAAAATGAATTTTTGGGAGTAGACTGAAAGGAAGCAAGTCCAAAGGTAAATGACTGTAGTTAAACATCTGCAATATTCTTTTCCATGAGGAAACTGTTGAATGATTCAATATAAAAGATTTACTTAAATAGCCTTTTTTGTTGTTGTTCTAGAAATCAAGTTGACCTTGAATGCAACACAGAAAGTTATATTAAACACATCCTTACCTATCTGATCATCCCCTATGATTACAAGTGATTCTCAGATACCTTTAGCATGCTGTGAATTTATTATGTCTTACAACAGGCTTGAGCTATAAATACCTAGCATGCTCTAAATGAATTGCACAGTCAACTTAGAATGTGTCAGTGCCCAAGTTAGCTGTGCTCACATCCCAACGTGAACTGAGTAATTGAGGCAAAAGATATTCTTGGGACTCAGAGAGATAAATATTCAGACCAAAAGTCAGTTTTGATGTGAAATATCTGATACAGAAGGTCAAAGTATGTTTTATGAGTTCAGTTGTCTGTAATTTGCAAATCTCTGCTTTAACATGCATTTTAAAACATTTAATTATATTTCTATAGGTCAAAAGTAATAGGTTTTGGGTGTTTTCTAGGTACATAAAATGGTATGACCATGTTTGAAAAGATGAACATATATAGACAAAAGTAGTACTATGAGACGTCCCTGTTAGCTTTCAACTTAGGAGTGGGTGGGACATGTGATAACATTCTTGAACAAAGGTTGAAAATTGTAGACTACATCAAGGTCTGGCTATCCATGGATGTCAGATAGCCCACATGTGTTTGTTACTTATGGTTTCTGGATGCATAAAAGGTAGCCAGATTATACTGAACTTCACCATGTATCTTCATGCTCAATGATACAGATAGCTACTGATTTGTTGGCAACTCATAACAATTTTTTGAACGATGTCAAACTCTCCTAGGAAACAATGATGAAAGAATATCAAATAATGTTTTAATAAAATACTGAAAGCTGCTGAATGTAAACATATGTGTATACAGTGGTATGGGTAGTTCTTTTATTTTCTTTACTATTCCATGCATGTTTGTTAGCTTATACGTAAGGAAATATGTATATGTCACCTTCACATATAAAGGTGACAACTTCTGTGTTCTTTGTGCAAAACATAAAATATAATAGTTAGTGTAAGTAAGTTTAAAATAGTCCTTCTAGGGACTAGAAGGATTTGAATTTTTTTTTGAATCCTTCACATTTTAAGAAAGTCATTAAATGGCACCAAATGTTTGGATATTTGTGATCTGTTTCCCTGAAATATCATCCTTTGTGGTTCAGTATCAAATTATGGTGTTTATTTATTATGTTATTATAACCAACATTGTAAAGCTTATCTGCATAGACAGAAATTTCAATTTTAGTCTTAAGTTCATTTATTCGTTTCTTAAATAGAGATAAATTAAAAATAAGACCTAACCTTAAAGAACTGTTAGTAAACTAGCAGAGGTAAAACATGTACCCAAATAACTATACACCCTGTAGCAAGTGGATATACCAGATGCATAGTCTCTGCTACATCCTGCATTATGGCCCTGGGCAGGCTGCTTAACCTCTCTGAGCCTTTGTTTTCTTATTTATAAAATAGGGATAATGATGGGACTCTCCCTACTTACTTATAGGACTGTAGGGAATATGCACTGAGATGTTACACATTTAAAAAGTTTGCAGTCTCTTAAGCACTCTGTAATTGTTGTTGTTTGTGGTTGTAATTTATATAGAAATGAAAGCATAGTCACCAGAAGGGCTAAAAAACATTCGGACAATAATAGTGCTGACAAGGATGTGGAGCTACTGGAACTCTCTTATACTGCTAGTATAATCACTTTAGAAAAAACCTAAACACTCAAATACCCTGTGACCCAATAATTCTATTCCTGAGATGAGCAATGAGTTCCCGTGTCCAACAAAAGACGTGTACAAAATATCCATAGAAGCTTTGATTTTAATAGCCAAAATGTCCATTTATAATAGAATGGTTGAATAAATTGTGGTATAGTCTTAGAATGGAATAGTACTCTGCAATAAAAGAAGAATATACAATTGATATGCATGATCTGGATGAATCTCGGAGACGTGATGTTGGGTGAAAGAAGCCAGATGCAAAAGAATGCATTCTATATGACTTCATTTATATGAAATTCAAAAACAGGCAAAACCAATCAGATTAACTGACCCAATATCAGAATAGAGATTACCCTTTGAAGAAGATTTTGACTGGAAGGGGGCCCAAAGAAACTTCTGGGATGCTGGAGTATTCTATGTCCTGAGCCAAGTGGATGATTCCAAGGGTGATAAATTCATCATGTTTAAGATTTATGCATTTTAATGTATGTTATACTCTAATTTGAAACAAGTGATAAGAGTGCCAAAAAAAGTACCATCTAAATGCTATAGGAGATCAGAAAGGGGATAATATTTCTACTTGGGAGAATCAATGAAGGTCTTGGAAGAAGTAATATTTGACCCCAAGTAGGTTTTGAGTAAAGTGAAAGATGAGTCAGAGCTTTCCAGCTTTAGGGAACAGAGTTGGCAAAGGCACAGAGCGGGGAAGTCATAGCACTTTTAGAGTGAACGATGAGTAGGCCAGTTGGAATGACTCTTGGGGTACATGAACGAAGTTGCAAGGAAAGGTAGGTTGACATCAAATTGTAGATGGCTTTATTTTGTAGTATAGACAATGATGCTACAGAAGTCTCTTGAGTGGAACTATGATCAGAGCTTCGGGAAGGCTGGATGATAAATTACAGAGGGGAGAGAGGGGAACTCAGGATATCAGCCTGGAATCTTTTATACTGTCTATGCATGAAGTTGTACGCCCTGAAACAATATGGCAGCAGTGGGCAGGACATGGAAGGATAAGACGCTTTGAAAGCATGCTTTGAAATAATTAATTAACAAATAAACAAACTATCCTACTTATCTGTTCTTAAAGGGATTTAAATCCAAAAGAATGATTCTATTAGCACCTAGCATAGGCATTTTGAAATAGTGATGTAAAAAGCTAAGGGTGTTCACAGTTTACTAAAAGTTACCTTGAGAATAAGACACTGAAAGTCTCCCTGCTGCCGGTCTTGCTGTCTGAACAAAAGCCTCCAATCTCAGTGGCTTACAACAACAAATTCTGCCTTGTGTTGCATGTTGGCAGCTGCATGTGGGCTGCAAGTCAGCTCTCCCTACCCTCCCACTCCAGTAGTAAGTAGTAAGTGTTAGGACTGAAGGAGCAGTTCCCCCGTGGGACAAACTTTTCTCATGGCACAGGGAAAGCCAGAGAGTTAACAGAAACACTCAATGGCTCTTAACGGTTTTTCTTTTCTTTTCTTTTCTTTTTTTAAATGTTTAGTTATTTTTGAGAGAGAGAGTGTGTGTGCGAGCAAGTTGGGGAGGCGCAGAGAGACAGGGAGACAGACTAGGGTCCATGCTGACAGCAGAGAGTCTGATTCAGGGCTCAAAGTCAGGAATTGTGAGGTCATGAACTAAGCCAAAGTCCAACTCTTAACTGACTGAGCCACCCACGTGCCCCAGCGGCTAAAGGCTCTCCTCAGACTTAACACTCCTATTGATCAAGCAAGTTACATGACCAAACACAATGGCAGAAAAGTGAGGGAGTCTGTTCCTCCCCAAGGGGACACTCAGCGCAAGCCACAAGATGTATGACTATTTGGGAACAAGAGTACAGCCTACCACAAGGCTTCATTATGCTTCTTTCAAATCATAGCCCATAAAAAATAAATCTAGCTACAAAACATTACTCCAGCCTTTTTCTCATATGGTATATAGTATATATTAAAATGTATTTTGAAAATGACATAGATTGCTTATGAATGAGTTAGAAAAATCTTGGAAAAAACACATGTGGAGAAGTTAGGTTTGGCTTCTCTGTTGCAAATGCCTTGCAAATTATTTTAGTGCAGGTGATAGTTAATTTTGGGTCAACTTGAGTGGGCCATGAGGTATCCAGATTAAACCTTGCTTCTGGGTGCTTCTGTGAGGGTGTTTCTGATGAGATTAGTATTTGCATCAGCAAACTCAGTAGATTTCCCTCTCCAATGTGGTTGGCCACCATCTGATCTCTTGGGGGCCTAAATAGAACAAAATGTAGAGGAAAGAGGAATTTGCCCCCTTTTTCCTGTCTTGAGCTGGGGTTTATCTCATCTTCTCCTGTCCTCACACTGAGACCTAGACCATTGGTTCCCTCTGGTTCTCAGGTCATTAGACTCAGACTGAGTTATGTCACCAACTTTCCTAGGTCTCCAGCTTGCAGATCATGGAATTACTCAGCCTCCATAATTGTGTGAGCTGGTTCCTCATCATAAATCTCCATATCTATCTATATCTATCATCTGTATCTGTATCTATTGGTTCTGTTCTCTGGAGAGCCCTGACTAATACAGTGCATCAGTGGAGGAGATAAAGAAGACCCAGGGAAGACTAAGAAAAATGAGGTTAACAGAAGAAATGAAGATTTTGTTTACTCATTTGGAACTGTCCTGTACTTATTCTAATTTGGTTTATTTATACATTTGTAATATGCTAAATCTATAGCATATGGCATGAACACTCAGAAATAATGATTCTAAGAGCTGAGAATATTCACAGTTCACTAAAAGCTATCTTGAGAATGTAGCACTAAAACTCATTCCTCCCTGTGGGCCTGTGCCTCTGGCTCACAGAAGGATGGAAGTTTTTTAAAGGTGTGTGTGTTTTCTGAGGCTCCTTGCCAACTCTCTCAAGTTTCCACAGGCTAGTTCAGTATCTGAGGGGCTTTGGAACCTAGAACCATCCTCTCTCTGAAAGTGTAGTCCTGTAGGCTTTCTTCTCTTTGGTCCAGTTAATTGGCTAATATTTGAAACATCATCCTCTCTGGATGCCACAGCAGAATTCAGCATAAGGGAGCTTCATGGGGCAGAGACAATGTCTTGCTAATCTTCTTCCCCCCCAGTGCTAATACAGAAACCACTAAACAAAACAAATCAAAGAAAACCTCAAACTCATTCCTCTTGAAGAGGGAGGAATCCAGGTACGATAGATTTTTTAGGATGAAGGATAGAGTAGCCTCTCTGCAGAGAGCATCTTTGCTGGCAATCTTGAGACCTTGCTGATTTGGTGCTTTCACAGTGGAGTAGAGACCAGGGCAGGGGCACTTTCCCTAAGGTGACTGCCTCATCACCTGGCAGCCCACACAGTTTCCCTGCCAGCTTGGTGTGACATATTGTGTCAGAATAGCTAAATAATCCCAGGAATTCATTTTTTAATGTCTTTATTTATTTCTGAGAGAGAGAGAGAGAGAGCGTGAGCAAGGGAGGGTCAGAGAGAGGGAGACACAGAATCTGAAGCAGGCTCTAGACTGAGCTAGCTGTCAGCACAGAGCCCAACGTGGAGCTCGAACCCACAAACTGTGAGATCATGACCTGAGCCGAAGTCGGATGCTTAACTGACTGAGCCACCCAGGTGCCCCCCAGGAATTCATTTTTAATGCAGTGAGGCTCCCAAGGAAGAACCTACTGGAAATCCAGGTCAGTAAATATGATGGTCGATAGTGGTATGCTACCCCGGCTTTGAAGATGAAAAAGCAGAAGGAAGCTGTGGTGTTTGTGGTGTTACTGGTGATTCCTACTTTCTCCTGGTTCCTACTTCTTGAGGGTGTCCTGAGGTCACTTTTTTCAGGGAGGCCCCCATCCCCATCTGAGTGCCAGGTGTAGGCAGCTCCTGCTGTGTTGGCAGTAGCTACGTTTGAAGGGGGCCTAACTATACCCCGTGCTCACAACACAGAGGAATTGCCCTGGCCGTGAGGGCCTACAGTACCAGTGAGAAAGCCAGGCAGGTGCCTCAGAGTCTAGGATAGATGCCACATGGCAGAGACCAGCAGTGGCGGCTGTCGGGGCCATGCATCACCAAGGAGTCACTGTTTGTGCCAGTACCTTTGACAAGAAGAGTTTGTGATCCACCCTGAGACCACGCCAGATGGAGAGGGAGCTGAGGCTTCAGAAACTATGAAGATAAGGGTTTAAGGGAAATGACGGCTAAATTGTTCCTACCTTCTCCACAGTCCTATCTTGGGTTGAGAGCCTGAGAAACACCTACTCCATCTACCTTCAGAGACTGTTCTTCACTCCCTTATTGTCCTGGAGGCTAAAGGATGTAGAAGATGACCTGACGGAGGAGAGAGAGGCAGGAGTTCCGCCATGTATCTGAGCACAACTGTCATCTAATCTTACCCGGTCACTTGTCTCTCTTGAGCATCGTGAAACTTAGAAATGAGAGGGACCCGCCCCTCTTAGAGACATGGTATGGGACATATGATGCAATAGATGAAAGTCTACTCTGAGCTTTTTAGGAGAAACGTTCTATATAAATTGCCTATATTGTTAGCCACCTTGTTGTTAATTGGATTTGATTTTCTTTCTTTTTTTTTTTAAGTTTTTAATGTTTATTTCTTTCTGAGAGACAGAGACTGGAGGAGGAGTAGAGTGAGGAGACAGAGGATCCGAAGCAGGCTCTGCACTGACAGCAGAGAGCCTGATACGCCGGGCTTGAACTCACGAGCAGTGAGATCATGACCTGAGCCAAAGTCTGGCGCTTAACCGACTGAGCCACCCAGACACCCTGGATTTGATTTTCATATGCTTCAAAATAAAAGGATATTAACCAAGTATATGGCAAGGCTTTCTTGCTGGAACTATTTTTGCTTACTATAACCAGAAAGCCAGTAAATTATACTTTATCGAAATTTACCAAATAATTTGATATCTGGTCTGTTGTATAGAATTTATTATTTCATTGCAGTGGTGCCAGACAATTACTTCTCATAACTTTTCTTACATATTGTTTGCCTTCTTCTTAAAATACTTAGTACTGATCTACATACTTTTATATTTATATATGTGAGGGCTATCAATGCATTGCTGTTTGAAACTCATCTTCTTCTTGTCTATGTGTCATTGGGTAAGTTTCTCTTGAACGTATTATTTATTCCAAATTTAGGTTACTGGTCTCCTGGTCAGTTCCCAAGCTCACTATTCCAAATTCTGAACCCTTAGACTCTCAGACTCCCTGGTACTTGTAGCTGGAAGAGACCCAGTACTTTCTCCTCAGATCTCGAATCAACAGGGACCAAATGAATCAACGTAAATGCTTTTAAGTGCAAGTAACAGAAGCAGCTTAAACAATAAAGAAAATTCATTAACTCACCTAACAAGAAATATCCAGCGAGTGGGGGGAGTTGATGTTAGTGGTTCAGCTATACTTCAAGTTCTATCTCTTTACCTCTGTTGTCAGGGTGGTTTGCTTTGGTAGTCAGAATTGTCTCCTTGTAGCTGCCCTGATGGTTGAAGCACTGCCGTGTGTCACCCCCCAAACAACAATAATCAAAAGCCAGACAAAGCAAAAAGGCCATTTGTCACCCTTTTTTTCTCATCTTTTATAAGCGTGGGGAAGTATTTCCTCTAAGCTTCCAGTAGACTTCTTTATGTTTCATTGGTGTTAGAAATAATTTCCAAAACATAGAAAAGGCATAAGAGATCACTGAGTATTCTTTTAGCACAATGCTGGACTTAATTTCCTATCATCTGGGCTATTTTATAACTCTGTAGAGGCAGAGGTTAACTTGAGTATTTTTGTCTAGAAGAGATGCAAATAATTTTTGTTCACTGGCATAGATAACTCTGGGGATGTGGTTTACGGCCCTTTTGGCCACTAACCAGTTGTGTACCTAACCCAGCTACCTAACTTGTCAAAGACTCTTTGACTCCATTTTAACATTTTACTAGTTTCCTCACTGACCAGTGAGTTGAACAAAATCCTTGACATGTGTTGATTTCATATTCCTCTGTGTTTCATATTTCCAGGTATTCATAATTTTACCTTTTTGAAAATTATACTTTAACATTGACCAGAATTTGGTCACACCACATACCCAAACTAGTCACTTCATAGGGAAAAGAGATTACCTCAATTTATTTTGCATAATCTCTTATACTTTCACTCCCTTCCCTCCTCATTGTTCTTACCTACCAGGACTGAGGACACCCAGCCTCCCTAGGGCCATGAGATTCTGGTATCAAGGGAAAAGAGCAGGAAAATGGTCATTGTGTAGGTACTCAATAGTTCCTGCCGTACCAGAGGAACCTTAGAAGTGGGCATAGAAGAGGCCAAATTTGGGGCGCCTGGGTGGCTTAGTCGGTTAAGCGTCCGACTTTCGCTTAGGTCATGATCTCGCGGTTCGTGGGTTCGAGCCCCACGTCGGGCTCTGTGCTGACTGCCAGCTCAGAGCCTGGAGCCTCTTTCAAAGTCTGTGTCTCCCTCTCTCTCTGACCCTCCCCCGCTCACGCTGTCTCTCTCTCTCTCTCTCTCTCTCCTAGAAGTAAATAAAAAAAAAAAGAGGCCAAATTTTACTTAACCCTCTTTAGTTAAATATAATTGTTTTCCCTTTAATTTTTAAGTAGTAAACATCATACTTACACAGAGACCAGCTTTAGATGTTATAGGAATATAAGAAGGCAGGAGAGAATATGGATTAAATGAAGAGTTTCTTTTGTTTTTTAATTAATGAATAAGCCTCACTAAATGGTATTCATCTTTGTGCCAAGGGTAGTGCTTTTAAAGTCAACATACATTTATTGAGTATTTACCATGCGTAAAGGAGACCTATAGTACTTTGTAGAATCAAACAGACTTGTTCATCCTCGTAGGCTATATGACCTTGACCTTGGGCAAATTATTTAAGCCTCTGTAAGCCTTGATTTTGTCATCTCCAGACAGTAGCATAGTGCTTTAGGTGAAAGTGCTTGGGGTTATTCACCCTAAGATGAAGTGGCCCAGATCTGTGTTGTCCATATTTATTCTTCCCTTTCCTCTCCACTCTTGAAAGATTGTTTATTCGTATCTAATACTCCAAAGCCTTCAAGAGAATGAAGATTATTTGAATTAGAGGAAACCGTGCCATCATTCTCAATTCATTATGTACAGTTCTAATTGCATTCTCTGTTTGAGCATGTTTGAGCATTTGTCTCCATGAAATAAAGTAGGTGGACTTTATGAGTGGCTTTTCTTTGGCTCTGCTCCTCAGTCATGATTTACGGTTTTGCTCGGGATGGCTGAGGTCTGACCACCATAGCAAGGTAATGCTGCTACACCTGTATTATCACTAACTGTAATGGTAAAAAATGAATTATTTTTATAACTGATATTTCTAGCATTAGCTGATAATAGTACAGTTTTGTGGGCATGTACGTAAGAGTAATCATTTGTTGGGAGGGAAGTTTCCTTCTGAATGTGAATGTTTGTATTGGTAACTATAATTATAAATAATTGTTTATAAAGTGATAATGACTGGGTTCCCTCTGTCATCTTTTATAGTTATTTGTGTATCTCTCCATCCTGACTGTAAGCAATATGAGATGTATGGCCTTGTCTTATGTATCTTTATATTTTTCACATTAATGTAGTACAGCACATAGCATGTAGTTGGCACTCATTAATTGTGGGGGGGGGGGTTTTGGATTAATGAATGCGTTCCACAAGATGGTGTTCATTTTTGTGCCAAGGATAGTGTTTCTAAAACTAACATACACTTATTGAGCCTCTACCATGAGTAAAGAACAGTGTGGAAGAGGAAAAGATGATACGGACCTGACCTGAGCTCTTGCTATGGCTGCTGGAGGCATTGCTATGGTCAGATCTTCTAGTCTCTCATAGGCCATGTATAGGATTTTACATTCTATTCTAGAAGCAATGCAGGGCCATGGATAGGTGTTTTTTTTTTTTTCCCATGGATAGTTTTTAAGTTAGGGGTTCAAGAACAAATTTTATTTTATAAAGCCACATCTCTGTTCCAAGCCTGAGTCTCAGAAATACTGCTCCCAAATTGGGGCTTCCTGTATAGGTCTGGTGATTAGATTCACCATAACAACTGATGCATATTATTATCATGAGTTGTTAAAAATATCCTTAGTTTGTAAAGTCAGGGAATTATATAGTCCATTTTGGAAAGATGTCAATTGAAAATAGTTTGAGAAGTTCAGATATATGTAAACCCAAGGAATCAATCAAGTTCAACCTACCAATTAATTAGAGTTTATAGTGTTACAGGGGATAATATAGTCAGGTAAGATATGAACCTTGTAGAGCTTATAATTTAGCCAGAGTGATTGGTCAATTTTAGACTATGGTGTCAAAAGGAGAACAGAAGTGGGAGAATATGTCTAACTTGCTGATGGTGGTAGGAGTGGTGGTTAAGAATTAGCAGGAAGTGATACAGGGAGATCCGTCTCTAATCTTGGGCCTCTAAGAAACACAGCCTGGGGCAAGGACTGACATGCTGATATCTGCCTTGGGTGGTATAGACCCAGGATGGTAAGAGTGAGGACAAATTGAACCAAGGTGAAGATGTGAAGCAGAGAAGTATGTGTTACTGTCCTGGCCATCACTTCACAAAGACCTGGGGACAGGTAACAAGTTGCTTGTCAGGGATATTTGTATGGCTTAGAGAACGTGGGTAGCATGCCCTGGGGAGAAAAAAGAGAACATGATTGCCTAGTTTCTTTCTCCTCTTGTCTCTCACTGGTCCACTCCAAAGGAGTTAACACCCTTGCACTTTTTGGTTGTGTCATCTAGTTCCTCACATTGCCAGTTGGAATGCTTGATTCCATGTCCTGCAGTGTGGTGTTTCATCCTAGTCCAGATGTGGCAGGAGCCAGAGGACCTGGCATCCCCAGGCACGTGACTAATTAGCCTTCAGTACCAGCATCTTTGGAAGGAAGGGGGTAGTCAGGGGACTCCAAGGAGGTACATGAGGTTTGTATCCAATATAGTCCTGAAGGACAGACAGGATTCTGGGAGGCAAAGATGAGAGAGGAAGGCATTTTAATCTGTAACATAGAGGAAGAAACATGTGTGCTACATTTAAGATAAAACAAGTGCCTTATTGGCTTCAACAGAGACGTCACAATTTCTTAGTCCAGATTTTCTTGGCTTGTAATTATTCTTGAGGTTTTTTTCCCTTTTAAAAGGTACTTCAAATATATAACTAAATGTTTATTCCTTCATTAGATTTTTTTGTATGAATAAATTACCGATTGGAAAAAATCTTTTATCAGGCCTTTTCTTACAGATGTTTAAAGAGGAGGAAGAGGAGGCTGGAAATGGAAGACTCCAAATGTGAAGCTATCTTTGATTTGGCCAAGAGTAGGGGTCACAGAGGGTCTTGAGCAGGGAGTGGGATGTGAAGAGTGAGAGGGAAGGACGATGTGGTTTAAATCATTCCCTGTAGCTCATCATTCATTTTTGCTTGATAGCCTCACACAGACTTTCCTTTTTGGTATATTGGTGGTAGCAATAATAGTAGAAATACGAGCAGTAACGGTAACAACCACCCCAACCATGGCTCATTCCATTGCTTCATTCACATCTCTGTCCCATGTCACTTTCTCTAAGGCCTTCCCTGACCACCTGATCTAAACTAGCATCTCCCTATCCTGGTTAATCTCTAACCCCTTGCTCTGCTTTATTGTTTCAATAGCATTAAGCTAACTGACATCATATTACATATGTATACACTCATTTAGTTGTTTTCTGTCTATTTACCTGACCAGAAAACTTCATTAACACAGAGAATTTGTCTGTCTTGAGCAGTCATTGCCAGTGCCTGGCACTGTTCTAAGTACCTGATGGGATTCTAACGTAACTTCATTGAGACCAGAGAAGTTGTGGACTATATGGTGCTGATTCTTTGTAATCTATTGAGGCTTGCTTTGTGTATTAGTTCATCGTCAGTTTTTGAAAATATTCCATGCGTGCCTAAAAGAACATGGATTTTTAAGTTTTTTGATGAAATATTCAATTTATGTATATTAGCTCAAGCTAATTATTTTTCAAACGTATGATTGTTTTGCTAAAGTCTATATCCTTATTAATTTTTTTCTACTGAATCTATTAATTACTGAGGGAAATGTTACATTTCTCCCTGTGATTGTGAATTTGTCAATTTCTCCTTAAAGTTCTATTAATATTAATTTTTATAATGTATTTAAGCTTGTGTCACAAATTGCACATAAGTACAGAATTTAAAATTCTTCCCAATAAATTATTGGTTTATTCATTATGTACTGATACTCTTTATCCTTAATTTACTAGCTTTTTTAGTAAATTAAGCTGGTAATTGCTTTTTACCAGCTTTTCTTTTGCCTGGAATATTTTTTCTATCCCCTGGCTTTCAACCTCTGTCCTTATATATTTTAAAAAAGGGTGTTCTTTGGGGTGCTTGGGTGGCTCAATTGGTTAAGTGTCTGACTACTGATTTCAGCTTAGGTCATGATCTGGCAGTTTATGGGTTTGAGCACCATGTCAAGCTGTGCTCTGATGGTGCAGAGCCTGCTTGGGATTCTCTTTCCCTCACTCTCTCTGCTTGTGCTCTCTCTCTCAAAATAAAATAAATAAACTTAAAAAAGAGTTTTTAAAAAGTGTGTTCTTCATATCAATTTTTAGAAAATAGTTTACTCCTGTTTCTTTGTGTTTTAATGATTTGAGTCCTTTGTGATTAACAATATATGAAATGTATTTCTACCATTGTGTTTTGTTACATACCTTTTTCTCCTCTCCCTACTTTCTTTTGCTGGTTTTTGAGTGAATCATGGACAATATATATGAAATAGTGTAGAGATGTTGGATGGTACTATCTTCTCCTGGACAGGATCTATTTTTTTTTTTTTTTCTGGGTGGTAGTTACAGTAGGGGCAGATCACCTTGAACTAATTGGGCACTGAGTTGGTTTCAGGCTGGTTTCAGACTTTGTGAAGGCTAGTCTTGTTCCAGTATCTAAGAAGTACTCCTTCAGGGCTTCCAAGACCCATCCTCATCTTTGTGAATCTACTTAAAGCTCTGCTGAGTTTTTAACCTCTTAGCAGATGCCTTCTCTCTTTACTGTCTTCCCCTAACATTTTAGGATTTGGCAAGTGCCTCAAGAGTAAAAGTCCATGCTGGAAGTCACTCGCTTCTCTTTTGTTCCCTTTTTTTTCCTGGAAAATGTCCCCCTAAAGTCCTAGCTGCCTTGGTAGACTTGAACTGTAGTTGTTGTCTTATAAGCCAAGGGCAGGTGCTGCAAGCTCTAGCCTAGGGCATTCCGCTCGTGTCAACTGCCATGAGAGGAACGCACAATCCCAAGTGTGGGGCTCACCTCACAGCGTTCCCCTTTTCTGCAGGGTCTGGCTCCTCAGGTGCTGACTGCCTAAGTTTGCCTTAGCTGATCTCCGATGTCCTCAAAGACCTGTTGTTGTTTTTAAATTTTGCTCAGATTTTACATTGTTTAAGTTTTTCAGTGTTTTCAGTACAGCTGTGGAAAGTGGGAGACTTTGTGTGAAATAAACTTAATCCATTATAGCTGAAGCTGAGGTTTTATTCTTGAGTTTTTAATTTCAATCATATTTTCCCCTAGAAATTATATTTGGTTGATTTTCTTTTTTCTTTTTTAATGTTTATTTATTTATTTTGAGAGAGAGAGAGAGAGAGAGAGCATGAGTGGTGAGGCGCAGAGGGATATGGAGAGAGAGAGAATCCCAAGCGGGATCTGCACGCAGAATAGACATGGGATTCAAACTCAGAAACCGTGAGATCAAATCACCCGAGCCAAAATCAAGAGTTGGACGTTTAACCAACTGAGCCACCCAGGTGCTCCTTTATCTGGTCGTTTTTCACATCAGCATCATCTGGATAGTATACTGTTTCTATTTTATGTTTTCTATTCCTTTCTTTATGATTTTAATCTCTTAAAATATACTTATTTCATAGTTTGAATCCTTCTAGATTATCTGAAAATCTCGGGGGTGTAATTTTACTGTGTGTTATTTGCTGACTCTTAGTTTGCATTTGCTTCTTCCAGATGCCCCAAGAGGGTATAGGCAGCTGAGAACCAATTTTTATGTTAATTTCTTGGCTTGGGATTCCTGAAGCCATACAGCTATTGCGTATTTGAATCCCAAATGTGAGTGAGCAGAGAGGGAGGGTTACAGAATAAGAAGAGAGAGATTTTTTTCTTACCACTCAGAGTTCAGACTTGTACAGATAAACTTTTCTTGTCATTTGGTTTACTTGTGAGTCAGTGTTTCTTGGGCCATCCCTTCAGTTAAGGTACAAACCACCTATGGAGTTCTGACATATGTATATATATATGTATGAATATATATTCCAAGTCTCCACATTACATGGGCTCAAGGTCTTGGCTCTTATTTCTATGAGGCCATTAAAGCTGGCCCATTTGGTTGCTGATCTTAGACACCCCCTGGGGCAGCTGAGAAATCAGTGCCTACTGCCCACTCTGATTTTCGGTTTTCTTTTTGTATAAATCCTCAGGGATTTGTTGAATTTTCTTGTAGGCTCAGCTGTGTATATGTGAAGGTATTTGTATACTTTATGCCATGGTTTTAGGTGTTTTTTAGGTAAATGTTTTCAAATTGTCTAGTTCTTCAGAATTCCAGAAACAGAAGTCTTAATTGACATAATTTATATTGCTAGCTTATACAGTAAGACTTAATAAATGTTATCTATTATTAAATATCACCATCAATATTACTATTTCCACAAATACAGAAAAACTGAATATTTGGATTTTATATAATAGTGTATATATACGACATATTTCTAGAACATAAAACTATTATATGTTCTATAAAAATATGTTATATACAAGTAGAACAAATAACATATAATAGATTATCTACAATAGATGGTAAAGCTTTATGATAACTGGTCTATCAAGTGTTATTGCTAGTAGATACAGATCATGCTACAGAAACACAAAAAAATTTGTAGCACAAGAAACTATTGGAAGAGTTTAAACCACATCACTCTTTTCCCAACTACAGGTTCTGCTCAGTTAAAAAGAAATTTTTTAAACTCTTTTTTCTTTAGGAAAACTAGAATATGCTGTGGATTTGTAGCTTTTAAACACCGAAAGATATGTGTATGGGAATATGTATTTATGTGTGAATCACTTCACATATACCTATATATTATTTATATTAAGAATAAAAAATTAAATTTTTCATAAAGTTCTATATCTTTTTTTGCCTTTTTGTAGAAGGATTCTTCATCGAGACTTGAAATCAAAGAATATATTTCTGAAAAATAATCTGCTTAAAATTGGTAAGGTTTTTAAAAATATGTATTCCATAAACATGGAAGAGTGTATTCTAGATGTTATCACCATACCACATTGAAGTATATAGTACCTAGAAGAGTAATCACTGGTTTATTTTTTATTATTATTATTTTTTTACAAATAGTTTTTCGTCAAATTAGTTTCTACATAACACTCAGTGCTCATCCCCACAAGTGTCCTCCTCCATGCCCATCCCCCCTCCCCCCACATCCATCAGTCCTCAGTTTTTGTCAGCATTCAAGAGTCTCTCATGGTTTGCCTCTCTCCCTTTCCCCCACCATTTCCCCCTTCTTCTCCCCCTTGGTCCTCTGTTAAGTTCCTCCTAATCCTCCTATACGTGCACACATATGATATTTGTCCTTCTCTGCCTGACTTATTTCGCTCAGCATAACACCCTCAAGGTCCATCCATGTTGCTACACATGGCCAGATTTCATTGTTTCTCATTGCCATGTAGTATTCCATGGTATAGATAAACCACATCTTCTTGATCCATTCATCTGTTGATGGACACTTAGGCTCTTTCCATGTTTTAGCTATTGTGGAGAGTGCTGCTATGAACATTGGGGTACATGTGCCCCTAGGCATCAGCATTCCTCTATCCCTTGGGTAAATTCCTAGCAGTGCTATTGCTGGGTTATAGGGGAGTTCTATTGTTAGTTTCCTTAGGAATTTCCACACTGTTTTCCAGAGGGGTGGTACCATCACTGGTTTATTTTTGACTTCTCAAACTTTTGTTTTTTCTTGGTTGGGGTCAAAAAACCCAGTTATTTTGTTTCTGAGTATCTGATGTAAATTGAAGTGTAAGACATTTGCTATGTTCTTGACAGATTGAACTAGTAGTTTTTGAGTTCCCACTCCATGCCAGGCACTTTGCAAGTAGTTAGACTTGTTTTACTAGTTTGATTAATTAGTACAGGTTTTCCACTTATTTTATCACAAGCAACTGGCAGTTGTCACAGATAATTAAAATGTTGATATAATAGATTTGTTAATTTTTAGTACTTCAGAACCTTGCTTCCATTTATAACAGTTACTGGATTTTTAGTCTTCCTGTAAGATGTTCTTAGAAAGGGAGAACATAAAAGCATGTAACTAGTTAGGTGACTGAAGAGAAGTTAATAGATTCAAATTTTTATACTCATGGCCTTCAAAAGTCTCGGATCATTTATTTGAAATGTTTTTCTTTATTGTAAATAAAGAACAAACTCTCCCCCTTCACATGAAATTGCAACTATTATATTCAGCCCTTCCAGAATCATTTTGTTTGTTATTCAGACCTGAGATAGCTTTTTGTTTCAAGTTGCTGGTTCTCCATAATTCCAGAAATATAAAGTTTTAGCTTACATAATTAACTTTCCTGGCTCAAAATCTTCATTCTCCTATAAGGCCTATGTTTTGTGTGTATGTGTGTTTCTTTAAATGTTTATTTATTTTTGAGACACAGAGAGACAGAGTGTGAGTGGGGGAGGGGCAGAGAGAGAGCAGGAGACACGGAATCCCAAGCAGGCTCCAGGCTCCCATCTGTCAGCACAGAGCCCTACAAGGGATCTCAAACCATGAGATCATGACCTGAGCTGAAGTCGGACACTTAACTGACTGAACCACCCAGGCAATCCTAAGGCCTATGTTTTTTAAAGCTATTCATCAGCCTTGTGTAATTTAAAATATATTATTTTCCTTTTCTTTCCCTTTAAAACTGTATGAGTCATTGCATATTTAAAATTGTCAAATTAGACAGTTGTTAATTTCCAGGCTGGTTTTCATTGTTTTAAAGTATTAATAAAAATTAATTTTTATTTCAAGGGGATTTTGGAGTTTCTCGACTTCTAATGGGATCCTGTGATCTAGCCACCACTTTAACTGGAACTCCTCATTACATGAGTCCAGAGGCTCTGAAACACCAAGGTTACAACACAAAGTCGGACATCTGGTGAGTGGGCAGTGGGCTAGTCCCGAGGACGTGCGCATCTGCTGCACTTAGACAACAATGCATTTCAGTTTTAGGCTCATTTACTTGCTACATCCACTCACTATCTTTTTGAAGTATGAGTCATTCTTTGACCAAAGTAAAGGAGAGACTTTTTGGATTTTGAACTTGTTATTTCCATTATATTAATTTCAAAAATTCTCTTTATATATAGGTTAATTGGTTGGTTTGGATTTTTTTCTTCTTGAAGCACAAGGGAAACTTCTTAATGTATCATAAACATTAAATGCTGATAGATTTCTGCTAGCCTATTAAATAAAGTAGTTGTAATCCTAAACACTGTGCTTTATTTTATTTAAAATTAACTTCCACGTCTGTGGAGAATGTGCAGCTTTATTTTTTTCTTCTTGCTGCATATGAGAATTTTTACTGAATATACTAGCTTTTAAGAATAAATGTAAATTTTAAAAATGTCTGAGTTTTCATTGATAGATGCCTCTGAGATTTCTCCATTTATGTGATCTCTTATGCCAAAGAATTTCTCATTCCTTGTCTTGGAACCAGTTAAATCTCAGTGCAGAAGCCATGTGGAAAATTATATTCTATTGTTAGCAGTAGATCCTATTTGGGGAAAATCTCTTCTCCTTTGAAGAGGAATCATATAATTTTCAGCTTGTTAAGGGTTGAAAGGACAATCTATTTGAGAGCCTGTTAATTAAGTAAATAATTATTGTATGCAAATCAACTTGGGCCCGTTATGAGCTTTCAAAGATTAGCATTGTGAAAGATTATGTCTACTTCATTCTTCTAAAGAGGATAAAGTAGAAAGTTACCTTTCCTGCGGCTAGGGAAAAGTAAGCACAATAGTGGATATGACTTTGGATTTTCATAAGGGTCATTACTCCTGTTCTTGTCTGATGCCTCCCAAGTGGGAAGGAACAGTGTCACCATTAGGTATGGTTATGGCGGATGACCATCCATCCTGTCCCTTCAATTCACTCTTGTGATCATTTAATTCTACATTCTTCTGTGGTTTTTATTTTTTCATTGTTAGCCTGTTTCTACCCTGATGGTCGTTTCCAATTTACCAACTTTTCTTTATCATAGCCTTCCCCTAACACCCTCCTCCCCAGACAAAAACAAAATAAACAAAAGGTACGTTCCAGGGAATGAGTTTCTTTAGATTTTACTTTATCGAGCATCCACTACTAGATGCCCCTCCGGAAAAGTCTTCTTGCTCTTTCTTGAGTAGCTTTCTTCAGTTCAAGAAGATCAATCTTGGGCTTTGGATTGGATTTGGGTTGCCTATTTACAACTCTCTTTACACTTAATTCTGTTTATTATTTGGATATTTAAAAACAGGTTCAAATCTATAATTTCTTCATGATTAAAATTACATGGTATGTAAGAAAGATGTTACATCCTGTCATTCGAATTAAGAATAAATTAATTTATGAAGCCCATTGCTAAGCCTTTGGAATTACATGGAGCAAGAAGGCTGGCTCATCTGCTTGCCAAATCAGATGTATGTCTCCTCAGAAACTTGGGCAACAGAACCCACAGATGGAAGAGGAAAGTAAACAGTTCTTTTGGTCTCAGTTGTGTCTATTGTAGTTTTTTTTTTTTTTTTCAAACTGCTCCTAGAGGCATCTGGGTGGCTCAGCCAGTTAAGCATCTGATTCTTGATTTCAGCTCACATCATGATCTCACGGTTCATGAGTTTGAACTCCACGTTGGGCTCTGTGTTCACAGCAGGGACCCTCCTTGGGATTCTCACTCTCTCCCTCTTTCTGCCCCTCCTCCACTCATGCTCTGCTTCTCAAAAGAAATAAAAAACATTAAAAAAAAACCTGTTCCTAGTATTGCAAAAGAATTATAGGAATATCAATATTACATAAAGAATTAGAGAAATATTCCTAATATGGGAATTATAGAAATATCATAAAGAATATAGGAATTATCAGGAATATCAGAATTATAGAATAATAGGAATAGTATTGCTATAGGGTTTTAGGCTTATAAATATGATATTTGACTCAGGCAAAACTTAAAAAACCTAAAACCTCCCAATATAAAACCACAGGAGAATTTTAATATATTTTTTGTGAGCATTAGGTCAGCTCTCCTTGCAGAGATTATTAACTATTCAGCAAGGACAAGCTAACGACATATCATCATCCTGACCCCAAATAACCACCTTATTATGAATTTAGTAATTACCTTAGTTGTATCTGAATCAAAACGGGCTTATCTGGTAATGAAGTTTCTATTGCCAAACCTAAAGTGGAAAGAATAACAGAGAACTATTAATTATATTGGCAGATACAGAAGTGTGATGAGTAATCTTTGGGAGACACTCAGAAAAAATAGATTGAATGAGGTTGAGAATTTTTTTTCTGAATCTCAATGTGTAGCATCTGTTTACTGTGGAACATTTCGTTACAATTGGAAATACTCGTGAATAATTGACAGGTGTTTTGTTTTAGCACTAACAGCTGTACATATTATATCTATAATACTTAATGAAGAATTGGTATACTACTAATTATATTTCATCTGTTAATGTTTGCCCATTGTAACCTTATTCTCTTTCTGCAATCTGTTAAACCTTTTGGGATTCATTTATTTATAGCAATCAAGTACAGAGAAGTCTCTCTTAAAAGTGGATTAGGTTCCAAAAGTTTTTAAATGCTGGCAAGTTAGGATAATTAGGTTCATTGAGGACAATACTTTCAACACTGCTGATTTGTATAAGCAATTGCTGAACACTTTTCCCCTAAAGGAAAAATATAATATAGGAGTTGGGTTCCTAGGACATCTCTTTAAATTGATTTAAACTTTGAATAGTTGGAATTTATTGTTTTGGTAGGAGAAACAAATAAAGAACAATACTTTTGGAATAATGGTTCTATAATTAAACAGAAAAGAAACAGAATATTTCATTGTTGATCTTATCTCTCTTGTGAAAGGCAACCAGATGGCTCTTTAATCTTGTGCCCCTGTGTTCTTTGGACAATTTTAGTGGAGGGAATGGTGATGGGAATAGCAGGGTATCAGAGTGTATTGTGAAGCTCCCAGGATTTTGCTGAGATCTGGTCCAAGGGTTGGACCAGGGTTGATTAAGAGACACTGTAGGAGGCTAGTTCCCAGTCAACACAGAGTTCAGACTTAAGTGATGTTGGTCAGAAATGTTAGAGAAGGCTTAGCTACAGGTAGAAGAAAATGGAGAAGAGCCAGTACCTGCCTGATCTGCCAGAACTAAGAAAGTATCCTCACAGGAGAGTGTTCCCGAACTGGACAGGGAAAGGGAGCAGGGTGGAGAAGGAGCCTATTTTCTGGTGAAGGATTGAGGAAAGCCAGGCCAACTTGGCAGCAGTTTGTGTAGCTAATTTGGGGCCTGCGAGTAGCTGGCAGCCAACATCCCCATCTTGGTGAAGGAAGCTCTGGAGCAAGAGAGCCCATTTCTCTCACCTTCCCATGGTCTGAGAAATTTTTGAGTGGATTTAGAACTAAGCTGTTGGGCAAGGAATGCCCTCCTAGGGAGTGAGAACTGGTGTCATTATTTTCATCCAACAGAAGCTAAGTTGGAAAACATTTCAGCCAAGTACAGTAGATTTGGATATTAATATCTTCTTTCAATGACTAGCATGAAATGACTGATACAAAATCTGGACATAGTATCTAGACTGGTCAATTTTACAAAGGTCATGATACAGCTGTAGCAACAGAAGCAGAATTGTCTATAGAGGGCTTACTCTGTGATTGACAGCTAATGTGCTAGACACTTTATATATCTATATAAATGTATTTGTTACTACAATAAAAAAAATCATACTGTTTGCAATTTAAAAACCTGCTTCTTTTCACTTAGCAAAAGGAAATATTGCTCTGCACTGACAAAATATATCTACATATCATTTAAATGTTTGCAGAGTATTCTATACTTGGATACAATCAGTTTTTCAACCAGTAATGTTTATTAAGCATTGTTTAATATTTTCTTCGAAGAGTTTCTCTTTGTTTTTGTATTTAAGCATTTTTAGGACAGTGTATCTGGGTGTGGATTTGCATTTATCCTACTTGGAGTCAGTTGAGCTTCTTGGACATACAGATGAATGTATTTCCTCAGATTTGAATAGTTATCAGCCATTACTTCTTTGAGCATTTTTTTCTTCCCTTTTCTCTCCCTCCTTGCCTTCTGGTACTTCCATTATGCATACGTTGGTGTGCTTCATGGTCTCCTACACTTCTCTAAGGCATTGTTCATTTTTCTTCATTTTTCTCTCTGTTCTTCAGATTCTATAATATCTGTCCATCTATCTGCAAGTTCATTGATTCTTCTGCTAGTTAAAGTCTACTGTTGAGCCCCTGTAGCAAATTTCTTTTTCTTTCAATTATTGTACTTTTCAACCACAGAATTTCTATTTGGTGCTTTTTTTAAAAAAATAATTTATCTCTTTACCGATATTCTCCATTTGGTGTCACATTTGTATCATACTCAACTTATTTAAACATTGTTTCTTTTAGTTCTTTGAACATATTTATGATGCTGATTGGAATCTTTGTTAAATCTGATATCTGAGACTTCTTAGGTAGTTTCTGTTTCCTGCTTTCCCTCTCTGCATATGGGCATTTTCCTTTGCATGTCTCATTGTTAGTGAAAACTCGACATTTTAGATAATATATTGTATCAGTTCTGAATACTTATTCTTCCCACTCCTCCCACCTCTCTGTGGCTTGCTGTTGTTTGCTTCATTTTTTTTAAGTTTACTTATTTATTTTGAGAGAGAAAGCGTGAGTGAGTGCACAGGTTGGGGAGGGGCAGAAGGAGAGAGAGAATCACTAGCAGCCTCTGCGCTATTAGCATGGAGCTCGACATGGGACTTGATCCCATAAACCGTGAGATCATGCCCTGAGTCAATATTAAGAGTTGGATGCTCAAGTGACTGAGCCACCCAGCTGCCCCGCTATTGTTTGCTTCCTTATTCATTTAGTGACATGCCTGATTATTCTGACACCTATTTCCCTTCTAGTGTGAAACCTCTAGTGTCATTCCTCAAAGAGTATAGCCTTGGGCACGTGTGCAGTGAGCAGTGGGACAACTGTGGTTTTAGCAAGGCTCTCTGTCCCTTTTCCTGTTCTCTCTGTTGAGCTGTTTCTGCTGGTATTACACTCAGTTGTTAGCCTTAACTAATTGCCAACTCATTGCTCTGTTATTTTCAACAATGCCCTGAGGTATGAATTGTTCTCCAGTCTCTTCCAATTAAATTTGATCCCCTTTGCAGATGTAGTTTTTGAGGCAGGTCTTTCAGGTTTGAAATTTTGCTATTTTTTAGCAATCTCTTTCCCTTATTTTCTCTGGTAAGGTAGTTTATTGTGCTCGTGAAACTACCAATCTCTGCTTAATTGCTTGTCACCAAAATCTTCATTGTTTCTGAGAGAGGAGTTTAGGCTTAAATTTCCTACACTCTGTTCCAAAGCAGTCCTTTTGGGGAGAGCTTCTGAACCATCTCTTGTTATGTACGACCTGTCTTAGCCCTAGGCAAAATCTCTGAGCACTGCTCAGGAGCTGGAGGTAGGGACATGGCCCACTTTTCTTAGTGATGCTCCAGCTCATGAGCAAGGTACTGGACAGGGGCAGTAGCCTCTCTTCTTGGCTTGCCTTTTTTGCGGTGGAACCTCCACCCTGGGAGCAAGCTGGGGCAAATGTGATCCGGGTCCCCCAATATTCTCTTCCTGCTGTCCCTGGGGTAGTGCCTCCATTCTACCAGTAGGGACTAGGTAGAGGAAAGGAGCCTTTAATATTTTTGTTACACTCACCTGGAATTTAATCTCTGTAACAGAGCTGGGGAGATGAAAAACACTGGAAGCTTGTTCCTCCTGGAGAGATGTTCAAGCCCGTGACTGACTTCTGGAGGAAAAGGGAACCCCATCTTCTTGGCCACACTTGCAAAGAGTGAAGTTTTTGTCACACTAAGCTCAGTGGCTAAGTGCCATAAACTCTGGTTTTTACTGAGATTTAATAGATTTTTTTGAATAAATATTTCCTCATTTACTGTATGCCCTTAAGACAATTTTCAGTGACATTAAATTGTTGGGGGTTTTGGTAATTTTCACTAGTTATAGTTGTTTTGCTGAGGAGCAGGTCTGCTGAGCTCCTCATGATGCCACCACTTTGGAACTGTTCTCCCCAAGGCCTTACTGTTGGAATTAAAGATATTTATTTATTTGTTTCCTCTTTTAAAAAGTGGAAAGGAAGTAGATTGGAACAGGGAGAAGCTGGTGGAAACTAAGGAAGGGAGATAGGCAGGGGCGCCTGGGTGGCTCAGTTGGGTAAGCATCCGGCTCCGGCTCAGGTCATGATCTCATGGTTCATGGGTTTGAGCCCCGCATCGGACTCTGTGCTGACAGCTAGCTCAGAGCCTGGAGACTGTTTTGGATTCTGTGTCTCCTTCTCTCTCTGACCCTTCCCTGCTCACACTGTCTCTCTCTCTCTCTCAGAAATAAATTTTTTAAAAATAGGAAGGGAGATAGGCAGGCCTTGTATTAATTTCATACATTCCGTACTTATGATGCTCTGACCATCTTCAAAGACCCTATTGAAACTATCAAGGATGGTTGAAGCAGTTGGAGCACAGCCATCCATCAAAGTGTGAAGCAGTGCAGGCTGTTGTCATATCCAGCCCTGATGGAGTGGCTGAGTGAAGAACAATGGGCAATGGAGGAATATGTGGCTCGTTCTTTCCATTGTCAATCCCCGTTCTTACCCCAACTCTAAGCTCTGTGCATGTTCATTTCCCAAACTTTATAGTTTATATAGAATTTGTGATTGTGACCCCAAGAGTAGCTAAAGATGCAAAAGAAAAACACTTTTCCCTGTTATTTTCTCGTCAACCACACTGTGATCTCCCTGTTCTCCTCTCTCCCCTTGCTGTTGCTTCCATCTTCTGTTCTTCCATTGGCCAAATTTTTATGGTGTGGAGGACATGGGATCACCACACAGGAGGGAGAGCAGATGCTCTTCTTTCAAACACTGTGCTCAGTAATGGAAGGAAGTAATTAAGAAGAGCTGTATGAACAGGACATAATTCACCCAAACTTTGTTTCTAAATTTTTGTGAGTCTTCCCCCAAATATGATAGTATATTTGGATGATAGAGTGGGAAGAATGCATACACCTTTGCTTTTAAATATTCTTTTGAGAGGTACCTGGGTGGCTCAGCCGGGTAAGCATTTGACTTCAGCTAAGGTCATGATCTTGCAGTTCACAAGTTTGAGCCCCACATGAGGCTCTGTGTTGACAGCTTGGATCCTGGAGTGTGCTTTGGATTCTGTGACTCCCGCTCAGAGAGGCAGTTTGTAACACAAATATTTTACACATGTACACCCAAATAAAAGTATTTGATTCAATTTGATGATTATATTGTACAAGTAATGTGTAGCCTTCCTCTCTCCTTTTATTAAGAAAACTTTTTTCATAGTATGACAAGTACTGACTTGATACTGTCTTTTTCATTTTCACCATTCTTATGGTGAAAGTGTGTAGTGGTACTGAACTGTGCTTTTAATTTGCATTTTCTCTGATTACCGATAATGTCAAACATCTCATGATTTGGGGTAATTTAGTACCTCTTCAAGTCTTTTGCCCATTTTTCTATTGAATCCTCTCCTTTGTCTCATTGATTGGTAGAAGTTGTAATTAATAGATTAATGAAATTTTTACATATTATGGATACCAGTCTTTGATGAAAATTTGAGTTGCAATGTCTTCTCCTACTGTTTCTTTCTTTTCACTCTCCTAGAGGTGTCTTTTCATGAACACAAGTTCCTAACTTTAATGGAGTCTATTTTATCAGTCCATAACATTACTGTTAGTATTTTTTATGTTTTGGTTCGGAAGTCTTTGCCTACCCCCAAGATCAGGAAGATATTCTCCTATTTTAAAAGCTTTATGATTTTATTTTTCATAGTAAAAATTGATGATTTTTGTGCATTTGTTAGTGTGAGATAGGAGTCCACATTTATTACTTTCCATATGGGTATTCAATTGGCCCAGCATAATTTGTTAAAAGGATCATTTTTTTTTTCTTTACCATAGTGCAGTTTGTCTTTGCATTAGTCAAGTGACTGAATTTGTGTGAATCTGTTTTTGAGCCCTCTGTTTTGTCCATGGTCTATTTTTTCTTCTTTGCTAATATCACATTTTCAAAAGTAATGTAACTTTATAATGAATCTTGCTCTTTGATAATGTAAGACCTCCAAATTACTGTCTGTCTTTGTCCCTTTGCATTTCCATGTAAGTTTTAGAGTCAGCCCGTCAATTCCCACAGAAAGTCTGCTAGGATTTTTATTGATATTGCATTGAATCTACAGATCATTCTGGAAAAAATTGATACCTTCATTATTTTGACTTTTCCAAACTACACATGTAGATCTCTCCCTCTCCACCTCTACCCCCTCCCCTTTTTAGCTTCTTTAATTTCTCTTAGCAATGTACTGTGGCTTACAGTGTAAGGATTTGTACATCTTTCCTTGGATTTATTCCTAGGTATTTGACACTGTATGATGTTACTGTAAATGGCATTTTGCATTTCATTTTTTAAATGTTTGTCACAGGCTTATTGAAATTAACTTTTATGTACCTTTTATGTACATAACCATGTTGACATACTTAATGACAGTTTAATATATTTTTCTAATCTTTATATATGATTTTTTACCCAGTGTGATAGTCTTTTAATTGAAATGTTATACATTTATATTTAATATAATTATTGTATATTTGTATTTTTATTTGCCATTTGTATATATGAATGTACACACACACACACACACACACACACTTTTATTTAACTTTTCTGGCCTCATCTGAGTAGCACCTTTGTTACAATATTGAATGGAAGGGAGTAGTGATACTAGACACACTTATCTTGTTCTCAACCTCAAAATAAAAGCATAAACTTTCAATATGTCACCAATAAGCGTAATATTTACTATAACTTTTCATTGCTTTAAAAAATGAATAAAGAGGGGCGCCTGGGTGGCTTAGTTGGTTAAGCGTCCAATTTCTGCTCAGGTCATGATCTCACAGTTCGTGGGTTTGAGCCCCGCATCAGGCTCTGTCCTGACAGCTAGCTCAGAGCCTAGAGCCTGTTTCCAATTCTGTGTCTCCCTCTCTCTCCGACCCTCCCTTGTTCACGCTGTCTCTCTCTCTCAGAAATAAGTAGAATATTTTAAAAAATGAATAAAGATATCCCCTTCTATTCCCAGTGTGGTAAGAGTTTTCTTCTTTTTTTTTTTTAATTAAAAAAAATTTTAATTTTTATGTACGTTTTGAGAGAGCAAGGCGAGGAGGGTCAGAGAGAGAGAGGGATAAAGAAATCCTAAGCAGGCTTTGCACTGTCTGTGCAGAACCTAGAACCTAATGCAGGGCTTAAACTCAGGGACTGTGAGATCATGACCTGAGCTGAAACCAAAAGTCAGACACAACCGAATGAGTCACCCAGTCACCCCAAATTGTCTTCTTTTTAAAAACACAAATTGGTTTTGAATTTTATCTACTGCCTTTTTTTTGTATCTATAATTTTTCTCTTTTCTTCTATAATGAGAGATATTCCATTGATTTTCAAATATTAAGTCAACCATGTATTCTTGAAAAAAAATACACTTAGTTGTGATATATTATCTTTTTAATATATCATCATATTCTATTTGTACTTTGTGTATATGTATATGTATGTTTGGAATTTTTAAATCTATGTTTATAAAAATTGCTTATGATTTTCTTTTTCTGTTTTATTCTTGTTATACTTTATATAACACTTGTGCTGACTTTTTGAAATGAAGAGATTAAATAAGATTATTGTTCTTTATTCCGGAAATGCGCTGAAGAATTTTCCAGTAAAGCCATGTGGCCCTGAAGTGTTTCTTGTGGGGAGCTTTAGAAAAGTTTTATAAAAACTATTATTTAAATTATGGTTTTAATTACTTAATTATTGTAATTATTATTTTGTACCATTTTTTAAATTATTAGTTTAAATTAATCATTGTTTTAAAAGTTTTTAAAATTGTTATGTTTATAATTATTTATAATATTTATAATAGATAAAGAACTATTTAGATTTTATATTTTTTTCTTGTATCTGGTAAGTTATATTTTTTAAAGACTTCACTTCATTCCATGTGTCAAATTTACTGGGAAAAAAGCCCATTTATAATGTCATCTTAATACTTTCTAATAGCTATGGAATCTATAGTGTTATATGTTTTTCTGTTTCTGTTATTGTTTATTTGTTTTTATCTTTTGTTTTCTTGATTAGTCTCACTAGAGGTCTATTAAGTTTATTAATCCTTTATTTTTATTGTGTGTCTGTTTTATTGATTACTACTTTTTAAAAATTTCTTTTCCTAAACTTTATTTGGTTTGATTTGCTATTCTTTATCTTCTCAAGTTGACTTATATACATTAGTACTTCAGTTTTTCTGTAATTTATTTTAGCTACATTCAAAGTATCAATATTTTGTACTTTTATTAACATCAGTCTTAAATTTTCCTAATTTCTGTTGGAATGTCTTATTTTATCCTATGAATTATTTAGATGTATATTCTTGAATTTTCAAGTAGTTGACGATTTTTTAGAGTTTTTTTCTGTTACTCTTTCTGTTATTAATTTATGCCTCACTGTGGTCAGAAAATAGGCTCTGAAGTTTTCAATCCTTGAAGTCTGCTGAGGGTTTCTTGATCCTAAGTATGGTCAATTTGGAAAATGTTCCATGTGCCCTTGAAAAGACTCTGAATTCTGTCATTGTTGGATACATATGTTAATATGTGAATTATGTCAATTTTGGTAATTATATTTAGATTTTCTCTATCCTTATTAAAGTTTTTGGTCTGGTTGGTCTATCAGCTATTTATAGAGTCATGTGCAAGTCTTTCATTATGACTGTGAATTTGTCTATTTTTTAATTCTATTAATCTTTGCTTTATATATACACACACCTAGAGTTATTGGATTTTAGAGTTGTTATATGTTCCTCATATCTGATTTCTTTATCAATCCACCACCTTAATTTTAGTAGTAGCTCTTGCCTTTAAGTCTATTTTGTTTGATACTAGTATAGCTACACCAGCAATATTTTGATAAATATTTCTATAAACTTCTCTATGTTCTTGTACTTAAAGTTTGTTTCGTGCACAGTATATAATTTTTTATCCAGTCTGCTAGTCTTTTTAATTGAAATATTGTACATTTACATTTAATAGAATTACCGTATATTTGTATTTTTACTTGTCATGATTTGCTTTCTATATATACCATTTGCTCTTTCTTTTTCTCTTCTTTCCTGCTTTTAAGTTTTTATTTGATTATTTTTCCTCTAGTAACTTGTTAGTTATAAACTTGTCAGTTATACATTATTTTTCTATTGTTTTGGTGATAACCCTAGCAATTATAATGTCCACCTTTGACTTGGTATAGCTTAGTGAAACTTATTACTGTAACCACTTTTCCAGTAATGCTAGGACCTTAAATACTTTAACTCCATTTACCCTTTTATGTCTTTCAAATTATTTTTGTCATAAAATTATATTCTACATAATTTAAATTACACAATATATTTATTAGTATCATTTTATAGAGTTAATGCTTACTTATACATCATTACAGAATTACTTTTTGTAGTTTTCTTTATTGCTCCTTGCATCCCCTTTTAAAAATTGTTTATTTAAATTCTAGTTAGTTAACATACAGTGCAATATTGATTTATTAGTAGAATATAGTGATTCATCAGTTACGTATAATACCCAGTGCTCATCATAACAAGTGCCTCCTTAATACCCATCACCCATCTAATTCATCCCTCGCCCACATCCCTCCATCAACCCTCAGTTTTTTCTCTTTCTTTGAGAGTCTCTTATTGTTTTTTTCCCTCTCTCTCCCTTTCCACCCCTTCCCATATGTTTATCTGTTTTATTTCTTAAATTTCATATATGAATGAAATCATCTGTCTTTCTCTAACTGACTTATTTTGCTTAGCATAATATACTCTAGCTCCACCCAAGTCATTTCAAATGGCAAGATTTCATTCTTTTTGATAGCTGAATAATATTCCATGGTATATGTATACATACATATATATGTGTGTATATATATATATGTGTGTGTGTGTGTGTGTATCACATCTTTAGCCATTCATCAGTCCACGGACACTTGGGCCCTCTCCATAGTTTGGCTGTTGTGGATAATGCTGCTATAAATATTGGGGCAAGTACCCCCTTCAGATCTGCTTTGTATCCTCTGGGTAAATATGTAGTAGTGCAATTGCTGTATCATGGGATAGTTCTTTTTTTTAACTTTTTGGGGAGGCTCCATGTTGTTTTCCAGACTGGCTATACCAGTGTGCATTCCCACCAGCAGTGCAAGAGGGTTTCCCTTTCTCTGCATCCTCGCCAACACCTGTTTTTTCTTGTGTTGTTAACTTTAGCCATTCTGATAAGTGTGATCCTCCCTGAATTCCTTGTTTCTTCCTAGGATCATTTTTCTTCAAGTTGAAGAATTCCATTTTAGGATTGCTTTTAGTGCTATCCTGCTGGCAATGAGTTCTCTTAACTTTTGATTGTCTAAAAAGTGTCTTTATTTCACATTTATTGAAGGAAATCTTTCCTAGTATAGAAATCTAAATATGTGCTACAATATTTAATAGTCTGATGTATGTGTACAAAATTAATTTTCATAATTTATAATATTTACATTGACTTTGGTGTTCTAGTCACTATCATGGCTTTTCTCCTAACACCCCCCTTCTTTCTGTCATTCTGTAATGAAAATAGTCCAGAATATGGAAGGGAAAATACCTTATGAATTTTATCAAGCCATTTAACTTTTTGAGCCAGGTTGCATGGGAAAAAATATAGTGACTGTATGTTGCTATGAAGTTATGAGATTCTTTTGAGTTATATATGGAAGTGCTTTGTAATATATGTAAAGTGCCAATTAGATAGAAATTTTTAGGGTTACTATTATTTACTGAAACAGAAACATCTCATTGTACCCCATATATATCCAGAATTCTCTTATTAGTATACATTTTTATGATACCCACAAAATGGTTGAAATGATAGTATACATGTATATACTTATTTATACATACACTACCTTTCATTAGAAAGTGGGACAGTGTTTAAAGTTACATAAAACACAACTTACACAGGGTTGGTTGTAACTTTATTCCTGATTTTTCAAGCAACTAACGTGAAAAGGGAGACCTGGCTAGTTACATAGTCCAAAATACTCATGAGATTAAAAATAATCCATTAATTTTAAGGAGAAGTACAGTTCTTTCTTAACACTAAATTCAGGCAAGATTTCCCCCTCACTTTTCTTAATGATGCAGAGTTATTTAAAAGATTATTCTGCTGGCTTAGAGGTTAGTGATTTGCATGGTTAATCCAAATCAGTGTCAGATTTATCGAGAATTCTAATATCATACCCTCAAAGGGAGAATTATTACATTTTAATCTGAGCTACAAGTAGCTGCTTTGCCACCCTACTTGTAAATGAATTCTATTCAGAAATAATAAAGAGTGCCAGTTTCCTTTTCAAAATGCTTGCATACACATTTGAGGAAAGGCTAGGCTGATAAATTAAAATTTTATTTTGCATATATACTATTAACAAAACTGCCTTAGAAAGATATTTAGCTGCATTTTATTGTTCCTTCATAGAGTTTCCTTACTACATTGATCAAGGGTTTATTTGCCCTACTATGTGAAGATACAGTAGGTTTGTTTGTTTTCCTCTAACAAAAATTGGTCATTCAGACTTACATTTTATAGAGTGTTTTTTTTTTCCATTTTACCTTCTTCATTTATTAAACATGTATTTAAATGGAAAATAAATATAGTACTGAAGCTTTAAAAAAAAATCAAAGGATATGTTAGTGTCTTACAACTAATACCCTGATCCATCTGAGGTTTTATATGGTGATCAAAGTTAGGACATTTGTTCCTTATTTAATTTCTTTGACTTTGTCTTTAGGTCTCTGGCATGCATTTTATATGAGATGTGCTGCATGAACCATGCATTCACCGGCTCCAATTTCTTGTCCATTGTTTTAAAAATTGTTGAAGGTGACACGCCTTCTCTCCCCAGGAGATACCCAAGAGAACTGAATACCATCATGGAACGGTATGGAAATAAATATATTGCCACAAAAACAATTTTAAATTGTACTTATATTTTAGTTCATTTGAAAAATAATTCTTTTTATTTTTTTCTTTCTCTTTTCTTAAAATAAGTTTCTTTTAACATTACAGCATGTTGAACAAGAGTCCTTCATTGAGACCATCTGCTATAGAAATCTTAAAAATCCCTTACATTGATGAACAACTACAGGTATTTAAAATGAAAGGGATACTGGGAAACATGTATTAACATTTATATACATTCTAGAACTTGAAGATACGCTGTGAGAATAAGATGCATTAGGAATCAGTCAGAAAGGAGAAATAAGTTTTTTTTAAAGCTGAGGGAAATGATTTGTCAGACAGTCTCTTTGCAAAAGGTGTGTGAACTTCAGTTCCCTGGAGCCCCAGATATGAGAAGTTAGGATTGTAATTTTCTGCCCAAACTCAACATCCATCCATAGAGCTCTTGGTATACTTTGTAAATATATTCCTGCTAGGGCAAGAATGCACTACTACTACTACTACTACTACTACTACTGCTGCTACAATCTGGGGTTTTCAATGACTCTTTATTATTCGACTCCTTTCTTATGGATCTTAAGAATACATTTTATTGATTAGGTGAATTTATTTTGTTTGTCTATAGATTAGAAATGTTGATGCAGAGAATTTACCTCTGGTGGTAAGAAAAAAGCAAACAGTACCCAATCGGAGGGTTGTTTTGTTTTTTTGCTTTTTTTTTTTTAACTTAGGCTTTTATGAATGCCTCAGGCAAATTTTCTTTAATTTTATGACTGGTTTTAAATGGACCCACAAAGCAGTCATTCACCTTTAAAACTGGGCACACCTTTTCATCCACGTCCAGCTCTAAATTGACAGGAAACAAGGATGCTGACCTGATGCGCACCCATCAGTTGTGTACTGGGCACAGTGCTGACGAAGCAGGTGCTGAAAGGAAAGCCTGTGGCTCCCATCCTTTTGCAACTTGATCGCTAGGAAGTACCCGGGAAAATGTAGCCATACGTTATGAGGAGCACTAGGAAGAAAGCACACAGGATACTGTAAAGTAAGGGAAGGGGGCGTGGCTTTGGTGGTCAAAGAAAGAGTCAGTTACATTTCTCTACCAGTGAGATGGTGAGAAACACCCAGACACGTAAGTAGCCTGAGAGAGTGTTGGAATCATAGGGAATTAGCTGGGACAGAGTCCTGAATCAGATTGTGTTTCTGAAGGGAGACATGGAAGGGACGATTCTTATGCAAGAATGTGCTCTTTACAGAAGCCCCTCAGGAAGTGGAGTGAGCAGCACAGGGGAGGGGAGGGAGGTAGAAGTTCCTAGGCACTTTTAGGTCTTCCTATGTATAGCTTTCCCTATGTAAAGCCGGCTCCATTAGCCTAAGGGCAGGCCGCTGACAAAGAGGCATAGGTGCTAACTGTCAGGATCAAAACCACACTGATGGAGCTGTTAAGCATACAAAAAAAAAAAAGTTAAAAGGAATCCAAGGAGATCTGTTGGGACTCGGGTGAGGTGAGTAAGGCATTTGCCCTTGGACAAAATTAAAGAGCCCATCGAAAACTCTGTAATCAGGATAAATAACATTTGATTGCAGTGTTTAAAAAAATCCAAGTTAGGGGTGCCTGGGTGGCTTAATTGGTTGGGCATTCAACTCTTGATTTCAGCTCAAGTTATGATCCCAAGGTCATGGGATCAAGCCCTGTATTGGGCCCTTTGCTGACAGCATGGAGCCTGCTTGGGATTCTCTCTCTCTCTCTCTCTCTCTCTCTCCCCCTCTGCCGCAGTCCCACCCCTCTCAAAATAAAAACATAAACATTTTTTAAAAAAATCAAAATTAGTGGGGTGCCTGGGTGGCTCAGCTAGTTGAGCATTCAGCTTTGGCTCAGGTCATGATCTCACGGTTTGTGGGTTTGAGCCCCCCATCTGTGCTGACAGCTCAGAGCTCGAAGCCTGCTTCTGATTCTTTGTCCCCCTCTCTCTCTGCCTCTCCCCCACTCACATTCTCTCTCAAAAAATGAATAAACATTTAAAAATGTTAATAAATAAAAATCCAAATTAATGCTAAAAATCCATGGTAACAAAATATCAAAAGTTCAAAGACAGGATCCTAAAAGGCTGGGATTAGGGTGTGCAAATGAGGTAGACTGGTACAGTTTCAGGGTTGGGTCCTGTCTTTATAAAATTTTGTTTATTTTGTTTTCTTGATTCCAGTTTGTTCTCTATAGTCAAGGATCTGTTTGTCTCTTTTTTCCTTTGTTTGTTTTGTTTCTTAAATTCCATGTAAGAGTGAAATCGTATGGTATTTGTCTTTCTCTGACTTTCTTCACTTAGCATTGTACCTCCAGGTCCACCCATGCTGTTGCAAATGGCAAGATTTAAACATTTGATATCTTATTCTTCATAGATTTTTGGCATTAATTTTGAGTTTTTATAATATTGCCTTAAAATATGACTTATCTTGGTTACTGAGTCTTTCGGTACCCCTTTAGTCTTGCACCTGTGGTAAGTGCCTCACTTGTCCTGCCGCAGCCCTGGCCTGGGGGGTGGGACACTGACCCAAAGCTGGAGAGGGCCTGTGTATTCATGGAGCTGATGGGAGGCCTGCCCGTAGTGGGAAGCAGGGAGAGAGAGAGAGCAGGGAGTGTGAGATGAACTTGGAGAGACAGGCCTAAGCTGCATAAACTAAGCTGCATAAGCTAAGCTGCATAAGCTAAACTGCATAAGCGACCATGCAATTTTTTGTAACCCTTTACAGAAGGAAAAATGGTTACCAGTGGGTTTTGTTTTCAAGCTCCCAGGCATGGTCATTAATGCTGCACATCAGAAAAGGCCCCTGGTAGTTTTCTGCCCTTTCATCAGAATGGAATATTTAAGGTGCATCAGGATTGTTCTCTATTTTAGCACCTGATGTGTAGATATTCAGAGATGACTCTGGAAGACAAGAATTTGAATTGTCAGGAGGAGGCTGCTCAGATCATTAATGCCATGTAAGTAATTGCTTTGTTTTTAAAAAGCCCATTGAGCATAAATGTTAAATGCATTTGTCTTTAAAAATCTATTAGTGCTAAGCTGACTGCATGGAGTTTCCTAGAATTCACTTAAGGCTTGCCAAGAAATTAAGGAGCTTCAGTATCTTGGCGTTCCAAAACCCCTTTGCCCCAGGTGGTAGCAAATTGAATTATAAAAGTTTTAAACCACTTCACAGCTTACAGATCTGCAGGGTGGCTCTGCAGCTGCATTGTAAGTATATAGAGAAATTAATATCTCAAACATTTAGTGATATTTATGCTAATGGACCTTCTTTATTAAGCATAAATGGTTTTCACATCTTGTTTGTTTAACAGGACCGGGCAGGGTATCTATTGAAAAGACAATATTGTGGAGTCCTAGGACAATAGAAAATAAGCCAAAATTTATTTTCTTCAGATATACATATAACTAGAGAATGTGTTTTCACAAACATAATTATTACTATTTTTTAAAAGTTAATTTATTTATAAATGAAAATAGAGATCTTTATCTATAAAGAGAGCACAAGCAGGGCAGGGGCAGAGAGAGAGGGAGAGAGAGAATACCAAGCAGGCTCTGTGTTGACAGTGCAGAGCCCAATGCAGGGTTTAATCCCACAAACTGTGAGATCATGACCTAAACTGAAACCAAGAGTTAGACACTCAACTGACTGAGCCACCCAGGCCCCCTAGCCAACATAATTCTTTCTTTTTTTAATTGCTTTTAATGTTTACTTATTTTTGAGAGAGCGAGAGACAGAGGATGAGCAGGGGAGGGGCAGAGAGGCAGGGAGGCACACACAGGGACCAACACGGGGTTTGAACTCACAAGCCGTGAGATCGTGACCTGAGCCGAAGTCAGACACTTCACCTACTGGGCCACCTAGGCGCCCCCATGATTACTTCTTGATTTGACTTATCTCTCATACTTCATTCAAAATATCTGTGCTATAATATACAAGAGCCTAGAATACTAGGTTACTTTAGGACAGCCATGGATAGCCCTGCAGGCTGTGGACTGCACAATTCCAGAGAGTACCACTTATAAAGACCAAAGCTATAATTTTATTGAAGGAACTCTCTAATTTTATAATGACCCTGTGAGAATGGTAACAGTGTGCAAGGTAGGAACAGTAGCCCTCATTAGCCTAATCTTCGAGACCAAGCAACACAGATACGCTGCTCCACCACTGGATCCAGTGGTTTTTCATCTGCACTGTTTTCCAGTTTCGCATTCAGACTGAGGAAACTGGTTCATCAAAGTCTTTGTTTAGTGCATGATCTCCAGTTAAAATAGTCCCTGTACCTCAGGGGCTAATGTTTTAGGCATGTCCCTATAACCTGGTTTTCTTGGGTTGCTAATTATTCTTTCCAGAATATCTGGAACTCTTATTTTATTTTATTTTAAACTAGAGATGTGAGAGTAGTAGATATTTTTTAAATGCTAGACTAATTTTGGCTATTACTTTGCACTGCAATTGTGAAATAGCTTACCTGATGGTGCTTACAATTAAAGTGTGCCAGAATCCAATTGTTTGGATTGTCTTTCTCATTATAAAATATGATTTCAAGTTGTCACTCTTTTCACAATGTATGACTATGTTTTAAGGATCTCTATTTGATCTTACAAAATAAGAGATATATCTTCCAGAAAATGTTGTGTTTCCTAGAGACTCCAACTGTATTCCAGAGGGATGAGAGGTGTCTACAAATGGTCATTATAATTACACAAAATATTCCAAAATACTTACAATTATTCCAAAATAATAAAGACTAGAGTGGGAATAAATGAATAGAAGAGACTTCTCATAGTGTTTTTTAAGAGAGGGAGTTGAATGCAAAAGCCATTCTGCAGTATTGGGCCCTGACCAAATCAGGCACAGAAACAATGGTCATTGAGAATATGGTTGCAGATCTTTCAATAAATGATTTAAGTAAGCACTTTTTTTTACCTGAAGAAAGAGGCTCTTAAACAATAATATTGACTAGTATTTTGTGGGGTATTTGGCTCTGTTATAGAAGCAATTTACATGAGTCAACTCATTGAAACTCACAAGAACCCCATGAATTAAGTATCATCATTATTATTATTATTGTTATTATTATTTTAATGATCATAGAGAGGTTAAGTAACTTGTCTGAGGGCATATACATGTAACCTGGGCACTAGTATTTGAACCCAGAGAATGTTGTTAATCTGTGTGATAACCACTGTGCGATGCTTACCTAGTTGTATGAAGCGTAGAATATACAACATAGTCAAGAAAATTTAGCTCCTAAAATACTACCATTTTGGTACTTTTATGTGTCAGACACTGTGCATATGTTATTTCATATAAAACTCACCATAGCCTATGCTTTACAGATGAGAAAACTGAGGTTCAGTAACTTGCCCAAGGCTACAGAGCTGATATGTGGTAGAGATGGGGTTCAAACCCTGCCTAATTCCGAGGATTATATCCTATGCACATGGTTGAATTAGTCCGCCAGTCCATTTACTCCTTGATGGCCAAGATCCTAATTTGATCCTTCCATTATGAAAACCAGTCACAGGCAATGAAACGAACAGAAATTTGTTAAGTGCGTAATTTGCTTTTAAACAAAAGTCTAACTTGAAAAATATTGCCAATTAACGACAGTCCTGGTTGGCTCATTACCTACCCTGAGTTTATTAGTTTTTGCCTGGCCTGTCTCCAGATGCTTCCCCCTCCTCAGTAATGTAATGCTATTTCTGTAAAATATTTGTTTAATTTTTCTGGGCATATTTGCAATGAGCTGCATGTGGGGGATCTTTATTATTTATAGGCAAAAAAAGATCCACCTGCAGACTCTGCGGGCACTGTCTGAAGTGCAGAAAATGACACCAAGAGAGAGGATGCGGCTGAGGAAGCTCCAGGCAGCTGATGAGAAGGCCGGGAAGCTGAAGTAAGTTGCCTTTCCTTAGGGTGCCTTGGGCTCTGGCCACTTAGCAGGCCTCTAAAGGATTTACTAAAGAAAAGCAAAAGCAAAAGCAAGAAATCAAAATGCATATGCACATTTATATTTATTTGGTTCTTCACTTACTTGTCCCCTCAAAAGACAGTTATTCAGCCATAGCAGGTTATTGGATGCCAGCCACTATTACTGTCAGGCTTTCAGTCTTGTGTGCAAAGAAAGATTGAGTATAAGGGAGGCCGTCAGTGATGAAAACAGAGAGTCAGCCTACATATGAAGCCTCATCGTTGCTGAGACCTCTTGTACATATACCAGCGAGAGAGTGGAGAGGGTGGGTGGCTTCAGTGTTTTGACCTCATTCCCCAGATGTTTGCTGCACCCCCTCTGCCAGGAGACCTAGCTGGTCTATAGGGAGAAGAATATCCCCGCAGGAAATTGTTGGCTTTGGGAAGCAGATTGGAAGCAGCTCAGTTCTGCCAAGTGAAACCCTTTGAAAAGTCAATGCTCAAGGCAGATGCTGGTGGGCAGCATCCCTAGGAATTAAAGTATTTGCATGAAAAGGGAAAATTCTGAAGAGCCCTAGACTCCCAATTTCTCAAAGACAGATATCTCAGTTGGTAGGTTATCCAGTTTCCTAACTTTTCTTCTTTCTTCCTCTGCCAACTTTTTGGTAGTTTAGAAGCCCCAACTAACAACTAGAGAGACAGAAAAGACCTGAAACTCAGACCTATGCATTTTGTGACCTTGGTAACATACTTGAAAGAGGGTTTAGAAGTGTTCTTGCACTTATAGTGCATACCATGAGGAACCAAGTAAGAATCTGTGAGACTACTTCTTTCCCCGTAACACATTCTTTCTGTAATCAGTGTGGAAAGATATTTCTGTCAGATTGCATCATGGGCAGTCATGTGAGGGTAAGTGTTTAACAACAACCTCTGGGATTGTGGGGCCGGGGGTATAAATACTCCCGTGATGGCCAGTTTCAAGCCACCGGTATGATATCATCAAATGTTGAAAGATATGTATACAATCTGCTCTCGGGAACTAGTACAAACCAGTGCACCACTGAGTATGGGTTTTACTGAGAAAACATATTTCCATAAATCCCTTGAGCCCCTGTCACAGTCCCAGGTCTATTTCTAACGCTTCGGGAATGGCAATATTCCTGAGGGACCACCATGATTCATGTCATTGAGGGTAAAAGGAAAATGAAATCTCTGACAGGAACAGATTAAAAAGGCAATTTAATAACTTACATGCACATTACAAATCATATTTTAGATTAAAACTTTTTATAAACAAAGAAGGTCATTGATCTTCCACAGGACATTCAATATGTTCCTTATTTAAAGGAGATGATTTTAAAGTTTAGTCAAAACCTACTTTTATAAATGAATTACACTGGAATTGGTTTTGACCATTATTTCTAGGATTTGAGCGCAGTCATGAGTTTTAGCTGGAAAACATCTCTATTGTCAGAAGGGAAAAAATGTACCCACTTTTTAAACAAAATTTGACTACAGGGATGTTCAGTGACTTTTCAAAAATCTCAATCTAAATTAGCATACAAGTAATCACCAGAACTCCAGTTTAGTAGCAGGTCTATTACATTCGATTCTTCTATACTAGACAAAACAAAACATGTCTGAGAAAAATTCCCCATCACAGTGACTCTCAAGTTCTTTGCATAAATTCTTTGGAATCTAGTTTGTTCTCCTGTGTTTGGGTTTATTCATCCTGAGAACAATACTCGAGTTATTAATATGTGCTGGGCACTGTCTGGATGTCAGGGGCGCACACCCCTGCCATCATAGAGAATGCCCAGGGATCGATTCCACCTTCTTTTGCCTCAGAGTCATGCCTCAGGCATGAATTTTAGGAGTTTTAAGTATGGACAAGGAACCAGAGCATTATCATGTGTGTTAAAAGAGAATCAGGTGGCTTCTGCACTGCATTTTCCTTGATGAGGAAGAGACCCATTGACCTGGTTCCCCAGCACCCGGGTTTGCCTGTTGGAACAGGGATCACACTTACCTGCATAATACAGATGTGGGCTTAGCAAAATGCAGCTGTTGTTTTTACCTTCACTTTAAATTTGCAGAAAGCTTGCAGAAGAAAAATATGAAGAAAATAACAAACGAATGCAAGAGTTGCGATCTCGGAACTCTGAGCGGCTAACTATTGATGTTCTTCACGTAAGTGCTCTCTTGTTTTAAATTTCACATCAGACTTTTAATTGTTTCAAATTCATTGCATTCAGGGGCGCCTGGGTGGCTTAGTCGGTTGAGCGTCCGACTTTCGCTTAGGTCATGATCTCGCAGTTCGTGGGTTCGAGCCCCGCGTCGGTCTCTGTGCTGACTGCCAGCTCGGAGCCTGAAGCCTGTTTCAGTCTGTGACTCCCTCTCTCTTTGACCCTCCCCTGCTCACGCTGTCTCTCTCTCTCCTGGAAATAAATAAAACATTTTTAAAAATTTTAAAACAAACAAACAAACAAATTCATTGCATTCATGTGGCCAGTCAGGCAAGAAAAGGGACAAAGGGGAGAAAAAAGGCATCCAGACTAACTTTGCCCAATTCAGGGAGGAGATACTGCAGTTTATTTTAGAATATAGGCCAGTGGATAGTGATGACACTAATTTAGAGCAGCTATAGTTAGAGACGGATTGATAGATGCAACCAAAAACCTCAAGTGCCTACTGTGTACACAAAAACTCAATCAACATGGGATGAACAATTGAGGAGTAAAATCATGACTTTGCAGAGCGAATGTGTGCGCATCTAATTTTGAATTTCAGCCATGCTTCTTGTTGCCTCACCTCTTTAGTCCATTGTTCTCTTTCTGTCTTATTTTTTATTCTTTCACTTTTTATTTTCTGTCTCCCATCTATATCATTGTGCATTGTGTTAAGAACCCTGTTTAAACTTTGAATAATTACCTTAGAAGTCCAGTAATAAGTAGGGTTGAAGAGTCCCTACTCGTTCCATGGACCCAATTCATATCTTCTGCATCCCAAGCCCCTGACTAACAAATAGCATTTTCTCTAATGGTTAAAACCATCTTCATGGACCTTGGTACAGGCTCTGATATTTAAGGAAGTCTTTTTTCAGGGTCATATTTGTACAACAGACTTCAACTCCAACTTTCTAGCTCTTCTGGTAAAAGCAACATGGGAAAGAGTCATTTTCATGGAGAACTTTACTGTCTCAAATTCTGTTTTTTCATTCATTGGAGATGTCTGCATCTGAGGGAGATTCTTTTTCATTAGCAGGAAGAAACCAAGCCCCCTGAGGCTGTGGATGATCCCTGGAGTCTGGGGACACTAATTGTGCTGTAGCTCAGTGATCAGAGAGCCCCAAACCTTGGGGTATTGCAGGAGCCCCTAGCAAAGCTCACTCTCTGATAGGTAGAGCTTAGGATCACTTGTTAATCCACCTTTCTGAAATATTTAGTGGTTGTAAGTGTTGTAGATTTCTGAAAACCCAAAATTGGACTAGATGGGGGACCCAGGCTTCTCTGACCTTAAGAGTATCTCTCCCTTGGGGCACCTGGGTGGCTCAGTCGGGTAAGCCTCCAACTCTTGATTTCGCCTCAGGTCATGATCTCAAGGATTGTGAGATCAAGCCTTATGTTGGGCTCTGCACTGGCAGTGAGGAACCTGCTTGGGATTCTTTCTCTCTCCTTCTCTCTCTGTCCTTCCCCTGCTCACTCTTTTTCTCTCTCTCAAAATAAATAAATAAACATTTTTTAAAAAGAGTATCTGTCTCTTGGAGACTTTAGCAGACAATGTAGGGACATTGGTGATGTGTGCTAAATCCTACTCACCCCTTTCTCCTCCCATCTCCCACTCCATTAAGTGAAGCCAGCTGTGGGGTCTGTTGTGGGTCCCAGAGACATGGAAGTTGGGATCATCCCCACTCATGAAACCTAGTGAATGGAGAGATTGTTGGCTGAAAGAGATGGGGTCAGCAGCAGTATTGGATCCCTACTTGGAGAAAAGTCTTAATTTCACCACTGCATGGAAGGACCTGAGCCCCCACCTCCCCCACCGCAAGCACTGAGTGCCTGTGTTCAGCTCCCCAGTTGCTAGGCCCTGAAATGATAACTTGTGGAGGTGCATCACTTTTCCCAGTCTATCAGCTTTCTTTCCCATGGGACTGAGAATTGCAAATTGCCAAGATCCTTAGGCAGAATCTGGCATTACTATAGAGATTCTATGTTTGTTAGTGTGTGTGAAACTACTTGATAATCATCTGATAAAAACTGGAACATTTTCCCTGGAATGTTCCGGGACTTCTCCTTCTACGGGATTTTATCCTCGGAGATTAGAAATTGAAAAGTACAGGGCCACCTGGGTGGCTCAGTTGGTTAAGCAACCGACTTCAGCTCAGGTCATGATCTTGCAGTTTGTGAGTTCAAGCCCCACATTGGGCTCTGTGCTGAGAGCTCAGAGCCTGGAGCCTGCTTCAGATTCTGTGTCCCCCTCTCTCTCTGACCCCCTCGTCTGCTCATATTCGGTCTCTCTCTCTCTCTCAAAAATAAATAAATATTAAAAAAAAGAAATTGGAAAGTACAGATGTGGTAATATTTTGTCTTATAAGACCTAAATTACTTTCCTTATTCCTTAAGTTGCTGTATGGCAAATACAAATACAGTTTCAAATATGATTTTACATTTTAGTGACTGATAATTTACTTAATGTTTTTGCTTTTCTTCATTGACCTTTCAAAGCAATAATTTGTGTGTTCTTTTTCGCGTTTCTGATATTATTATTATTGTCAGTATTAAACAACTACACGATAAGTGGTCCTGGCCTCCTATAAACCAGGGTCATTGGGGGATCCTGCAATAACTTTAAGATAAAACCGAGACCACATGGGGGCGCCTGGGTGGCACAGTCGGTTAAGTGTCTTGACTCTCGATTTCGGCTCAGGTCATGATCTCATCGTTTGTGAGTTCCAGCTCCGTGTTGAGATTTCCTGCCTGGGAATCTCTCTCTCTCTCTCTCTCTCAAAAAGAAATAAATAAACATGTTTTTAAAAACAGACCGTATGACAGGCAGAATCTTGGGAGATTTCATTAATCATATATTACCCCACAGAACGTGGGATCCAGACAGGATAGTCTAGATCTTGGCACAACTCAAACAAGGAAAGTGAGGATCTCATAAGGATCTTGTGAAGTCCCAACCCCCAACTTCCCAGTGTCTACCTAGTTCTTTCTAATTCTATCCCATTTCTGTCAGCAAGGAGCAAAAGGAGCATGAGGGGAAGTACCTAATGTTGTCTTGTCCAGAGATGTTGGTTCATTCTTTGATCACCCAAGATTTAGTATCATGAACATCTTTGGCCCCGAGCTTTCCAGAAGCACATTCCTAAGTTTACATACTGATGGAGGCTAGGGATGTTCCAGGCAGATGTGTGGCTCTTGCAGACAGTATCTTCTTCTAGCTGGTTCATTCTTGCAGACAGCATTGCTCAGCTACCCCAAGTATCTTGCCCTGTTTCATGAAGTTCTATCAGCCACTTCCTTCTGGCCCACCTTTAGCATCCTATCTTCTCAATTTCAAAAGTCACCTTCTCTTCAGGAAAATCTTCTTTGACTTCACAAGTCCACAATCCACTGGCTCTCCTTGAAATTATTTAATTTTTTACAAATTTTAATGTTTATTTATATTTTGAGAGACAGAGCATGAACAGGGGAGGGGCAGAGAGGGGGAGACACAGAATCTAAAGCAGGCTCCAGGCTCTAAGCTGTCCACACAGAGCCCAATGCAGGACTCGAATCCATGAACTGTGAGATCATGACCTAAGCCGAAGTTGGACATGTAAGCGACTGAGCCACCCAGGCGCCCTCTCCTGCAAATTCTTATGGCTCACAGCAATGCTTCCCAAACTTCAAAATTCACCCAAACCACCTGTTGGTTTTGTTAAAAGACAGATTCTGATTTGTTTGGTCTAGGGTGGGGTGTGAGGTGTTGAATTTTTAACATGCTCCCTGCTGATTGTGACCACATTAGTAATGGAGAGAAACTGGGGCTTTTGAAAGCCATTCACCTTCAGATGAACAAAGGCTTGGAAAAGCCACCAATGAACACTTTCTTATAGACTCTTTAGGAAAAAAAACATTTAAAGGGAACAGACATAAAGGAAAAGTGACCTGGGGCTTCCTTGTTGGTCCCAGAAGGATGAAGAGAGGGGTCGAGGCAGGCAAGAGACACATTTAATCATATTCATGGGTACAGAGTGAGGCAGGTTTAATGATACTCAAAGAACAAAGGAGAGAGAAAATGGGAAGGTAAACACTTCGTGGAGGGACTGAAGAGCTTTAAATATCTCAAGGAAAGACATCAATGAACTGGAAAAGATGAAATGAAATCTAAGAAAGAAATTGGATTAATCAGATGCAGGAAGCTAAAGAAAAACGTGATGAAAAGAAGAGGAAAATGCTCCCGTGTTCGCCCATACACATATTTATGATCTAATTTCTTCCAGATTTCACTGGGTCTCTGTTCTCATTTCCTTCTTCCTTCTCTCTTGCCAGCTGTGGCAAACTACCTGATATTTCAAAAGCAGTCATACAAGATAAAATTCAGAGTTAGGGGAGAAATAGGGCTGGCTCTGTCATTTTGTAAACACATTACACAGATTCTTCAAGGCGTTTAGGAGAATGGCTTGTTTTGTTTCTCAGACCCTAACTGACAGGGGTCTTTTATTTTGGCAGGCAATTTCTGCTTGGCTGAATCTGGGCTTTGAAATCTGGAAGCATAGTTGAACATGGAATCATGTTTGGCACCATTTCTTTAAAGGATGGCAGCTTGAAACAAACAAAACAACAGCTAGATTCCCGTAATACACACAATAAGCCTGGTCTTTCTTTTATCCCTCAGCACATCCAGTTGTGACGATGCCAGAACTGGCTTTTGGTGAGAAGTGCATAACAGCTCAGATCTCCATGCACGAAATAGTAATGGGGACCAATGATCAGATCAAGTTCTTGCTAAGAGAAGCAGTTATAACAATTCTATCTGTTCTCTTCAAAGAGAACTTGAGCGAATCAAAGTCAGCATCCCGTTACTGATTTTCTAATGATTTCTGAAGTAGAAGTGAAAGCACATTTCACGCAGTCTCTGTTCTTTGTTCTTAAAGTTGCCTGTGTGCTATCAGTGATCCTTTGAAATTTGGAACCAATTTTACCTCCTGCAACAAGTATACAGCACAAAAAATGGACTTCTTTAAAATATTTTATGACCGTGTTTTCACAAATGCCATAGCACAGGGTGACAAGCTTTGTTTTGCTTATTCATTTAAGATTAGTTTGAATTTAACTTTCCGTTTTTAATAAGAAGATACTGTCAGAGTAGTCCTCCATGAAAACCACTTTTTAAGGAAAATAGGTCAGTTCAGCATTAGCTCTAGGTTGAAAACACGCACACAAAACTGAAAAAAAAAAAAGCAAAATGATCTATTGGAATACCAATTTATATATGAAAATTTTACTTTTTTTGAAGTGTGAATTCTTTCTTTTTTAAAATGTTTATTTTTGAGAGAAAGAGAGAGAGAGAGATAAAGCGGGGGAAGGGCGGGGGGGGCCGGGGGACAGAGGATCCAAAGCAGGTTATGCACTGATAGCAGAGAGCCCGATGCGAGGCTCAGAACTCACAAACCATGAGATCATGACCTGAGCCAAAGTCTGACACTTAACTGACTTAGCCACCCGAGGCACCCAAGTGTGATTTCTTTCATGGGCCTCTTTGATATCTTTCTTTAGGAAACTGGAATTCACAGAATCACAGAACTGTTAAAGCTAGAAGAGACCTTGGAAGTCATCCTCATCTGAGATGAGGAAACTAAGCAGGGCCGGGCTAGGGTGAGGTAGGTGTGGTACCCTGGATGCAGAACTAAAGAGGGTATTAGTTCTTAGCTGCTGATCGCTCCTTCTCTTTCAGGAGCCTGAAAGAGAGTACTTCCTTCAGTTGTGCACATGGCCATTTCTCCTGCTTCACCCTAGTCATGGAGTTGAAACTGATGGCATGGGAGATGAAGGTCACCTTAATTGGTGTTTCTCTTTTCTCAGGCTGCCTTCTTAAAATTTGAAAATGGTATCATGTTTAAGGGGAGGATTAGGCAGACTTTTATTTCCAAATAGTCTTCTAAACAATATTGTTTTATTGGTGATAATGCTGCTTCTTTCTATCAGCTTCTCATGAATTGTTAATTACCTTCCACAAGGAATCTGATGACCTGACTTCAGAGAACCTGCCTGAGTCTCAGCCCTTTCCTTCCTTGGACCTTGGCCTACTTGAGTCAAGTATAGAAGACACCATAGCTGACCTTGGAGATCATGGTATGAGTTTGCATTAGTATTCAGAAGGATTGGCACGTAGTTTGGTATGGCTGACCCTCCAGTAGGCCTGGCTGGCTTCTGGGAAAAGCCTTGGATGCATGTGACCACCTTTCATCAGTTTGCCAGAGCTGAGCTGGGACCAGGATAAAAAGCAGAAAAGCCAAGGGATTTGTCTGTCCTCTGCTGTCTCCTTTGTGATAGATGAAGATGAGTTATAAACTCACACCAGGCTAGAAACATCTTCTACACAAGTTAAACAATGTCATCATTAACTGACTTTGAAATAGTGTAGGACTGTGAATGCTCTGAAGTACCATGTCCCTCTTCTGTAAGTGACTTCCCTGGCTTTCATAAATTTAAAGTGAATAAATGAAGTCAGGCTTTGAAAAATCAACTATATGGATGTGCAATCATTGTAAGAAAAAAAGTGCTCTAACCCAAATGAGTGAGATCTATCAGAGCTTAATGGTTAAAAACATGAATTTTGGAGCAAAAAGACTGCCCCTATCAGAGAAGCCTCTGGAACTTAATCTTTCTAGATCTGTTTCCTTATCCATGAAGCAAGAATAATATCTTCCTTAAGGGTTGTTGTGAAAAGCAAATGAAAGTAGGCATGTGATGTGCTCTTACCTTCATGCTCCACACAAAGTAAGAGCCAAAGAAAGGAAAGCAGTTTATGATCCTGAGAGGCAGGGTTATGACCACGGCGGCCATCTCAGTCTCATACCACTGTCTCCAGTGCCTAGCACAAACTGCTAGGAATATTGTAAGAACTCCATAAATATTTCTTGAATGGATGGATGGATGGATGGATGGATGGATGGATGGATGGATAATATGTTAGTCTGGACCTCTGAGATGCAGATGTCAAGATGGGACTAAAAGTGTAAGGATATTATTAAGGGAAATGTCTACATAAAAGGCATTAGGAAAGGAGCTTGAAAAGGCTGAGAGAATCATCAGGCCATGATTCAAAGTCATGTTCCAAGTAAAAAAAATAGAGGTTTGGTGGATGTGTACTAGTCTGCTGGGCAGGCAGAGGCAACCGAGACATCAGGAAGTCTTCAAGCAAAGTCAGTTGTCAGGGGCTTGCCCGAGTATCCCTGCTGCACTCTGGCAGTTGTAGTGGCCTCTGACAGACACAGGGGTGGGTTTCAGAGAACAGCCATGGGCCCTTGGCCAGTCACACTCCTTATAGTGGGAGGTCTTCAAGGTGTATCCTCATGGTGGCACAGTGGTGTGACAGATCTCTGGAAGTAGTTGAGTTTTCTTTCCAAGCTGAGGGTGAGGGTAGTGAAATTTGGATTAGCTGGTCATCGCAGCCCAAATTGGCATCTGGTGTCTTCCTGCCAGAGCCATTAGAGCTTGTGCCTTGTCCTTCACCTGTTAGGAAACTAGCACCTAAAGCTCTTTAGGCTGGCATTTCCCAATGTTTAAAATGGTGCTGTGGAAGCCATCTGGTAACAGGTGTTATTGACAAATATGTATATCAGGTGGATTTTCATCTTTATCCTTAGATGCATCAAGTATTTTTTTAAAATATTGTTATTTTACAAAGGTAAAACTTGGAAGCATAGAAATATCCTATGGGCCTTTCTTTCCAAAAATAGAAAACTGAGAGGCCATTGGGTAGCACCTGATATGGATGGCTTGTGCTTTGCTACATAAGGTAGAGCCATCACTATGTATAAAGAGGAATCTCCAGGACAGGATATTGAATGGGTGGTCTAGGATCAAGAAGTCTGGGCCCAGCCTCTGTGTCTCAAGTAGGAAAAGTACTTAATACTCATTTCATGGAGGAGAAACCAAAGACATTAAGGAATTTGCTCAAGAACTCAGAAGTGCCTACCTTTTAGAGCAGCACCTTTTCCATTTCCCCCAAAGTGTATGTATTTGGATGTGGCGGGTGGGAGCAATAGGTTTTCAAGAAGCTGACAGATGTCAAATGAATTGGACTTTCAAAAGGCAGAGTTTTTGTGTATCTCTTTGCTAATTTTTGTGAACTGCAGTAGTCACATCACACCTAGGCTAGTCCTGACCACAGGATTCACCGGCTACCAGGAAACTCAAGCTAATGTCCTCCTTTCTCTTTTGTCATGAAGGTTTCAATATGGTAGACCAGGTATTGATTTAGCAGCCACACTGGAAATGTTCAAATCTGGGGCGCCTGGGTGGCTTAGTCGGTTGAGCGTCCGACTTTCGCTTGGGTCATGATCTCGCGGTTCGTGGGTTCAAGCCCCGTGTCGGGCTCTGTGCTGACTGCCAGCTCAGAGCCTGGAGCCTGTTTCAGTCTGTGACTCCCTCTCTCTCTGACCCTCCCCTGCTCACGCTGTCTCTCTCTCTCTCCTAGAAATAAATAAAACATTTAAAAAAAATTAAAAAAAAAAAAAAAAAGGAAATGTTCAAATCTACTCCTTTGACCACCTTGTTTATGCTATAAGGAAATACAACTGAGGTCTCCCATAATAAGTTGTCAGATCCAAAAAACACATTGTAGTTTTAGTTGAGCCAAATGCCTTGTAGACTAGTCTAAACATTCTTCTTTTTTCCTCCTTGTAAATTCATATTTTCTAAATTGAAAAGGGAGATTTAGAACTATGAAAACGTTCTTTGGTTTGATGATTGATTAGACTCCTGGGCAACCAGAAGTTATTAGTGACCACGTGTCTTAATCATGAAATTTTGAGGCATGAGGCTTTAATATGTTTGAATTCTGAAGTGGTTATTTAATCTATTCTCTTTGCCTTTTTAATTTTTTCAAGTTTATTTGTTTATTTTGAGAGCTAGAGAGAGAGAGAGAGAGAGAGAGAGAGAGAGAATGGGCAGAGAGAGAGGGAAAGAGAATTCCAAGCAGACTCCATGCTGTCAGCACAGAGCCCAACAGAGGGCTTGAACTCACCAACCGTGAGATCGTGACGAGCTAACATCAAGAGTCAGATGCTTAACCAACCGAGCCATCCAGGCATCCCCTCATTCTCTTTACCTTTTAGAAAATATGACTCCAAACTTTCAGCACCCAGAGGAAGTTTTTGTTTATTTTTTATCTAGCATTTATATGTAAAATAAAATTACATAGTCTTTTTTTAAGCTTCTACACCAAATGTTTAATCAGTCTTTGATGTTGAATTGGAAAATTCCCTCAGGGATGTGAGGAGTTAGTTGCAGAGAAAGAAAACAGAGTAAGACATTTACATTTGAGATGCATTTAGTTGACTACAGCTGATTTAATCTAGCTAAACTCATGGATAACCGTTATAATCAAATGAGAAGGCACAACTGGAACGTTAAAGAAATTATCCCTATTTAACTCCTTATATGTAATACCGATGATTTCTTGCACATTAATTTTTGCCAGGAATTTCATTGCACTTTAGCCTTGTTTTCAGCAATTCACAGTTGAGTTTCAGAATAGGGTTTCTTGCAAAGCTGCAATAGCTTGGGGCTCATGAGCATGGTCCAGGCAGAGCATGGCTCTCAACTCAGCTGTTCATATGCGAAGGCTTCAGTGGTGTGGGCCTCGGCTGCCCGCCCATAGGCTGACCAATTGTCACTTCATTACCCTTTCAGCTACTCCCTGAGTGAGTCCGGGGCCCCTTCCCTATGCTCAGAGAAAGCTCCCACCTCAAGGGGATTGTACTTTGCTTACCCATACGAAGCCCACAGGCCCTTTGCAGTTGTGGGCTACTCTGTGACTTATAGCATCATCTCTTCCCTTTTACTGTGCAAGTGGGAGTAAAATGATTTGAACTCTGTTATACAATGATATATTTTTATTGTCTTAATTTTACAAATGAAAACATTTATCAGCTCTGCAATTCTACTTCCAGATAGTTACCTAAGAGAAATGAAAGCATGTTCCTAGCAATTTTATTCATAGTACCAAAAGTTAGAAATAAGTCAAGGGTCAACCAATAGGTGAATGGGTAAACAAACTTGCAGTTTATCCATGCAATATAATACTACTTGGCAATGAAAAGGAACAAGCTATCAATACACATAATATGGATGAATAGCAGAAATAGTGTGCTGAGTGAAAGAAGCCTCAAACGAAAGAGTTCATACTGAATGAGTCCATTTCTGTGAAGTTTGACACCAGCAGCACTTATCTGTAGTGACAGAAATGAGGCCAGTAGGTTGTCTGGGCGTTGGGAGTTAACTCAAAGGGCACAAGAGAACCTTTTGTGGTGATGGAAAAATTCAGGATTTTCATTGTGGTGGTGGTTTACTCTGATGTATATATTTGTCAAAACTCACTGAACTCTATGCTTTAAATGAATGCATTTTATGGTCTATCAATTATACCTCAACAAAGTGTATATATAAAAAGAGCATTGATAAGATACACAGGAAAAAAAGAAAGGGAAAACCCACTATGATTAATGCCCATCAGTCTGTGCTTTAGCCAATGAATGGCCCAGAGAGACTTGGGTGGGGTTGTGGAGATAGAAGGCAACTGGAAAGATCGCTAGTATTACTTGGGACACAAAATCCTTAGTCTGGATTGTGGTCATGGGGTCTTCTTCTAATATCAGCTAAGCAGTATTGCCTTCCACAAGGAGTATTAACAGAGTTTCAGGGTCTTCTCTCAGGAGGAAAATGAGCTTAAAGATGAGGGGCTGGGATCCCTTACCTCCTCTCTTCAGCCTTTATAGTTGGAGGGATCACACTGCTGTGGCAGGCAATGCATACCAGCAAGTCTCATAGGACCTAGTGTCCCCTGAAAGCAGCCCAGATGTACTAGAACCAAAAGTAACAGCCCAGGCTCCAAAACTCTGCCCGGGACAGAGAAGCTGGTGGAGCCGCCTAGCTCATCAGCCATCAGAATAAACTAAGCGCCAGGGATCATTTCTGTGTTCCTAGATGTCCCATCACTTCCAGAGCTTTACATGTCTTAAAGCCTTGAGTTATAAATATAAACTGACGGTAGTTTTATTTCGTATTTGTCACATATTCTGCTGGGTTACTTTTGCATTGTATGGTAGTGTTTCCACCTGACTCTCCTATTTATGCCCCAGAATACAGGCTCCTGCGGACACTCTCTAATTTCCTCAGCTCGACAGGGTAATTAAAATGAATCTAATATTGAGTAAAGATGTGCCAATTCTCTACCCTGAGGCATATTTAATAGCTTAGAGTGTTTCTTTCATATGACAGGCTGGGTAAGTGCCTCTAACTGAACTTTAAAAGATCGTATCCAATTTGAAAACTTGAAGTGGATGCAGACTAACACCTGCCCAGCTGGCCACTTCACTCTTGTGTCCTGGAGGGCATGATAGAAACAAGAGGAAAACCTGTCCCCAAGAACCTCAGTCACTCATATAGAAAATCAGTCCCCAAGGACATCTTGAAATAAGTTTCTCACCTGGGAAAGCCCTATGAGATTCCGTGGCCCATTCTTTAGCCAAATAAAATTATACAGTAGTTATTCAACTATAGGTGTTGCAGGTAGGGAGAGAGCATCCTTAAGTGGCCTCGCTGTCCCTGTCATGGTTCGTGTTTAGAATGAATCAATTAAGCAGAAAATTAAAGAAGCATCAATCACGGCTTTAAGGTCGGACAGACTGCAAAAGAGACAGACTAACCCCTCACACAATGTGTGCTTCGGACAGCATTTTGGACATACCACAGTGTGGTTTTTCTTCGGTTGATGCCATTATTTCCCATGCACGCGATGCTCACAGCTGTGCCCAGGGCTCCTGCATCCACCACCAAGAGAACATCATTATGATGCCCAAAGGCAGTCACGCTGTCACAGAAAACTATGATGGCTATTCCGGACAGGATTTGCTTCCAGTCAACTAGCCATCTGTGATTCATTGAAATATTTTACCTCGGTGTTTGTTTAGACCAGACCTTAACATAGATATCTGTGATGGGGATTTAAATCTGTCTCGTGTGATCTTTGTAGAAGGGCTGTTTTGTGGTAGTGAGGGCCACGGGAGTATCAGCCACCTCCTGTGTTCCATTGTCAGTCTGTCGGTTTTTGAGGTAAAACAGCACATCTCCCAAACAAACAAAAAACCATTCTGACAAGGAACCGTGGCAGCAGTATCTAATACCTTTGGTCATTCCCGACTAACAGCATTTTCTACCGACTTCTCTTCTTCTCTCACTAAAAAAAAAAAAAAAAAAACCCAGGAAACCTACAGAAAGTTTTAGAGCGATTGTCATCTTTCATAGTAGCATGCCTGTGTGCAAGCAGTATAATGAATTTGACTTAGTCTAAAAAAGTCCCTCTTCCCACCTCTGCCGCAGGAAGTGATGTTTGTGACATTCTCAGCATTTGCAGCATTTGCAGTTGTCTCTGAGATTGTGGGAAGGGTTCTTCAAAAACTCACGTTATTATTCCGTGCATTGGTATCCATATGTAAGGATACGTTTTTAGGAGTGTGTCGTGTAACTCTGGGTCCCTAGCTTCACAGCTAACCACATATTTCCTGCTAACCCTGTGACCTGTCCCGGTTTCTTCTTCTGGCCATGGCTCCTTTAAATTACTAATGAGAGTTCTCACTGTTAAAGGTTAGCCAGCTAAGTACATGTTTGTAGATGAGGTTAAGATGCCTCCAGGCTTTCACTGCATTTTGTACCTGGGCATTTGGGGTTGGAGAGAGAGCAAAGTGACTTGTCCCTTTTTATATCTCAGATTCATTTTCTCTTTTGAGAGCAGGCAAAAAGAACAAGCCCAACCTCCCTCCACAGCTTAGCTCCACATGGCCTGCTTTCCTGGCTTCACACAGCTTAGAACTAGGTGAACTCCCTTCCTTCCCTCTACCTTCCATCTGCTCACAACCCCATTTTAAGAGATAAATTTGACAGTTGTCATAAGGGGTTGCTTCTGAACCACTTGGCCACCTTTTATTTGTGAGAGTACACATTTTTGAGGAAGACTAACCTTTGTGTGTTCATTAGTGTTCTGGATGAGAAATTTTAGTGGTATACTAAAGAGGGCTACAAAGTGACTACTGGTTAAGAAAAAGTTTGAATTTTAAGAAAATTAAAACAAATTTTCCTTTAGCCCCATCAGCTCTTTGTCGTTGGTGAGGAGAGTGGGTCAGTGCTCTGACTGGGCAAGCGTGTTCAGAGGCCATGCTCTCACCTATTCCCAGGAGGCGGTCCCCAAATCATTCCGTATCTTACCTCTTAACTTTTTACTCTCAGTAAATCATACGCCTACAAACATTGATCTCTCAACTCAAAATTCCACTAAATAGGCATCATGATAAAAGTCTATGTTTCCCATTATATTGGCAGTATTCAATGATTCCAATTTGATGGCACCCAGTACAGAAGCAGGTCACAGCACAGCAGCTGAGAGCCCACAGGCCAGTCCTTTGTTACTCAAAGCATGGTCTGAGGACTGACATCACTAGCATTCTGAGAACTTGTCAGAAATGCAGAATCCCAGACCCCAACCCAGACTTCCTGGATCAGAAGATGCAAAATCCCAGTGATATATATGCACGCTCAGGTTTGAAGAGCCTGAGCTGGACTCTTCGCTCCACAAGAGCGTGGGCTATGTCTGTCTTGTTTGTCATTTTATACCCACCTGCTGACAGTGCCTGGCTCAGACTTGGTGCTTGGTAAATATTTGTTGAATAAATTATTAAATCTAGGAGGAAAGTTCTGTAAGTACACTAATGCTTTTTGTCATAAGCAGCATACAGTTCTTGCAGAGATTGATTCATTTGGGGAAACAATAGAATAACAAGTTGCCAGAAGAGGCCGATTTGTGTATATTGTTGCTCACCTATAATTTTTACTCTTCCTTCTTAAGGGAGGTGATAATCTAATTTTACCAGATGGATACTGGAGAGATGAAAAATAAAGGAAGAGTGTCAGAGACATGGGAAGAGAAATCTTTCATGCACGCTTTTCGAGTCCCTTCACCATTGCCTCTTTCTTTATGAATACCCCTCCACTTAAATAATCTCGAAGTCGGGGCGCCTGGGTGGCTTAGTCAGTTAAGCGTCCGACTTTCACTTAGGTCATGATCTCGTGGTTTGTGGGTTCGAGCCCCGCGTCGGGCTCTGCTGACTGCCAGATCAGAGCCTGGAGCCTATTTCAGTCTGTGACTCCCTCTCTCTCTGACCCTCCCCTGCTCACGCTGTCTCTCTCTCTCTCTCTCTCTCTCCTAGAAATAAAATAAAAAACATTTAAGATAAATAAATAAATAAATAATCTCTAAGTCGCCACAGTGCAGTAACAGGGTTCCTTCTTCTGCAGGACCTGTAGTATTTAGTTTAGTAGAAGTGGTCACATTACCACAAAATAGTCCTCTCAGATCCCTTCATGTATTTGCTAAATGTACACATTTAATGGGAACAAAGGGATTTTGTCAAGTGGAGTCTGTGTTACGGGTTCTCACGTGTCTCTTCTGTTTGCATCAGCTTAGTCCCTGCATGGAGTCCGTGACAGCACTTTATAGATGACAGGGCGCAAGTGAATGCTGGTTGGTGGGTTACTCTTATAACAGGCTTGCTAGAGCGAATGTAACTCTTTAGTGGCTTTATTGGTTTGGTCATCTGGGAAGCAAATACTCAGAGAAGTGCAGAAGATGAATTGAGGGTCCTTTTTGTTGAAAGAAAAATGGGCGTGGGATCAGGGGCAGGCAAAGAGCGCTTCCAGGTTGTGCTGTGGGTCTGACACCTGCGAGATGTGAGCAGGAAGGAAGGACCAGTGGGTACAAAGAGCCTCAGACTTCACTATAGCTTGGATGGAGAGTTCTGGATCAAAGACTGCCCATAGAGGAATCCTGCACTGGGCAGAAATGCTGTGCCCTACCAATCCCTCCTGCTCAGGGTAGCCTTGAGGCTGCAGCCGCGGGCTGCCAGCTCACCTTGTGCTTTTCAGCTAATCGCAAGTTCCTAGAAGGACAGCTAACAGACGCCCCTCCATAGATTCCATATGCTTGAGGTGAATAAAATAGTATTTCAGTCAGCAATCTATAATGCAGCACTTTTCTCTAATTTGGAGTGACCTTACCTCTACTATATGCAAAAGAAGAATAACTAAAGCTTCTGGAGTATCCATAGACACTTCACAAAAATCCACTAGACTGGAAGCCACTGGTGTGCTTGAAAGAAATTTGGAGCCAGACTTTGTCTTTTTCCAACTTCTAGCCATTTACCAGCTGTGTGAACTCAGGCAAAAAAAGAAAAAAAGTTATTGCCAAGCCTCAGTTTTCTCATCTGCATAATTGGAATAATACTGAATTTTCTAGGATTAAGGGAAGAATAGATTAGATAGTAAACAAAGAACTTTGCACAGTGCATGACACAGAAAGTACACAACAGTATCTTACTAAAAAAATACAATGTCAGAGCAAGTTGCAATATTTTCTCAAGTGCCACATAAAACCTCTGAATTGGTGATGAATAATATTTCAGTTTTTAACTACCCAGGAGACCTTCTGATTATAGCTTAAAAAGCACCTTCACCATATGAATTAAGTATGATTTGGAATACTTTTGTTTGCTCTAGTTTTTGTATGTATGAGAAATATAAAAATCACTCAGTCTGGTTAGTTCCACCTGTCAAATTATGGTCTGAATTATGTCTACCTGAATTGATTAGCTTAGCATCTATATCAATTGATCAATCAATCGACCAATCGATCGATAGATAGCTCAATCTTCTTTGTCAAGACCATCAACAGCCTGCAGAACCCAAGCCAAATTTTCGGAGATGTGTGTGTCCTCCCATTGGTGAGTCAGGAATGGCACTGTGATACCCAGAAATAGGACCTGGACAAGTTCATTGTTAAAAAGATGCTCCTTTGCCAGCCATCCTGAGCCCATAAAATGGCAGCTAAAATTTCCAGGTATTTTCCCTAAATACATTTTAAATGTAAATATATTTTGTACTAAGGAGCATAATAAGGACAAGAATATATATTAGTTTTCCACTGTAGTCTTATGTGGGATTTAGGGCAAATTCAGATTAAAATACAGAGCTTGGTAGGGATAACTATGACTTTTGCAATGGAAATGTTCAGGTAATACATGCAGTTATTTTAGTGGAACTCTCTGCCTTGGGTTTGTAATGAAATCAGGAAGGTTTTCTGAGACACAAGGATATGCTCTATGCTCTACCATGGCAGCCATATGTATAAATGACCTCCTGGTTTTAGATAAGTTCTCTGAAAATTCTAATAGTTTCCCCTTTAGTTAGAAAATAAAGAATATAAAGAAATTTCAGCAGGCTGCACAGATTTCTAAGATAGGGAAAAGTCTGTGCTCATTTTGGATGTATTATTTTGACTCCCTTAGGGCTGCATATGGAATCAGAATATTCCAGATATGGTTTTATGTGCATAGTTAAATCATTCCGTTCTTACCACACATCTGGTAGACAGACTATATGTACCTTAAAGAAGGACATAGTGGCTTGTTGAAGCCAGTATTTTTTTTCTACTGTATGTTATAAACAACTTTAAGGTGTCGTCAGATATCTGTATGAGATTTTCTTAAAATAAAAATTATTTGGAGCAAATTATAGGTTGTCCTAATAATGTAATTCTCAACACTTTTTTTTTAAGAGGGAGAGAAAAGTGGGGGTTGTGGTTATAAGGCCAGTGTTGCGTGTATTTTGGGTCTGCCCCTAGAGTTGGTTAAGCCTGTGATATCATTCATCCTGTCAAGAGGGGAGAAGCTTTGGCATGGCAACTCAAAGAGCAGGTGGGCTGGATGTGACCCTCCACTCTGGGGGGACCAAGGCTCAGGCTTGGCCATGCTCAGGAGTGAGCAGGTCTTACGGTCTGAGTCAGCATACCTCAAACAGGGGAGACCACTGCCTCCTCAAGGTGACCTTGCTTGTGTGTATTCTGAGTCCAGGTTTTCAAATTGGGCTACTTATCACAATCCCTTATGGGAATTTGAAAAATACAAAATAGTCTCTGTGTTCTTAAACATTGATTCAGAAGGTCTGCTGCAGTGGTTCTCAAACGATACTATATATTAGAATCACGTGGAGGGTCTGTTAAAATCCAGAGGGCTGGGTTCAGGGGCATACTGGAGATGCTAGCATTGACTCGTAGACCCCACTGTATACGTCTCCTTCCAATCTCAAGTTCAGTGATAGCCCGTGCGTAGCTTGAAGTCAGCTATAGCGACTGAGTACTTACACCAGGGAAATTGCATTGCTAATCAGAGCTTTCCTCAAGAGTCAGTTGTTAAACATTTCCCAGCACGCCATTGGCAGAGAACCCCACCTCCAAATCTTCTGATTCAGGAGGCTTGGGATGAAGCCTAAGAATTTGCATTTCTAGCAAGTTTCTCGGTGGTGCTGCTGCTACTGCAGGTATGAGGAGCACATACTAAGAACAATTTGTCTAGAATTATGCTGTCCAGTTTGATAGCCACTAAGCCACATGTGGTTATCAGAATTCAAATTTTAATTAATAAAAATTAAATAAAATTTAAAAACCTTTACCAAGTCACATTAATCACATTTCAAGTGCTTAAACTAATACAATGTCATGTGTCAATTATACTGCAATAAAATGGGGAGGGAGGAATGCTTAAGAGTCACATCTAGTTAGTGGTTACTGTGTTGGATTGCACACTTCTAGAGCAATTAATTCATCATTGCCAAAAGTCCTATTGGGCAACCCTCCTCTCGGAAGAACTCTCTGCGCCTAATTTTCTTTTAAATTCTACAGATTATTCTGGTGGGATGTCTGTTTCAATAATCACTACAGTGTTTTGTTTTGTTTTGTTTTGTTTTGTTTTGTTTTGTTTTGTTTTTAAGAGAGAGAGGCAGAGGGACAGAGCATGAATGAGGGAGGGGCAGGGAGAGAGGAAGACTTAGAATCTGAAGCAACCTCCAGGCTCTGAGCTGTCAATGCAGAGCCCAATGCAGGCCTTGAACTCATGAACCATGAGATCATGACCTGAGCCAAAGTGGGACACTTAACCAACTGAGCCTCCCAGGCACCTCAATCACTACAGTTTATTAAATGTTGATCTTACATTTCGACTCTCTCAAACTCAAACTCACAGATAATTCTATGTTCCTCATTTTTTATTTCTTACTTGGCATGGAGGATTGATTTGCTAAAATTCTCAAATACTTGACAACATACATCAATGACTCTTTTTTAATAGGTGAGGACAAGGAGGTAAGGATGGAAGAGGTATTGTTGAACTGGGTCCCAGCTCCAAATCTGTAACTTTTTCAACCCAGAGGTTTCTCCTCTATGCTGTGACAGCTTTCTGCAAAATTGAAAAACTTATTAGTCCTCCCTTCAGATCATGTCTGGGGTCATCATTGAGAAGCCATTATACTATCTCAGACTACGTGTGTGACACAGGGAAGCCCCAGAGGTCTTTCAGACTTTATCTAATAACAACTCCCTCCCAACCAGTGAAGGACATGGATTGCATTTATTGGACACTAGTTGATCATATTAATGAATCAGATGTGTTCAGACCAGCAGGTTACACAAGACTACAGAGGGGATAGAATTTAATTAGAGGTGAAGGGTCAGGTGAAATAGTCATTAGTGACATCTGTGGAGCAAGTTTCCAAAACCTGAGTTAATAAGGGTTATACAAGCGGACAGACTCCTGATAATTGGACCAGGAAGAGATGGCCTGCGATGCCAGCTGCGGTAGGTTGCCTCTTGTGTGATGTTGGGTCATGGTCTTTTTATTTACATAGCCTGACATGTAGAAGCATGCTGTGTAAGCTGCCATCTCTATGATGCTTGGGTGGCCACAACAATGTCCATTTATTTCGGTTCCTTTGTGACTGAAATTTTATGTTCCTTACAGAGATAAGAAAAAAATAGCCAGTGATATTTCTTTTTCCTCTGAAAGATTTATTATAATAGACTTTATTTTCTCAAGTGGCAGTTGCCTCTCTGAGTTTCAAAAGCTGTTACATTGTCTGGTTCTATAGCAATCTCTTCAAAACTACCAAAAAAAAATCTCTTCTTTCTGGGCTTCTTTTTAGGAATTCTGTAATTCTTCCTTTTAGGAATTTCCCACCACGATTATCCTTCTATCTCTGCAGGCACCATTATATCCTGTTCTTTTGTATCATAATTGATCTTCCAGCTTCTAGGCAATTGCCATTCACATCCTTCAGCAAAGCATTCCCTGAGCACTGTTTCATCAACACACAACCTTACACAAATATTTATTGGGTACCTGCTCTGCTGGGCAAAGAGAATACAGAACAGATGTGGCTCTACCCTTATGAGCATATGCTGAAGTTTTCTTCTACCCAGAAGCCTTTACTTAAATAAAGTGGGAAATTATCCTGGATTATAATGGGCCCTAAATCCAATGACAAGTCCTTTGAAGAGAAAACAAGACAGATTCACTGAGAAGACTATGTGAGGACAGAGGCAGAGACTGTAGTGATGCATCTACAAGCTAAGGATGGCCAGTGTCTACCAGAGGGTCGGAAAGAGACAGGCAACAGTTGCTCCTTTTGAGCCTCCAGAAGGAATCAACTTTGCTGATACCTTGATTTCAGACGTCTTTAAATTTTTTTTAATTGCTTATTTATTTTTTGAGAGGGAGACAGAGTGTGAACAGAGAGAATGGCAGAGAGAGAGGGAGACACAAAATCCGAAGCAGGCTTCAGGCTCCCAGCTGTTAGCACAGAGCCCAACAAAGGGCTCAAACTCACCAACTGTGAGATCATGACCTGAGCTGAAGTCGGACGCTTAACCGACTGAGCCACCCAGGGCCCCCTGATTTGAGACTTCTGATGGCCAGCATTGAGAGAAAATAAATTTCTATTGTTTTCAGCCACCAACTTTGTGGTACTTTGTTACATCAACCCCAGGGAACTAATATACTTCCCTTTACATATAAAAACATGAACCCTTCCTCAATTTTCAATTAGTAATCAAGACTTCAAGTTGTAATGTCAGGCTGTCTAGTTGGAGTTCTGGATTTGTCAGTCACTCTATAACTGGGTCAAATTACTTAAACCTTGTGCCTCAGTTTCTTCATCTGTACAATGGGGAATATATCAATGCCATAGCATAGTTACAGGGAATCAATAAAATAACATATTTAAAGCACTCAGAACTATTAAGCTGGAATGCTTAACAGTTATGGAAATTATTTTATTACTATATTCCTAATGTTTATTGATATGCAGTCCAGACTAGTGTGCTTTTTCTCACTCCTCAACTCTCATAGCACTTTATGTCTCTTCTGCCCTTAGTGACATACTGCCTGTGATTGTACTGAACTTTCTATATCAATATATAAGTCATCAATATTTACTGAAGATCTGCTAAATTCAAGGTATTCTGCTAGCCTCTTTGGAAAGCATGTATTACTGCCATTAGGAAATGTAGAATCTGGAGAAATAACAGAGATGTCTACATTAAAGTGATCCACAATTTTGGGGAAAAAATGGGCATAACTCGAAGAATGGAGAGGAATGAAGAGGTTATTTTGAATAGGAATTTTCAGGATTTTTTCCAGTACCATTTGTTAAAAAAGCTATCCCTCTTTTTCAAAGTTATATTTTTACCAATATTAGGAATAATTGTGATAGGTAGGATATCTTCCCAAAGATATCCATCTCCTAATACCTTGAATTTTTTAATATGCTACTGTATATGGCAAAGGGAAATTAAAGTTGCTAATCTGATGACATAAAATAGGGAGATTGTTGGGGTAGGAGTGGCTCAGTCGGTTGAGTGTCTAAGTTTGGCTCATGTCATGATCTCACAGTTTGCGGGTTTGAGCCCCACATCAGGCTCTGTGCTGATAGCTCAGAGCACGGAGCCTGCTTCAGATTCTGTGTCTCCCTCTCTCTCTGCCCCTACCCCACTTGCACTTTGTCTCTCTCTCTTTCTCAAAAATAAATAAACATTAAATTTTTTTTAGAGAGATTATCCTGGATTATCTGGCTCAATATAATTACAAAGTTACTTGAAAGTGGAACAGAGAGGGCGAAGAGAGAATAGCAGAGATAACAGAATTAGGACTTGTCCTGACATTGGTGGATTTGAAAATGGAGACAGCTGGGATGGGGTGAGGACAATAAGCCAAGGATGGCAGGCAGCCTCTAGAATGTGGAAAAGGAAAGTTTGTAGAGCCTCCAGAGGGAATGCAGCCCAGCTGATATTGATTTGAGCCCAGTTCAACACATTTTGGACCAAACTCTAGAACTGTAAGATAATAAACGTGTTGTGTTAGCCACTATATTTGTCATAATATGTTAAAGCAGCAATAGAAAAACAATGTGGTATTTTTTTCCTGGATATTAAATGTAATTTTACTTGAAATTAACAAATCAAAAACTGAAACCGAGTAATTGCTGAACTTCAGATAAATGTTTCTTTATCACAAAAGATTGGTTACTAAAATAATTCTTTAAGGATAAAAATAATGATAATAAAAATGTGTGAAGACTAGAGTCATTATGGTATTTATTAGCTATGTATGTCATTTTATTTTTTAATTTGTTTTTTTAATTTAATTTTAATTTTTTTGTTTGTTTCTTTGTTTTTATTTATTTTTGAGAGAGAGACAGAAGGAAAGCAGGGCAGGGGTAGAGAGACAGAGAGACACAGAATCCAAAAGCAGGCTCCAGGCTCTTGAGCTGTCAACACAGAGCCCAACACAGGACTCGAAACTAACAGACTTCAAGATCATTACCTGAGCCAAAGTCAGATGCTTAACAGACTGAGCCACCCAGGTGCCCCTATATGTGTCACTTTAGATAATATTTATTGAATTACTGCTCTTCCTGATAAGTTAAAACAGTAAGGCTTTTCCAAGGTGACTTCCCTTACCTCCCAATTTTAGTTATATTTTGTTTCTACATTGTTAAAGTTTATAATTTTATAGCAATTACATTTTGTTCTAAAACCATAATTCCCAGAGATGTTTATTCTTTAAAATAGGAAAATTGTCTTGGAATTTTAACCTGAATTCAGGGCTTCAGTGAGCCTGAAACTTTTTTTTACCATAGCTTCTTCTTTCCTGAGTTCTTAATTTTATCTGTCTGCTGTTTATTAGTGTTTTTATGGTTTTGTTTTATTACTATTTTTTTTTTTTGTAGGAGTCTGTTTTAATCCATTGTATTTGTCTGGTGTTGGTTGTTACTTCTTCCCCTCCATTTCTGATTTTATTTGAGTCTTTTCTCTTTTGTTCTTGATGAGTCCAGTTTAGGATTTCTCAATTTTGTTTATCTTTTCAAAGAACCAACTCTTGGTTTCATTGATTTTTTTTTAATTGTGTATTTAGTCTCTGTGTCTTTTATTTCTGATCTGATCATTATTATTTCCTTCCTTCTACTCACCTTTGGTTCTGCTTGTTTGTTCTTTATATGGAAGTTTAGATTGCTTATTTGAGCATTTTCTTGTTTTTGAGGTAGGATTCTGTCACTAGAGATTTCCCTCTTAGAGCTGCTTTTGCTGTGTCCCAAAGATTCTGGACCATGTGATTTTATTTTCATTTGCTTCTATATATATTTTTAACCTGAATTATATATATAATAAAATATATATATTATTTAAAATATAAAAATTATGGGGCGCCTGGGTGGCTTAGTCGGTTAAGCGTCCGACTTTCGCTTAGGTCATGATCTCGCGGTTCGTGGATTAGAGCCCCGCGTCGGGCTCTGTGCTGACTGCCAGCTCAGAGCCTGGAGCCTGTTTCAGTCTGTGACTCCCTCTCTCTCTGACCCTCCCCTGCTCACGCTGTCTCTCTCTCCTAGAAATAAATAAAACATTTAAAAAAAATAAGAAGAAGAAAATAAAATATAATATAAAAATTATATATTATTTAAAATATAATAAAAATATAATTATTACAATAAATATAAATAAGTATATAATGTATTATATAATAAATATAAACAAATATAAGATAAATATGTAATAATTATATAACATATAATCATTTAAAAAATATTTTTTTTTATTTCTTCATTGACTCATTGGTTGTTTAGCCTGTGCTTATGTTTGTTGAAGTTTTTTTCTCATGATTGATTTTTAGTTACATACTGTTGTGGTCAGAAAAGATACATGGTATGATTTCAATTTTTAAAATGTATTGAGACTTGTTTTGTGGCCTAACATGTAGTCTCTTCTGGTGAATGTTCTGTTTGTACTTGAAAAGAGTATGTATTGTTGGTTTTGGGTGAAATGTCCTGTGTATATATCTGTTATGTCCATCTGATTTAATGTGTCATTCAGAGACACTGTTTACCTATTGATTTACGCCTTGATGTGAGGCTTAAAGCCCCCTCCTATTATTGTGTTACCATCAATTTCTCTCTGTATGTCATTAATACTTGCTTGATGTATTTAGATACTCCAGTACTGGGTGCATAGATATTTACAATTGTTACATCCTTTTGTTGAATTGATTCCTTTATCATTATGTAATGCCCTTTGTATATATAATATTATTTTATATTTGTATTATTTTGTATAAGTATTGCCACCCTGGCTTTTTGTTTGTTTCCATTTGCATGGTAAATTTTTTTCCATCCCTTCATTTTCAGTCATATGTGTCTTTAGGTCTGAGGTGAGTTTCTTGTAGGCAGCATATAAATGGGTTTTGTTTTTTACCCATTCTACCACCCTTTGTCTTTTGATTAGAGCAGTTAGTTCATTTACATTTAAAGTGATTATGATAGGTATGTACTTACTGCCATTTTGTTCATTGTTTTCTGGTTGTTTCTGTGTTCTTCTATGTTCCTGTCTTCTTCTCTTGCTCTCTTTATGGTGGTGAGTTTCTGTAGTGTATTGTTTGGCTTTCTTTCTCTTTATTTTCTTTGTGTCTATTCTAAGTTTTGTGTTTGTGGTTACCATGAGGTTCATGTATAACATCCTAAGTATATAGTGGTCTATGTTAAGTTGATGGTTATTTAAGTTCAAACACATTCTAAAAAAAAAAAAACAAAACTTTTTTTTTAACTCCCTCCTTCACATTTTATGTGTATGCTGTCATATTTTACATTTTTTAATTCATGATTTTCTTATGTCTAATTATGGCCATTTCTTTTACACTTAAAGAAGTCACTTTAACAGTTCTTAAAAGGCTGGTTTAGTGGTGATAAACTTCTTTCACTTTTTTTTGGTCTGTGAAGATCTTTATCTCTCCTTCAATTCTGAATTAAAACCTTGCCAGGTAGAATATTCTTGGTTATGGGTGTTTTCCTTTCAGCACTTTGAATATATCACGTCACTCCCTGCTGGCCTGCAAAGTTTCTGCTGAAAAATCATCTGATAGACTTCTGTGGTATCCCTTGATGAAACTTTTGCTTCTCTCTGCTTTTAAAATCTCTCTTGGTCTTTAACCTTTGACATTTTAGTTATTATATGTCATGGTGTGGACCTCACTGAGTTCATCTTATTTGGAACTCTCTATGCTTCTTGAACCTGGATGTCTATTTCCTTTCCTAGGTTAAGGTAGTTTTCAGCTATTGTTTCTTCAAATAAGTTTTCTGCCCCTTTTACTCTGTCTTCTTCTGGGACCCACATAATGGAATGTTTGCTTGCTTAATGTTGTCTAAGAGATCCCTTAACCTATCCTCATTTATTAATTTTTTTCTCTTTTTTGCTTTCAGCTTGGGTGCTTTCCATTACCCTGTTCTCCCAATCACTGATATGTTCTTCTGCATTTGCTAATCTACTGGTTAATTCCCTCTAGTGTGTTTTTTATTTCAGTCATGGTATTTTTCAGCTTTGATTGGCTCTTTTTCATATTTTCTGTCTCTTTATTGAAAGTCTCACTGAGTTCTTCCATTCTTTTCCTGAGTCTGGTGAGTTTCTTTATGATCATTACTTAAATTTTCTTATCAGATATATTGCTTATCTGTGTTTCATTTCGTTCCTTTTCTGAGGTTTTGTCTTGGTCTTTGTTTTGAAGCAAATTCCTTTGTGCCCCCTTTTTGCTTTACTTTCTATTTGCTTCTATGGATTAGGTGGAACATTTACTCCTAAACTTAGAGAAATGGTCTTGTGTATGGTTGTCCCCTATACAGACTATGTCTGCAGGGCACCTGGGGGGCTCAGTCAGTTAAACATCTGACTCTAGATTTCAGCTCTGTTCATGATCTTGCAGTTCATGAATTCAGGCCCCACACCAGGTTCTGTGCTGACAACGCAGAGCCTGCTTGGGATTCTCTCTATCTCTTCCTCTCTCTGTTCCTTCCCAACTCAGGTACGCACACACTCTCTCTCAAAATAAATAAATAAACTTAAGAAGAAAAAAAAAAAGACTCTGCGTGCTTGGTGACTTTTGCTGGCTGGCTGGAGCTGGCTGGTGTGGGCTGGGGGGTCTTGAGACTCTCCATGCAGTGGGTACCCTGGCAGGATAGCTAAAGCTGAAGTGGGTATAGATGGGGTGGGGGCATATCCCATGGTCCTCTGAACCGAGAGTACCTTGGCAGGGTAGCTAAAGTTGATATGGATGCAGGTCAGGGGGAGCCCAGGGTTCTAAGCACTGAGGGTACTCTGGCGGGACAGGGAAAGCTGAAGTGAGTGCAAGCCAGGGGGTCGCAGGGCTTTATGCATAGAGGTCACTTTGGCAGATTAGCTGAAGCTGAAGTGGGTGTAAACTGGGGTGGGGGTGGGGAGTCCCAGGGAGCTCCTCTCAGGGGGCACCCTGATGGGACAGCTAGTTTTTAATTTTATTTCACTGTGGTAAGAACAATGAACATGAAATCTACTCTCTTAGTTTAAAAAAAAATTTAAGTTTATTTATTTATTTTGAAAGAAACAGAGATAGTGCAAGCAGAGGAGGAGCAGAGAGAGACAGAGACAGAGACAGAGAATCCCAAGAAGGCTTCCTGCTGCTGACACAAAGCCTGACACAGGGCTTGAAACCACAAAACCTTGAGATCATGACTGAGCTGAAACCAAGACTCGGACCCTTAACCAACTGAGCCACCAAGAGTCTCCTACCCTTTTAGGTTTTTTAGTGAACTATAGTACTGTCAGTTATAGGTACACCGTTCTACAGCAGATCTCTAGAACCTATCTTGCTTAGCTAAACCTTTATGCTCATTGATTAATAACACCCTATTTCCCCCTTCCTCCAGCCCTTGGAAGCCACACTTTGAGTCTATGAATTTAAATATTTTAGATACCTCATATAAATGACATCATGAAGTATTTGTCTTTCTGTGACTGGTTGATTTCACTTAGCATAATGTCCTCAAGGTTCATCCATGTTGTTGCATATTATGAAAACTGACTGTATTTTTCAAAATAAAAATTGTATTGAGAAGAGTGGCATTATTTTATACTTTTACAGTTTTTAAAAAGTGGTTTAATAGAAGGCAACTGGATTCTCATATCTGCTTTGCATTTAGATTTATCATGACATTACTTGTAATATAGTGTCTGGAAAACTCTATGTACTTATGAGAGGATGAAAGTGAAAAAGACAAATAAGATTTTAGTGCTGTTTATGAAAGTAGTTTAGATCTTGGACTCTCCTGAAAGGGTCTTGGGGACTCCCAGGATCCCTGGACCACTCTTTGAGAACTGTTCTTCTAGGCATGAAGTGAGATACCAGAAAAGCCAGCATTAAGTATTCCTGGGTATCATGAATAATTTCTCCATTTGTACTACCCTGTTAAGCAATTTTTAATAAACTGGCATAAAGGATAATGAAGCAGCAGGAACTCCTTTCCTGGATATGGTGCTCTAAGGTAGAAAACCCACTCTATTTGAATTTCATGGGTGTGAAATCATTAATAAGCAGACATGATGTTGCCAGTGTTATTGTAATGATCATAAAAGCTGCAGTCTTACAGAGATGATACACTTTTATGCTTTAATCGACATCGTTTTATGTGCTAAGTAGGTGGAGGCAAGATCTTGAAATTGTTTGAGGGGCCTCCTGTGGAGATAATTGTGTGGTGAAGTGTGTTCATTTACTTATAGATTTCCCTCCAGAGAGCTTGGGAGTTTCTCAATCAATCACCAAATGCCTGGCTCCAGCATTTGCTGGGCATAGCAGTTTTCACCACTGAGGAATCCCAAAGAAGATGCAAATTGTCTGATAAATTATTTTGTATTACTCTTTCACTTTTCCAAAAAATAGTCCTTGGAGAGCTATAGCATCAGCAAATGCAATCAATGCTGTAGAGCAGGTTGATTTTCAATTTTTATTGTCGCGGAAATAAAACCTTCAGAGACTGTGGGGAGGTAAAATGCTCTTTCCCTGGAGGTGTGGGATTTCAGAGCATACCTTTAGGTAGATTGTTCTATGTCAACATTAATAAATTGCACATACAGCTATCTGTATTTTCGTGTCTCTAGTTATAGAAAAAGATTAATATATTCCTATTTTGTTTAATTTTCTCTCGGGAAGGTATGAAATTATTTTTAGTCGAATGGCCTATGAGAAATTAGGTGCATTTGACAAAGGCGTTTAATGTACCAAGGCGTTTAATGTACTGATGAAATAAATGCAATTCTAGTTTTCTCATTTGGAGTAGAATACACAGCAAAAGCAAGGATGGGCCCGAATTTATATTATCTTTATGTATGTATGCCTTTTCCATTGTCAAGATTTATTCTATCCTATTAACTTTTCTGGGGGCTTTTCTTTTTTTTTACTTATTTTTATTTTATTTTTTTACAAATAGTTTATTGTCAAATTAGTTTCCACATAACACCCAGTGCTTAATCCCACAAGTGCCCTCCTCCATGCCCCTCCCCTCCTCCCCCCTACATCTATCAGTTCTCAGTTTTTGTCAGCATTCAAGAGTCTCTCATGGTTTGCCTCTCTCCCTTTCCCCCACCATTTCCCCCTTCTTCTCCCCCTTGGTCCTCCGTCAAGTTCCTCCTAATCCTCCTATACGTGCACACATATGATATTTGTCCTTCTCTGCCTGACTTATTTCGCTCAGCATAACACCCTCAAGGTCCATCCATGTTGCTACACATGGCCAGATTTCATTGTTTCTCATTGCCATGTAGTATTCCATGGTATAGATAAACCACATCTTCTTGATCCATTCATCTGTTGATGGACACTTAGGCTCTTTCCATGTTTTAGCTATTGTGGAGAGTGCTGCTATGAACATTGGGGTACATGTGCTCCTATACCTCAGCATTTCTATATCCCTTGGGTATTTTCCTAGCAGTGCTATTGCCGGGTCATAGGGGAGTTCTATTGTTAATTTTCTGAGGAACCTCCACACTGTTTTCCAGATGGGCTGTACCAGTTTACATTCCCACCAACAGTGTAAGAGGGTGCCCATTTCTCCACATCCTCGCCAGCATCTCATGTTCTCTGATTTGCTCATTTTAGCCACTCTGACCGGTGTGAGGTGGTATCTCAGTGTCGTTTTGATTTGTATTTCCCTGATGAGGAGGGATGCTGAGCATCATTTCATATGTTTGTTGGCCATCTGGATGTCCTCTTTGGAGAAGTGTCTGTTCATGTCTTCTGCCCATTTCTTTACTGGGTTGTTTGTTTTTTGGGTGTGGAGTTTGGTGAGTTCCTTGTAGATTCTGGATATTAACCCTTTATCTGATATGTCGTTTGCAACTATCTTTTCCCATTCCGTTGGTTGCCTATTAGTTTGGTGGGTTGTTTCCTTTGCCGTGCAGAGGTCCTTTATCCATTTTGAGTTTATTTTTGTGCATGGTGTGAGAAAATGATCTAGTTTCATTCTTCTGCCGTGCAGAAGCTTTTAATCTTGATGAGGTCCCAATCGTTTATTTTTGCTCTTGATTCCTTTGCTTTGGGGGATGTGTCAAGTAAGAGATTGCTGCGGTGGAGGTCAAAGAGGTTGTTTCCTGCTTTCTCCTCTAGAGTTTTGATGGTTTCCTGTCTCACATTCACGTCCTTTATCCATTTTGAGTTTATTTTTGTGTATGGTGTGAGAAATTGATCTAGTTTCATTCTTCTGCATGTTGCTTTCTCATTGTCCCAACACCATCTGTTAAAGAGGCTGTCTTTTTTCCATCGGATATTCTTTCCTGCTTTGTCAAAGATCAGTTGGCTATATACTTTTGGGTCCACTTCTGAGTTCTCAGTTCTGTTCCATTGGTCTATGTGTCTGTTTTTGTGTCATACTGTCTTGATGATGACAGCTTTGTAGTAGAGGTTAAAGTCTGGGATGGTGATTCCTCCTGTTTTGGTTTCATTTTTCAGGATTACATTGGCTATTCGGGATCTTTTGTGGTTCCATACAAATTTTAGATAGTTTGCTCTAACTTTGAGAAGTATGCTGGTGCAATTTTCATTGGAATTGCGTTGAATGTGTAGATAGCTTTGGGTAGTAATGACATCTTAACTCTATTTATTCTTCCTGTCCATGAGCATGGAATCTTTTTCCATTTCTTTGTGTCTTCTTCAATTTCCTTCATAAGTTTTCTGTAGTTTTCATCATACAGATCTTTTGTGTCCTTGGTTAGGTTTATTCCTAGGAATTTTATGGTTTTTTGTGCAATTGTAAATGGGATCAGCTTCTTGATTTCTCTTTCTGTTGCTTCATTGTTGGTGTATAAAAATGCAACCGATTTCTGTATGCTGATTTTGTACCCTGCAACTTTGCTGAATTCTTGGATCAGTTCTAGTAGGCTTCTGGTGGAATCTGTTGGGTTTTCTATGTAGAGTATCATGTCGTCTGCAAAAAGTGAAAGTTTGACTTCTTCTTTGCCAATTCTGATGCCTTTGATTTCCTTTTGTTGTCTTATGGCTGATGCTAGGACTTCCAGCACTATGTTAAACAGCAGTGGTGAGAGTGGACATCCCTGTCGTGTTCCTGATCTCAGGGGGAAAGCTCTCAGTTTTTCCCCATTGAGGATGATGTTAGCTGAAGGCTTCTCATAGATGGCTTTGATGATGTTTAAGTAAGTTCTTTCTATCCCAGCTTTCTCTGGAGTCATTATTAAGAAGGAATGCTGTATTTTGTCAAAAGCTTTTTCCGCATCTATCCACAGGATCATATGGTTTTTATCTTTTCTTTTATTGATATGATGTATCACATTGATTGATTTGTGAATGTTGAACCAGCCCTGTAACCCAGGAATGAATCCCACTTGATCTTGGTGGATGATTCTTTTTTGTGCTGTTGAATTCGATTTGCAAGGATCTTGTTGAGAATTTTTGCATCCATATTCATCAAGGATATTGGCCGGTAGTTCTCTTTTTTTTCTGGGTCTCTGTCTGGGTTGGGAATCAGAGTGATGCTGGCTTCATAAAATGAGTCCGGGAGTTTTCCTTCACTTTCTATTTTTTGGAATAGCTTGAGAACAATGAGTATTAATTCTGTTTTAAACGTCTGGTAGAATTCCCCGGGGAAGCCATCTGGTCCTGGGCTCTTATTTGTTGGGAGATTTTTGATCACTGATTTGATTTCCTCAGTAGTTATGGGTCTGTTCAGATTTCCTACCTCTTCCTGTGTGAATTTTGGTAGTGGGTGTGCATTTAGGAATTTGTCCATTTCTTCTAAGTTGTCCAATTTGCTGGCATATAGTTTTTCATAGTATTCCCTGATAATTGCCTGTATTTCTGAGGGGTTGGTTGTAATAATTCCATTTTCATTCATGATTTTGTCTATTTGGGTGCTCTCTCTTTTCTTTTTGAGAAGCCTGTGTAGAGGTTTGTCAATTTTGTTTATTTTTTCAAAAAACCAACTCTTGGTTTCATTGATCTGTTCAATTATTTCTTTGGTCTCTATGTTGTTTATTTCTGCTCTGATTTTACTATTTCTCTTCTTCTACTGGGTTTAGGGCATTCTTGTTGCTCTGCCTCTAGTTCCTTTAGGTGAGCTGTTAGATTTTGGACTTGTGCTTTTTCTAGTTTCTTGAAATAGGCCTGGAGTGCAATGTACTTTCCTCTTAAGATTGCCTTTGCCGCATCCCATAGATTTTGGATTGTTGTGTTTTCGTTTGTTTCCATATATTTTTTAATTTCATCCCTAATTGTCTGATTGGCCCATTCATTCTTTAGTAGGGTGGGGTTTAACCTCCATGTTTTTGGGAGTTTTCCAGTCTTCTTCCTGTGATTGATTTCAAGTTTCAAAGCATTATGACCTGAGAGTGTGCATGGTGTGATCTCAATTCTTTTATATTTATTAAGGGGTGCTTTATGTCCCAGTATGTATTCTATCTTGGAGAATGTGCCATGCGCACTTGAGAAGAAAGTGAATTCCTTGGCCTCAGGATGTAGAGTTCTAAATATATCTGTCAGATCCATCTGGTCCAAAGTGTCTTTCAAGTCCATTATTTCTTTGGTAATTTTCTGTCTGGTTGAGCTATCCATTGCTGTAAGTGGAGTATTGAAGTCCCCTGCTATTAGCACATTCTTATCTATGAGCTTGTTTCTCTTTGTGATTAATTGTTTTATATATTTAGGAGCTCCCACATTCGGTGCGTAGACATTTATGATTGTTATTTCTTCCTGATGGATAGACCCTGTAACTATTATGTAATGCCCTTCTTCATCTCTTGTTATTGTCTTTAATTTAAAGTCCAGTTTGTCTGGTATAAGTATAGCTACTCCAGCCTTCTTTTGATTTCCAGTAGCATGATATATATTTCTCCATCCCCTTACTTTTAATCTGAAGTTATCTTCCAGTCTAAAATGAGTTTCTTGTAGACAGCATATAGATGGATTTTGTTTTTTTATCCATTCTACTACCCTGTGTCTTTTGATTGGAGCATTCAACCCATTTACATTCACTGTTGTTATTGAGATATGTAGGTTTAGAGTCTTTGTGTCCTTTGTGGAGTTCATGCTTGTGGTGGTGTCTCTGGTATCTTTGTTTCTTGCAACCTTTCCTTCAGAGCATCCCCCTCAGGATTTCTTGTAGGGCTGGCTTCGTGGTGACAAATTCTTTCAATTTCTGTTTATTTGGAAAGGTTTTTATCTCTCCTTCTATTTTGAATGACAGGCTTGCTGGGTAGATTCTTGGCTGCATATTTTTACTGTTCATCACATTGAAGATCTCCTGCCATTCCTTTCTGGCCTGCCATGTTTCAGTAGATAGGTCTGTCACCACTCTGATAGGTTTGCCTTTGTATGTTAGGGCCCTTTTCTCCCTAGCTGCTTTCAAAAGTTTCTCTTTGTCCTTATATTTTGCCATTTTTACTATAATATGCTTTGTAGGAGGTCGATTCAGATTACGTCTGAGGGGCGGTCCTCTGAGCCTCTTGTATTTCAACGTTTACTTCTTTTCCCAGGTCGGGGAAGTTCTCTGCTATAATTTGTTCCAGGACTCCTTCAGCACTTTCCCGCTCTCTTCCTCTTCTGGGATTCCTATGATATGGATATTGTTACGTTTGACCGTGTCGCTGAGCTCTCAAAATCTTCTTTCATGTTCCTGGATCAGTTTGTCTCTTTTTTTGTCAGCTTCTTGTTTTTCTATAGTGGTGTCTTCTAAATCGCTTATTCTCCTTTCTGCCTCTTCAATCCGTGAATTGGAGGCCTCTAATTTATTATGTATGTCATTTATCGCATTTTTTAATTCTTCATACCTATTTTTATTTTCCATTCTGTCTGTAGCCATAGTTTCTTTGATGCCCCCTATGTTTTTTTCAAGACCAGCTATTAATTTTACCATTAATATTCTAAAATCTTGTTCAGTTATGCTGCTGATATGTGTTTTGAGCAGTTCATTAGCTGTCATTTCTTCTTGGAGTTTCTTTGGAGGAGAGCTCTTTCATTTTGTCATTTTAGTTAGCTTTCTGGCTCTTGTTGGTTTTAAAGACCTGTTATGCTCTCTGTATCTATGAGCGCTGCTATATCCAAGAAGACCCTTTGACTGTCCAGAGCCTATCCTTTCAGAGAATGTTTTTTGAATGGTATCTCTTGGTCTCTTTCGTTGGGACCTTGGTTATTTTGTTTTCCTATTTGTAGTGATATTTGGGACTCTCCACCCTGTGTACTCTGGCTTGTTTCTTGAGATAGCCGTTAGAAGGCTTTCTCAGTGGAGTCTGCATCCTTTCTCTCCCAATCTCTTGGGTGTGGTACGGTTTCTGATGGCTTCATATCTTTTCTGTGTGATGCCTGGGCGCGAGTGCAGGTACGGAGCTCCCTGCTTCTCTGCCATCTTGCCCCTCCCCCTCTGGGGGCTTTTCAATAGGATCCTATTACTTCAGATCCTAAAGTCAGAAATGCATAACATTTCCTCCCTTTCACATTTAATCCATTCCTTTCTCCCTGTTGTTTACAATCATCATTTTTAATTTTATGGAAGGAATCAACACAATACTTACGCTATTTGCATTGTCATGTTTTTATCAATTTTTCTTGTTTAATAATTTGGTAAAATTTATCCCACCATTTTAACAATGAATTTTGCTTGTGTTTTATTTGTTTCTTTATTTACTTATTTTGAATTTCACTTGTGTTTTAAATTGAGTTTTGTAATTGTTCAAACTGGAAAAACCATAGTCACTTATAAAATACAAAATCTATTTTCCCCTTTTGTTTCTCTTAGAAATTTTCATCCTACTGAGGATCATGCAGTTGGATGTATCTTCTTATGTTTGGTTTTTACCTGATAAAAACAAAGAAAGGACAAGTCCAGGTTTCCCACATAGGCTGTAGGACATTAGACAAGTCCTCTAACTTTTGCAAGTCTCAAATTGTCATCTCTAACATAGGTTCTGAGAATCCATTCCCAGGGTGCTCACTTAACGCCTCAGTTGCCCAAGGCTAAGCAACTAAGCAACCATCACCTCATCTGATTCTGGCTGGTCTCTGACCTCCAACTAGTTAATTCTCTAATTGGCTGCCAAAATGATCTTTTAAGAATGTAAATCAGAGTTTGTCATTGCCTGCTTATAGTTCTCCAGTGGCTTTCTATTGTGTTTCGAATACAAGATAGAAAACCTTTCCCGTGGCCCACAAGGGCCATGCTTACTTTGCTCCCACTTGGCCAACCTCACCAAATGTTACAATTCATGTCACTCCTGTTAGGGAGACTGGCCATCCTAGGTTGCCTGGGATTTTCTCAGCTTTAGCACTGAAAACTGCAATAGTTGGCCACTCTGCCTGATGGTCCAACTACACTGGCTTCCTTTCTTTCCCTTGGGTGTGCCCCTAGCTTTCCCACTTCACATCCTTTGCAAATGCTGTTTCTTCTGGAAGCTACATCATGTTATTTCACTGTGTACCTGGCCTATGCCTATTCATTCTTCAAGCCTCGATTTGAATGTCCTATTCTCAGAGAACCCTTGCCTCAGCCACAGATATAAATTGGATTCTGTGAAATTAATAGAAAATGTATAGATTGTTCTCTGCCTCCAGTTCCTGGCACTGAGCTCCTGAAACCCTTGTAATTTCCTAAGTGATAAGAGTACTGTAATGATCTGTTTTACTATTTGGTTTTTGACCCTGATTGATGAGGCAGAGTTCCTAATCTTTTGATATTTCCAGAGTGATAGGAATATCTTTAGTTCTACTGAGGTGACTCTTGGCGGGCTCCTGGATTTGAAAGAGCAGCAGCTCCCAGCTCCACAGTTTGTGAGTGATATTTATATGGAGTGACCAGTAACTGCTTACTGTTTACAACAGAGGTGACAAACTTTCTTAAGTGGTCGATAGGAAATATTTTAGGTTTTGCAGAGCATACTATCTCTGGCACAACTACTCAACTTTGCCATTGAACTCTGCCATCAAAGAGACAAAACGGCTATGGATGACGGGGGCTATGACTGTGTTCCAGGAGCACTGTGTTTGCAAAAGCAGACAGCCCAGATTTAGCCCACAGGCCCTAGTTTGCAGACCCTTGGTATAAGTAATTTTCTGCCCATTGTCTTTGGGTTCTGAGAATGTTGGTTAATTCACTAATACCACTGGAAAATGTAAACTTGAAATAAAATTTGCTTGTAGGATGCCCCCCTTTCCTTTATTGAAACTTGTCTTTGGCTTCACTGAAACAAACACTTCTAATACTGTTACCATGCAAATATATAGCACATCCATTTCTTCTTAGTTATTAAATAGTGCAAAATTAATCTTTCTAGCATTATTGCTGTTTGTAAAAAAATTTTGATGCGAATCAGTAGGCATGCCCTGGGCTTTTTCGTTGTGTGTTGGATGAGGACAATCACAGAGCACAAAAACATATGCTCTGAGGGAAAGAGCCAGATATTAACAGGGAAAGGGCACTGAATCTTGTGATTGCAAGATGTTTTTCTTCTCCTTTGTCAGTGCTGATTTCTTGGTAATGTTATCAGCTATATATGAGTTAGAATTCCATAAACACCATGGCTGAACAATTCAACAATACCTCGGTTCAGATCAAGAGGCCAAGTGGAGCTAGGGTTGGGGGAGGTTCACTCCCCTTGAGGAACTAAGTTCTATGCAGCAAGCTGATGGGGTTGGATGGGCTGGGTACAAAGCAAACTAAAATTTCATTTGGATTTGGGATTTGGGTTGGTAAGACAGAGTCACAACTGGGTGATCTAATTGAAATGTAAGTGGTAACTACGAAGTGAAAGTGATAGTCAAAAATTTTGAGAACCAAGAAGTGATTGGAGTCGGGTTAAGTGCTTCAGGCACTTTGGGATGGATAACAGGTAAACACCTGATTCCATTACTTGTTTTTAGAGGAGGCGTGCGACAGGAGGGTGTCTGATTGGAGGGGCCAAGTAAATAGAACCAGAGAACTCTAAAGAGGAAGGAAGTGTCAGAAAAAAGTTTCCTCCATATAGCAGCTGCTATCACTGTTCCATCTATATCCCCTTCCATCCCTTTACCATTTTCTTGTACGCAGTCTCCTACCTATGTTTCTTTTGTTGGGGAGGAGTGGGAGAGGCTGCTCTGAGACTCTCAGAGCCTGGAGCCTGTTTCAGTCTGTGACTCCCTCTGTCTCTGACCCTCCCCTGCTCACGCTCTCTCTCTCTCTCCTAGAAATAAATAAAACATTAAAAAAAGAAAAGAAAAGAAAACTGACGAATGTGTGCAAGAGTATAAATGTTCCAGTGCCTCCACCAACAGTCCCTAGAGCTCTGGTGGGACTGAGCCGTGATTCTCCCTTATGGGACTCTGCTTGATACTGGCCCCTTGAATGGCTGCTAGCTCTCTCTGCCTACTTCCTCACCCCCTACCAGTGGTTCCTGGGATCCCTTCCTAACAAATAGCTTTGATGAAAGTCCTCATCTCAGAGTCTGTTTCTAGGGAATCCAATCTAAGACACCTCATTTTTTTTTTAAGTTAGAAGTAGTTCCTGGCTATTGTAAGAGATCTAGTGGAGTTTTTCTTATCCTTTTTTCCCCCCTGAATTAAGCTTTTTTAAAAATTCACTTTGATAGTTTTATTGGTCTGCTGTCTCTGTCAAAGGACCCCCATTTGAATCACTACATCAGGAATAGTTAAGGGAAAATGACTTTAATAGCCCCCTGAGCCTTTTCTACAGATACTTGCTCTATGGTCATGGTGCAACACCAGCTATCCACACTTGTCAGAAGGAAGCCTTTCTGATCCCACTGTGCATGGTGACCTTGTGTCGTTCATGGTGGCCATCAGTGTTTTGACCCAAATAGTCAGTCAGGCTCACCAGTGAGGTTTGAAAACTCCAAACAGAATGAAACTGTCAGGATTTTCTGAGAATGACTGTAAAGAGAACTTTACCAGGGATCTGTGGACAGTTTACCATGAATGCTTAGAGACCAAGAGCTTTTCACAGTAGGCAGTAGATTCTGGTTTCCATTTATTAAGTAACTGGTCCCCAAGTCAGCATTTAAGTGTTGGGATGGCACTTCACCCCAGAAGTGTCCTGGAAGTCTACTGTTTGGGACTTCTGCAGCCTACATGGGAGGTCCGAGGTCTCTTTGCCAGCCCCATTCACCTTCTCTGTCAGAGTCCAAGTTGGGAAAGAATACTCTTGTTAGATATTATGATGGTTAATTTTATGTGTCAACTTGGCTAGACTATGGTACACAGGTGTTTGCTCCAACACCACTGTGGGTGGTCCTCATCCAATCAGTTAAAGATCTTAAGAGAAAAAATTGAGGTCCCCTCTGAGGAAGAAGGAATTCTGCCTCCAGACTGCCTTTGGACACAAGACTGCAACATTAACTTTTGCCTACGCCCCCAGCCTGCTGTCCTGCCCTACAGATTTTGAACTTGCCAGCCTCCCACTACAATTGTGAGAGCCAGTAACTTAAAATAATCTGTCTCTCTGTCTCTGTCTCTCTCTGTCTCCTTCTGTCTCTGCTTCCCATATCTTGTTGGTTCTGTTTCTTCAGAGAACCCTGACACAGGTCTCATTAAATGTCCTCCAGTCAGAGTCCCCTCTTCTGTACATATCTCTCTTTAATCAGCTCATGCCCACCTTTACGTACGTTATGGCACATCTTAGCTTTGTGGGATTTTTCTCCCCATGAGTTATGTGACTACTCAGAATTCTAACAATATACTGTGAGGCTAAAAATAATTACATACTTACTTCCCCTAATATGACTCTGACCACTTGAGGAACAATGTGAAATTCCATTAGGATCTGACTATTCAAATCCATATGTGTCCTAATTATGAGGCATGTTTTTCTCTTTACAATCATTTAAAGGCTGGGATAGCACCAACCTGGATACTAGGAGAGAGTTCTGGTGTAAAGTCTGTCATGATTCATTAATGTAACCTTAGTGTAATAACCCAACAATTTATACATGATGATAAAAAAAAATATTTTCCTCAAAAAAAAATGAAAGAAAAGTTAGAAATTTCTACATAATTTTTTGTGGCCATCCTCTAATATACCCAACAATGATTCTAGCCTTCTGGTGTTCATGCCCCTGAATGGCCCTTTCCCACACTGTATAGGACTGACCTGTGTAACCATTTGGGGTAGTGTGGAAATTGATGTGTCTTCCAAGGCTAGATAACAAAAGATATTGCAGCTTCTGCCTGGCTCTTCTGGATCATTCCCTCTGAGGGGAGCCAGCAGCTGTGTTGTAAGGACACTCACGCTCCCCTATGGAGAGGGTCCTGTTCAAGGAACGGAGGTCTCCTGCCAAGAGCCCCATGAGTGAGTTTAGGATTGGATCTCCCAATCCCCATCAAGCCCGCAGATGACTGTAGCCCCAGATGACTGCTTGGCCGGAACCTCATGATGGGCCCTGAACCCAAACCTTCTGCCTGAGCCACTCCTGGATTCCTCATTTTCCTCATAGAAAATGTGTGATATACTAAATATGTATTGTTTTTTTTAAGTCATAGTCTGGGGCAGGACTATTATGCAGCAATAGATAACTTATTCAGTAATTTTTGCTGAATGGATCTTTCTAGTGACTTCACATGTAAAAAATTACATTTTAGCCTCTGGTCAGCATTCTAGACATTATTTGAAAGTGCTCTGTAGTATTTAGTGGTGTGCATGTGGTAGAGATTGTGGTTGGGAAGAGGAAGAGGGAAAGCTGGCATATGGATAAGACAAAGAGGCTGCAGCGGATTTAAAAAGTCACCGTTTGCAATTGTTGTTGCATTTGTGAGTATGAGACCAAACTGAGTGGCTACCTTTAAGGAATGGCCAAACAGAATTCTGTAGTCAACACAACTTAATACAAATGAGCACTAGATTTGGAATCAGAAGACGTGGTTTGGGGTCTGCCACTTTAAAATGAACTTAAAACGGGTCACGCAGCTCTAAATGTTATGTTCCTTGTCTGCAACATGGAGGGATAACTCCACCTACCCATATCATACCGTGTTGTGAGGGAGACTTAGGTGAGAAAAAAATATTTGAAAGCACTTTAAATGTGAAGGAGGGTACAAAGGTAAATAAGTATTATTACTTACTGTTTTGAGGATATTTAAATGGAAACTTGTCTAGACTTTATAGACCGTGAAACGGCTCCTTTTAAACGTGGGCTTACCTTGTTCTCTAAGACCATATCTCATCCCACCAGAAGTAGCCAGTGCCAGAAAAGGCAGGCCACCCAGGAAATCTAACATTGCAATAGAAACTTTTCCTCAGTAGGACCATAAAAATTTGCCTGCATTGATGTGTATAGTGTGCACTTCCTTTAATTAAAACATTTAAATGAATGCCATGCCCACAGTATCAGTGCCATAGATTTCCCTCGTGTTTTTGTGATCATTGGCCCATCTTGCCATATTTAGTTTGCCTGTTCACATTGGTGAGCTAAGCACGTCCACACCAGCAGACATCTTCTGGCAGTTTCCTGATTGTCTCCAGCTGGACAGTTAACTGAGGGGTGCTGCCAATGGGAAGCAAACATTTTCCAGGAGAATAGAGGTGGAAAAGAGAAATTATAACTTTAGGATTTCATCAGAGAGGAAATCCTATTTGGCTCACAAGGTGTTGTTTCTGCCAACAAACAAATTGCTAAATGCATTCCACGCAACCGAGCCTCTGTTTAACGAGGAAATATAGCCAAAGAAAAATAAGAAAAAGGCAGAGGCTTCCTTTTGATAGCACTTCAAATTCTTCAGCTTCATGAAAATCTTAGTTCTAATCTCACCTCCTGACAGACGCTTGGTGGCCAGGAGCAGAAAGCTGTGGTTGAATCTCTTGCTACTCAAAGTGTGGTTCATGGACCGACAGCATCTCCATCACCCCAGGCGCATCAGAATTGCAGACTCCCACACCCCATTCAGACCTACTAGGCAGAATTCACATTTCATCAGGTTCTCCGGATGGTTCGTATGCATGATGATGTTGATTCTCCCATGTCTTACATTTGCAAGCCTTAGAGGAGGAAAACAGCCTGAAATCATCTAGTTCAGGGACCAACCATTAGGGTGTTGAACTATCCCCTCTTTACAGATGAGACCTCTAAGTCCCAGGGACCTTAAGCCAGTTGCCCAAAGTCACAGAACTCAATGGCTCCTGCAGTCAAACACTGCCTCCAACCATGTAGCAAGTACCAGCTCCTTCAGGGTCTCTGTTCAGTCTCCCTATATTTCTCCTTGAGGGAAGAGATTCTCCATCCTGTATTTATTTCTCTAAATCTGGTAGGAAAGACAAACTCACCTACTTATTTTGACTTTTGCTTCCTGAACTAGAAAAACAAATTCAGAGAGATGTTATAGTTTTGCCTAAAGGTGAATCACACTGACATGTAGAATAAAAGCATAGAGTTCAGGGCCTGAGGGAGACCTATTTCCAAATGGATCATGGAACTTTATTTCTGTTGCGCACGCACGTGTGTGTGTATGTGTGTGTGTGTGTGTGTGTGTGTGTGTGTGTGTGTGTGTGTGTTTGTAGGGGGAGGCTTTTGTACACTCAGTCAGATGGATGTCACCCAAAGAAATCCTCAGAGCAGAATCTGCAGTCCTATATATAAGAAAGGCACTGTACTGTACTTAATTTAGCTCTCCTTACAGAAAGGGTCATGAATATGCATTTTGGCAAAGAAAATTTTTTTGCAGCCTCGTGTGGTGCTGCAGGCTAAGCTAATCAACAAGGCTAATTTTAGCCTTACTTTTGAAGCTTTATTTTAGAATAGGTCACATTACTAGTATTAACCTATAGCTTATCATGTGAGAGAAGAGAGCATCCAAAGATATTAAACCAAGCAACTGCCATGCCCCCAAGACCGTAAACATATTATTTGTAGTTGAGCTTTATTTCCACTTACAGTTAGTGATTTGATTAATAAAGTAGACATGATCCCTGCTGTGCAGTGAAAGATATTGTCTACTTTGGGGGCCTAGGAAGTCCATGAGCCGCCTTTCTCTGGGCTGAAGGGTAAGAGATGAATATCGGCTAAAATTCTACATTCCACTTGTATGGAAGTGTTGAATCATCATATTGCACACCTGCTACTAATAGTGTGCTGTATGTTAACTAACTAGAATTTAAATAAAAACTTTAAAAATGGGGGAAAATCTCTACTTGTCAGCCCTATATAAAAGAAGATGGAAAAGGCATCCTCTAGATAAGAAGGTTTGATTTGATAGGTCCCTTGAAGTGGCTCTAGGGACACGCAGAGGAGGCCCAGGGTTAGGGTGGGATCAAACCACTGCCTCCCCACTGCTAAGTCCCAGACTAGACGAGTCAGAAGACCTCTGGGCCTGTGGTTGTACCTTCTTCTTTGCAGGGATCAGGGGTGGTGGTGGTAGAGGGTGTGCTGGCCGGAGGAGGAGGAGAGGGTCAGAGAGGTGAAGTGACCCACATCCCAGGGTTTCAGAGAAGCCTAGGCAAATCCAAACCAGAGGCTGCAGTCCAGCACAGCTAGACATCTAAAGGGGACACTCTAGAACAGCACTGTCTGGTGGAACTGTCAGGATGATGGAAGTGTTCCATGATCTTGTCACAGATGGCCTTCAAATGCTTCAGATGTGGCCAGTGTTGCTGAGGAATTGAATTCATCATTTTATTTCACTGTAATTAATTTTAATTTAAATAACCACATATGCCTGGTGGCTACCATATAGGACAAGGCAGTTCTAGAAGGAGAGCTCTTGAAAGAAATGAAGTTAGAAAGCAAGAGTGAGTTCGGGGGCAAATATAGAGTTCAGGTTACAAAGGCCAAGGTCCTGATCTAAAGGTACATGAGAGAACCATCTGGAAAACATCAGAAAAATAAAACTGCCTGGATCCAGCCCAGGACTACCCAATCAGAATCCCGTTTGGTGTGTACCTTCAACTGAAAGCTACCGAATTCAATGATAGGAGGAGGCAGGCCTGGGAAAGAGAGTACACCCAGGTGATAGAAGGCCTGGGCTGCCAAACTGAAGATTTCATACTCAATTTCATTGGCAGTGGGGGAGCCAGATGGGGAAAAGAGACATGGTAGTGAGTGCATTAGGCAGGATTTGTGGCATCTTGTGTTAAGATTGGATGTGATTGCAAAAGCTGTGTGTTAAGACATTATCTGGAGTGTTAATTTCTGCTTTGGAGTAGGAGTGTGTTCATTTCATTGGGTACTGTCCATATTCTTCCCTGGACTGAACATTGGTTCAAAGTGTTCCTTAGCAAATATGCTTCTGTAAGCCTCCAGACCTGCGAAATGCTATGGTGATCGAAAATTATAGTTGCTTCCCACAGGCCCAGAAGGGGGCTCTTTGTAATGAAATAGAGATGCAGCAGCATTTGGAATATGGAGTAACAGCCTCTCCAGGACCTCCAGCAGGGGCCCATGGTATCCATAAAAGGGGATGACTCACCATGGAAAATAATGATCGCTGCCCTCCGAGTGTACCTTTCCCCCTCCAGGACTTCTGAGCTCCCATAAGCAATCTTAATGGCTGCTGATGGGAACTAGGACACACTGAGAACTCGGCCCCGCTGATGACTCACTGCATAACCCTGAAAAACTGTTTCATGGTTCACAGTGGGGGGAGAGATGGCTTTTAAAAATTGAAAAGGAAAAATAAAGCCAGTATATGTTGAAGGTTAGAAATTGGCAAAATGGCTTTTCCAAAACAGGAGTTTCTGAGCCAGTTCTTTACTTCTAACGGTGTAAGGGAAGATATGTCCAAGGGTGACAGACTGAGTACCTTTATTAGCTTCTGGAAGAATGAACAGCTGGGGTCTCAGCAACGGTATCTATCCACGTGGTGGAGCCCAGCTGTCCTCCTGAATGACACGTCCTCTCTGCCTGAGGAGTTTGCTGTAGCTCCGCTGTTGGCCTTTTAGGCATCAGCGCTGCTTTTACATACCAAGAATGATGTAATCCAGACATCAGTTTCAATGCCTTGTCTCAAGCTTTGGGAAACTTGGCTCAAACAGAAGCCTGTCCAGAGCTCTCTTCATAACTGATGGATAAGCTCCCCCTACCTGTATCTCATGTTCTGAGGCTGGCCTCCTTTGGCACCTTTGGTTTCACACAGCAAACCCAGTCTCTTGCCTGTTACACCGTGTTTGATGAGTTTAGCATCTCATACAGCGCATGACTTTCCCCCAGCTTGCTGGCTCTGACCCCTCCCGCTTTCCTTCCCTACTCCTTTTCTGGAGTAAGGCCAAAGCCCTCTTCTTGTGTCTGGCAGAAGGATCATATCTTCTTCCCCTGCACTCTTTCAGGTATCTTTTTTTTTAATTTTTTAATGTTTTATTTATTTTTGAGCGAGAGAGAGACAGCGTGAGCAGGGGAGGGTCAGAGTGAGAGAGGGAGACACAGAATCTGAAGACAGGCTCCAGGCTCTGAGCTGTCAGCACAAAGCCCGACGCGGGGCTCGAACCCATGAACCATGAGATCATGACCTGAGCCAGAGCTGGATGCTCAACCGACTGAGCCACCCAGGCACCCCTTTCAGGTGTCTTTCTTTTTTTTTTCTTTTTAATTTTTTTATTTGTTTCTAGGAGAGAGAGAGAGACAGCATGAGCAGGGGAGGGTCAGAGAGAGAGGGAGATACAGACTCTGAAATTGACTCCAGGCTCTGAGCTGGCAGTCAGCACAGAGCCCGACGCAGGGCTTGAACCCACGAACCGTGAGATCATGGCCTAAGCGAAAGTCGGATGCTTAACCGACTGAGCCACCCAGGCACCCCTTTCAGGTGTCTTTCTAAATACTTACAGTGGGGTACTTGCTTCAGCAGCACATTTACTAATATTAGTACTTATATTTGGTAGGAGAACTATGAAGAAAACAAACATTTTCTGCCTGCTGAGGGAATAGTAATGGTCATTTATTAAGCACTTAATATGTTCTGGACTCTATGCTAGATAGAGAATTTTAAGAAAACTTTGAGGGCTGCCTGGGTGGCTCAGACGGCTAAGCGTATGACTCTTGATTTCACGTCAGATCAGTATATCATGGTTTGTGGGCTTGAGCCCTGCATCAGGCTCCGCACCGGCAGTGCAGAGCCTGCTTGGGATTCTCCCTCTCTGGCCTTCCCCCACTCATGTGCCTGCCCTCTCTCTCTCCTCTCAAAAAATAAATAAAAATAAACTTTGAGAAGAAAAATTAAACTTTGAATAGGACAAGTATATTAGACCTCAAGAAATAAAAAATTTAGCTGTCTGAGATATAATTGATATCTGACAAATGACTCACTTTAGCAGTGTGCATAGGTGTGGGCTCTATTGTTTCTAGAAAGTCTGAGGAATAAATGTATAGCATAAAAGAATGTGACCTTGCTGGCATCTGTTTTCCTTTAAGAGGTGTTTACATGCATAACATCAGCTATCTCTTATAAAATTGTATGTTACAGCTATGAGTTAAGGTATTACTATTATAATTCCCCCAAGTCTTTGACTGGGCTCCTTAGATGCAGAGCCTGAGATGGTTATTCTGGTATATGTGTTTTACTGAGAGAGAGCTCTTGGGTTCAGGGGGAGGGTACGTCTAGACAGGGCAGTGGAAGGAGCCTGAGCCCACAGCAAGCTCTGGACCAGGGGGCCAGGTCCACTTGAGTGGGCTCCAGGGTAGACATAACACATAACCTCTTTGATAAGGAAATTCTTTGATCTTGTTCGCAATTGTTACGGGCTGAATTATGTTCCCCTAAAATTTATATGTTGAACCCTAACCCACAGTAACTCATAATGTGACTGTGTTTGGAGATGGGGCCTTTAAGGAGGTGATTAACTTAAAATGAGGCTATTAGGATAGGCTCTAACCCTATCTGACTGGCGTCTTTATCAGAAGAGGAGATCAGAGATTAGGACCCTGAAAACACCAGGGGCCCCAGTGCTAGAGGGCCAACCCCCACAAGCCAAGGAGGAACCAAACCTGCCAGCAGCTTGATCTCACACTTCCAACCTCCAGAACCAGGAGAGAGTGAATGTTGTTTTAGCCCCCGTCTGTGGCATCTTGTTGTCGCAGCCCAGCAGAGCCTAACAGGGCAGGCAGCACTCACAGCAGCTGGATAGTATGCCAGTTATACTTTGGGGTGCATCTGGTTAGGAGGTTTGGATGGCACCCCAGTAGTATTCACTACACCCACTTACAAATGGGAAAACTGACCAGAGAAGTGACGCCGGCTGCCCAAGGTCACACAGCCAATAGCAGCAGAGACCAGATTTGAACCTCAGTCTGACCCTACACAGTTTATCCTCTTATTCTCTACTCTTTATCCACCTCCTGCTGGGAGACAGCCTTTCTCAGAAGTAGCACACATCCCCAGTTAACTTGAGCTTCAGTTTTTTGGGTTGTTGTTTTTTTTAATCCCAGTTTGCCCACACCTTACACAAGATAGGGCTCCCTGGTGAAACTGAGGCAGCAGTGAGAAAGTGTCTGCATCTAAGTGCCTTCTCAAGGCATTCTCTCCCCCAGTAGTTTCGGGAATGTTGTGGCATATTAATCATAGATTCCTTCTACATATGAGAAGGTAATGTTTTTATTTAAAATGTTTTCATTAGAAAATGGATCAAGGCAAGCTTTCTCACACCCACACGTGCCATTTTTAGGAAAATAAGAGATCTGGAGAACTGCCGCGTCAGTGTGATAATAACTGTTGTCACTCTGAGCACCACTGCTTCCGACCTGTGATGTGAGACGGCGGTCTTTGGAGGCCACATCAAGATCCAACAAGAGATCAATTTGTTCTTATTATAGCTTTTGTTCAACACCTTCTGGCTCAAGGTGAAGCCATTGCCCCCTTCAGAAAACTAGGAAAGAAAGAAAAAATAAAGAAGGGAATCTCTGGGCAGCTGCCCGCCACGAGACCCCCTCCTCACCCCCAGCCTGCCCCACCGCAGCTGACACAGAGAACATGGTCTCTTTAGGAGGAGCTGCATTCCCTGAGGTCGTGTGCAGAGTGAGAACCATTTTTCAAATGTCTTGTGGGTATTGTTGACTTCCTAGGAGAAGGGGCAGAAAAGTGTGAGTGGGTCTGTTGGATTTCCCAAGTCACAGGTCACGGCTCTGACACTATTGGAGGGAAAAATCTTTATGTCCCCCACTCCCCTTTTCCTGCCCGTCCCCAAAATAAAGATTAGGAAATTCTTTGCATGAAATTTGAAAGTGCTTATCTCTTAGAGATGTAGGCATTCATCTATTGGACAAGAAGTTTTGAGTTTGGAGTGTCTGTTTTGAAAAGACAAAAAATTTATATGATCAGAAGAGAAACCAGAGTATCCTGGAGTGTCTGCTTTGAGCCATGAGTTGGAGAAACCGTGGGGAACAGGACGGGCTTGGCTCCTGCCTCACAAGAGAGCTTACCTACTGGGATCTCTGTAGAAGATATCCACTGAGCCAACAGTAAGTGCCAGTCGTTGTGCCAAACAACGTGGGTCTCAAACTTAGACTTGCATCAGGATCCCCCAGAGGGCTTGTTAAAATGCAGATTTCTGGACCTTTCTCCGCCTCCCCCACCCCCACCCCCCAGTTCTGATTCAGTAGATCTGGGAAGCCTGAGAATTTGTTTTTCTAGTAAGATCCTGGGTGATATTGTTGTTGCTCTTCTAGGGAACACCGTTTGAGAACCATTGTGCTAAGCTCATGACATGCATTTACTCAAGACATACAGATGGTTAGAATCATTCAGGATGGTGGTAGGCGCACAGGCTGAGGTATTCCTTCCACATAACTAAGTTCCTTTAAAGGAAACTCGGGTTTGACTTTAGGAAAAGTTCTTATTTTGTTAGCTCTTTAAAAACATTTTCCTTAAAAAAAATAAAAAATAAATTTTTTAGTGCATTTTTCTGATCATTTGAGAAGATTAAAGGGCTGGTACAATAATAGATGAGGTATTGGGGAGTTTCTCATTCAACAGTTGCACCTGTGTGTCACTTTCTCCTTGGAGGTCCTGGAAGGTAGAACAGTGGTTCTCTAAGATGTGGCAGCAGCATGTAGACTCGGGCCCTGCCCCAGCCCACTATTTGTTTTGGTCTGAAACACTGGGCATGGGGCTGGGAATCTGTTTTTTTGTTTTTTTTTAATGTTTTATTTACTTCTGAGAGAGAGAGAGAGAGACAGCGTGAGGAGGGGAGAGTCAGAGAGAGAGGGAGAAACAGAATCCGAAAGGCTTTAGTCCCTGAGCTAGCTGCCAGCACAGAGCTCAACACGGGGCTCGAACCCACAAACTGAGATCGTGACCTGAGCCGAAGTCAGACGCTTAACCGACTGAGCTGCTTAACCGACTGAACCACCCAGATGCCCCTTAACAGGCCTCCGGGCAATCCCAATGCACACTCCAGTTTGAGCACATCTGAGGTCGAGGGTAGTGACAGCTGAGCTGAGTGTGAAGGAGGATCCCTGGCATTCAGTATTCCCAGCTCCTTTCAGACAATTTACCAGGATGACTAAGTCCTTCAGTTTTCCCATCTCATAAGTGAAAAGCCTCTCCCTTCTTGTCCAACATCTTTCAGAGAAGGATGGGGGAAGACAATCACACCTTATATGCATGACATGGTTTTACTAATGAAGACAAAAATTCCTAGCTAACCATGAAATAGCACCAATTATGGTGGGAAAAAGATAGGAGTCAGGTTATATGTGTTTGGGCGTAGTGTCCACTTTGCATACAGCTCTGTGACTTTCAATTGGTTGTTAGCCTGTCTGAGCCTTGCTTTCGTTATCCCAAAAATGAGATTGAAATGTCCTGGTCTAACTCGAATAACTGTGGCAATGACTAAATGGAATAATGGATATGAATGTACTTTGGCAAACTGTAAAGTGCTGTAACTTTGGACTGCTCACTCACACCTTTGTTCTTCTTCATCAGTAAAATGAGAGAAGTGCCCTACAACTCCACAGAGATCGTGACAGCGAATGGCACAACAATTTGCACTTTTCTAAAGTAAAGCTTATTTCTTCTTCTTCTTCTTCTTCTTCTTCTTCTTCTTCTTCTTCTTCTTCTTCTTCTTCTTCTTCTTGCCTATAACATACAAGGTCGGAAGATGTAGAGATATTACAGTCTTAGTATTTTATTATAGTGCTTCTGTATAATAATATATGATAGTACTTTTATTTGAACCGATCATATCCTACAGCAGTGGTTTGGACATTGTGGCCCCAGACCAGCAGCACCAGCAGCACCTGGCAGCTTGTTCAAAATGCACATTTTCAGGCCTCACCCAAGACCTACTGAATCAGCAAGTGGGTGGGGCCTAGTGATCTGTGTTTTAACAAGCCCTGCAGGTGGTCCTGATACTCAAGTCTTAGAGGAAGGGATTTATTAGGGTCTTAATTGAAGGGTCTGGCAAAGAGCCTTCTTCTCTTGGAACAGGGTGATTGCCTCTCTTTTTCTCCAGCGCGGATCTGTAACAACTGTGCCCAAGTTCAGGTAGCCATAATTGGATTCCTTCATAAACACACTGTCACTGCCCACCCAGGCTAGTAGAGATCTGGAATGCTGCTCCAGTGCATCTGTTATGAAGCCGACTTCGGGGTGTGAGGAAATTAAAGCTATTTATCACAGACCATTTTCCCTCAATGACAGGAGAAATGAGCTTTAGCCTAACAAGGCTTCAAATTGGGCCCGCATATGAAAAACACACAGCTTGACAAACAGTTTGAGCAGACTTACATTTCTTTTGACTTTTCCTTTTGAAAATGATCTCTTTTCTGAGCTGCACCAAGAAAATGGTGCTCGTTTAAGAAATACTGGAGGTGGATTCACCCTGTCTGCTTCATGACTTGGGCACAAGTGGCAGGAAGGCACTTTCCTCCTGACCATTTCTTTCCTTCCTCTCCTTCTTGGAAGGGTATCCTTGGTAAGAGGGAATCTCTCCTTTAACACCAAGACTCTGTACGCAAGGAGCCATGTTATGGGAGGTGGGGCTCAGTATTTATCAAGAGAACCATTTGTCTCTTATTGCCCATTGGAGTTAGGTACAGTATGGATTTTCAGAAGTGATTCTATTTTGTGTATATATGTAATTAACCTTGGTATATATTTGTGATTGTCCAATATTTCTGTTTCTTCCTGGTGTTGTATATTATAGGCAAAACATGTGCAGAGTTTTATGCTAAATGTTAGTTAATGACATTTACTGGGTGCATACCATGTGCATGGTGCTTTGCATCCATTATACTATTTAATGATCTCAACAGTTCTAAGAGGTGGGCACTATCATCTCCATTTTACAGATGAGAAACCTGAAGGACAGGCATAGAACTGGTATAGAGCTGATAGAAGAGACTTGATTTAAAGGCAGCTCTCTTTTGATTCCAAAGCCAGCATTCTAAACCAGTGTTTTTCAAATTGTGTGGTGAGAAATCAACAAGTTGCAACTAGCACTTAAAAGAAAATTGAATAGAATGTGAAAGACCAGAATTATCATATTTAGTATGGGTAAATCTAGATGCATGAAACTTTCATTTCAACTACAAATAGATTTATATTCATACACAAATTTATATGCATACATTGCTGTGTACTGGGCAACAATGTAAATGATATTTCTTATTGTGTCACAGTCAAATTTGAAAGCAAATATTCTGGCCTAACGGTGAAGGAGCGGAGGAAGAGAGGGAAAGAGAAAGAAAAATAGGAATGAATAAATGAATGAATAACTGTCAAAGAGACAGAAAACCTCTAGGGGGAGAGGGCAGGGGAAAAGGAGGAGTAGAAAGAGGGAGACAGAATGGACAAGTCTATGAAAGAGATACAGAGATGGAGGGAGAGGTGGTGGTGGCGGGGGGAGGGGAGGAGGCAGGAAGTCATGTGGTCCTGTCCACCCTTCCATTCAGTGAGCAAATGCCCCTACTTGAGGACAAAAGTAGAGACTTGAATTATCTGCTCGGGAGATGTTAGTTTTCATATACTTCTCTTGCTCATATACTTCATATATGCTTCATATACTTTTCAAGCCATTCTGAATGTGAGTTGAATAAAGATTTTTATAAAACATGGCCATTATATACAAATAACCTATTTCATCTGCTGCTCAATGGAAAACCAGTGATCTGAAGGGAAAACAGGCTGTGTTGGAGTTACCAAAAGTATGGGATCCCAGTGTGCCCCTTCCTAAGGGATTGGCAGAGGCAGTTTTTTTTTTAAATATATGTAATTTTTGTCTTTTGAGCTAACTTTGAGGTCGTGGCAATAGCCTCTTGTGTTTTATGGGAAACCATAGTTAGCGAAGATTTTAAAGTATCCCACTGTCAGACTGTCAGGGAACTTTACCTCCACTAAGTATCTTACTTCCAGAGGATTCTGGAATCAAATCAGTTAATTAAAAGTCCATTTTTACAGATGTGGAAATTGAGTGAACATTTTATAAAGCTTTCCTATATACAATGCTTTCATAAGAATCTTTACTGTATCTTCACATCTAGGTATGGGTAAATCTAGATGCATGGTTAATCTAATCGTGCTAGGTTACCCTTATGCCAGTTTTACTGGAGATGTTGGAGCTCAGTAAGTTCAAATACCTTGTCTAGGTTCTCAAGTAAGAAGCAGTAGAGCTAGATTCCAAGCTGAGTCTCTGACTCCAAATTCCGTATTTCCCCCCAGTAAACAGAGTAGCAACAGTGGGTTGAAAAACAGTGCTGTTTGTTATGATTTAGAAGAATTATTTTGTTTATAAATCAGACAATGGTGCAAAGCCTAAAATGCCTGTAGTTTTTATATGGTGGGATGTCACTCTGTAACTTGCTCCTTTCCCCAAGGATATTTCCCTATTTCTAGGCCTTCACTAGTAAATTGGAATTGATATCACTGTGGTTCTTTGGTGATTCAGTCTTGGCCTTTCTTAGTTGGAAATCGTTACAAGCACCGATTATGTTTTTAGTTAGTAATAACATTGCATTGTGTAACTGAGGAAACCACTTCTTGGCATCAACTTAAGTGGATGACCCTTACTTTTTAAAAAAAATCATAAGTGTCACATATAGGTGTAAATAACCAGGTTTATCTGAGTGAACTCCATTTCAAAATCCTTCATAGCCTGTTAAAAAAGAACTGTAATGTTTTCCTTAGCTTGCCAAAATGCCATTGATATATATCCTATGGATCTCTCCTGGTCTCACCACTTATTTTCTTTGAAAAGGAAATTCCCAGGAAGAGTGCTGACAGAGTTCTACGCCAGCTCCCTCTGCAGTTTTGTGTGGGTGTGTAAGAGGGTCCTGCAGGCAAGGCGTTTCATCCTGCTTCTGATCTGACATCCCCTTCTTTGTAATAAAGATTCATGCCTCCAAGAGATCATTTCTTCCTGTTTCATGGCTTTATTTTTCCACTTTCAAAATGTGTTTGTCAGTAGAGTCATCCCTCCTTTCCTCTACCGGTTTAATTTTGCTGAGTATTTATTACATTCAACCGGATACTTTCAGGAAGCTAAGATTCAGATCTACACTCCATGAAAGCTTTATCAGCACAAACAGAATATACATCTCTGGGAAAATATAGGAGATCCTAGATTTGTTATAATTTTAATGACTGCTGTTTATTCTTTATTTCAGACATCCCAGAAGACCCGCTTGTGGCTGAAGAGTATTATGCTGATGCATTTGATTCCTGTTCTGAAGAAGGTGAAGAGGAGGAAGAAGAAATAGTGTTCTCAGGACCAGAGGAAGAGGTCAAGGATAAAGGACACCACCCTGCTTACAGAACAACCCAACAGGTACTTGCTGCTCCCCAGTGGATAGAGTGGAACTGTCCGAGGTTCTGAACAGTCTGAGCTTCCTAAAGAGTCCAGGAAGTCTTAGAACCTGAAGTGGGAAATGGGGACTGGGGTTTGTTACAAAGGTACCATGTGATGGGCCTTTATTTCCAAAGTTCAGGGGCAGGCAGGGCACCATGGAATTCTTAGAATCTGGTGTGAACCATGTTGACTAGGGAAGGACTAGAGTACCCAGTACTTATTCAGGTGGAAAGATGACACATACTACACTGAGGAGCACCCTATATACAGCTGTTGAATAAAGAATGCAAGTGTCTCTTTAGCAGAGAGAAGGGGATTTTTTCAAATATACTTTCCTTGGGGGTGACTTTTCTTTGGCTCAGGTTATGATGTCACAGCTCGTGGGTTCAAGCCCTGTGTTGTACTCTGTGCTGACAGCTCAGAGCCTGGAGCCTGCTTTGGATTCTGTGTCTCCCTCTCTCGCTACCCTCCCCCTGCTCACACTTTTTCTCTCCCTCTCTCTCAAAAGTAAATGAACATTAAAGAGTTCACACACACACATGCATACATACACACATATATACTTTTCTGCCTGGTTATAAGATTTTAGAGTCATTAGTTCTGGAGATGAGGCCCAAAGATCCTGGGATCAGGGGATGATCTTTATGGCCACTCCCAGCCTTTGAAGGCCCATCCTTACACATAGCACTGGAGTCTTTCAGTGTTCATAGATCTCCTTAACAGGCAAGACTAAGCTCCATATGGGCCATAGGCTAAGAAGCAGTCCTGTCTTGAGATTTCTCTGTTGGGTGTCTACAGGGGAGGAAAATAGCAAGAAGTCTGTGAAAAGAAAGCAGATTACTTTGGCCAACTTATGCTCATATACTACATTTTCTTCTTTGGCCATAACATGTTAACCTGTCCAGTCCTAAGCTTTATTAAGGTACAAAAGGTTGTTATTAACTGGGAACCATTAAGCTACTAAAATAGAAATCAATCAAGGAGTACACATGGCAATGGAAACTTAAGTTGGCAGGCTTAATTGAAGTTTGTATATAATCTATTCAACAATTTTTAATGAAGAGTAAGCAATGCATCATAATATTCAGTAACTAAGACCAGTAGGATATGATTTCTCTATAAGAAGAGGGAGCACCTGCTTCGCAGATGACATGATACTCTACATAGAAAACCCGACAGACTCCACCAGAAGCCTACTAGAACTGATCCAAGAATTCAGCCAAGTTGCAGGGTACAAAATCAACGTACAGAAATCGGTTGCATTTTTATACACCAACAATGAAGCAACAGAAAGAGAAATCAAGAAACTGATCCCATTCACAATTGCACAAAAACCATAAAATACCTCGGAATAAACCCAACCAAGGATACAAGAGATCTGTATGATGAAAACTATAGAAAACTTATGAAGGAAATTGAAGAAGACACAAAGAAATGGAAAAACATTCCATGCTCATGGATAGGAAGAATAAATATAGTTAAGATGTCATTACTACCTAAGGCACTCTACACATTCAATGCAATTCCAATGAAAATTGCACCAGCATACTTCTCAAAACTAGAACAAACTATCCAAAAATTTGTATGGAACCACAAAAGACCCCGAATAGCCAAAGTAATCCTGAAAAATAAAACCAAAACGGGAGGGATCACCATCCCAGACTTTAGCCTCTACGACAAAGCTGTCATCATCAAGACAGTATGGTATTGGCACAAAAACAGACACATAGACCAATGGAACAGAATTGAGAACTCAGAAGTGGACCCGAAAGTATACAGCCAACTGATCTTTGACAAAGCAGGAAAGAATATCCGATGGAAAAAAGACAGCCTTTTTAACAGATGGTGTTGGGAGAACTGGACAGCAACATGCAGAAGAATGAAACTAGATCATTTTCTCACACCATGCACAAAAATAAACTCAAAATGGATAAAGGACCTGAACGTGAGACAGGAAACTATCAACACCCTAGAGGAGAAAGCAGGAAACAACCTCCTTGACCTCCACCGCAGCAACTTCTTACTTGACACATCCCCAAAAGCAAGGGAATCAAGAGCAAAACAACTGTTGGGACCTCATCAAGATTAAAAGCTTCTGCACAGCCAAGGAAACAACCCAGAAAACTAATAGGCAACCAACGGAATGGGAAAAGATAGTTGCAAATGACATATCAGATAAAGGGTTAATATCCAAAATCTATAAGGAACTCACCAAACTCCACACCCGAAAAACAAACAACCCGAAGAAATGGGCAGAAGATATGAACGACACTTCTCCAAAGAGGACATCCAGATGGCCAACAGACACATGAAACGATGCTCAGCATCCCTCCTCATCAGGGAAATACAAATCAAAACCACACTGAGATACCACCTCACGCCAGTCAGAGTGGCTAAAATGAGCAAATCAGAGAACTCTAGATGCTGGCGAGGATGTGGAGAAACGGGCACCCTCCTACACTGTTGGTGGGAATGTAAACTGGTACAGCCCCTCTGAAAACAGTGTGGGAGGTTCCCAAGGAAACTAACAATAGAATCTCATGACCCATGGTGGCAGGTGGTGGTAAAAGCAATAGCACTGCTAGGAATTTACCCAAAGGATATAGAAATGCTGAGGCATAGGAGCACATGTACCCCAATGTTCATAGCAGCACTCTCCACAATAGCTAAAACATGGAAAGAGCCTAAGTGTCCATCAACGGACAAATGGATCAAGAAGATGTGGTTTATCTATACCATGGAATACTACATGTCAATGAGAAACAATGAAATCTGGCCATGTGTAGCAACATGGATGGACCTTGAGGGTGTTATGCTGAGCGAAATAAGTCAGGCAGAGAAAGACAAATATCATATGTGTGCGCGTATAGGAGGATTAGGAGGAGCTTAACAGAGGACCAAGGGGGAGAAGAAGGGCAGAAATGGTGGGGGAGAGGCAAACCATGAGAGACTCTTGAATGCTGACAAAAACTGAGAACTGGTGGATGTGGGGGGAGGAGGTGGGCATGGAGGGAGGACACTTGTGAGGATGAGCACTGGGTGTTATGTGGAAACTAATTTGGACAATAAACCATTTGTAAAAAAAAAAAAAAAAAGAGGGAGCACCTGGATGGCTCAGTCAGTGAAGCATCCAACTTTGGCTCAGGTCATGATCTCATGGTTGGTGGGTTCAAGCCCTGCATTAGGCTCTGTGATGATAGCTCAGAGCCTGGAGCCTGCTTCAGATTCTGTCTTCCTCTTTTTCTGCCCCTCTGCCACTCACACTCTGTCACTGTCTCTAAAATAAATAAATTAATGAATAAAACATTTTTTTTAAAAAAAAGAAAGGATAGAGCAGCATGGAGAAGGGAACTAGAAGGGATATGAGACTAAGAAGAGAAAGGGGTGAGAGAAAGAGAAAGAAAAAGAGAAAGTATGAATCAGAGAAGTTAAGAGACAAATACATGAAAAGACAAGCAAATAAATGTTGAGAAAAATACAGTCAAGACAGGGAGTAATTCAGCATACCAAAATAAAAATGCTCTCCTTATACTATTTCCCCATTTTCCAATGGACTCTGGTGACCAAATAGTACCTCGTACGACAAAATGAAAATACAATTTCCATTTTCTTCTGTACCACTGTCCTAAGCAAATGAGACAAATATAGTTTTCAAAGTTTTATTTATTTAAGTAATCTCTGCATCTGACATGGGGCTCGAACTGATGACCTTGAGATCAAGAGCTGCATGCTGTTCTGACTGAGCCAGCCAGGTGCCCTGAGAGACAAATATAACAATATTATAGAACCATAATTCCATGTGTATAGTTGCAAAACACATCCATTTTTGTCCAGAGCACTGAGTGGCAAAATTTTAGCTACTAGTAGTATTACTTTAAAATGCTTTTTTAATAGTATAAAACTGATTCAGAAAATCACATGAATAAAATGTACAGCAAACACCACCCCGGTGAGAAAGTGGTGGAACTTTGCTAGCCACTCTAGAAGTCCCATCTTTGACATAATTGTGGGAACACAGGGCTGGAAATCAAAGTGCCCATAGATGAGCCTAAGCTTTGTTAACCTACAAGCTGTGTTACCTTGTGCAAACAAAATTTCACTGTGCCTCAGTTTTCTAATCTGTAAAGTGGGAGAGAGAGAGAGAGACGATTGGATCCTACCTTATAGAGTAGTTTGGGAGTTAAATGAAGTAATCAATATAGATTACTTAAAATAGTGTCTAGAATTCAATGAAGTAATTAATAATGAGATATTAGCTATTACTATGATGAAGTTACCCAGCCATCTTGTGTTTTGTTTATTACCATACTTCTAAAACTCTTTAATGTTAGAGTGAGATTTTACAACTGTAGTATTTTTTTAAAATCCCTTCTTTTTGTTTCTGAGGGCCAATGATAAATATAGGACAGCAGCTTTGCTCTCTGAGCTCTACATCTGTCATATGTGATATGATAGTCGAAATTCTCTCCACACAGTGAAACATTAGAAAAAGCAGAATGATCTTCTTGGAATGGTGCCACAGGGGTAGAGAAACACATACAGGCTAGGCTCTGTCAATTGATTTTTAAATCTATTGGGACAAGACACTGAAGCCTCTCACATATATGTTGGTATTTTGTCTCACAAAACCCTGTCAGATAGTTATTCTTATTTCTGCTCTCCAGATGAGGAAACTGAGTCTCCAAGAGAAGTAACTTGCCCATGGCCACACAGCTAGGGAAGGCTCCAAACCAGCCCCAGGCCCAGGTCTGTCATATCCTCAAGCCAGTATTTTTTTCTGGTACAAGAGGTCTATCAACCTAGAATGGATTTGGTATGATAGAAATAAGAGTGGAAATCTCAATTACATAATTCGTATTAGAGATAGGTAACTACAACCTCTTTTGCCTAGTCATTTTTACAGAAATCCATACTGAGACCCAGTCCCTGTTGGCTTTGTGGACTGGGTGAAACCTGCAGCCATCACTGGGATTTTCCTCTTTTGCCCTCTCCCCAGTCTCGCCATTGACCCAAGTGTGTCCAGGGTCTGCCTAGGTGATCATGGTGCCCATGGCTTTTATGTGAGTAATCAGATCAAAGTTGATTCCTCTTCCATCAGAGGTAGCAAAAGTCTCATAGTTTGTGTTTGATGGAAGAAGTGCTTTCAAAAAGAAAGACAAGCACAAGCTTCATTGGGATTGATTGCTGAGTCCCTTGTGCCACCCATGACAATCTTTTTAGCAGCAGTGTCTCCAAAGCAGTTTTATTAAACACCTAATAGCAGTTGATCATCAGTTGCTTCTCTGCTGCTTTCTGCAGAACATCAACAGCACCTTTATCACAAACCATTATCCTACTGTTGATAGCTATTCTGTGAAGCCTGTGGTCGCTGAATCAGAACCAGCCTCATTGGTCTCAGGAGAATGGAGTTTATAGCTGTCATCACAGAATTTTCAACAGTATTTGTGGGACCTGTCACTGAAGTGGGTTTTGCTCTAATAGACATGCTTTAGGGTTGCAGATTGATGGGTGTGTTCAGAGACCCTTATGTGTTTCCCTCACTGCCCTTACCATCATTTCCCTCGGTAAGACTAATCAATGTCCTGTGTGCACCAGGAATCCACACGCTGGGTAGACCATAATGACTTTATACAGAACTCCCCCGGGAAAGGCTCTGTTGTTTAACGAATGTGGCTTTCATCAGTACTTGTTTTAGGAAGACTCTTAGGACCATGGTGTTTATTCTTGCCAAGATGAAGGGCTGTGGAGGCCCATTTTTCCGGCTAATTCTGTAGCTTTCACCAAATCCTCTAGTGGTTTTGAAATTCTCTCCACACAGTGAAGCATTAGAAAGAGCAGAATGGTCTTCTTGGAAGAGCATAGAAATGGATGCAGGTGAGGCAAGGCCTAAGAGTCTACTGAGAACTCATGGGTCAGGTCACCATGAGAATATGTGCCTCTACAAGTGTATTCTGTGAGTGGAGTTATTAGTTTTATCAACTCCTAATGGTCATTATAATAATAACACCTAACATCTCCAGAACATTTATTCTATGCCCCGTCCTCTGGGAAGTGGATGACAAGACAGAATTGGGGAGAGCCTCAAACCGCAATGCTGGTCTGCATCTTTGAGGGTAAGGATGGAAGGGAAAGAAGGATTGGATGGCATCCTCAGTGTGCAGGACAACTGATAAGAAAAACCCAGGGCAAAGACTGCCCTGCACATCAGAGGAAACCAGACTGGGCAGGAATGGCCTGGCTCTCGTATTCCCAAGCTCAACCTGCCTGGGAGCTGCGGAGGAAGAGCGGATCTGGAAGGGGCAGTGGCTGGGGACAGTCAGCTGACTCCACAGCTTCACTGGCAGCAGCCTGGCTCTTGAAGAGAAATAGAAATGCTGCCCCACTCCCACCCCCACTGTCGCAGCTGCTTTTTGCAAAGGCCCTTTGATTCGTGTATTGTTGTAGAACCGCATCAAACTGAAATTTAACTGGCTGGAATTCAAAAAACGGTAAAGGTGAGAATGAGGAACCAGAGAGGGTGAGAGAAAGGACGAAAGTGTGTGTTAGTGATTTCAGGCAGTTCTGTCGGACATTTTAACCAAAAAGTGGGTGTCCCCAGTGGAGAAAGAGCTGATAGCTATAAACTCAGTCTCCCACTGCTTCTCAGGGCCCATGTGTGTCAGATTGAGAACCCCTTGGTGCTTTCAATTATTGTCCTAGACTCACAGTATTTAAAACTACTTGTTCTTCATAATCTGCAGAAACAGCATATTTCATCTATAATTCATTACTGTATTAAGCACTGACTTTAAAACTCATGTCCCTTGAAAGACGAGACTGCTGTGAGATCCTCACTCTGCACAAGACAGAACTGAAGCATAGTGAGGCAAAGAACTTTTCCAAGGCCACACAGCTAGCAAGTAGCAGAGCCGCATAGCCTGGCACATTGTTAAGCCGCCCCCTTATACAGTCTTCTCCTGGCACAGCAATTTAATTATCACAATTATAATCCCTTCTCCATGATGACTGAATGAACGTCATCATGGAGGAGAGGGAGTAGCTGAGGGGCCACTGCATTATCTGACCGGTTTTACTGAATAGAATTACTGAGCTGTGCACAAAGCAAAATTGATAATGGTTCTAAGAAAAGTGCTGAGTTGTAAACATTGAAACCAAAAAGGAGCCTGCCTCCCAAATCTGTTGTGGGATACAGAGTTCTCTCCTCCTCCTCCTATCTTCTTATTTGTTTGCTTTAAAAGAAGATGCCAGAGCTCTTGAGTCAACACTGTAGGGCTGATTTCACTGCTATTTTGCATGCCTGGATTAATTTACCTTCATGCGTGGGAGGAAACAGGTCTGGTCTTGAATTGACCTTAGATGGCATCAGTTCTAAGAAACAGCCAGCCCCACTATTTAATTATCTCTCCATCAGCATCTCCCTGGCTTGTGTCCCAGACTATAAAGCAGCCAACCTTGCCAAGGTGTGAGTGGACTTTGATGGGACAGTTTCCATCCCCGCCCCTATTCCAGCCCTCATTTCCATCATGGCTCTTCTCCCTCCCCTCTACCATTTCTTGTCCAGGATAAAGCATAGCTCGTTGCTAGTCAGACAGGGACCAGCAACACCTTGCTCTGGGATATAGCACTGTGGGCTTTGTAGAAGGCCTTAAGTCCCTAATCTTTTAAATTAGTTTCTGGGGCGCCTGGGTGGCTCAGTCGGTTAAGCGTCTGACTTTGGCTCAGGTCATGGTCTCACAGTTCATAGGTTCAAGCCCCATGTCAGGCTCTGTGCTGACAGCTCAGAGCCTGGAGCCTGTTTCAGATTCTGTATCTACCTCTCTCTCTGACCCTCCCCTGCTCATGCTGTCTCTCTCTCTCTCTCTCTCTCTCTCTCTCAGAAATAAATAAAAAACATAAAAATTTTTTTTAAAAAAAATAAATAAATTAGATCCACTGTTGTGTTGAGGATCACACCTACACGTTTTGCCCCAACCCCAAAGAATGGAGGAAAAAGAAGGAAGGCAATAGTGGATAAAGACAAAGCCACACTGAGCGGGAGTGTAATGAGTCTGTGCGCTCCCTTCAGTGTTAGTGGTAGGAGCCCCCGCGAGCCTCCACCACCTCCTTGTTGGAGGCTGAGCAGAGGTCCACGGCAGCTGGGAGAGTGAGGAGACAGCATGTAACCCGCACCGTGCTCTGCCGCGCTGCTCCTGGAGCTGAGGGTGAGTGTGGTGGAGTGGCATACGCTCAGTTTTAGTAAGCCTACTTGGAATGGTGCCTTTGGGGCTTTCCTCCCCAACAACCCCTCCCCACCCCTGCTCTGCCAACACTAATTCCTATGTCCATAGCTATCATCTGAGCTCAGGTGCCCTGACCGTACAGGGTATAAGAGAGTCTGCAAAGAATAGGACGGTCTTCCTAAACAGCCCTCGCATGCACAGGGCCCATCCCTGTGATTCAGTTACATGGAGAAGTTTAATCTTATTCTCTGAATTTTTTCTTTATCTGGGAATAGAGAGTGAAAACCATTTCATGGTGTGTAGTCTGGGAAGAAGGGATTGTGACACATCTGAGGCATCGTTGGAGTGACTACCCTTTCTATGTAACCTGCTAATCTGGAAGTCCATGGGTCCACATCATGCCAGAGAGAGCAATAATCATTCTTAATACATGGGGGCCAGCCTAGCAGCATGTCCAGTGCCATACTGAGTCCTATCTGTGCCTTATCCCATTTTATAATCACACACACATTGTGGAGGTAACATCTTGCATCTCACTTTACAAATGAGGGTAAAACAGAAAGAAAGAATAACTAACTTGTCCTACGTCACCCAGTCCATTGACAGGGCTGGAATTCAAACTAGCAAATATTCCTTGTCAACTAGTAGGCATTTGGGCTGACTATAGAACTGAATGTAGAAGTTAGTAAAAGAGAGGAAAAGGGTGCTCGGGACCTAAGTGACAGTTCCAAAAGGTGTGAAAACATGACTAGATGATTTTAAATCATGTTGGAAACACAGGGCCAAGTTTTCCACTTACTCTGTGGGGTTTATGTAGGAATAAACCTAGAACTGGAGTCAAAAATCATAACTAACCTGCAATAAAGAAGTGTGTATAGCAAGGGCTACCTTTTGGAACATGAGCCAATAAACGTTCCTTATGCAGGACTTTCTTCCCTAGGCTATCGGGCGTGTGGTGTGAAAAGAGAACAACAGTTCATCAAGTGCAAGTGAGCTGTTGGAAGGGCGGGGGTGGGCTGGGGGCAGGTCCCTCTGCACCTGCTGCAACCTGAAAAATGCATCACAGCAAAGGTACCAGCCTCCCTGACTCCTAAAAAATTCATTGCTCAAGTTCCTGGGTGGGCACCATGAAGCCACTCCGATGGCCCTGCTCTCTTTTCTCTTCATCCTTTCCTTTTCCAAACTATAATCCAAAATGTCTTAAGAGTTCTGTATTGGATACGTAGGAATGTCTGTGACCCAAAGGAAACCCTGCAGATACCGATTTGCTGTGAACCTGGGCATTAATAAGAGACAGGTGCAGTGAGGTTTTAATAATGCAGAGTAAACAAGGCATTAGCAGTGAAATGCAGACACATTGACAGTCACGTTTCAGTGACTCCGAATTCAGTGACAGAGGCAGTTAGTGGTACAGGAGCCTGGGGGCTTGTTTGCAGTTTGAGTTTTGCAGATGTGGCTTTGTGCTCCCTTCACAGACTTGGAGATCTTTTTTCCTTGACAGAAGGCAACTATTGGCAGTGAGATAGGAATGAAGCCATCAGCTTCCTGATTTCAGGGCAGCCTCCATGAAGGTGCCGTCCGCTCTGTCTTATGGCTTTGTACTAAACGGCACCCTCTGTCTCCCTATGAATTATGAATGCAAATAAGCGAAGGCTTGCCTTCTAATGAGATGGAAGCGAGATGTGAAAGGTACATCTGAGTGGGCAGAAAATGGATAAGGTCACCTTGAGGTGTTTCGGTTTCTGTAATTTAGTGACACTTTTCAAGATATAGTGGATATAGTTCGTAAGAGAGTAGACAGTAGCTTAGTAAAGCAACTTGCAGGAAAGAACGTGGGTTGTTGCTTGGATCATTCATTTACACAATGCATATCTGAGTATTCTAGGCCCTGCATATGAGGCAATGAACAAAACAGACACAATGCCACCTTCATGGATGTCCCACTCAGTCTCATGTATTTACCGAGTATCCATAAGCTGTCAGCTCCCAAATGTGTCTTTGATCCTTCAGTTTTGTCTCCCCTCAATTCCACATTCACGTACCCACTGTTCCTGGGAGTAGGGTTAGGTATCATGTGAACTTCTAATGGACACCCTGAATTAAGCATGTCCCAAAGTGAACTAATGTACCCTAGCCCCAGTCCAGATCATCTCCTCCTGAGTCAGCCTTGACTCATGTCCTTTCACTCACATTCCACAACCAGTCCAGAAGCAAAAGCTACTGCCTCAATGTTCAGAATATGATCACCTCTACTCCCGCTGCCAAAGCCACCATCACCTCCCCAGTGTATGATTGCAATAGCTTCTAAAAGGCCTCCTAGTAACTCTCCTTCTCTCCACCCCATACCTCAAAGTACACCCCATACCTCAGCACAGTCTGTTCAAAATGACCTTGCAGCCTCTGTCATTGCCTATGGAAGATCCCCCCCCCTTCCATCACTGGGAGAATCACCCTCATGCATCCCCCTTGAATCATATTAGCCTCTGTCTTGTTTCTGGAACACATCAAGCATGCCCCTGCCATTGAAAGCCTCTCTGCCCCAGATACACAAATTATTTTGCTCCCTCTCTACCTTCAAGTCTGTGTTTATATATTATCGTATTGGGGAGGATTCAGACTACTTATATAAAATAGCACTTGCTGACCTGAGAAGTCCTTCTGCCCTTTCCCTGCTTTATCGTCCTCTGTATGTCTTATCACCATATGACCTACCACTGCTTATTTGCGTATTCACTTATGGTCTGTCTCCCCCTACTAGAATGGAAGCTAGTAGGGCAAAGATTCTGTTTGTATCATTGCTGCATTCCCAGCACCTTGAACAGTGTTCAGCACAGAGCAGATGTTGTGGAATCAATGGATGAGTGAATGCCTGCAGTGGATGGTCTAGTGGTACAGGTAGCCAACAAGCCAGCATGCACACCACTGGGGCAATGAGGAAAGAAAGACGTGGAAATGATGGAGTAAATGGGCTTTGGGTGGAAGGGCGGGGATGCCCACTGAGTGGGGGAGTCAGGTAGAATTTATGGAATGGACTTTTCAGCTGTGACCTGAAGGATGGAAAAGCCAGCCCCTCGGTGTAAAGAAACAGAGCTGGGAGAGTCTCAGAGAGGGGGAAGGGTGTGTAGGAAGGCCCAGGGTCATGAAAGGGCTTGGCAAGTTTGAAAAATTGCATAGCAAGCAAGAAGACCGATGTGGTTGGAGAGGTCAGGCTAGCAGTAGCTACATCATGAAGGTCTTGTAAAGAGAGTGGATTTTATTTTAAGTGCAAGGCCAATCTGATGGAGGGCAACTAAAATAAAGTCCTTTTTTAAAAGTTTATTTATTTATTTATTTATTTTGAGAGAGAGAGAGAGTTTGAATGGAGGAGGAGTAGAGAGGATCCCAAGGGGGTTCCATGCTGATAGTGCAGAGCCTGACATGGGGCTCAATCCCAAGAACCGTGAGATCATGACCTGAGCTGAAATCAAGACTCTGGATGCTTAACTGACTGAGCCACTCAGACGCCCCAGTAAAGTCTTAAAATGAATCAATGGCAGTAAAAATCGGCATAACAGTAGCAGTGGAAGGTGGGGGTTGACTGGAAGGAGCCGTGAGGGAAATTTCAGGAATGACAGAGGTGTTCTTTATCTTGTTTGGGGTGGTAGCTACACAAGTATATGCATTTTCTAAAACTTAACCAATTGTACACTTAAGATATGGGTATTTCGCTGCATGCAAATTTTACTTCAATAAAAATATCATCAACAAAGTCATCAAGACAAAAAAAAACTACAAAAAAAAAAACCCTACAACAGAACCGTGATATTCATACGTATATGATGACACTTGTAAGTCAGCCTGTCTCAAGGCTGATGCTTCGCAGTCTGTGGCCTAGCTTCGGGGACGTCCTGGTACACTCAAATGAGGTATCTTAGGGGAAAAAGGTGAGTCCAGAATGACTGAGCATGAGTGAGGGGAAATGTTTCGGTATGGCTTGGTTTCACCTTGTGGGATGACTGACAAGAGTTGACCAAGAGGTAAAAGGAACCAGCCCCTTCACATCCTCACAGCCGCTGACAGAGGGACCTGTGAGGGGATGTGCCCAAGGGCCTGAGTGAGATGCACTTGAGCTCCCCTCTGTGGCTGGAGCCTTAAGGGCAGGTGATGGCCACTTTGTGTATGCATTTATGGAGCTTTGCTTGGGATCGTTCCCCAGACAGAAATGGTGTCGGGCCTGGCAGCACACCACGTAGATATCTATATTCCCCCGTATCCCGGGCAGCCTTCAGCCCCTGGAGACATGAGACACTTCAGAGCTGTGAAACTGTTTACGTCTGTGCTGCTATCTGCCCAGCCTTCTCTGGATATGCCTTTGGGAGTCAGCATAGCCCACCTGCCAGCAGAGCGCTGACAGTGCTAGATGTAGACAGATGGTGGGGTTTTCACCACCACAAGGTGTGGGCGTAGGAGAAGAACCCTCTGGGACGTCCTTGAGAACGTCTAAAGATAGATACACAATTGCTAAGGGCTCCTGGTGCCCAAACTGAGCCCTTATCCCAAAATAAGATCTTCTGACAGCTAGTTGCCTTTCTTTCTTCCTTCCTTCCTTCCTTCCTTCCTTCCTTTCTTTCTTTCTTTCTTTCTTTCTTTCTTTCTTTCTTTCTTTCTTTCCTTCCTTCTTTCTTTCTTTCCTTCTTTCTTTCTTTCTTTCTTTCTTTCTTTCTTTCTTTCCTTCTTTCTTTCTTTTTCTTTCTTTCTTTCTTTCCTTCCTTCCTTCTTTCTTTTCTTTCTTTCTTTCTTTCTTTCTTTCTTTCTTTCCTTCCTTCCTTCCTTCCTTCTTTCTTTCTTTTCTTTTCTTTCTTTCTTTCCTTCTTTCTTTCTTTCTTTCATCCATTCATTCACTCATTCAGAATTCATTCCAAGAAGGGTACAATATTGTGAACTGGTTTCCATTTTACTGATATAACTGCTAGATTGATCTATCATCTATCTATCTATCTATCTATCTATCTATCTATCTATCTATATTCAGCTTCAAAGAGAGCTGTGTAAATTGCTTTCATTTACCCCTTTGTAACTAAAGCTTCTCTCCTTCAACTGTTCAAGGTTCAGACTTGTGTAACATTTCCCTTAAATAAGTACTTTTTTCTTTTTAGCCAACTTGCAGTTCTTTTTCTCTAACTTAAGGAGAGGAAGGCATTCATGGTGGTGGGGTGGGGAGTGGAGGAATGAAGGACATAGTGTCTTTGTGTCTCTGCCTTGCCCCTCTTTGGCTCCTTCCTCTGCAGCCTCTTCTTCATCCAGATAAAGGTCAAATGTCCTTAGACTTCGGACAACAAAACTTGTGGGACTAGTCTTCTCTGTGAGGAGGTTCTCATTGCTTTGTTCCCTCAGGGAAATAAGTGACTGTCTGTGATAGCTTGAGAAGCAAATTGCTTCAGAAAGAGATTTCATCAACTGCATTATCCATTCCAACAATTTGAGCAGAAGGTTAAGTTGTGTTCACTCCGAGATACTGAGCCATATTGGTTGTATACCAAACAAACCTTTTTGAGCATTTTGTTTAAAAAATGCATATTACAATTAATATGCACCAGGCATGGATCTATGCACTTTATAGATGCTAACATTTAATCCTCCCCACAACCCATTTTACAGATGGGGAAATGGAGGCATGAATAGGTTAAGTAATTTGCTCAAAACACATGGCTGGCAAATGGCAAGGCTGGACTTAAGCTCAGGCAGGCTTGTTCCAGAGTCCATGCTCTTAACCACTAAGCCGTGCCCCTCTCCCTTGGTCCATTCTGTAGAGCCTCTGCTTTGTTCCAGTGGCCAGCCTCCCTTCATGATTTGAATAAATCCTAAATCCTGCTTCATTCCACCCAGTCTGGTCACTGGGATGAGACTCCACTTGCCAGGTATTGGTTTAAGATGAATATGCAATCCATTCTGTCCAAAAAGCATGAGGATATACTTTCTTGCAGTGGAGGGTTCTGCAAATGCACTGAAAGTAACCACTGGTGCTCTTTGTTTAAGCCAGTTTATGTAGGTCTTTCGTTACTTGTAGCTGAAACTGTCCTGGGTAATATAGATGCTAAATTAAGATTCTTTTTCTTTTTCTAGCAGGAATATTGAGATAGAGATATGGTGGTATAGTTATGGGATTATATTTTCAAAACAATTTCTTGTCAACTTCCAAGTAAAAGTTTGAATTTCAAGGAAAAAAGCAATGCTTATGATATGCACAGATGACAGTATCTGAGGCTTGCCTCTAGCACTAATTATGGAAATGTAAGATGCCCTATAGTTCTGGTTTGATATAAACCTTGTAACTACATTTTAAATACTTTGTCCTGTTATTGAGTACCCATATGCAAATGTTATTAAGAATTTTATCCATGGGGTCTATCAGAGTATTAGATTCCAACAAAATAATGCTCATAGAAAATCTTCCTGGAATGGAAAACTGCTTTTTCTACATAACTAAATTCTTTATGGTTGGGAGATTTTTGTGTTTTCCAGGAGTCAGATTTCTCTAATTGTATCAATAGTAAGTTGACTAGGGAAACAACAGAAGTGGTTGCAATGATAGGAGTTTTGGGCTTTGTTTTTTACTTTTGTGTTTTGTTTTGTTTTTACAGCCCAAAGAAAGGCTTCTGAACATTTAAAAAAAAAAAAGTGTTAACTCAAAGCTAACATTTAAATAAACTTTTGGGGACACCTAGATGGCTCAGTTGGTTGAGCGTCCAACTTCGGCTCAGGTCATGATCTCACAGTTCATGAGTTTGAGCCCCGTATCAGGCTCTGTGCTGACAGCTCACAGCCTGGAGCCTGCTTCGGATTCCATGTCTCCCTCTCTGTCCCTCCCCTGCTTGTACTCTCTCTCTTTCTCTCTCTCTCTCTCAAAAATAAATGTAAAAACATTAAATGAACTTTTGATTTGCAGTATATGCAAGAGTCAGAATATTAAAGTGTCTGACATTGAGCATTTCAATGATTCTTCTGGGTCCTAATTTATCACAAAAAATATCTAGTACCATACTCTCCACACCAAAGTTCTGCATGTATTTCCTGAATGAAAACGAGTACAGGGGGGGAGATTTTGCTACTGTTTTAAACATATGTATAATGTGTCTAATATATTATCTGTGGTTCCAATGTAAGTTCTATGTTTATACCCCCCTACACACACACACACACACACACACACACACACACATATATGTTTGGACACACATATCCCACTATTCCAAATGTAAAGCTCAGGAATGAAAAGGCATCATGTTCTTGCAGCCATGCAGGGAAGGTGAAATGTCTTAGTGTTAATAAATAGTTCTCCTTCATGAGGATGACTTGAGAGTTGTGAGCTACATCTACATTGTGGCCAATTAAAACTATTAAAACTATAAACTCCGCTACTCTGTAATAAGACACAAGTTTGTGATGCTGTACAAGCCCATGCTGGCACAGTGGGGATTTTGCCCTCCAGGGGATATTTAAACGTGTTTAACTGTCACAACGTGGGATGAGCAAGGGTACTGGTAGTAGGTGGAGAACAGGGATACTGCTAAGAGCCCTACAGTGCACATGAGGGTCCCCCACACAATTAACAAGCCCAGCAGGCCAATGGTGCTGTAGTCGGAGAGTCTTGAGTTAGCCAAATAGGTGTTCATGGCACTTCTTCCCAGCTTAAAGTCACCTTCACACTAACTGAATAAAAGAGAATTCTCTAAGGCAAATAGACCTTTCTAGCACAATCCTCATGGCCCACTGCAGTCTACCTGAACTCAATGCCTATAACATTCACATTGGTTAAGTTTGCTCTTGAAATGTGGCCCATGGATCAGGAACATCAGCAGCCACTGAGAGCTTGTTAAAATGCATAATCTCAGCCCTACACCAGACCTACTGAATCAAATTCTGCATTCTTCACCAGATCCCTGGATGATTCCTACACACAGTAAAATGTGAGAATCATCAGGTGAGAGGACTATATATCTACTAAATAAAAAGGAGAACAGCTAGTTGCTTCCTAGACACTCACTGGCTGCTTTAATGACAGTAGCTTTGAGAACAGTCAGCCACAAATGTTTGCAGACCTCATCTCCAAAGCTGATAGGCCACATGCTCCATTTGCTAAAATACAAAACAAGATTGGAAAACCTCCCTCTCACAGGTGTGCCCCATGCAAGAGTTTCCTGTTAACTGTTTTCCCATTGCCCCTTTTAGGCTTCTCTCCACAGGTCACCAATTAAAAGGAGAATGAGATGGTAGCTGGTTTACTATAATGATCACTTTGTAATGTATATAAATGTTGAATCACTATGTTGTACACCTGAAACTAATATAATATTGTATGTCTACTACACTGCAATTAAAAAGGGGGGGGAGTGAGAAATTAAAGCACACGGAATTTTAATATTCAGATTAACATGGGATTTGATACAGGTCTGCCATCACCAAATGTGAGTTATTGATTCTGAAAATACTTTTCTAGTTTCATCCTAAAACCCCTTTGGGTAACTGTGACCTATGTTCATACGGCTAAAGTATAAAAACCTTTCAGTTAATCTCTGCAGAGAAAAAAAGCAAAACTGTGCTCCATCCTTTTTCTAGAAGTTGCTCCAGAATCTGAAGAATCCTGGTTCTAATATGAAGTGGCAGGATATAAGCAACTACATGCAGATACCTCTAGCTGAAATGCTAGCGCTCACCAACTCTTTTAAGGAAAGAGATTTGAGGGCAATGGTGGGAAAGTGACATTATTTTTTAATCTCAAAGAACTAAAGAAATTCTTTAATTGAAAAATTAAAGGCATTAGTACAAGACACTAAAGCAATCTTTCCTCCAACGAGAGGAGCTGATGTATAACAGAAGAGAGGCTCTCATGGTAGAAAATTGTACTTGAACAAAAGAGTAATGACAGGGAGTTTGAACAGGAGTAATGACAGAAGTCCCAGGACTAAATTCGGTAAAGACACTTGGGGACCCTAGAATGTATGAACTAACACAGGAGGCTCTGTTCATGTATTTGTCCACATGAGGATTTCCCTCAGCATGTTCCTGGGACTTTCACAGGACGAACTGGCTTTCATGGGCAATTAGGTTTGGGAAACACTGTATTAAACAAGGTTTTAAATCTTTACTAGAGAGCTTTTCAGAGCTTTCAATATGTTCATGAAGGTTATGAATCTCTAAGATACCATACACAGCATTTCTGAGACGCGTTTTCATAGATTAATTTTTAAAAGTTCTAGGGGCACCTGGGTGGCTCAGTCATTTGGGCTTCTGACTTCAGCTCAGGTCATGATCTCACGGTTCTTGAGTTTGAGCCCCACATCGGGCTCTATGCTGACATCTCAGAGCCTGGAGTCTTCTTCGGATTCTGTCTCCCCCACCCCCATCCACTCATGCTCTGTCTCTCTCTGTCTCTCTCTCTCAAAATAAATAAATTTAAAAATTTTTTAAAAAGTTCTTTGCCTCGGGGTGCCTGGGTGGCTTAGTCAGTTAAGCGTCCGACTTTCGCTTAGGTCATGATCTGGTGGTTCGTGGGTTCGAGTCTCGCGTCGGGCTTTATGATGGCTGCCAGCTCGGAGCCTGGAGCCTGTTTCAGTCTGTGACTCCCTCTCTCTCTGACCCTCCCCTGCTCATGCTGTCTCTTTCTCTCTCTCTCCTAGAAATAAATAAAACATTAAAAAAAAAGTTCTTTGTCTCATACTTTGGTAAAAGCCAATAAATGTTGCTTTGTAACAGTAGCAGCAGGGATGGTTTTGTTGACTTGAGTTGATGAGGGATAGTTTTGTTGAGGCCACGGTAGATGAATCTGTAACCCAGGGAGTAAAGGGTCCAATTCCTCATGAGTCCCAGGGTCTGCAGGACAAGTAGCGTGGGGCCTGCTAGAATGTGGAATTGGGAAGAAGAGTGAACCAGCCCCAGGAAGAACCAACCGTAAAGCAAGGAAAGCCTGAGAGACCAATGAGCAGAAAGCTAAATTTTGGGATGAGAAGTTCTAAACCTGACACCCCTGTGCTCCACATGAGGCTTTTATCCCTTACCAGTTACACATCCCATGGTGCCCAGTGGTGTGGGCCCTGTGGTGCTCACAGGGAAGGGGAATTGTGGCAGGCTGCGGCCTATAGTGGGGTCATCTTTGGAAAGCACATGCCTCATTTTGGGACATTCAGAAAGTAGCAAGAGGAAGTTTCCCAGAAGGCCCATGAGAAGGATTTCAGCAAAGGAAGCTCCAGTTTGGGGGAAGCCTGTCAGGTCCTATCTGTCTCTGGGGTCAGCTCAGGAGGAGTCAGAAAATAGCCCTGCAGTAAGACATCTGAGAGCCAAGAAGAAAAGACAGGTTGAAGCATGAGCTGCACACATAGCCAGACTGCTCAGAAGGAATCTCTGCAAATAAAATCCCCTGAAAGAATTCATTGTGGAAGATGCATGCAAAGTTTGCACAGGACTGAGAAGCTCCAAATTTAAGTAAAACGTGTGTGGTGAGGTAGAAACAGGAATATTCTGTCTGTTGTCCTGGAGTGGCTTTTTTTTTTTCATCAATATATTTGAAAGAGGCTTATTGATTGTTTCCTGTGTGCCCAGCTCTGAGCAGGTAGGGTCCTGAACTCATGGAGCTCACAATAATGAACAGACAATTTTCTCTTTGGTTAAGTGAATCAAAAGAAACAGGGCACTGTGACAGGGTTGGCTGTGGTGGTGGAAATGTAATTTAGCAAGGTGCTCAGAGAACCCCTGAGCAGGTGACAGAATGCTAAGAAAGGCAGTCACCTAAATATATGACATGAGCATTCTCAGCCAATGAGAAGGGCCCCAAAGTGCAAAAGATCTTGATGCGTTGGAAGAAAAGAGAGCATTGTGGTCAGCACACAGCGAACAGGAGGGAAATTGGAAAGAGGTGAGGCTGGAAAGATCAGGAGGAGCTGGCTCACACAGGGCGGGCAAAGCCATGACAGGATTTATTCTGTGTGTGGAGGGCTAGATTGTGTTCCATGCACGCCAATGCAGTAGCTGCTCTTGTGAGGGAAAAGGATCCAAGTGAAGCCACAGTGGAAGCAGAGGAGTAAAGAGGTTGTTGCATGGTCCAGGCAAAAAATGGCGGTGGCTTGAGCTAGGGTAGCTGTTGGATTTTGTTTACTTTTAATATGAGGCTCTTTCTCTTTTAATAGATAAAAGGTCTTTGTGCTGGTTTCCCGGTTTAGCTTCTATGATCCTACCAGCCACTTAATGGTTGAGAACATGCATTGCATGGGAAATAATGGGGGAGTTTACTGCTGAAAGAGGACCCACGGGGATACCCTGGGATACAAGCTCATCCCTCCCGGCCTCAGTTCATGTGCTCTCTTCCCTTCCATATGTGGAAATGGATTATCTGTCCTCCAGCGGTGGACTAAGTAAGGCTCATCTGTTCTCCCTCATCTGTATATACATTTGGCATATAACCAGTGCTCAGTAAATGTTTTCTGAATGTAATACAACTGGGTAATGAAGTGACTCTGTGTGTGTGTGTGTGTGTGTGTGTGTGTGTGTGTGTGTGTGTGTACTAACTAAATTGTTCACCGTGACTAGCTCTAAGGTGAGAAGATCATCTGTATTATTTAGTGAGACAGGACTTGCTGATGTTTAGATGAGAATCTGTACAGTGTGATTTTTACAGCCCTGTAAGATCCCTTTGACATGCTTGTTTTTTTCTGCTGCCTAAAGTTTTGCTATTAGAAATTCATTCCTCTGATATGAGGTTTTGTCCCTTAGTGAAACACAAATATCCTGAGGTAACACATGAGCCTTATCAATTGACTTGGCTTTAAATGGATCTACCATGTTTTTTCTTGAGAGGAATAAAATTGTAGTCAGAGGAGGATGAAACAAAGTATGAAGTAGCTCATTGTGGAGAAAATGCTTGCCTGGGATGGGTGGGAGTGTGAAGAAAAGAGCTGGATGGCCCCTTAACCATTATCTGGTTCAACCCCCAGGTTTCACAGATACGGAAACTAAGACCTGCGAAGTCAAGCCCCTTGGCCTAGGCCCGCACACTTAGTGGAGCAGCCAGGCTTAGAAGCAGGCTTGCTGGGGCAGCGTCGTCACCCGTGTGTGCTGATGGGTGCTCTGCTTTTCCTCTGACAGATCATGTCTCTCCCAGGTTCCTCTTCGACTCAGGGCTGTCCCTGTTATGTTTGGAGACCACAAGAGTACAGAATAAAGAAGGGATCTGTTTTTTCTTCTTCTGGATCTCCCGTCTCCCTATTCCTGGGCTGGACACCAAGGTCTTCAGTTAGTGCTTTGGCCTCATTGGCCAGGACTGACCAGACATACCTTCTTTGTCATTGCCCCTTCTGTACATCAGCACGTGAAATGATGCTGGGTTTTGCCACATGCATAAAAAGTGGTCCAAACTCCTAGCAGATGTTATATTATAAAACCACACATTTATGTAATATTTTAGAGGAGTCTATTATACCACAGTACATTTTTCTAACATTCACAAATACTCCAATATGAAATGTGTTGCTTGTTTTGAAATGGATCAGGTGAGCCATACATTATTAATTTCCCTCAGTATAGTCACAAATCTGAAAATAATTAAGTGATTCCATTTCCCCAGATCATTAGGAATGCTGTTGTGGATATTTCCAGCCACCTGGGTAGAGGGTAGGTATTTATTTTGCATTAAAGACAATATTTGTTGCCAAATACTGTTCTGAGATCCTGGTAGCCCTCAGGGGGGTGTCTGACTCTAACTGAGAGTTAAGGCAAATACAAAGTGCAATTCTTAGATTTATGACCCTGTGAAGACCACACATTTCCAAAGAAGAGCTGGTAGAGGCACTCCCTAGGAAAAAAAATATTAACTTGATTTTTTTCACTTAATTTTTAATGTATTGAATAGATTATAGATTGAATAAATCCCTTCCCCCATTCTAAGTAGCAATTACTATTTTGTAGATTAAATAAGTAATTTTGTTTTATTATAGAAAATTTAGAAAAAACTTAAGCACACTAAGAAGAAAATAAAGATCATCCATAATCTTTCCTCATAGTCAAAACAACCGTTAACATTTTCTGTGTATGTTCTTCCCAGCAGACAGATAGAGGAATAGATCTATAGACTGATATGGAGAGAGTGAGATACAGGTATATAAACAGAGAAAAGGGACAAAGAAAAAAAAAACTGTTCTTGAATACTGAGAACTGGCAGCTGCCACAGGGGAGGTAGGGCGGGGGGATGGATGAAACAGATAAGGGAGATCAAGAGTACACTTATCTTGATGAGCCCTGAGTGATGTATGGAAATGTTGAATCATTATACTGTACACCAGAAGCTAATATAATGCTGTACATTAATTATAGTTGAATTTAAAAAAATTTAATGGGATCATATTGTCAAATAATTTTGCAGCCAGTTCTGTGTGTGTGTTCTGTTTTGCCCAAATGTAGCAAGAACTTTTTTCTATGTCAGTAAATATTCTTCTGTCATACATGGAAGTAAATCTCTCTTGTTTTGGCAGGACAGTGATATTGAAGCACTGGTCAGGTGTCTGGAACATGTCCTCGGTTGTACCTCTCCAGGTAAGTTGCTTCAGATTCCAAAATGTAATGATACCTGCTGATTCTAATGGGATATCCAAGGAGTGGAAAGTTGGAAGGAATCTTACAGATATTTCAGTCCAGCATCTTCATTTCATACAGGAGGAAACTGAGGCCAAGAGAAGTTGAAAGTCTGGCCCAGGGCCAGGTGACTCAAAATTTCTTACTGTGAGTGACCTCCAGTCTCCAAGGATGAAATCATTGAAATTCAGTGATCCATTGTGATCAAACGGTGGCCTGGCAGTACATAGTAACAGGATTTCCAGGTTTCCTGGGAGAGGAACCTTGGTACTTCACTCGTCCTGTAGAAACAGGGTGCACTTAGGCATGCAGGAACTGACCATCACTCTGAAGGTCAGTCAGTTACTGGAAGCGACTTGGTCTGAAAAACAAAGCTGAAATTTCTTTAGTGGTGTCTGTATGATAAATGGGATTGCTGAGCTTCAAGGATAAAACCCTATTTCTTAGTTTCTTCTTCTTTTTCTTGAATCTGAAAAGCCCAGCTATGGCCCCTTCTAGCACTAGATGATAAATCGTCACACCTGACATTGGTAGACTAGCAGAGACTATGCCTACAGGCCCTGGTGAAAAGGGCTTAGATTTTTGTCTTTGAAATTTGATTGTGGGTTTTTATTTTAAAGTTTAAAATGTCATGACCAGCAGCAGTCTCCTCAAAGGAAGTGGCAGGAATAAAGATCATATGTTCAGGTGTCTCAGTTGGTTAAGCATCCAGCTTTGGCTTAGGTCATGATCTCACGGTTAGTGAGTTCAAGCCTGGCATTGGGAGAGTTGGAGCTCCGCTTCCAATGAGCTCCTGCCCTGCTTTGGGCTTCGCACTGACAGTATGGAGCCTACATGGGATTCATTCTCTCTCTCTCTCTCTCTCTCTCTCTCTCTCTCTCTCTCTCTCCTTCTCTCTCTCTCTCCTGCCCCCCTTTCTGCCCCTCACTCATTTGTACTCTCTCAAAAAAAAAAAGTTCAGGTGTGCAGGCATTCACCAGCATTTTATTAAAAGCTTGATGCACAATTTATAGCCTTTTGTTAGCTTATTCCACCTCTCTGTGTGAAAGCTCAATCATAACATAGCTCCTGGATTTTTTTTCTCCTGATCAACATGCTATGATCTGTTCATTTGCACATCAGTAACACTTTCTAGGTACATTTAGCTCCCAAGTGTGATTTTGAAGACCAGGAAGGCTTTCTTTTGGCTAAGTCACTTTTCTTCTCTTGACCTCAGGTTAGATTGGAAAGTTTCAAATTGGGTTCCTTGAGGAAGAGCGGGTGAGGCTCTAAGCAGCTGGGGAACAGAACCCATGTCTGCACCACTCATCTGTGTTTCTACAGAGTCTGACACAGTATCTGGTGCAGAGGAGGCCCTTAACAGATATTTTAAAATGTTTTTAAGAGAAATGAGATGCATACCCTGCTCCTTTACCAGCTTCCACCAAAATAGTTCCACCCTTATCTGTTTTATAAATTAGATTTACACATAAGGTTATGTCTTGAAAAAGATAGATTCTACTACAAAAAAAGAAATTAACACTGGATCAGATAGATGATATCTAAATTCCCTTTTAGACTGTATGATTTTATAAAAATGAGCATTAGAAAAATGGAATAAGAACATGCATTTATAGAGAACACACTGAAGGTAGGAGGAGGGAGGTAGGCAGGGGATGGGCTAGTTGGGGGATGAGCATTAAGGAGGGCACTTGTGATAAGCACTGGGTGTCGTATGTGAGTGAGGACTCACTAAATTCTGTTCTTGAAACCAGTATTACACTATGTTTTAACTAATTGGAATTTAAATAAAAACTTGAAAAAGTTTTTATCTCTGCCTAGAGCTCCCCTCAAGTGACAGAAAGGGAATAAAACTGATATAAACTTTCAGGACAAAGGGAACAGTAAAGATGGGAACAGGTAGGAGCTGTCAGTTCACTTGAGAGGATAGGAAGTAGATGGATATGTATGTGGTAAGCAGTTTAGAAGACACAAGTGAAAGCTAAATGCCTAACATGTGTGCAGGAAAGGAGAGCATGTAAAGGGTGGGCTACCAGACTTAGAGATGATGGGGGAGTATGCTTTTGAAATACCTGTCTGGGGAGGTGCTCCCAGTGGGGCCCTCACAGCAGATGAGAATATTATTACTTCCAGAACTCTGGGCTTCCATCGTTACATAGAAGCCATGAAGAAATCTCCTTGTGCAGTTTTACAGGGCATGAGCCTGTTGGGGTAACTGGTACCTGTATTGCTCTAAGTACATTTTGGGGAAGATTCACAGCTACGATAATCACTGTGGTGTTAATATATGTCAGAATGTTAACAGGATCCAAGGGACAATTTAAACTAAACTATTTCAGAGTATAAGCCTTGTCACTTAGAAATGAAACAAACCTCTGTGAATTGAGCTAGGCTTTGTTCGCATTCAGCATCAGCCCATGCATTTGGAAATGTCCAGTTGCCTGTTGAGCATGTTAAGATCTGGAGTAGCTTCCACAAATATTTCAAGAGTTTCTTCCAACCCTCAACAAGAGAAGAGAAACAACCGGAGCAAATGTCCTTTCTGGTTATTTGGACCATGCAAATTTTAACTTTGCGGCCCTGAAAATGATGAAGTGGTTTGACCCAACCCAACCCCAGATTGAGTTTTATTTATATATAAAACAGGGACAGAGGTATTTCCCTTGCCGTATCAATGGGAAGTAGAGAGAATAAATGAGTTAGCATTTGTATAGCTTCAAAAGATCCTGAAATTGAAGGTGCCTTTTTGAATTCCAAGTTCATTATATTAGTTTCCTCTATACATGAAAGTTATTTTATTTCATTTCATTTTATTTTATTTTATTTTATTTTATTTCTTTTCTTTTATTTTATTTTATAATTTATTGTCAAGTTGGTTTCCACATATAACACCCAGTGCTCATCCCAGCAAGTGCCCTCCTTCATGCCCATCACCCCTCTTCTCCCCCACCCCCATTAGACCTCAGTTTGTTCTCAGCATTCAAGAGTCTTACATGAAGGTAAATTTTAAGCCCTAAGATCAGTGGTTCTCACACTTGGACATGCATCAGAATCATTTGGATGGCTTGTGAAAATGCAGGTCTGGCACATGGCCAACAGTCTGTATTTCTCACAAGTTCCCAAATGATGCTGATGGTTCAGGTCCAGACAGTATTCTAAGAACCATTGCTTTAAAGTTGTTAGGCCATGAAATTCTTACCATGTACACCCACCCCAATTTATAGTCCAAATAAAATATTAGTAAAGTATAAAATAAAATTTTTATTTCTTAAGATTACAGAGAACTTGCCTATAAGCTAAGCTGAAAGTAGCTTCTTCCTATACTCTTTTCTCTTTATGATGCTGTGTGCTGAGCTATTTGTCACTGTATGTAAGAGTCATTGAGCTTCACTGGAAGCAGTATTGTATTTTTGCCTCATCCTCAGCATCTGCATCAGACATTTAGGGAGAGCTGTGGGTTCAAGGCACTATATGAAGAGTCAGATTTTGAGACCTATTTGGGACATGGTCCCAGCTACCAGGTGGGATCCTGGACAAACCAGGGCAAAGCTTTATAATGATACCAGAGAGCACCCACTAGGTGCTTCTTTCACACATAGAGGACCTATTGTCCCAGATGGAGACACCTCATTTCTGAAGCCCTAAATCCCCACCCCCCCCCCAGAAATTTCCCATGGTATATAAGATACAAGACTAGTCATGAGAAGGATGCTGAGTGATCCCATGTGAAATTGGGAGAGAGAGGGAGAAAAGAAATTAAGAGAGCAGGAAAGCCAGAAATGAGGACATGGGGTAGACAGCCAAGAATGTAGGCATTCTTGGCCTTTTCACCAAGGGCAGATACTAAAACATGGGATTTCCGTGGTTTAAATGTGTATCCTGTCTCCCCACCCCCCATTCCTTCCTTTCTTTTCTCAAAATGTTTATAAAGCACATACAAAAAGCCAAGTATCATAGAGGATGAAGAAAACAAGATCCCTGTCTTAATGAACTCTGAGTGTAGTCAGGGAGACCGATAATTACAGGGCTACTGTGATGAGGACGACACAGACTGTGAACAAGGCAGGTGGAAGACAAGGGTCCACTATTGGGGTGCAGCTTGGAAGAAATTCCAGAGGAGGGTGACGTTTGTAATTTCTTGTGTCAGTGAAGGCAGGACAAGATTTTATTTACTGTAGTATTCTCAAAGTCTAACATATAGCCTGGCACATAGTATTTTTCCAATAATCATTTGATGAATTAATTAACTATTATTAATAGTTATTAATAATAACTCATAAGATGAGTAGAGTTGCCAAGTGGTTGGAGGGGGAAATATTCTCTAGAAAGGATCAAGCCACATGAAAGCTCAGGTATGAAACAACTGGGTATATTCATGGAACTATTACTGGGATATAAGATATGAGGAAGGGATCAACAAACCTGGCTATGTAGGGCCAAACCCATGGATAATCTTGTATGCTAGGTTAAAGAGCTTGAATTTTATCCTGTGGATTAGGGTATCAGTAGTTTTAAGCATGGTCAGAAAAGATTACCTGTAGTAAGCAATAAGGAAGCTGTTTTGGAAGGAATGACTTGAGATGGGGAACAGGTTATGGGCTCTCATTACAGAGACAAAAGATGGTGTTACTATAGTAACTGTTGAGGCCCATCTCTGTCCTCTACTTCCTTTTCATCGAACTTAGAAAGGAAGTTATGTCTCCATATTTCTTAGTAACCAGATTATGAAACAAGACAACATATGAAATTTAACATTTAAAAAAATTTTTAATGTTTATTTATTTTTGAGAGGAGGAGAGAGACAGAACATGAGCAGGCAGAGAGTGAGGGAGACACAGAATCCAGTCCGAAGCAGGCTCCAGGGACTGAGCTGTCAGCACAGAGCCAGATGCAGGGCTTGCACCCATGAACCATGAGATCATGACCTGAGCTGAAGTCGGTAGCTTAACCAACTGAGCCACCCAGGCGTCCCTGAAATTTAACATTTTTAAGTGTTTGTGAAGTTGGCTGTACTTCTAGAGAAAGAAGTCATCAGCAGAATGATATAAGTCATTGTTAAACTATATTTATAAAAAGGCTTATTTTATAGATCCAAACTGGATGTTGTCACAGAAGTAGTTAGAATATAACAGATGCTTCAAGACCTCCCTGCCCTTTAAGAACCAACCCCTTAGTGTGCTGATATCTGATCAGTTTGGCTTTTTGAAAATTGTTACCTCTCAATTCTTCTGTTGAACCTTGGTAACAACTACTTAGTCTTTACTCAACAATGTAACTGATATAGACCAGAGAAGGCATCAGGGCTTCTGAATCTTTTAGAAACTTCTTTGCTTAAGCTCTTCAAACTCTAAGCTGTTAAATGTAGGGTTGACTGATAGCTATTTAACTTTGCACTGTTGTGCTTTTTACCTTGAAAGAAATGAATTTCATTTCTCATACTAATTAGATTGATTTCATCATAGTGTTTTATCTTTCATTACTGGCATACTGAAACCACTGAATTTGAGGAGATGAGGAATATTTTGGATCATAAACTACTTGGATCATTTTGATGTGAGTGTATAATACATAATAACTGTTTACCATTATCCCTTCTGTTTATATATTAAAAAATTTAATACTTTCTGTAAGTTCTTTAAAGCTTGAAAGGTTGTAACAGATTCAGAATTAGTGGCAATTTATAGAGAACCTACTATGAGTGCTACCATGCCAGACACTTTCATGTGACAGATGTGTGGTGAAACAGACAGGGGTAGGGAAAAGGCTTTGTAATATAAATAAATCCCTAAAACTATAGTACAATTCATTCTTACTAGTATACTCTTAGCAAAGAACATTCCGTATATTACTGCTATCGAAGAAAAAAGTTCCAGTGATCAAATTTACCTAAGAGAGAAACTCAGCAATCATGCACTCATTTATTACTCACACATTATGATTTCACCAAGTTAATATATGTTGCTTTGTAAGCTCCTTGGGAGCCTCTTAGCTATAATCTGAAACTGGTTCCTAAGCCCAGTCAGAGAAGGGGAGACTGAAGGGAGTGACCAGCCCAGGTTGGTAGGTGGCAGGTTTAACAAGCAAGGGAACTTATATACAAGGCTTGTCTTGGGTGGCTGCAAGACAATTAGATCTCCACAGCCTTCCGCCAAATCTTAAAAAATTATATAGAGGTCTTAATTGGGCCTAGTCATGGATACCAATTATCCAGATGGTCTCGATACCACATCACTGTCTCAAGACTGTGTCTTTGGAGGCGCCTCTGGGAACAGGGAAGGCAAGTGGAATGCACATTCCAATGACAGAGGAAGGGATGAGGAGCCTCTGACTGCCAGGATCTAGCTCACTGGTCAACCAGCAGTCAGGTCTTCTCAATGACCTCCACCAACAGTGTACTTTGTAGAGGAATGATATTAGGTCACAATGATGTCTTGGGCCTGCATCCTGCCACTAAAGACTTAATGATTTCAGAGGAGAACTAAGACAAGGGCATAAATAACTATACAAGAGTAAGGATTCAGAAAATGGGGATATCGCTTTTAGTTGGGGGAATAGAAGTTATCAAGGAAGCTGCCAGGAGACGGTAATTATTTCATTCCTGACATAAGGATAGATTTGGCCACGAGAAGATGAAGGCCCTGCAGGTGGAAGGGGCAGGTAAGAAGGAACACAGGGGCAGGAACAGACAGTAGCAGACAGACTTTGGTCAGGAATGGTGAGTGGTTCCATTTGGTGTCATTTGCCGGAGTCATCACCCTTGTTAGTACAACATGAACTATTGATGCAACTCATTTTTATTGCTTTTCTTAAACAAATAAGGTCTTCTTTTCTTTGTAAAAGATGTTTACTAGGATCTTTAATATCGAATACATTTTATGTAGAAGGAAATATTCCTACTACTTGCACTTGATTCCATGTTCAATATCTTATGCTAACTAATTATAAAGATATTACTACTTCCTTTTCTATCTTGTTTTGATAGACTCTAGCTTTCCTGTTTGTTAGTTTTAAAGAGAGTCATATATATGGACTCTAAATTTTCTTCTAGGATTCTTATAGTCTTAATTTTCATAGTTTTTATACCGGTAGAATTATTCCTATCCACATAATTTATATTCTCCTTTTGTCATATTGCGCCTCCTGGATATTGTCCATTTCTGATTCTATTTTGGCGTACCGTTAATCTTCTGTCAATATCGGAGCATTCTAGTTACACTGCCTTTATGGAATGTTTTAATATCTGATAGGACAATTACCTTCCAATTTTCTTAATTTTTCAAGCTCTTATCTTCTGACATTTATTTTCCCACGTGATTTTTAAGATCATTTATCCATTTCCAAAGGACACCTTTTTGTTTTCTATTACTAAGTTCTACAAAGTTAGCAGCATAGCATTTCTAAAGCAACTGTACTGCAGTACAATAGAGATTTCAAAGCTGGTGTTAAGGTAAATGAAGAAGCAGTCTTCATATATTTGTTTCTTCTCCTAATGCTTCATAAAAGTTGGTGCCTATATTGCTTATCTGTGGCTGCATAAAAAATTACTCAAAAACTTTTTGGCTGTAAACAACAATAATCATTTACTATTTTTCATAGTTTCTGTGGGTCATGAATTTAGAAGTGGCTTGGCTGGGTGGTTGTGGCTCATGTGGCTTTCGCTAGACTATAGTCAGATGGCAGGACCACAGTAATCTGAAGGCTGGACTGATGCTGGAGGATGCATTTCCTTTTCACAGGGTGACTTGAGAATCCTCAGGGCCACTAATCATGGACATTGGGCATCATTGCTAGATTGGCTACCATTGCCATCTCGGGAAACTGGCTATGGCCACCACTCCTGCCCTACCCATGCCTGGATGGATTCCATATGATCTCTATCCCTTGACATTACTCATTTCTTTTTTTTTTAATGTTTTATTTATTTTTGAGAGAGAGATAGAGAGAGAGCATGAGCAGGGGAGGGTCAGAGAGAGAGGGAGATACAGAATCTGAAGACAGGCTCCAGGCTTTGAGCTAGCTGTCAGCACAGAGCACGACCTGGGCCTCGAACCCACAAACTGTGAGATCATGACCTGAGCCAAAGCTGGATGCCCAACCGACTGAGCCACCCAGGTGCCCCAACATTACTCATTTCTGATGGATACTCTGTGGAAGATGTCTCTCACTGGCAGAGGCTGGTCAAGTGGCTACACAATGTGCTTACAATAAGGGAGGCCTGGAAAATGAGCGTCCGGTATTTTTAGCTTCCTTAGTGGGAGTCAGACCCTGTCTCACAAAGCAGAAGATTCTTCTAACAAAGGAAGAAGAATGTGAGGCCAAAGATAATAATACATATTTAGTGTAGCAGTGAACTTTCTTGCTCTAGGAGATATGGAAGGAAAGATGGCCCTTGCAGTGTTTTGTGGAAACATCTCTTTCGACTTTAACAGAAGAAATAGACAATTCAAGAGAATTTTTTTTTATTTATCTTCTGCACTGCTGTCTGTAGAGGCAGCCATCTGCTTCGGACAGCAGTTGTCAGGATTGACACCGTAATAAAAGATGCGAACTTGTCATGGATAGAGGACCATGGCCAAGCCAGAGGGATTAAACTCCGCAGAGTGAGGGCCTGCTTGCAGATCCAAGACACTTGGTCCTGGATCTGCTTAGCTGAGTGCTCAGCTGAGATCCCAGTTCCACACTATTCAGCTGACAAGAGGTGTTCAGGACCCAGACCCCTGGTCATCCATCCCAGCCCCAGAAGGGGCTCAGTAATGCTCTTGGGGATGTCTGACTGCATGCAGCACAGATGCCATTGATGTGCCTTCCTGGGTGAAGTGACAGCTCCTGGACCCCAGTAAATGAAATAACTCACTTGCCATTTGAACTCTAGAGACTACTTGTTCTAGAAGGGACAATATTAAGCTGTTCTTTCTGGCAATAATTATGTACCAGACCGATTGCTTTTTGAGTCCACTTCTGGCTAGATCAGTAACACTGTGTCACTGGCAGAGAGGGAATTTGTCCACCTATATGCTGGGGCAGAGTGTTTCTTTTCTGGTTCATTTAGAACTACAATACAGTTATTTATATGAAAAGTTAGAAATATGGGTAAGACTGCATTTAACTACAAATTAGTTGATGACGAAGTATTTATTGAGCATGTGCTGGCACAGAACCATGGTAGAGTACAAAAAGGAGTATGATTCACAGTTCATATTTGGAAGGAATTTCCAGGTAATTAGTGGCGTGAACATCTCTAGACCGAATGACTAGAACTCCAGGCAGGAAGTAGTAAACATCAGTGAACATGAGTGGGAAGATCAGAATAACTAGCTCACTGGGCCCCACTCCCAGAGATGCTGCTTCAGTAGGTTTAAGGTGGGTCTTGAGAATCTACATTTTTTTTAAACTAGGGGTTTAAATTAGGGTTACCTGAACTCACCATCCCGAGATCAAGACCCAAGCTGAGATCAGGAGTTGGACATCTAACCAACTAAGCCTACTCAGGTGCTCTGAGAATCTACATTTTTAATAAGTTACCAGGCAATGTTGATGCTGGTCCAGGGACTGTACTTTGAGATCCACTGGGCTAGAAAATCAGGAAAGAGAGTGTTCTCTCTTCTGGCTGTGACCTTATAAAGAAATGCTTATTTTTGACAAATTTTGATTAATTGAATCAAGGTTTCAATAAAGATGCCTCACGTTCAATTTTTCTTAATATTTATTTTTGAGAGAGAGAGAGAGAGAGAGTGTGTGTGTGTGTGTGTGTGTGAGAGAGAGAGAGAGAGAGAGAGCAGGAGAGGGACAGAGATGGGGGGAAAGGGGATCCGAGGCAGGCTCCATGCTGACAGCAGAGAGCCTGGAGTTCAAACCCACTAACCCCAAGGTCATGACCTGAGCCAAAGTTGGACCCTCAACCAACAGAGCCACTCAGGTGCCCCACATTCAATTTTTAATATATTTATGATCCCACTGATGAGAGGAGGATAGATAAATATACAAGGGTTTTCATGGCAGTGTTGCTTACAATAGTGAAGTTAATTTAATTAATTAATTAATTCCAATTAATCTGGAATCAAAATAAATGCCTAGCAATGGGAGCTAGTACATCCTCTAGAACAAAGTTCTTTACAGTTTATTAAAAATGATGATGTAGTTACATATTCATTGGCATGAAAGGTGTTATAAAGTAATACTGTAGTTCATGCACACACACACGTGTGTGCACACGCACGTGCATTTGAAAACACCAAAGTGTTAGTAATCGTTCTGTTAAGCAGCTTTTCCCTTCTGTGTTCTCTAACTTGTCTGCAGTGAGCGTGAACTTATGTGATCTGTTTCTCCTAAAAGAAGGAAGCACTGATACATTTACCTTAAGTATTTTGGTCAGTCTTGCCATCACAAGAAAAGCAAGTTTTGTTTCTAAAGCTAAGATTTTCTATGTTGGCCCCTTAGAATAATTAAATTCCATAAATACTGACTTCTGGCTCCACATAGTGAGCACAACTGAAGAAGTTAGAGTCTGGCTTCCACAAACTTCTTAACCTATATGCATATTTAATTGTTTATTTAAAAAACCAGACACTACCCCCAACCAACTTTTGTTTTATACTAATAGGTGCTATTCTTAGAGGCCTCTTCTGGTACATTCGAAAGAAAATGAGCATTTGCAAACCCCTGAACGCCTGTTGTTTGTAATCTTCCATACAGTTCAGCTGAGTTTTTGTTGTGTGAAATAACCATGTAGTAAAAATAGAAAGTTTATTTCCTATCTTCTGGTATTTATTATCTCCCCTGTGAGTAACAAGTTTTCTTTCTCAAGCTGACCCACCTTTTCTGACTAATTTAATTTTGGTGGAGACAGCGGGGTGCTATTTATTTACTGGGAAGTTGCCCTGTGCAAAGCACTATGGTGGGCACCATGGGGAAGAGGGAGACGGTATAAATCCACCTCGGGCCTTTACCAACAATGGAGCACCTTTCTCTATAATCACTGCATTTGAGCTTTACTAGGGCATTTTGTGCAAGTTTTTTGCACAGGTAAGGAAACTGAGTCACAGAAGTTTTATAACGTAGGCAAATGTCACAGAGTCAGGACCCTAAGGCAGCTCTTAGTGCTCATCTGAATGTACACTAGCTCCCTTCCTACTGGGAGACTCTGGAGATTGTTCTCTCCCGGACCTTCTTCTTTCCCCTTGACTGCTTTCTTCACCAGCCTCCTCATAGGGTTCTGCTCAGACACAGCTGCTGCTGCCCACTTGGCAACAACTTCCTTGGGTGGCAGTTTCTGCCCTGTGCCTATGGAACAATACTCTGAAAGACTTGCTAAAGGGCAGGAGTGTACATTCTATCACTCTTGTTTAATACTCAACTTGTTGAAGTCAATGAGACAACCACCTCCATGCCCTCACATCCCCCCAGCCAGGTACCCATGTGTCATGGTCTGGGTTCTTCAGGAAGCAGCCTCTGGCTTGAAGTTGAGTGGGCAGGACGCTTATTTAGGAGTGCCCCCAGGACAGCCTTGTGGAGAGCTCTGTGGAGGGGAAGGAGGCAGGGTCAGGCAGAGGGAGGACAGTTCAGTGATACAGGCCTGTTGACCCTTGCCCAGCCCCGGGAGCAGTTCTGGACTTACAGGAATTGTCTGCATGGGCCAAACCTCCACCATAGTCAGTTATTAAATGTGGGCCACATGGGAGGAGCATGATCTTTGGCAAGGCAGCGTTCTGTGGCTGAGACAGGTCCCAAAGGGGACACGGCTGGTGGCCTCTAGCAGCTGGGGAACAACTCCTTCCTTGAAAGAAACTTGGGTGGTATTTCGCTATCCCTGAGGCATTGAGGTAACATAGCAAAGACAGAGAACAGCCTGCTTTGCAGATTCTTGGGCAATTTTATCGACACCCTGAGGTCCACTGTCATCATAAGAGCAGTTCAAGGAAAAAATCTTCACAAAGATGAAGGCCACCTACGCCTCTCAGCAGAGTGGGACAGCTTTCACACACCCTACTGGTTCATGGCTTCCATCATCTGGAGTAGTGGAGAGAGGAGAAGACAGATGTATTGTTCTCCCCAAACTCCCATTTTGGAGGAAGGGATTTTTTTGTCTGATAATTTCCTGATATTTAAAAATCAGCTCGTGAAAATTCCTATCTGGATGTGGGACTTCTGTGGGGGATTAGAAAGAGAACACATTCGGCAGGGAGGAAACCACAGTTCCATTCCCTACTCTGCCTCTTTCCTTATAGCTCTCTGACCTTGAGCAAGCCATACAGCCTCTCTTGGCCTCAGTTTCCCCATCCATAAGATAAGATAATTTGGCATGAAGAGGTCTATGGACACTTCCAGCTCAGGATCATGAAGCTTCTCCATCATCTAGGCCAGGAGTCAATAAACTACAGCCCACAGGCCAAATCTAACTTAATACCTGCTTTCATAAATAATACTTAACTGGAACGCAGCCATGCTCATTTATTTCCCCTCTTGTCTATGGCTGTTTTCATGCAACAATGGCCGAGTTGAGTAGTTGCAACAGAGATCGTTGGTCTTGCAAGTCTAAAATATTTACTGCGTGACTCTTTATAGAAAAAAAAAATTGCCAACCCCTAGGCAAATCTTCCATCACGTGCCATTCTAAAGAGGAGGAGGAACAATACAGGTCATGAGGACATGCCTTTGCAATAATTTGGGCCAAGAGGGGTGTCTTTCAAGTAACATTTCTGGAGTATTCCTTGGACAGTTGTGAGAAAGGGGAGGGTAAACGATGAAGAGAGAAGCATCCTGAACATACTGTGCACCGAGGGTGGCATCTGCAAGGATTCCTGAGTAAGCAATGTCTCAGGTGCCTAAGTGGGATCTTGTTTGCCAAAACATCCACCGCTGCAGTCCCTGCATCAGCTCTTTTATTGCCCCATGGCAGAATGTTTAGCAGGGAGGCCAAATGCAGGTTTCTGTTTAACCATCAAGGTCATCTGTATAGCAACTGAGCCAGGAGAGCAAATGAGGAAAGTAAATGAGTAAAGAGAAATTTTGGAGGAAATGAGAGAAGAATCTCTCTCTGCTGGTGAAATGGCAGAATCATGAAGCTGTCACTCCTTTAGAGAAAATAGCTCTGCTGGTGAAAGACCACAGAAGTAGGAGGAATCCCAACAATATTACTATTCTGAGCTGTGCTCTGCACTCTTAAGAAACACAGCTTCTAGTTGCTCAATGTCTGTTCATATCATCATGTGTTCATATCACTGTCAAAACAGCCCCATGAGGTAGTATTAAGTGTTATAATCCTGATCATCCTGTATTTCACAGGTGGTGAAAGACTTCAAGATGATTTTGCCTGATGCTTTTTATAATGCCTGCAGCATTTATGATTGGTCCCAGCCATTTGCCTCTTAACATTTGGTCCATTTGATTGCTTTTTGTTGTTATCAGTATTAATGTTGCCTTCCCAGGGAAATTCCACCCCCCTAGAGGTCCAGGAAGATGTCTAATATCATGTCATCATACAAGGTTTGAATTGAGAGAAGGCCCTCAGTCTAATGAAGCCACTTAAATATAAAATGAGGAAACTGAGGCTCAGGGAAGGGACCTGAGGGCCATATAGCTGGTGAGAGTAGAACTAGAATGACAACTGTGGGCCTCTAACTTGAAGGCTGGTACTTTTTGCACAGACTCTCCTTACACCTCTTTGTAGTCCCCACACCTAGCAGAGTGTCTTATGTATATGTACAGAGTAGTACTCCTGGTGAATAGTTAGCCAGATACCCTGTCTTCCCAACGGATTAAGCTCTTTCTGGTTTAAGAACCATGGCTACTATTTACATTATTTTGACTTTAACTCCTACCTTTGAGCATCAAAAATATAATCCCTACCTTAAGAAACTAAAAGATGATGAACAAATTAAGCCCAAAGCAAGCAGAAGGGAAGAAATAATAAAGACGAGTGAATAAATGAAATAAAGAGCAAATGAATGAAACAAAATAGAAAAACAATAGAGAACATCAACAAGACCAAGTATTCTTGAAAAGATCAACAAAATTAATAAATCTTTAGCTATAATATCCAGGAAAATAAAAGAGACTCAAATTCATGAATCTGGAATGAGAGGGGAGACATTACTACTAACCTTAAAGAAATGAAAAAGATGAGAAGAGTATATTGTAAACAACAATATGCCAGCAAATTAGAGAACTTAGATGAAACGGGAAAATTTCTAGAAAGATACAAATTACCAAAACTGAGTCAAGAAGAACAAGAAATTTGGACAGGCCTAAAACAAGTTGATCAAATTAAAAAATTAAAAACTTCCAATAGAGAAGTCTTCACTGGTGAATTCTGCCAAATATTAAAAAAAGAATTCATACTAGTTCTTCACAAATTCTTCCAAAAAATGGAATTTGAGAGAACACTTCCCAATTCATTCTGTAAGGCCATTCTTTGCTACCAAAACTAGACTAAGACATCACAAGAACAAACAAAACTATGAACCAATATCCATCATGAATATATATGCAAAAATCGTCAACAAAATACTACTAACATAAATCCAGCAGCATTTAAAAGAAAAGGATTATACATGATGAAGTGGGATTTATCTGAAAAATGCAAGGGTCATTTAATATAAGACATTCAACTAATGAAATATAGTATATTAATAGAATAAAGGGCAAAAATATTATCTCAATAGATGCAGAAAAAGCATTTGGCAAAATCCAGTATCCTTTCTTGATTAAAAGATAAAAAACACTTAACAAACTAAGAATAGAAAGGAACTTCCTGAACCTAATAAAGGGCATCTATGAACACACTATAGCTAATTCATACTTAATGGTATAAAGATGAATGTTTTTCCCCTAAGATCACGAACATGACAAAGAGATCTTCTTTCACCACTTATATTTAGCACTGTGCCAGAGGCTCTAGCCAGGGAAATTAACCAAGGAGAAGAAATACAAGGCATCTAGGTAAGAAAGGAAGAAGTGAAACTATCTCTATTGAAGATTACATGCTTTTGTACATAGAAAACCCTAAGAAATCCACTAAAACCTATTAGTACTAATAAACAAGCAAGATTGCAGGATATAAGATCAATACACTAAAACCAACTATATTTCTATACACTAGCAGTGAATATTTCAAAAATGAAATTAAGAAAATCACTCCATCTACAATAGCATCACGAATGAAATACTTAAGTAGAAATTTAATATGATACATGCCTTATGCTGAGATCAACTTTGGAGGCACAAAGAACAGGGTAAAAAATATTTGCAAATTATATATCAAATAAAAGTTTAATATCCGTAATATATAAAGAACTACACCTCAACAACAAAAATACACACAACTCAGTTTAAAAATGGGCAAAGTACTTGAGCAGACATTTTTTTCAAAGATCTATAAATGGCCAATAACCACATGAAAAGTCATTAAGGAAATGTAAATCAAAGCCACAGTGAGATACCACTTCACATCCACTAGGATGGCTATAATTTTAAAAACCAGGAAATAGGGGCGCCTGGGTGACTCAGTCAGTTAAGCATCCAACTTCGGCTCAGGTCATGATCTTAGGGGTTGTGGGTTCGAGCCGCACGTCGGTCTCTATGCTGACAGCTAGCTCAGAGCCTGGAGCATGCTTCAGATTCTGTATCTCCCTCTCTCTCTCTGACCCTCCCCTGCTCACGCTCTCTCTCTGTCTCTCTGTCTCTCTCTCTCTCAGGACTAAATAAAACATTAAAAAAATTTTTAATAAATAAATAAATTTAATAAATAAATTTTTAAAAACCCAGAAAGTAACAGTGTCATTGAAGATGTGGAGAGCCCCCATAGACTAGTAGTAGGACTGTAAAATGGTGGAGCTGCTGTGGAAAACAGTCTGGTGGCTGGCTCCTTAATAAGCTAACTACAGAATTAACATACGACCCAGCAATTCCACTCCTACATATATACTCAAAAGAATAGAAAATGGGACTCAAACAGATACTGTAGGCCAGAGTTTATTGCAGCATTATTTATAATACTCAAAAGGTGGAAACAACTCAAGTGTCTATCAATAGATGAATGCTCAAACAAAGTGTGACATATACATACAATGAATATTACTCAGGTATAGAAAAGAAGGCCTAATACATGCCACACTTTGATGAACCTTGAAAACAGTATGCTAAACAAAATAAGCCAGATACAAAAGGACACATATTATTTCATTTAGATGAGGTACCTAGGACAGTAAAATTCACAGACACAGAAAATTTTTAGAGGTTAGTAGGGATTTGCGGGAAATGTGAATGGGAAATTATTGGTTGGAGGCGCCTGGGTGGCTTAGTCGGTTAAGCGTCCGACTTTCGCTTAGGTCATGATCTCGCGGTTCGTGGGTTCGAGCCCCGCGTCGGGCTCTGTGCTGACTGCCAGCTCAGAGCCTGGAGCCTGTTTCAGTCTGTGACTCCCTCTCTCTCTGACCCTCCCCTGCTCACGCTGTCTCTCTCTCTCCTAGAAATAAATAAAAAATATTAAAAAAAAATTATTGGTTGATCATTATAGAGTTTTTTTAGGGGGGGTGGCACAAAATTTTGGAAATAGATAGTGGTGATATTTGCACATCATGAACCTACTTAATGCCATTGAATTGGACACCTAAAATTGTATTAAGAAGATGTGCCTATGATGGGCATGGAGGGGGGCACTTGTGTAGATGAGCACTGGGTGTTATATGGAAACCAACTTGACAATAAACTATTTTTTAAAAAAATAAAATAAAAAAAGATGCGCCTGGATGGCTCAGTGGTTAAGCATTCAGTTTCGGCTCAGATCATGATCTTGCAGTTCATGGGATCAAGCCCCGTGTCAGGCTATGTGCTGGCAGCTGGAAGCCTGCTTGGGATTCTCTCTCTCCCTTTCTCTACCCCTGCCCCACTTGCACATACATGCTCTCCCTCTGTCTTTCTCTCTCTCTCTCTCTCTCTCTCTCAAATAAACTTTAAAAAAATGGATTAAGAAGTAAAAAAAAAAAAGGACATAATCTCTGTGGTCAAGGAACTTACTAACTTGCTAAAAAAAAGTGTAGGGGAGTGGAGTAAAAGATTCATATTTGTAGCTACAAGTATTAGAAAGCAAAACATGGCAGGTAGCACCTCAGCTAACCCCTAGCACAATGGCCACCATAGAGTACATACCAACACCCACTCCCTAACTTCCCGGCCCCGACCAGCCTCCATTTCCTATGGGGGCCTGTGCACAGTTAGGGCGAGGTCAGGGTTAGGTGAGGCACTTGAGCCCCTCGAGAGTGGGGGTCTTCATCCTCCTCGAGAGTATTTAACCCAGTTCCTGAAGGAGAATATTAAATGCCCAATAAAAAAACATGATGAAAGGTCCATAGAGAGAAGCAGAATGAAATCAGCTTTTCTCTTGCCTTTTGAACAAGGGGTCTTACACTGTCATTCAGCTGTGGACCCGACAAATTATGTAGCTGGCCTGTCCAAAGCCTTGTCAAAATGTGGCCCCAGGAGCAGCAGTATTAATATCACTTGGATAGTTGTTAGAAATGCAGAATCCCAGGCCCTGCCCACACCCACTAAGACAGAATCTGCACTTTAACAAGATCTCTGGGTGATTCATATCACATTAAAGTTTGAGTCACAAAGGTCTAGAACACACTCTGGGATTCAGTGACTCGGATTCATCTAAGATGAGGTCTTTGATTCTAGCCCAGTGGTTTTTATTATGATTGTTAAATGTGTTGTCCTTCTCTTTGACATAAAGCAACAGCTATTCATGGTGAAAGGTGGGAGAGAGATGAAAAAGCCTGGCCAATAAGAAAGACTAAAAAAAGGGAATCGCTCTGAGCACCAAGCTTTGCCAACCCCGGTGCTTGAAATTTTATTTGCCATGCTCCAGTCTGCTGAAGTTCACGGCTGCAGATGACCCTCTGGGCAACATCTTGCTTTCGCTTGCAAAACACATAATGCTCAGGTGTGGGATTAAGATAAAGGGAAAACTAAGCTTATCAGAAAAAATGTCTCCGTCATGGAAGCAAATACCATAGCTGCCAGCAGAGACTGCCAAAAGCCCCTCAAGAATGTTTGCTTTTCCTCAGATGCATTTCCCCTGAGTTTTCTCCTATAAAAGCCCATCTTTTAAATAGTGGTGTTCTGTTTAAATAATCCTTTCTGAGAGAGGCTTGGCCCTGGAATTCCTTGTGCATATTAAAACTATAAATAATCTTGTCATTAAGAATAAATCTCCTTAATGTGCATGTCATAATTGAATTCATCTCTAATTAATGTAGCATTACCTAGTGGCAAAGGTGGATTAACTTCTGTTTTCTGATTGCCCTTGAATGTTGCCTGAAAGTTGCTGGAGTGCTGATGAAGTCACTAAGGGCTATGCATTGATTTTCAGACACGAGGAGCAGCCCCAGCATAGCTCCAGACATGTCCCCGGGACCAACAATGTTCAACAGCACGGTGGCCAGAACCAAGATGAAACACATGAGGGAGTAAGTAGCATGTTGCCTGACCTCTAGGAGAGTGGGACATTAGACCATATTGACACAGAGTGTGATCCTATCACATAGTGCTATTCCACTTGGACGCCACAGACATATCACCTGTGCTTTTCCAGAAGCAGGTGTAAAAACTCAGTAGGAAAGGCCTGAATCTACATCAAAAACTCCTTCTGTGGCCTGAATGTGTGCCCCCCTCCCACAAATTTATAGGTTGAAATCCTAACGTCCAAAGGACATGGTATTAGTAGGTTGGGGCCTTCGGGAAGTGCTTCAGTCATGGCACTTAGGACTGGCACATAGGCCTTATGAATGGGATTGGTGCCTTGTACCAGAGGTTCCAGAGAGCTCCCTAGCCCCTTGTGCCATGTGCGGATACAGGGAGCAGGCGCCGGCTTGGAACCAGGAAGAAGGCCCTCACCGGAAGGTGACCGGGCAGGTGCTCTGGTCTTGGACTTCTCAGCCTCCAGAACTGTGAGCAGTACGTCTCTGTTGGTGGTGAGCTCCCCAGTGTATGGAGTGCTGTAGCAGCCCTAGAGAAGAAAGACAGCACCTGGCAAAGAAGAAACCCCCAGCCTCCTAGTCTAAATTTTCCTGTCTAATTCAGGTCTCTGGATCACTGGGTGACACATTCCCTCTATAAGGGTCTACGTAATAAATACTTTAGGCTCTGTGGGCCATACAATTTCTGTCACAGTCCCTCAACTCTGCTGTTGTAACACAAAAGCAGCCTTAGCCAATATATGAATAAATAAGCACGGCTGTGCTTCTATAAAACATTATTTCATACTGAAATCTGAATTTCATACAATTTTCAGGTATCACAAAATATTATTTTTTTTCAACCATTTAAAAATGTAAACACGATTCTTAGCTCACAAAATGTACAAAAGCAGGTGGCAGGCCACTGATTTGGGCTGTGGGCTCTATAGTGTGAAGACCCCTGCTACTGATGCTCCAACTCAGAAACCTCGAAAGTCAACTTCCTGTATTGGTGCTGTTCGTGAACAGTTAGGGGAGTGTGGCAAAAATTATTTTTCAGTTGATTTGCATTTATATTTTTCTTGCAACACTACACATCATCATACAGGTTAATGTTTGAAAACAAAAGAGTGGGGGGCGCCGCCTGGGTGGCTCAGTCAGTTAAGCGTCCAACTCTTGATTGTACCTCAGACCTTGGTCTCAGGGTCATGAGTTCAAGCCCTGCCTTGGGCTCCATGCTGGGCATATTAAGAAAGAGAGAAAGAAAGAAAGGCGGAAGGAAGAAGGAAGGAAAGGAGGAAAAAGTGCTGAAAATTATTTCTAAACCTAAAGCTGGTGATGTGTTTCAATGCTTATTGTTTCAAGTCCTGCTTAGCTTAAATCTGAGTGGCCACATAGTAACAGAGTTACCATGGCAACAAGTGACTCCGAGGAACTGGAAGGAGAGGGAGTTTGCACTAAACTTTCCTGCTTCTGCCTACTTCCACTTCTCCTTGCTAGGAGAGATTATGGAGAAGCCTTTGTTAATCTCCCAGTGGATAATCTTCAAAGAAAAGCAAATCAACTATTTCGCCCTTAAAATTTAATAATGTGGTATTGTCAGATTTTTGATCTAAGACTTCATTACTTTTGCGAAGTACAACACATCCCATTTGCTAGCAGATTATGAAATGCTTTAAATAAGTAAAATGAAAGTAGTTTTAGCAAAATAAATGACAAAGATGCTTTCTCGTGTTTTCAGTCCTAGTTGTTGTTTTTGTTTTGTTTTGTTTTTTTCCCCTTCCTTGCTGCTTGACTGAATTCAAATTTGACCAGGTGCTTTTCTGGCTCATGTTTTAACCTATATCAGTGCAGTCTGGGCTCTTTCCCTGTGGCTAGGGAAAAGAATAACTCGCCATGCCCTTATATCCCATGTCACAAAGCCCCGTACAATTCCAGAAAAGACAAAAAGGAAGTTGAGGCTACAGGGCTGAGTGTCTTCTGAGGCTGTTGTGTTTCCTGTTCTAAGACACAGAACACGGCTGGAAGAGAGAGGGCCTGGCCATATGCTTTCACATCCTTGGCACAGTGACTTACTGTGTGCTCTGCAAGTGGACAGCAACAATTGGGGCACAAAGACCAGTGAATGACCTTTATTCCAAGGAAAGTATAATGCAGAGAAAGCACCAAATTTCAAAGTGGAAAGCCAACTGTCAACACAATGGTTTTGTAATATGAGGCAACAATTAAGAAAAGCCCCCAAGTGGGACCATGGCCATGTGCCAAATGGAGCAGGTAGCAAGAGCTTCCGGGTCAGAAAAGGGAAGTCAAGGAGGCCTCTGGGAGAAGTGGGAACTTGGCCTTGTCCTTACTAGAGAGGTAGGATTTGGAAAGGTAAATAGAAAAGAAGGAAGGCTGGAGACCAGCAGATGTGGAGTCTGACGCATGGCTTCACGCATAAACAGTTTTCAGACCTTAGGCAAGTGATTTTCAAAGGTTCCATTTCCTCATCTGCAAAACGATTATAATATTATTGCCACAACTCGGTCTCCGGAAAGGTAGACTTGGAGGTGGGAGTTATTGCACAGGAGATCTGTGAGGGGGTGTTCATGATGCTAGCACATGTAGAAAGGAGGAGAAGGAAGTGGACTGTGCACAGGGACACATCAGGCTGTGCCATGGTCTCAATGAGGCCTCAGTGGACCCTGCAGCAAGCTCTGAAGCTGGGATGGCCCTGCTACCAGCAGAAGTGTTCTGAGTGGGGGTGAGAGGACCAGGCCTTTGCGACACCAGGTCAATCAAGCACTGGATGTGGGATTTCCCGGGAAGAGATTGTGGCTGAGAAAGATTCTCCATGCAGGGTTCTCCACCAATGGTCCCCCCGGCAGCGGGAGAGGACCTGGAGGGCCTGCTACGATAAGCAAGTGACGTAATGCATATGAAACTGGTACATACAAGAGACATTCTTAAGGAAAAATCAAGCATTTAGTGCCTATCATTAAGGAGTAAAGAATACAGCTTTTTGTTCAAAAGACTGTAAGGAAGAGCTTGAGGGTGTTATGCTGAGCGAAATAAGTCAGGCAGAGAAAGACAAATATCATATGTGTGCACGTATAGGAGGATTAGGAGGAGCTTAACAGAGGACCAAGGGGGAGAAGAAGGGCGGAAATGGTGGGGGAAAGGGGGAGAGGCAAACCATGAGAGACTCTTGAATGCTGACAAAAACTGAGGACTGGTGGATGTGGGGGAGGAGGGGTGGGCATGGAGGAGGGCACTTGTGGGGATGAGCACTGGGTGTTATGTGGAAACTAATTTGACAATAAACTATTTGCAAAAAAAAAAAAAAAGACTGTAAGGAAGAGAATGCAAGGGATGTGTTTCAGGGATACTAATTACATCAGGCTGATAATGTTAATTTTTTAAAATTTTATTTTCAAAAATATTAAGCCCATAGAAAAGTTTAAAGAATAGCACAGAAAATACTGACCATGCTTCACCTAGATTCACCAGTCATTAACATTTTGTCAAATTTGCATTAGCTCTTCACATCTATATTTATACATTATTGTAATAATTAGTACTGTGTCATTTGAGAATAAATTTCACTCATCACGATCCTTCACACCTAAATATTTAAGTGTGAAACTCCTAAGAACATGGACATTCTCTTATATAATCTCAACAAATGATTTAATTTAAGATATTTCACATTGATATATGCTATAGACTATGCTAATTAACATTCATATTTCACTGACCAAATAAGCAATTTTTGATAGCAATTTTTTTTCTGACCCAGGATATATGCCAGTTTCACACATTACATTTAGTTATTATATCTCTTTGGTGTCATTTATTCTGAAACAGTTCCTCAGTTATTTGTTTTTTGTGACATTGACATTTTTGAAAAGTACAAGGTGGGCTATTTTGTACAATGTCCCTCAATTTGGGTTTGTCTGTCATTCCCTTATGATTAGATCTAGGTTTTACATTTTTATGGTATCCTATATAAGTGATGCTATGTCCTTCTGAATTTTAAAACGTTTAATTTAGGAAGTTGCAGATATGGAGAAGTAGTCAGAATAGTATAATTAATTCCATTGGACTCATTAGTCAGCTCAACAATTATCAACTCATAGTAAACCTTATTATGTCTCTACTCCCTTGTTACCTTTAAGGAAGCCCCATTCACCATATCTTTTCATCCATTAATTTCTCAGTAATATGTGAATTTGAACCTGTTCCTTGACATCTCTCTTTGGATGTCCATGAGGCATTTCAGATTCAGGATGTCCAAAGCTGAACTCCTGGTTTCCCTCCCACACCTGCTCCCTCCACAGCCTTCCCCGTCTTTACATAAGAAAGGGAAGATCTAGGGAAGAGCAAACCTTCCAGCTCAGTTATCAGTGCTTCTAAAGGCTTGGTGGGGGGTGGTTTAAGGGTGTCAGACAAGTGGCCTCATCATCTCCCACAGAGAAAGCAAAGCTCTCAAAGGAAATTGGGGAGTAACACATGTGGTGACCATACTGCCGTGTTTCTTCTCACTCTCCTGGCTGGGACCCTCCAGCTCAGTGAGCATTAATATATGCAGCACCAGGCATAGAGCAGACCCCAGTATAGTAGTCAGGATGGAAGGTGGGGAGCAGGGAGACAGCCCTGCTGTTATTTACATCCCTGCTGATCATTAGTAGCGTGTGTCCTTGGACAAATTACCCAACCTCCTCGTACCTGAGATTTCTCATCTGAAAGTAGGGCCGATATTGGCTCCTCCTTCACAAGGTGGTTGTGAGGTGGTCTCATGTTGAGATCATGAATGTATGAAAGGCACTTAGGATAATTTATGGCATATAGTAAGTACTCAATAAATGTTAACAACTTATAATATGACTCTCAATATACATGTGGCTGCTTCCTCTTGAAAGCCCCAAGTGAAGTATCTGAAGGCGTTGGCATGTGTTAGTCTGCTAAGCGATGGTTTATACCTAAGGGCATCTGTGGGCGAAAAAGCTGTAAAGATATTTATATAGTGTTTTGTGGGTTTTTTTAAGCATGCAAAAAGAAGTGCCAGTTCTCTGGGAAAATATCAGGAAGTTGTTGAATATAAAAACCAGCTGCTTACAATCCCCCAACACTTAGTTCCCTGTCACAGCTACCTCATACTCCTGCCGGGAGACCACTCCACAGAGCGAGGGGCATGGGCAGCACTGGGTGTTAGCAGCTATTAGGTGGTGCCACTCAGTCTTTAGATTGTCAGCAGAATCACAAGAAACCAGTGTTGGCTTCTTTTCTGACTAAGTAATTTCCATGCACATATGAAGAAAGGTGTCTATTCATATATGGATGGATGGACAGATGGATGGATGGATGGCTCTTTGTGACTTCATGGGCTTCTGTGGCTTCAAAGGCCTCCTAAATTTCTACCCTCATGGCAAGGGTAGAAGGGTAGAAATCCAAAAGGGTTTCTGTTGAGAAGAATTTTCTTTACCACCTTAGCTGGATTTGATGCCAGACCTGGCATCAGAAGGGTCCAGTTGGTCAGCTCTCAGCTCTGAGTATACTAAGGGACACAATGTCGCTAAAGGTTCAGTCCTCTAACACACACAGGCCAAAACAATGTGTCATGCCACGAAGGTGTTTTTCTACCTGAATGAATTGTTCCCTGGCCTTTATATATCAAGTAATATCACTAGAATCCTTGGCTTTGCTACCTAAAGTATGGTCTGTAGACCAACAGCATGGAGATCACCTAGAAGCTTGTGAGAAATGCAGAAGCTCTGCTCTCACCCCTCCTAACTTAGAATCTGTATTTTAATAAGCTCCCTGGGGATTCATATCCATATTAAAGTTTCAGAAGTACTGAATCTAAAGTATTTCACCCTGGAGGGAGTTTGTTACCAGACTATGAGTTGGGATCATCTTAATAAAAACCAAATATAATATAAAAATATATATGTGTGTTTTTAAGGCATCAATTTTTATACTTTTTTTTTACTTGTTTTCTATTTGTTTTATTAAAGAAGGTATAATTTATATCTAATAAAGGTTACCTTTTTTAGTATGTAGTTCTATGGATTTTGACAAATGTGTAACAGTAAAATTCACTCTTTTTACCTTATAGCTCTATCAGTTTTGGTAAGTGCACATAGTCATATAACCATCGCCACAGTCAAGGCTATAGAACAGTTTCTACAGAAGAGTATGGAATTCCCAAATGTTCCTTGTGCTTCCTCTGTGTAGCCCATCTCTCCCATCATACCCTCACCCTGGCAACCTTGATCTGTTTTCTGTCCCTATAGTTTTATCTTTTCCAGATTATCATATCGGTCCCAGTTGTAACCGGAGGGTAGCTGTGGATATGGATCTAGATCTATGAACTAGATGTGTTAGACACGTGTAGCAGTTTTTCCCTTAGTCCCTATCGAATTGTTGCAAGGAGAGCCAGGTTTGGTGTATAGTTTCAGGCACCTCATGAGCAGTTGTCCTAAAGGTGTGTGGACCCACTAAGCTGCTATTAGAGGGACTCACTGCCCAGGAAATTCTGAAGATGAACTTCTGGTTTCTCTGTCAGGGACTTGTCATGTTCTTACAGTAGCCAAGAGACCTTAGTTGCCTGGGAACCATGGGCAGGGGGGTGGACTCTACTGTCCGGCTCAGTGGGACAAAGTTCTAGGCATGGGACCCACCTTGCTAAGATTCAGCCTGAGAACAGGCACTCATGGAGAAGGCCTAAGAGTCTTGGGGAGTTTCTGAGCCCATTTCTCCAGTTGGAAGTCAATGCCCTGAAAAACATCCGGGCCCTAAATTTTCTTAATGAGAGGGAAGGGAGCTCTTTGTGGTGACCGCAGCTCTGAATCACCTCTGCCATGGTAATTAATGCGCAGGCACAGGAAAAACAAAATATCTGTCTGCATAGACATATCTGTCTGTTTCCTCTCTGGAAAATACAGTGACACATATATCAGGCTTCTTGAAGTTGTCTGCAGCTCATTGATGTTCTGGTCTTTTTTAAGGCCTTTTCTCCCTCTCTCTGTTTCATTTTGGATAGTTTCTATTGCTATGTCTTCAAGTTAATTAATTTTTTCCTCTGCAATGTCTGATCTGCTTTTAATCCCAATCAGTATATTTTTCATCTGAGATATTATAGTGTTCATCTCTAGAAGTTTGATATGAGTCTCTTTTTTAAAATATCTTTAATGTATTTGATTAACATGGTCAGTATTTCCTCTAGCCAATTGAACAAGTAGAATACAGTTTAATTATTTTAATGTCCTTATCTGTTAATTCTAATTTGTGTCATTTCTATATCAATTGATTGATTTTTCTCCTAATTATAGGTAATATTTTTCTACTGCCTGGTATTCCTGGTAATCTTTGCTTGAATGTCTGGCATTGTGAATTTTGCTTTGTTGAGTGCTGGTTATTTTTGTATTTTTGTTTTCCAACAAGTAGTTGTTAGCTTTGTTTTAGGACTCAGTTAAGTGAGTAGGAAACAGTTTGATACATTTGGGTCTTACTTTTGAGCTTTGTCATGTGGGACCAGGGCAGCCTTCAAGTTATGGCTGATTATAGCCCATTACCGAGGCAAGACCTTTTGTGTACTCTACCTAAGGACCAGTGAATTGTCGAGTTTAATAATAAATGACAACTCGGCAGGTATGAAGACGCCCTCTTCATAAAAAGTTTCATAAGGCAGTTTTCTCTTTATAACTCTTTGACATGCTTCTTTCCTTCACCTCAGTAATTTCCTCTCATGCATGCAGCCCATCTATATTTAGCTGAAACATTAGTCTCTGTATGGGTATATAAATGTTTATTTGTTTCATATATTTAGAAACTGCTTTTATTACTTTTATTTCTTAATTATGTAAAGTGGTTCCATGGATCCAAAGTCAGATCCATAAAAAGGCATATTTAAAGAGGATAGCTTCGATCCTTGATCCTTGATCCCTTAGCCTATTCTCTCCCTTCCACAAATGGGAATCATTAAAAAAATAAACATTTTATGGATCATCCTTTCATTTTAAAATGTATTCAAATAAAGTTATTCTATTTCTCACTCTTTAAGAAATTGACAGCACATTATACACACTTTGGTCTGTTTCACTTAGCAATATGTCCTGGGGATTACTTCCTAGTAGTGTGTAGCAGTAGACGTCATTTCTTGTCACAGCTTCCAAGATCTCCTTTGTGTGGAGGAACTGTTGTTTATTTACCCTGTCCCCTAGATGGACATACAGAATTTTCCAGTTTTTAGCTATTTCAGGTAGTACTCTAATGAATAGCCTGTGCATTTAGCTTTTTTATTTTATTTACAGCTTATCCTTGAGATAGATTTCTAGAGATGGGATTAGCTTGATCAAAGGGTAAATGCATATATAATTCTGGTAGGTATCGCCAAGTGCCATTTTGCATTCTGACCCAGCAATGTATGCAAGTACCTCTTCTCCAGTTTCTCCACAGAGTATGTTATCAAACTTTTGGATTTTCTATTTTCCATTTTCTTCTTCTCCTTCTCCTTCTTCTTCTTCATCTTCGTCGTCGTCTTCTTCTTCATCGTCGTCGTTGTCGTCGTCGTCTTCTTCTTCTTCTCTCTCTCTCTCTCCCTCTCTCTCCCTCTCTCTCCTTCTCACTCTCTTTAGTAAACTTGGTCTTTTACTGGGGAGTCTATTTTCTTTGCTTTTGGTACATTTTTTGGAATTTAGGAAGTTGTATTTTCATCTCTGCCAGCAAACACACTTGAGAATCAGGTACAGAAAATGTCTCCAAGTTTAGATTTGGAGTGGAAAAGAAGAAGCTACTTTTGGCCTCAGGGTTCAGCTGAGCTTTCCAACCCAGTTTGCCAGAAATATTGTTTATTGAGAATCAAATGCTATTGCTCACATGGGTTAATAAAAAGTGATACTTTGGGTAGGGGAGAGGGTTAGCCATTTAGCCAGTGATTTTTGTAAGTTATATTAATGAGGTCAAGGAACTCATGGTGCCCTAACTCTCTAACATGTAAGAGGAGTCACTTTTTCAGAACTGTTGGTTTTGGTGCTTCTGGTCTTAGCTGACAAACACCTGGAGTTGGTGTGGTGCTGAGCGGCCTCATGCGTAACTGGGCATTGCTCTCCTGTAAGTACGCAGTGAATAGATAGCCTCTGTTGGAGAAGACGGGAGGAAAGGCGGTTCTCATGGATCCGTCTAGTGTGTTTGGTGAGATGCACTCACGACTTAACTTGTGCGAGCATGCCTGACACAACGCGTGCCACCTCGACGCTCAATACTGATTTACATATTTGTGGGTATGCATCATAGAAGCCCATCCTGGGCCAGATGGCGCTAGAACTTGGGTTAGCTGCTGCAGCTGCAGACCCCTCCAGAGTGCTTCAGGGCTGTGGAGAGTTTTCTGGCAATTTCATTGTTGAACTCTCATGTCCGCTGTTTGGAAAGGTCTGGGCAAGGTCAGAGCACAGCCCTGGCCGAGTGCTGTGATGAGGGCTGAAGTCAACTATTTAGAGGCAGCAGAAGGCATAAGGAGGTTCTATAGTAACACTGAGGTCAAACATAGTAATTGGTTCAGTCTCAGCTAGCTGCCTCAGAAGTTCTTGAAATTTTTCTTTCCATTTCAATCACACGAAAACCTTGACCGAAGAAGGTCAAATTGAAGATGAGAAACCCATGACCTTCATTGTCCTTCTTGTTAACCTGATACATGGCTCATCATGCAATAGCAATCACTTATTTAAAAAAAGAAATGGTGGTGGAGCATTAAGCTAAAATACTTCCAAGATGGAGTAGCATGAGGTTTGTAATAGCATCGCTCAGGTTCTGAACTGAACCAATGCCACAGCAACGTTTATGTCAAGGGAAGCTTGCTTTCAATGCACAGAGGAGGTGTGATAAGGGGCATGTGCTAAGCCAGACACCCGCTACCACACACAGCTCTCACCACACCCCTGTGAGATGGCAAGACTCCATTTTATAAGAAAGAGAGCAGTATTTCAGGAGGTTAAGAATCTTCTCTACTGTCACACAGCTAGTAAATGACAAGGCTATGTTTCTAATAGAAGTATGATTAATTCCAGGGGTGCTTGGGTGGCATAGTCAGTTAAATGTCCAACTTCGGCTCAGGTCATGATCTCCCACTTCACTGATTTGAGCCCCGCGTCAGGCTCTGTGCTGGAGCCTGCTTCAGATTTTGTGTCTCCCTCTCTCAGCCCCTCCCCCACTTGTACTCTCTTTTTCTCTTTCTCAAAAATAAATAAAACATTAAAAAACAAAACAAGAACACCTGGGTGGCTCAGTTGGTTATGCTTCCAACTTCAGTTCGGGTCATGATCTTACTGTTGGTAAGTTCAAGCCCCATGTTGGGCTCTGTGCTAACAGCTCAGAGCCTAGAGCCTGCTTTGTCTCCCTCTCTCTCTGCACCTCCCCTCTTGCGCTCTGACTCTTTCTCTCTCAAAAGTAAATAAACATTAACAAAATTTTGTTTAATTAAAAAATAAAAAAAGAAGTATGGTTAATTCCAAACCTAGTGCTGCTAACCACAGCCAGATTTGGATGGTGCCAGTGAGAGCCAAGTGACACAAAAGCCTGGGTCCCCGTCAGGAACTCCAAAGGAGCCTTTTAATTCGCACGAGCCTTCTGTGTGCCTGGCATCATGTTCTAGAACCTACTTTTGCTCATTCTGTAGCCATAAGTATATGCTACCCCACTTTAAAGATGAAGAATCTGCGATTACAGAAAGACCAAGTGAGATACAGAAGGCCAAAGCCAGCTTCTAGGCTCTGTCTGCCACGGTCAAATCCTAGGCCTTATTACGTGCTTTTCTCAGTTGGTGGGTATTTGGTCTCTATATTTTGATAGCATCTCCTCCTCTCAGCCCAGGCTTCTCCTTTGTTAAATACATGTATTTAATACAAAGAGCTTAGTATTTGAGGATTCCCAAGTGCTTTATGAATAAAGCTCATTCTATCTCACTGGTTGAAATAACCTTTCAGTGGAGAAATAGATGCTGTTCTCTTCTTCACTTTCCAAATCTCATTGAAGAGGTGTTAGTGATTCCTTTCCTTTAATAAAAGGTCAGTGTCAGGCAGCAGCAGTTCTGAAGGAACCGCTGATTGAAACCAGCATTTGAATTGCAGAACAAGGAACAAAAACTTGTAGGCAAGAAGGCTTGGTGACCAGCAAATGAGGCTTCTTGCCTAGGGAGCAATGGTTTCAAATGTACATATAAGGTTTAAGAGAGCCTTTACTGAGCTGGTCAGACTTCTTATTCACAGAGCTGGCCAGACTTCTTACTCAGCTGTGTCAAGATCTACAATCAATTAATTTTTTCTTGAGAGTGTGTCATGTGAGGTGCTAAGCACCATGAGGTGCATAACGAGGGAGACACCCTACACCCTAGCAAAGGAGACTGGGCACCTGAAGTGTGATTCACAAGACCAAGGAGAATGTCAAATGCTACCTGAGTGCAGCCAACATCCAGGGAGTTCAGAAGAGGGGTCTATCTCTTCCAAAGGGAGGGACAGGTCCACGCACTGCTCAGATGATGCCTTCTCACTGACATGGACCTGTTAACGTCTACTTGCCTGGCCCACGAATTATTTATCTCCTTTCTATGAAGGTGAAGCTCAGCCTCATAACTGCTAACCCACATGTCAGCCAGTTTGTTCTTCCCCCTTAGGTCTAAGCAACTTTGGCTCAAGCCCTCCATCCATATCCCATGGTAGTTCACAGCCCTTTTTGGGAGTTCTGCAAGTCTGTCCAAGTTGTGAATAGCTCATCTTCTGTCTCCCATGTCTCTATTCTGCACCATCTTAATCTAGACTGAAAATCTCACTTCTTTATCCATTTCCCCCAGTACTCCTACTTAACTAAATTATCTGTGAGGGTGCTAGACTTTTTTCAAGATTTGGAAGCCAGTGATAAAGGCATCATGTCACAAAGACTTAAGCAACTTCGAACTGGTCACTTACGCATCCTTGTTCTCAAAGAAGTGCTCAGTAGCTGCCTGTTGCAGGTACATTCACTGGAAAACAGGCTCTGAGATAGTTTTCCTGCAGAAAGTTTCCTGCACGGAGGCTGGCTCTCTGGGTCCACACATGTTGGGAGAAGGAAGGAAGCCAGACTGGACAGAGGGAGAAGCTGGGCTGTGGTACTATCTCATCAAGGCCTCGTTGGCCAGAGGGGATGTGCTGAAGCTGGAAGGCCCTGCAAAGTTGTCCCAAGTTGGCTTGAAGGGACTGAGCTTGAGAGCCCTGCGCCCACCAGTCACAGGCTGCAGGACCACAGTAAGGGATGTGTGCCCTGGCACAAGGGCAGTTCTCGAGAGGACCATGGGCTGAGGGCTCCCTGCCATGCCCACTCACCAAAGTTGGTGAAAAAGACTTTAGTCCTAAAGGGGGATCTTAGGGTATAGCCTGTAGTCCACTATACCCTCAGAGGTCTCCACCCCCAGCTTCACTCCAGTTTTCCAGCATCTTTTGCTTTCATCCCTTTCTCAGGAGCAAAATAGAACATTCTCATGCCAGGCACCTTGGCCACCACTTCTTGGGCTTTTGCTCTTATCTGTGTTCTCTAGGTATTTTTTCTAAATACTCTATGTGTGTATGTGTGTGTGCATGTGTGTGTGTGTATACCAGCTGAAGCTTACTTAACTCATGTGCATCCAAATTCCATTTGTTCCATTTCAGTAACAAGGCATATCATAGGTAAATTGCTGTAATGAGCACAGGTGGATTTTAAGATTTGAAGAATCTGAATTTGCATCTTGGCTCCTCTTCTTACTCTCTGGTCTCAGACAAGTCCCTTTGCCTCTCCATGCCTTGGTTCCTTCACCTGCAAAATGGAGAGATAATTAGCATAAGTACTAAATATCACTCTCTATAATACTAAGTGGGCACCCAAATAATGCTAGATGCCTCTTTTCACATCTCTCTCTGGCTCCTTTCAACTGCCACTCAACAGGGCCCCTGACTTTATGAATTAGTATCTACTTGACTATGAAATGCGGTTTTTTTTCTCTACACAAAATTGAAATCCCACTCCCAAGCAAACAGTCCTAAGCAGGGCCCCTTAACTGTTGTCAACAGCAAAACAGATGTCCAAGCTGGGGAGTGGGGACCAGGCAGGGGCACAAGTTCAAGGACTATTTAGGTAAGAAGCATCAAAGCTTCAGTCTTCTAGTGTCCCTTGTTTACTCTTCCTTGCTGATGCATTTTTTTTTTCCTTTTAGAGCCAAAAATCAAATACGTTATTTGTCTTTGATTACCGTTAAGATCATACCTGAATTGTAGTAAATTTTTCCCAGCTGGGGCAATAAGCATTATTTTGAAACAATTAGGCACACACTTAGGATAAAGCTATAATAAATTCACACAGCAGTTCCTATATTATTTTGAAATATCTACAATCTGTTTGATGTTGGAAACCCTAAACACCTCCAGGTACTGCAGGTTAAACAGGAAGTCTCATGTTTATTGCTGTATTTGTTTAGTTTTGTCTCTAATAGTTTTCAATTTGCCAAATTAGAAAAAGAAATCATGCAACCCGACCTTTACAATTCCCAGTCATGGATCAAGCTGTCACATCCGCGCTCCCAACCCACAGAACCTTAGGAGGAAGGCAGGCCCCTCTGACAGTGCAGCATGAAGATATTGACAAAGAATTCATCGAAGCATGTTATTTTTGATTCTTGATAAGATAGCATAGAGTCAGGGAGTCGCAGCTTTCTTTCCCTAAGCCCCTCTGGGTGTGAAAAGCTCAGGCGACCACATCACCCTTATATAACCTGAGTGTGCAAATGGAATAGCCAGAAGCAATCTGGGTGCAGTCAGACACAGAATAATGGGCAACCCTTAGAAAAACTGGAAGAATACCAGAGTCCTATTGTTTTCAACTCAATATGAAAGAGGTGTTTTCTGTGCACCTGTGCCCACAGAACCAGCCAGGGGGTGTGGGAGTACGCATGCTCCTTGGTGAGGCCCGGGGCAGTCTCCTGCTGCTGCAGTGCTGCCAAACTCTCTGCAGCTCCACCAGGCACTCGATGCTGCATGAGCTTCAGGGCACCTTGTAATCACACCCTGATTGTGTGAGTCCGCCCGCCTCTGTAGGAGCAGATAACTGCTCACTGGCGAAATCAAGATCTTCTTCATCTACTTTTTATCCTGAACCTCCTATTTCAGGATCAAAAAGAGCCTCCCAGGTTACCTCAAGTTCCAAGAAATATGAACCAAACCCTCAGGAAGCAAGTGTTGCCTCTCGTTTGCCTTCGGTGGCTTGTACTGAGCCCCTGTTATTTGCAGAGAATAATGAAGAGAGAAATAGAAGACAGTCTTTGCCTCTGAGAGACTGAAAATCCACTTTACTTAAAAATTTATTCTCTAACTCTTTGTCAAAAGGATTTGAAAATCGAATTACCAGTTGACACATATGAGTAGCATGCTTTGCTGTTCACAGTTTACATCTAATACCTGAGAGAAGTTTGTTTCATCCATTTTCGCATCATATGTACAATCATAAATACACATCACAACATAATATACAATAAGACTCACAGACATAAATACATCATATGTACAATCATACACATCACAATATACAATATATTATATATAGAGACATATATATAATATGAAGATCAGAGGAAGTGAAGAAGCCAGTGTGTGACCATGGTTGCTGTGGCTGAGTGTACAATGTGGCCCTGAGCTTCCAGAAAGTCAAGTCAAAAAAGGGAAATATAATACAATTCCTGTTTCTCATTATCAGGAATGTGAATGTGGGTCCTCGTGGAAGACAGGGCTCCTCACATGGTGTTTGATACATGGCATATTGAGTAAATGTCAACAATCCTTCTGCAGGAAATTGAGAGGTGCCTTTATAAAGGTGGCTTCTTTGGTAAAATAAAAAGTTGTTTTATGATGAACTAAGCCATGTAGTTTTCTAGGGGCCTAACTCTAATTAGATTGCCCAGAGAACTTACAAATTAATTGATTTTAATTAGAATTAAATGTTTGCTTTTCATTTTTTTATATTAAAATATGTGATCCTTGAAGAAGGGATAAGAGCAAAACTGAAAGCAGATTTTAATTTCAATTCTTTGAGGAATAAATGACGAGGGATGCCCTTGGCTGATTTGATGAGTATGCTTCCCTACTATCATGCATTAATTAATTAATAGTGTTTCGCCTTTCTATTTTCATGGTCAGCTCCTAATCAAGGAGTGTTAAAGCACAATCACTGTTAGAGATGTTTTAAAACAAGCAGGACACAGGATAACATCCACTTGGAACATAATGTAGAGCCTCATCAGACTCTGGTCACAGGTTCTGCTCGGTTGGTTTGCCCATAGACAGGCAGTAGAATCTTATCCATAATAGCCAGGAGAATCTTAATATACTAAAATACGCAGAGGTTTCTTAACTTAGAACTCTTTAAAAACATCTCAAGGATTTGTTCAGTGTGATCACCTTTATCCTTTGGCATGTAAACAATTTATGGACACAGAATATAAGAACAAATTCTGATGGTTAAATGAAAGTGCAGAGGATGAGAGAGAGTGAGCACAATAAATCCTCATCTCCTCTAAGAATTGGGGATTACCCTTTTTTTTTTACAAATAGTTTATTGTCAAATTAGTTTCCACATAACACCCAGTGCTCATCCCCACAAGTGCCCTCCTCCATGCCCACCCCTCCTCCCCCCCACATCCACCAGTCCTCAGTTTTTGTCAGCATTCAAGAGTCTCTCATGGTTTGCCTCTCCCCTTTCCCCCACCATTTCGCCCTTCTTCTCCCCCTTGGTCCTCTGTTAAGCTCCTCCTAATCCTCCTATACGTGCACACATATGATATTTGTCTTTCTCTGCCTGACTTATTTCGCTCAGCATAACACCCTCAAGGTCCATCCATGTTGCTACACATGGCCAGATTTCATTGTTTCTCACTGCCATGTAGTATTCCATGGTATAGATAAACCACATCTTCTTGATCCATTCATCTGTTGATGGACACTTAGGCTCTTTCCATGTTTTAGCTCTTGTGGAGAGTGCTGCTATGAACATTGGGGTACATGTGCTCCTATGCATCAGCATTTCTGTATCCCTTGGGTAAATTCCTAGCAGTGCTATTGCTGGGTCATAGGGGAGTTCTATTGTTAGTTTCCTGAGGAACCTCCACACTGTTTTCCAGAGGGGCTGTACCAGTTCACATTCCCACCAACAGTGTAGGAGGGTGCCCGTTTCTCCACATCCTCGCCAGCATCTAGAGTTCTCTGATTGGCTCATTTTAGCCACTCTGACTGGCGTGAGGTGGTATCTCAGTGTGGTTTTGATTTGTATTTCCCTGATGAGGAGGGATGCTGAGCATCGTTTCATGTGTCTGTTGGCCATCTGGATGTCCTCTTTGGAGAAGTGTCTGTTCATATCTTCTGCCCATTTCTTCACTGGGTTGTTTGTTTTTCGGGCGTGTAGTTTGGTGAGTTCCTTGTAGATTCTGGATATCAACCCTTTATCTGATATGTCATTTGCAACTATCTTTTCCCATTCCGTTGGTTGCCTATTAATTTTCTGGGTTGTTTGCTTGGCTGTGCAGAAGCTTTTAATCTTGAGGAGGTCTCAACAGTTTATTTTTGCTCTTGATTCCCTTGCTTTTGGGGATGTGTCAAGTAAGAAGTTGCTGCGGTGGAGGTCAAGGAGGTTGTTTCCTGCTTTCTCCTCTAGGGTGTTGATAGTTTCCTGTCTCACGTTCAGGTCCTTTATCCATTTTGAGTTTATTTTTGTGCATGGTGTGAGAAAATGATCTAGTTTCATTCTTCTGCATGTTGCTGTCCAGTTCTCCCAACACCATCTGTTAAAAAGGCTGTCTTTTTTCCATCGGATATTCTTTCCTGCTTTGTCAAAGGTGAGTTGGCTGTATACTTTTGGGTCCACTTCTGAGTTCTCAATTCTGTTCCATTGGTCTATGTGTCTGTTTTTGTGCCAATACCATACTGTCTTGATGATGACAGCTTTGTAGTAGAGGCTAAAGTCTGGGATGGTGATCCCTCCCGTTTTGGTTTTATTTTTCAGGATTAGTTTGGCTATTCGGGGTCTTTTGAGGTTCCATACAAATTTTTGGATAGTTTGTTCTAGTTTTGAGAAGTATGCTGGTGCAATTTTGATTGGAATTGCATTGAATGTGTAGAGTGCCTTAGGTAGTAATGACATCTTAACTATATTTATTCTTCCTATCCATGATCATGGAATGTTTTTCCATTTCTTTGTGTCTTCTTCAATTTCCTTCATAAGTTTTCTATAGTTTTCATCATACAGATCTCTTGTATCCTTGGTTAGGTTTATTCCGAGGTATTTTATGGTTTTTTGTGCAATTGTGAATGGGATCAGTTTCTTGATTTCTCTTTCTGTTGCTTCATTGTTGGTGTATAAAAATGCAACCGATTTCTGTACGTTGATTTTGTACCCTGCAACTTGGCTGAATTCTTGGATCAGTTCTAGTAGGCTTCTGGTGGAGTCTGTCGGGTTTTCTATGTAGAGTATCATGTCATCTGCGAAGAGTGAAAGTTTGACTTCCTCTTTGCCAATTCTGATGCCTTTGATTTCCTTTTGGTGTCTGATGGCTGATGCTAGGACTTCCAGCACTATGTTAAACAGCAGTGGTGAGAGTGGACATCCCTGTCGTGTTCCTGATCTCAGGGGGAAAGCTCTCAGTTTTTCCCCGTTGAGGATGATGTTCGCTGAAGGCTTCTCATAGATGGCTTTGATGATGTTTAAGTAGGTTCCTTCTATCCCAACTTTCGAGAGTCTTTATTAAGAAGGGATGCTGTATTTTGTCAAATGCTTTTTCTGCATCTATTGACAGGATCATATGGTTTTTATCTTTTCTTTTATTGATATGATGGATCACATTGATTGATTTGCGAATGTTGAACCAGCCCTGTAACCCAGGAATGAATCCCACTTGATCTTGGTGGATGATTCTTTTTATATGCTGCTGGATTCGATTTGCAAGGATCTTGTTGAGAATTTTTGCATCCGTATTCATCAAGGATATTGGCCTGTAGTTCTCTTTTTTTGCTGGATCTCTGTCTGGCTTGGGAATCAGTGTGATGCTGGCTTTATAAAATGAGTCCGGGAGTTTTCCTTCGCTTTCTATTTTTTGGAATAGCTTGAGAAGAATTGGGATTAATTCTGTTTTAAATGTCTGGTAGAATTCCCCAGGGAAGCCATCAGGTCCAGGGCTCTTATTTGTTGGGAGATTTTTGATCACTGATTCAATTTCTTCACTCGTTATGGGTCTGTTCAGGTTTTCTATTTCTTCCTGTGTGAATTTTGGTAGTGAGTGTGTGTTTAGGAATTTGTCCATTTCTTCTAAGTTGTCCAATTTGTTGGCATATAATTTTTCATAGTATTCCCTGATAATTGCTTGTATTTCTGAGGGTTGGTTGTAATAAGTCCATTTTCATTCATAATTTTGTCTATTTGGGTGCTCTCTCTTTTCTTTTGGATAAGTCTGGCTAGAGGTTTGTCAATTTTGTTTACTTTTTCAAAAAACCAACTCTTGGTTTCATGGATCTGTTCAATTGTTTCTTTGGTCTCTATGTTGTTTATTTCTGCTCTAATTTTTACTATTTCTCTTCTTCTACTGGGTTTAGTGCGTTCTTGTTGCTCTGCCTCTAGTTCCTTTAGGTGAGCTGTTAGATTTTGGACTTGCGCTTTTTCTAATCTCTTGAAATAGGCCTGGAGAGCAATGTACTTTCCTCTTAGGACTGCCTTTGCCGCATCCCATAGATTTTGAATTGTTGTGTTTTCATTTTCATTTGTTTCCATATATTTTTTAATTTCATCTCTAATTGCCTGATTGGCCCATTCATTCTTTAGAAGGGTGTTCTTTAACCTCCATGTTTTTGGAAGTTTTCCAGACTTCTTCCTCTAATTGATTTCAAGTTTCAAAGCATTGTGATCTGACAGTGTGCATGGTATGATCTCTATTCTTTTATATTTATTGAGGGCTGCTTTATGTCCCAGTATGTGATCTATCTTGGAGAATGTGCCATGCGCACTTGAGAAGAAAGTAAATTCCCTGGCCTCAGGATGTAAAGTTCTAAATATATCCGTCAGGTCCATCTGGTCCAATGTATCTTTCAAGTCCATTATTTCTTTAGTGATTTTCTGTCTGGTTGACCTATCCATTGCTGTAAGCGGAGTATTAAAGTCCCCTGCTATTAGCACATTCTTATCTAGAAGCTTGTTTCTGTTTGTGATTAATTGTTTTAGATATTTAGGTGCTCCCATATTCGGTGAGTAGACATTTATGATCGTTAGTTCTTCCTGATGGATGGACCCTGTAATTATTATGTAGTGCCCTTCTTCATCTCTTGTGATTGTCTTTAATTTAAAGTCCAGTTTGTCTGATATAAGTATCGCTACTCCGGCTTTCTTTTGATTTCCTGTAGCATGATATATATTTCTCCATCCCCTTACTTTTAATCTGAAGGTATCTTCCTGTCTAAAATGAGTTTCTTGTAGACAGCATATAGATGGATTTTGTTTTTTAATCCATTCTGCTACCCTATGTCTTTTGATTGGAGCATTCAGCCCATTTACATTCAGTGTTATTATTGAAATATGTGGGTTTAGAGTCTTTGTATCTTTTGTAGGGTTCATGTTTGTGGTGGTGTCTCTGGTATCTTTGTTCCTTGCAACCTTTCCTTCAGAGCATCCCCCTCAGGATGGGGATTACCCTTTTACAGTATGACTCTTCCAGTCTGGTCTTGATTTGTCTCCTCCTCGTATGATACACATTTTCCTGGTAGTCTTCTGCCTACTCTGTTCTGGACTAGGATGGTCTACTCTTTGTATCAGGGCCCTTTTATAATCTGCAAAAGTCATTTATACTAGTACCTGGGGATTCTCAAAATTCTATTTAAGGGTTGTCATTGTTGTCTGTTTTTTATAACTCATGCACCTTCTAAACCATTCTGTAAAATGCCAGGTGCTCCTTAAGTCCCCCAGTATGCTGTTTGCTTGGCCTATAGCTCTCTTTAATACAGGACTCCTGTTCTCTGCTTGAATATTCTACCTGCCTTGGTAATGGGAAAAAACATATTAAAATTTATGGGAAGACATTCTTTCCCGCTTGAGTCTTTCAGAAAAACCAGAGTAACACAAGTTGGGGCCCTGAAACTGAAGTTATTACTTAGTTTATTTTAAAAAGCAGGAGGAGGAAAAGAGTGAGGAGAAAGAAAGTGAAGAAGGAGAAGAAGGAGAAAGAAGGGAAAGGAGAAGGAAGAGAAGAAGAAAAAGTCACTGGCATAAAATGAATCATTTCCTAGTTGAGATCCAGGCTAATGTGAATCTGCTGCTATCAGAGGCATGGATGCCATGACACTCCCCTCTTCCTGACACAGTAGCTCAGGAAGGTGTTCTCATTAAACAGAACTCCCAGACAATGACATTTCATTCCCCCCAAAATCACACCAAGATTATTCATAGATTGGTACATTCAGGTACAAGAAAAATGCTTTCTGATATTGTGTTTTTTTATGACATTAAATCTGCCTAAGTGGAAGAACCGATAATGAGTAAGTTAACTTAGGAGATGAGACATTTCCCAGACAGCCTGAAAAACATTACAGAGAAACTCTCCTCATGTTCAGGAATGTGAGGGTGAAATGTTGAAATCTGAAAGGCAGATATGACTGTATGATTTCCTTACTGCATGTTGTCAATAGAAAAAAGGTACCGAGGGGCACCTGCGTGGCTCAGTCAGTTGCATATCCAACTTTGGCTTGGATCATGATCTCATGGTTCATGAGTTCAAGCCCCATGTTGGGCTCTGTGCTGACAGCTCAGAGTCTGGAGCCTGCTTCAGATTTTTTGTCTCCCTCTCTCTCTGCTCCTCCCCCACTTGTGCTCTGTCTCTCTCTCTCTCAAAAATAAATAAACATTAAAAAATTTATTGAAAAAAAGAAAAAAGATACTGACATGATTTGACAGGATTCTTTAATTCACTGCTGATTTCTCAGCACAAAGATTAGGTGTTCAATAAACAACTAATGGATGAATGAGTGGATGAATGAATGAAATATGAGGACATTACAAAAATGGATTCCTTCCTTACTGCATCCTCAAACCTCTAAAAGGTTGTTCACGAATCTCTGATAACCTAGGTGGATCATGAGTGGGCTTATGGTAAATAGGCTTTATGGGCCGTTTTTAGATATGCAGAGGTTTATTTTCTCTGGTTGGTATATAGGGCTGTAGTGAGATGCAGTTTCCATGTGAGGCTTGACATGAAGTGTTTCAACAAGACAGTGGGGCCTTGAAGGTGAATTCTCAGGACTAGATGGGAAGAGATTTTGTAGACGCCATCACTGATGAATGATTTTGCTATTACCTTCTCAAGATTTCATTTTATTTTTAAAATCTCTTGCATCTCAGAGGAGTTTTTGTTGTTGTTGTTGTTGTTGTTGTTTGTTTGTAATTTAAAATTTTTTCCTTCTTACATGACCAAGGTACATTCAAACTTAGTGGTGAAGAGCAATGGCAGAGGCCCTGGCATTCGTACCTTCTTCTTTTCTTTCTTTAATGTTTTATTTATTTCTAGGAGAGAGAGAGAGAGACAGCGTGAGCAGGGGAGGGTCAGAGAGAGAGGGAGTCACAGACTGAAACAGGCTCCAGGCTCCAAGCTGGCAGTCAGCACAGAGCCCGATGCGGGGCTCGAACCCACGAACCGCCAGATCGTGACCTAAGGGAAAGTCGGGCGCTCAACCGACTAGGCCACCCAGGCGCCCCTGGCATTCGTACCTTCCGAGTGTCAGCCGCAGTGGGATGTGCCTCTTGACTGCTTCTGAAAATCAACAGAAGAAAGTGCAGTGTGTATCTGCCGAAAAGTGATGAACACAGGGACAGACAGGAATTGTATAACGACACACTGGGGCATCTCCAGCTATTTGCAGCATCCAAACTCTGCTCTGAAATGAGCTTTGGAGCAGCTGTTGTCCTGTCCGTGTGCAGCCCAGCATTTGCTTCTAGCCCGTCTCCCTCCATCCTCCATCCCCAGCACACAGGCCTCCTCAGCCATGGGCAGGGAGCAAGAGATCTCCACTGGCCCTGTTATTTCTTCCCTCTCCTGGGCTCCACCTGCAGTTCCTGGGGTCCCTCCTCCTCTGTTTACATGTGTCCACAACCGTAGCAGCCCTGTGGGTTTAGAAGCCTGGGACTCTTGAATCGCCTCTGTGACTCACCAGCTCTGTAGCCCTCTCACAAACTGCCTAAACTTTCTGAGCCCCCTTCTGCTCCAGAGAACGGGAAAGATAATGTGGCCTACTCTCATTTGTTTATTATGAACCTTGAATTAAATGCGGTAAAGCATACAGAAGCAAGCACACCGTTGTACTCCATGGTGTTGACTGAATATTGATGAGTGAATAATGTTTAGGAAAATGGATGATTATGCAAGAGAAGAAGTATTAATCAATGTGCTAAGGCAGCAGATTTGCCACTTGGAGGGACACTCTAGGCCGGCACTGGAAAGGATATCATTGAAGAGTATAGTTCTTGCAAACACTTGGTGTGTGCAAATCAGTGAAGTCTAGTGATAAACATCCTGGAGAGAGTGAGAATGTGGCAAATGTTGTAAACCACTTGCTGTTGCTTTAGAGAGCTCTCCTGGCTAATTCAACATAAGACCACAAAGGCTAGAGATGTTTTAAACTTTTTTTTTTTTTTTAATTTTAAAGAACCAGTTGGCTTAATTTATCTTAGGAAAATATTAGAAATTATCATAAATATCAGGTAGGTAAGAAAAGCTCAGAAAGTAACCAGAATACAGTCGCCCAAGAATTTATTAGTTTTGTCCATAAAATTGTAATCACCCAAAGGAATGTACCCAAAGCCAAAATGGGAAGAAAGAGTTGGTTGAGGATGTGTCATTGCCTTGAGATATTAGAAGCTCGGTTTTTGGAGTCAGGGAGACCCAGACATGAATTCTAACTTTGTGCCACTAAACAAGTATATGACTTTGAGCTAGTTGCATTATGTATTTGAGACTAGTTTTATCATCTGTAGACCAGAGATAAGACAAAGGAAGTATTTACAGTCCTCACTTTGTTACAGAAAAAGCAAGAAATCTGAAATGTTTCCTGTCACTATTGCCATATGCAATCTTGCTGTTTTAAACCTGCACAAACTAAAGGATCTTAGGAATGTGGGCAACCAGGACTGTACAACCAGGTGTTTTCTCCTACAAAGACCATAGTGCAAAGTCCCGGGTGTAGTCCTGGCTCCCAGGTTGTTATCTGAATCAAGTAGCATTTCAGCATTATGCTTTTACTAAAATTAAATGAGATCAGTTTCTTGATTTCTCCTTCTGTTGCTTCATTATTGGTGTATAAAGATGCATCCGATTTCTGTTCATTGATTTTGTATCCTGCAACATTGCCGAATTCATGGAATGAAAGCTGGTGCAACCCCTCTGGAAAACAGTATGGAGGTTCCTCAAAAAATTAACAGTAGAACTCCCCTATAACCCAGCAGTATCACTGCTAGGAATTTACCCAAGGGATACAGGAGTGCTGATGCATAGGAGCACATGCACCCCAATGTTCATAGCAGCACTCGCAACAATAGCCAAAACATGGAAAGAACCTAAGTGTCCATCAACTGATGAATGGATCAAGAAGATGTGGTATATTTATACAATGGAATACTACATGGCAATGAGAAAGAATGAAATCTGGCCATGTGTAGCAACATGGATGGACCATGAGGGTGTTATGCTGAGTGAAATAAGTCAGGCAGAGAAGGACAGATACCATATGTTTGCACATATAGGAGATTAGGGGGAACTTAACGGAGGACCATGGGGGAGAAGAAGAGGGGGAAATAGTTGGGGAGAGGGAGGGAGGCAAACCATGAGAGACTCTTGAATGCTGAGAACAAACTGAGGGCTGAGGTGGGGTGGGGGAGAGGGAAGGGGGTGATGGGCATGGAGGAGGGCTCTTGCTGGGATGAGCACAGGGTGTTATATGTAAACCAACTTGACAATAAACTATTTAAGGAAAATTAAATTAAATTAAATTAAATTAAATGACAGTTTTTCCCACTCATCTCAAAGGTTTTCAAATCAGGAGATGTTTACTTTTTAGTCCCCACTCTGTAGAAAAGTTATCATCAGCTGCCAGCCCAACAAAGCTGGCATTTATTCTTACAATGACATATAATTCACATCATCTAACCATACCTGGAGTTATGGTTGTGAACTTCCAGATTCATCTCCAGAAACCTCTCATTGCTTTCTTCCAACTTCTCCATAAAAGAAAGTGTGTGTGTGTGTGTGTGTGTGTGTGTGTGTGTGTGTGTGTGTGTGTGTTGTATTAAGGACGTTAAGTTGGAGAATACCATAATCACCATCCCAGGTCACCTCCTATCCTATTTATCCTTTTAGAGCATAGACAGCAGTAGGTGGAAGCTCATGGAACCATTACAAGATACTCGATTTTTCTTGTGCCCATCTCTGATGCTCCAAATAAGGATCAGGCAGTTTGACCCATACCTGATTCAATAACCAAATAGCACAACACATGTTACAGGAAAATCTTTCATGCTTAGAGAAAGTTGTGTCTTGGAAAAGAATCCTGCCCAGCCATTCTCAGCTCGTCAGTCCCTATTAAGAGAAAGAAATCACACCAATTACTTTAATAAAGAGAATTTAATATCGGGCTGTTGTCCAAATATTAGGGCAACTAAAAAGACAAAAAGATGCTGGCATCTCGTGGAGCAACAAATGTGGGGAGCAGCTACCATGCTGCTTCATGGGACCACAAAAACTCAGAGGCTCAGAGGAGGGGCCCGCAGACCGGGATGCAGAGCCCTGAGGTGGGGCCACTGCTGGGCCATACTCGTGTCTCTGAGCTTGAGCAGGGGCTCCATGGAATGGTACCCAGATTTTGGAGGAGAGAGTGCCAACCATCGCTGCTGGTGTCTCTGAAGGACAGTGATGAGGCTGGGTGTGTGAGGGTCAGAGACACCGTTCACTTGAGTGGATTGCTGCTGGCTGGAAGACAGAAGATGTGCTGTCACCAGGGCATCTGCTGGAACTGGAGGTCAAATCCCTTTTTTCTGTTCCAGCTTTCCCATTTCCCTCCAGAACCTTCTATTAATGGAGCCTAATAAGGAGCAGTGGGCAAGGCAAAATGGTCCACAGAGTCTGGGGCCCAGTATCAGAAGAATAAGTCCAGAAGAGTAGGTTTGGAACCAAGGCAATAGGTTAATAGATTTGCCAGCCCATCACACCTCAAAGGCATTCTTGAAACAGACTATGTTCATGTGCTTCTTGGTTGGCCACGAACCTTAAGCAATTCCTTCAACATCTTTGGTGGGACCAAGCCTTGACTTTAAGTAGTCCTGGGACAGACTTTCTCCACCACCATGTTTCTGTTTAAGTCATTAACACAAAACAGATTTTTGTGTCTGTCTGTGTGATATGTAATGATAACTCTTTTTTTTTTAATGTTTTATTTATTTCTAGGAGAGAGAGAGAGAGAGAGACAGCATGAGTAGGGAAGGGTCAGAGAGAGAGGGAGCCACAGACTGAAACAGGCTCCAGGCTCTGAGCTGGCAGTCAGCACAGAGCCCGACGCGGGGCTCGAACCCACGAACCACGAGATCATGACCTAAGCGAAAGTTGGACGCTTAACCAACTAAGCCACCCAGGCGCCCCATGATATGTAATGATAACTCTTAACTGTTGGTTTTTCTTTCATTCACCAGGTAGACGTAGTTTTGCAGTTGTTATAAATATACAGTTTAAATAGCTTGATTTCATGAAAAAGAGAAGAAACATTATGCCTCTCTGATTTTTCTACTCAAATAGAACTTTTTAATGCAAATGAAAGCATGATTCAAGCATAAAAACAACCTAATTGCTAATCATATTTTTAATGATCCCTTATTAGAGCAAAATTTAAAGAGAATAAAGCATATGAGAAGCTTTTCTCATGTATCCATAGTTTGTATCTATCACTCAAAAAGCTAACCTTGCATGTCCTTCCAGGATTGAGAGAAACACATACTTTTACTCATGTTGAACCTATTTCTTAAATGCAAACAACAGCTTCAGCAAGTGACAAGGTTCTTAAGACCTGTACTAAGTCTTGTCCTTTTGATTATGTTTTGAAAAGGAGACTATTCACTTACTAGTTTCCCTAAGACTCCAAGCCTGAGCTTTTGCGTATACGCGCGTGCACGCGCGTGTGTATGTGTGTGTGTGTGTGTGTGTGTGTGTGTACCAGTAACTTCATGTCTTACTATCCTTAAGCAGAAACTAAGAGAGGGAAAATCTAGGTGTGCCAGCATCAAACACTGTCTGGCTTGGATCAGAGAGGTGAAAAATGTTTCTGTCAACCTCCGCTTGTGAATTTTTTTTTTTTTTTTTTTTTAGGATTTCCTTATTTTTTAATGTTTTATTTATTTATTTTTTTATTTTTTTTTTTTTTTTTGTATTGGTAGATAGGTCTCTGATTTTATTTTTTTTTTTTTTTTTTTTTTTTTTTTTTTTACAAATAGTTTATTGTCAAATTAGTTTCCACATAACACCCAGTGCTCATCCCCACAAGTGCCCTCCTCCATGCCCACCCCTCCCTCCCCCCACATCCACCAGTCCTCAGTTTTTGTGAGCATTCAAGAGTCTCTCATGGTTTGCCTCTCCCCCTTTCCCCCACCATTTCTGCCCTTCTTCTCCCCCTTGGTCCTCTGTTAAGCTCCTCCTAATCCTCCTATACGTGCACACATATGATATTTGTCTTTCTCTGCCTGACTTATTTCGCTCAGCATAACACCCTCAAGGTCCATCCATGTTGCTCCACATGGCCAGATTTCATTGTTTCTCATTGACATGTAGTATTCCATGGTATAGATAAACCACATCTTCTTGATCCATTCATCTGTTGATGGACACTTAGGCTCTTTCCAGGTTTTAGCTATTGTGGAGAGTGCTGCTATGAACATTGGGGTACATGTGCTCCTATGCATCAACATTTCTGGATCCCTTGGGTAAATTCCTAGCAGTGCTATTGCTGGGTCATAGCTTGTGAATTTTTAAAGCTAGCGGTTGTACTTCCCTTGATTTACAAGGACAAAGAAACGGCAAAGAAAGCATTCCACAGGAAGAATTAGATATAAAAACGTCCCAGTTCCTAAACATACATCAATAATCCTAGCTTTGCTCGAATGTAACGCTTCAGAAAACGTTTCCGTGGAACATGGGGAAGTTGTAGAGGAGCTTTAAAATGGTTTAATCCCCAAGGACTTTAACACAGGGACTTTGGGCGATAGTTCCCATTTTGTCCTCACCCAGCATGGAAAGCAAGGAGGTGTGGCCTCAGTCCTGCCAGCTGCAGGTGAAGGGCACCTTCAGGACTGAACTTAAGGTGGGCACCTGCCACTTAAACCTTGGACGGTGTCAGCAGCACCAGGCACTACGTGAATGAAGAAAATGTTGGAGGACTCTGTGTGACGGACATCGTTAATAAGTTTTGGAGATGAAGCAAATCAAATACAATCTGATCTCAAGATCAGGATTCCTACAAGAGTGGAAGAAATAAGCACAGGCTTGAGTGTAGCGGCTGTTTGGTCCCAGTGCTGGTGTGGGCCAGGCTGGATTGGGTGGGTGAGGCAGTAGTAATGGAGGGAGCCAGCTCAGGACTTTTATCACCTTGTATGTAACATTTGCAGGAGGCATCTTGGCTCCAAATAGTAATGCTCACAGCCCTTCCTGCTGTTTACTAATGCTCCTGCCTGTTGTTTCTAGAAGCAGGCTTTGTCAATTAGGTTCTGTTCCTCACAGTGTGGGCCCAGACCAGCAGTGTTGCCCAGAAGCCCGTTAGAAATGCAGATTGTCAGGCCCCATCCAGACTGACTGAATCAGAACAAGCTCCTCAGGTGAATCCTGTGCCCATGAAGATTAGAAACGCACAGCCAACCGCCCTCCCCAGTATGTCTGACTTACCCTCGCCATACATTACCAGGTATTTCCCACAACATTCTGCTTCCGGGTTTTTCTCATCTTTATTGAGATATATTTGATATAACATTATGTAAGTTTAAGGTACACAATGTGATGGCACGCTATATGTATGTTTTGTGGCATGGTTGCCCTGATAGGCTTGGTTTATACATCCATCACCTCTCACAGTTACCGTAAACATATAAAACAAGTCACAAACTTGTGTGTCATTCTTATGCAGAAGCCCTGCTAATCTCTGTATCATTCCGATCTTAGTCCATATGCTGCTGAAGTAAGCACTCTGCTTCCATCTGAAGCCCATTTCCTAATTTCTTCCCATTCCCTGAATGCCACATAAATTCTTCACCAGCCTTCACCTCACCGGATTTTCCCATTAGATAAAATAATTTTTATCTTATATAACTTTTTATTTTAATAACTTTTCCCATTAGATAAAATAATAAGGATGGAAGGAAAGGTGGAAGGCAGAGAGGGAAGGAGGAAAGAGAAGAAAAAAATTAAAAAAGGAAGATGGGAAGGAAGAAAAAGTGGAAAGGGATATAGGGAAGGAGAAAAGGGACTCATTTACAATCATGCCATAGTATGGTAGGGGTTCGTGGGATCTGTTTCAAACACATACACATATACACAAAAATACAGTGGAACTTTGAGCAATGCAGGAGTTAGGGGCACCACCCCACCACACCATTGAAAATCCGCATACAATGGTGACTCCCCAAGAGTTAACTACTAATAGACCACAGTTTAAGGAAGCCTGACCAATAACCTCAACAGTCAACTAATACATATTTTGTATGCTGTATTATATACTGTAGTTTACAATAAAGGAAGCTAGAGAAAGAAAATGTTATTAAGAAAACTCATAAGGAAGAGAAAATACATATGCAGTACTGTACTGAAAAATATCCACATATAAGTGGACCACAGAAACACATTCAAACCCGTGTTGTTCAGGTATCAACTCTGTATCCCATCCGCTGTTCCCGTTTTATTTTTTTAAGTTTATTTATTTATTTTGAGAGAGAGAGCATGAATGAGTGAATGGGGGAAGGGTAAAGACAGGGAGGGAGAATCCCAAGCAGGCTCTGCACTGTCAGAACAGAGCCTGATGCAGGGCTCAAACTCACAAACCATGAGATCGTGACCTGAGCCAAAGTCAAGAGCCAGGTGCTTAACCAAGTGAGCCACCCAGGCACCCCTCACTGCTTCCACTTTAAAATGAAGCAGTTACTTTCATACACTGTTGAAGTGAATGTTAATTGGTATGATAATTTGGAGGGCAATTTGGCAATGTCTATTCAGATTTTTTAAATGCACATTCTCTTTGATCTAGCAATTTCAGAATTTATCCTACAGAAATATGTGCATACATGCAAGGCATTTTCACAAAAACATATGTCAAAAGTATCTGTTGAAGGATTGTTTTAATAGCAAAAAGCTGTAAATAACCTGAAGGAATCAATAACAGCTATTTTGAAAAATCAACATATATCCCTGCAGAATACTATCCTGCCATTGAAGATGAAAAGAATTAAGGAAGATCTGTGTATGCTTATGAGATGAGCTGTCTAGATTTATTATAATTAACTGAGAAAAGGTGCAGAACAATAGGGATGTTGTGATCCCATCTGCACGTTATTTTTTAGTATGTGTGTGTGTGTATTCATAAAACTGTTAATAACTTAATCTGTTTACATCCAATGAAATATTATACAGCCATTAAAAATACTATTTTTGGCAGAATTTTGAGTAATTTGGGACATCTTTGTGACATAGTGGTAGGTTACAAGAAAGGTAAGATATTGGTGTCGTAGTTTTTTGCCCTCACCTTTCCTGAGCATTTCCCAAGACTATTAAATATTAGTCTAAAAATATCATTAATTTCTCTATAATATAATATCTTACTCTTGGGTTTTAGGCTTTCAGTTTCTTTGAACTCATGTATATTAGGTAAATATTTTTCTGGCCTAACGGTGTTTTCAAATATTTCAAACAATTTAACTTTCCTAAGCTGTCTAAGCTAAATGTCTTGTAATTACTGGTTCATAGGATATAACCTTTTATTATAATTACTGGTTCATAGAATGTGACCCCTGATATTTATTGCCAAATTGGCTTTTATGATCCACAAAGATTTTTAATGTAATATCTTCAATTCTTGGTAATGTGATTGGTTATTAAAAGTCACCATTTGTTCAACAAATTTTAACAGATTTCTTTTTTTATGTTTATTTATTTTTGAGAGAAAGAGAGAGAGACAGAGGGGCAGAGAGAGAGGGAGACACAGAATCCGAAGCAGGCTCCAGGCTCTGAGCTGCCAGCACCTAGCCTGATGCGGGGCTCAAACCCAGAAATGGGAGATCATGACCCAAGCTGAAGCCAGATGCTCAACCAACTAAGCCACCCAGGCACCCCATTATCAACAAATTTTTATTTTAATTTTTTAAATGTTTGTTTATTTTTGAGAGAGGGGAGGGACAGAGAGAGGGAAACACAGAATCTGAAGCAGGCTCCAGGCTCTGAGCCATCAGCACAGTCCCCAGTGCAGGGCTTGAAATCACGAACCGTGAGATCATGACCTGAGCCAAAGTTGAATACTTAACCAAATGAGCCACTCTGGTGCTCCTCAACAACTTGAGATAAAAACAGTTATTAATGCCTACTGTGTGCCAAGATCTCTTAAAAGCACAATGCACACTGTTACAAATAATATATGAACCTGCCTTTGCTACTTAAAGCATGATCCTGGGCCAGCACACTTAAACACTTCATTACACTCTGATGGGATTCAGGCTATCATAGAATATGCTTAAAGTACCGTGGGACACAGCATGCCTCTAGTATACTTGTGATAATTAACCAAGAAAGGTACTAAATTCTCATACTTCCCTTTGACTCTTCCTCTCCCACATTCTGACTAAAGAGTGGTGTTAGTTTGTAATAGGGAAAAACTCTTCTTGCTGTTATCAGAGTTCGCTATTAACTGCATCTGACTTATAACAAGGAAGTAGAAAAGAAACTCACCCTAGTTTGTGGTGTCAAGGTTTGGCACCATTTATATATTCCACAGATTCGGAAGGTGATAAGCCTCCTTCAAGGATACATACTTTCATCCTGAATCTATAACCAAACCTGACCTTCTAACACCCATTTCCCCTGGCTTCTCAGAATAGAAAAATGGTTATCTGGCCTTCGGAGCATTTGTCCTAACCTCCAAAACAAATCTCCATGGAAATGGAACAGCCCAGCCTCCACAAATAGCACTTGCTACTCTCTTAATATTCCCTAGGCCCAGAAATTCTAAATTGGAACATTATAAGGTTGATTAAAAGAAGCTGCCAATATTTCACTGTTTTTTTAACCTGTGAAAGTGGCAATTTCATATGGTTCAACTAAAACTTGCTATTTAATTCTTCCTGTGTCTTCCCAAGTGTATCCCCAGGCAACCCGTGTATTAGACCTAGTTGAAACTTTATTTCACACCAAGTGGTTGCTGCAATTTCTGGCCCAGAAACTAAGAAAAGAGAAAAATGATTAACATGGGCTTATGCTTGGTTGTCACTTCCCAGTCAGATCATCAGTAAGATAAAATTAGAATACAGTATTCCCTGTAAAGAAGGAAGAAAGATTTTCTGCTTGGTTAAAAAAGAGACTTCTAACAAACCCATCAAACTACAAAACAAACTGTAATTCATAACCTTCAACCTGAGCAAGGCTGGTGTCTCCCTCTCAAAGCAAATATGATGCTGAGGGTGTATTACAAATACAAGATTATTACCAACACAAATCTGTGCACCAGATCTCCAGGGAGAAGGAAAGGGAAGAGGGGATAGAGAGAAAGAGAGAGAGTGCATAAGCCTGAAAGTGATGGAGGTCCCTTTTCTATTACTCTTATCAGATTTAAACCTAAATTGTAAAAAAGCAAATTTAGTAATTCTACAGAGCGTGCTGGTGTGCGAAATGATGCCTCAGAGCTTGGTAAGCTGGCCTGATTGCATAAAAGAATCAGAACTCTCTGTCAAAAGTGAATTCATAGCTTTAAATGCTTTTTGGAGTCTTGCTATTCAAAGTGTGGTCCAGAGTTCCCGTCAGTGCTTCTCAAACTCTGAAGTGCTTATGAATCACTTGGGGTCTTGTTTTATGGTGGGCAGGGTGTTTTGTTGTTTTTGTTTTTGTTGTGTTTTTGCCTTTCTTTTTGATTCAGAAATGTTGTTCTTTATTAAGAAGTGTATAAACTGTTCCCTAGAAATTCTTGACTTTGGCTTGTGTGAATTTTGTGTGAATGAATATGTGAAGGAATTGTGATCTTTTTTCTTTCTCTTGTTTTTTGCCACCATGATAAGTATACTCTTAAGTCCCCATCACCTATTTCACCCATCCCACTGCCCTTCTCCCCTCTGGTAACCATCAGTTTCTTCTCTATAGTTAAGAGTCTGTTTCTTGGGGTGTCTGCCTGGCTCAGTCAGATGAACATGTGACTCTTGATCTCAAGGTCCTGAGTTCGAGCCCCATGTTGGGTGTAGAGATTAGTTAAATAAAAACTTTTAAAAAAAAAGCTGTTTCTTGGTTTGTCTCTCTCTCTCTCTCTTTTTTTTCCTTTGCTCTTTTGTTTCTTATATTCCACATATGAGTAAAATCATATGGTATTTGTCTCTCTCTGACTGGCTTATTTTGCTTAGCATTATACTTTCTAGATCCATCCATGTTACAAACAGCAAGATTTCATTCCCTTTTATGCTTGAATAAAATTCCATTATATATAACATATATAATTATGGATAAATATTGATACATATATGCACACACCACATCTTTATCCATCTACCGATGGATACTTGAGCTGCTTCCATAATTTGGCTATTTAAATAATGCTGTAATAAACATAGGGATGCATGTATCCCTTTGAATTAGTGCCTTTGTGATTGGGGCGTAAATACCCAGTAGTACAATGACTGGTTCGTAAGGTAGTTCTATTTTCAATTTTTTGAAGAACCTCCATACTACTTTCCACAGTGGCTGCACCAGTTTGCATTCCCACAAACAGTGCACAGGGTTCCGTTTTTTCCAAATCCTTGGCAACACGTGTTGTTTCTTGTGTTTTTTATTGTAGCCATTTTGACAGGTATGAGGTGATATCTTATTGTAGCTCTGATTTGCATTTCCCTGATGATGAGTGATGTCAAGCTTCTTTTCACATGTCTGTCAGCCATCTGTATATCTTCTCTAGAGAAATGTCTATTCATGTTTTCTGCCCATTTTCTAATTGGATTATTTGTTTTTTGGGTGTTGAGTTGTGTAACTTTTTTTATATATTTGGATACTAACCCTTTTATCAGATATGTCATTTACAAATATCTTATTCCATTCAGTAGGTTGCCTTTTTTTAAAATTTGTTTAATGTTTATTTATTCTTGAGAGAGAGAGTGTGTGTGCAGGGGAAGGGCAGAAAGAGAGGGGGACACAGAATCTGAAGCAGGCTCCAGGTTAAAAATGGTCAGCACAGAGCCCGACACTGGGCTCAAACTCACAAACTATAAGATCATGACCTGAGCTGAAGTCAGATGCTAAACCAATCCAGGTGCCCCTATTTTTATTTTTATTTTTAAGTTTGTTTGTTTGTATAGAGAGGGATAGAGAGAATCCTAAACAGGCTATGTGGGACTTGAACTTACAACACTATGTTGAATAAAAGTAGTGAGTGGACATCCTTGTCTTGTTCCTGACCTTAGGGGAAAAGGTCTCTGGTTTTCCCCACTGAGTATGATGTTTGCTGTGGGGTTTTCATATATGGTGTTCACTATGTTGAAGTATGTTCCCTCCAACTCTATCTTGTTGATGTGTTTTTTTTTTTCTTCTTTAAATTTTTTTATTTACTTCTGAGAGAGAGAGAGCATGAGCAGGGGAGGGTCAGAGAGAGAGGTAGGCACAGAATCTGAAACAGGCTCCAGGCCCTGAGCTAGCTGTCATCACAGAGCCCGACGTGGGGCTCGAACCCACAAACCATGAAATCATGACCTGAGCCGAAGTCAGACACTTAACCGACTGAGCCACCCAGGCGTCCCCCTTGTTGATGGTTTTTATCATGAATGGATGTTGTACTTTTTCAAATGCTTCGTTTTTATCTTTTCTCTTATTGACATGATGAATCATGTTGATTCATTTGCAAATACTGAACCATCCTTGTATCCTAGGAATAAATCTCACTTGACCGTGGCAAATGACTTTTTAAAATGTATTGTTGCATTCAGTTTGCTAGTATTTTGCATCTATTTTTATCAGAGATCTTGGCCTATCGTTCTCTTTTTTGGTGTGGTGTCTTTATCTGGTTTTGGTATCAGAGTAATGCTGGCCTCCTAAAATGAATTTGGAAGTTTTCCATTCTCTTCTATATTTTGAAAGAGTTTGAGAACTCTTCTTTCAATGTTTGGTAGAATTCACCTGAAGCCGTTGGTCCTGGACTTTAATTTATTTGGAGTTTTTTTTTATTACTGATTCAATTTCTTTGCTGGTAATCAGTCTGTTCAAATTTCTATTTCTTCCTGCTTCAATTTTGGGAGGCTACATCTGTCAAGGAATTTATCCATTTCTTCTAGGTTGTCCAGTTTGTTGGCATATAATTTTTCATAATATTCATTTACAATTGTTTGTATTTCTGTGGTATCAGTTGTTCTTTGTCCTCTTTCATTAGTGATTTTGTTTATTTGATTCCTCTCTCTCTCTCTCTCTCTTCTTTTTTTGTTGTTGTTATTGACTCTAGGTAGAGGTTTATCAATTTTGTTGATCTTTTCAAAGAACTAGCTCCCGGCTTCATTGATCTGTTCTATTGTCTTTTTAATTTCATATCATGTATTTCTGCCTAATCTTTATTATTTCTTTTCCTTCTGCTGTCTTAGGGTTTTGTTTGTTCTTTTCCTAGCTCCTTTAGGTGTAAGGTTGGATTGTTTCTTTGAGATTTTTCTTGCTTCTTGAGATAGACCCGTATCGCTATAAACTTCCCTCTTAGAACCACTGTTGCTGCATCTCAGAGGTTTTGGATCCACTTGGGGTCTTGTTAAATGCAGATTATGATTGAGCAGGTCTGGGGCAGGATCTGAGACTCTGCATTTCTTTCTTTTTTTTTTTTTTTAACAAATAGTTTATTGTAAGTTGGTTTCCATATAACACCCAGTGCTCATCCCCACAAGTGCCCTCCTCCATGCCCATCCCCCCTCACCCCCACATCCATCAGTCTTCAGTTTGTTCTCAGCATTCAAGAGTCTCTCATGGTTTGCCTCTCTCCCTTTCCCCCACCATTTCCCCCCTTCTTCTTCCCCATGGTCCTCCGTTAAGTTCCTCCTAATCCTCCTATACGTGCAAACATATGATATTTGTCCTTCTCTGCCTGACTTATTTCGCTCAGCATAACACCCTCAAGGTCCATCCATGTTGCTACACATGGCCAGATTTCATTGTTTCTCATTGCCATGTAGTATTCCATGGTATAGATAAACCACATCTTCTTGATCCATTCATCCGTTGATGGACACGTAGGCTCTTTCCATGTTTTAGCTATTGTGGAGAGTGCTGCTATGAACATTGGGGTACATGTGCTCCTATGCATCAACATTTCTGTATCCCTTGGGTAAATTCCTAGCAGTGCTATTGCTAGGTCATAGGGGAGTTCTATTGTTAATTTTTTGAGGAACCTCCACACTGTTTTCCAGAGGAGCTGCACCAGTTTACATTCCCACCAACAGTGTAGGAGGGTGCCCGTTTCTCCACATCCTCACCAGCATCTAGAGTTCTCTGATTTGCTCATTTTAGCCACTCTGACTGGCGTGAGGTGGTATCTCAGTGTGGTTTTGATTTGTATTTCCCTGATGAGGAGGGATGCTGAGCATCGTTTCATGTGTCTGTTGGCCATCTGGATGTCCTCTTTGGAGAAGTGTCTGTTCATATCTTCTGCCCATTTCTTTACTGGGTTGTTTGTTTTTCGGGTGTGGAGTTTGGTGCGTTCCTTATAGATTTTGGATATTAACCCTTTATCTGATATGTCATTTGCAACTACCTTTTCCCATTCCGTTGGTTGCCTATTAGTTTTGTGGATTGTTTCCTTTGCTGTGCAGAACCTTTTAATCTTGATGAGGTCCCAATAGTTTATTTTTGCTCTTGATTCCCTTGCTTTTGGAGATGTCTCAAGTAAGAAGTTGCTGCGGTGGAGGTCAAGGAGGTTGTTTCCTGCTTTCTCCTCTAGGGTTTTGATGGTTTCCTGTCTCACATTCAGGTCCTTTATGCATTTTGAGTTTATTTTTGTGTATGGTGTGAGGAAATGATCTAGTTTCATTCTTCTGCATGTTGCTGTCCAGTTCTTCCAACACCATCTGTTAAAGAGGTTGTCTTGTTTCCATTGGATATTCTTTCCTGCTTTGTCAAAGAGTAGTTGGCTGTATACCTTTGGGTCCAGCTCTGAGTTCTCAATTCTGTTCCATTGGTCTATATGTCTGTTTTTGTGCCAATATCATACTGTCTTGATGATGACAGCTTTGTAGTAGAGGCTAAAGTCTGGGATGGTGATACCTCCCGTTTTGATTTTATTCTTCAATATTACTTTGACTATTCGGGGTCTTTTGTGGTTCCATACAAATTTTAGGATAGTTCTAGTTTTGAGAAGTATGCTGGTGCAATTTTAATTGGAATTGTATTGAATGTGTAGATTGCTTTGGGTAGTAATGAGATTTTAACTATATTTATTCTTCCGACCCATGAGCACAGAATGTTTTTCCATTTGTTTGTGTCTCCTTCAATTTCCTTTATAAGTTTATAGTTTTCATCATACAGATCTCTTGTATCCTTGGTTAGGTTTATTCCTAGGTATTTTATGGTTTTTTGTGCAATTGTGAATGGGATCAGTTTCTTGATTTCTCTTTCTGTTGCTTCATTATTGGCATATAAAAATGCAACCGATTTCTGTACGTTGATTTTGTACCCTGCAATTTGGCTGAATTCTTGGATCAGTTCTAGTAGGCTTCTGGTGGAGTCCGTCGGGTTTTCTATATAGAGTATCATGTCGTCCGTGAAAAGGGAAAGTTTGACTTCCTCTTTGCCAATACAACATAGAGACCAAAGGAAGAATTGAACAGATCAATGAAACCAAGCGTTGATTTTTTGAAAAAATAAACAAAATGGACAAACCTCTAGCCAGGCTTCTCAAAAAGAAAAGAGAGAGCACCCAAATAGACAAAATTATGAATGAAAATGGACTTATTACAACCAACCCCTCAGAAATACAAGCAATTATCAGGGAATACTATGAAAAATTATATGCCAACAAATTGGACAACTTAGAAGAAATGGACAAATTCCTAAACACACACTCAATACCAAAATTCACACGGGAAAAGATAGGAAATCTGAACAGACCCATAACAAGTGAAGAAATCGAATCAGTTATCAAAAATCTCCCAACAAATAAGAGCCCTGGACCTGATGGCTTCCCTGGGGAATTCTACCAGATGTTTAAAAAGAATTAATACCAATTCTTCTCAAGCTATTCTAAAAACAAGAAATCGAAGGAAAACTCCCGGACTCATGTTATGAAGCCAGCATCACTCTGATTCCCAAGCCAGACAGAGATCCAGCAAAAAAGAGAACTACAGCCCAATATCCTTGATGAATATGGATGCAAAAATCCTCAACAAAATCCTTGCAAATCGAATCCAACAGCACATAAAAAGAATCATCCACCAAGATCAAGTGGGATTCATTCCTGGATTACAGGGCTGGTTCAATATTCGCAAATCAATCAATGTGATCCATCACATCAATAAAAGAAAAGATAAAAACCATATGATCCTGTCAATAGATGCAGAAAAAGCATTTGACAAAATACAGCATCCCTTCTTTTTTAAAAAAAATTTTTTTTAATGTTTTATTTATTTCTAGGAGAGAGAGAGAGACAGCGTGAGCAGGGGAGGGTCAGAGAGAGAGGGGGATACAGAATCTGAAACAGGCTCCAGGCTCCGAGCTGGCAGTCAGCACAGAGCCCGACGCGGGGCTCGAACCCACGAACCGCGAGATCATGACCTAAGCGAAAGTCGGACGCTTAACCGACTAAGCCACCCAGGCACCCCAGCAGCATCCCTTCTTAATAAAGATTCTCGAGAAAGTCTGGATAGAAAGAACCTACTTAAACATCTTAAAAGCCATCTATGAGAAGCCTTCAGCTAACATCATCCTCAACAGGGAAAAACTGAGAGCTCTCCCCCTGAGATCAGGAACACAACAGGGATGTCCACTCTCACCACTGTTGTTTAACATAGTGCTGGAAGTCCTAGCATCAGCCATCAGACAACAAAAGGAAATGATTCTGCATTTCTAACCAGCTCTCCCAAGGGAGGACTGCATTGTGAATGGCGAAGTTTCAGTAGAGCAACCTCTGATGGCCTTTGCTCCTTTTCTTTTAATCGACAGTCTCATCCTTCAGGTCTCCGAAGTCAGAAGGCTCAGCTCCCCTTCAGTGTCATTGCTCTTTCCTCCTTCGAGCCCTCCTACCTATAAAACGGGGTTAAGAGAGCCACATACTGAGAGTCCATGGAGGCGGAATCGTAGGCTTTCCCAGTAGGATGAAATTTGGGGATCATCTGATCTAGCCCTTCCCCTGCCACCCCCACCACGCCTATGCCTGAACACCCTGCCTGAGATCCTCCTGCTGGTGGAATTTGCCCTTTTCCCCTCCCACTGGGCTCCAGCAAGCCCTGCAGGATAAGCGCCTCTTACAGATACTTTCAAATGAGTGGAAGGAGCTAAAAAAGCCATTTCTCAAGACCACTCGGCAAACCTCACCTTAATGAGGGATCTTCTCCTTTAGCTTCAGGACAGGAGACAATTCAGAAACCCAGTGTTTCCAAGTTCAAGGCATAAGGGGGTTCCCACCTGTCCTTCCTGCTCCCCACAGCATGTGTTCAACCCCAGTTCAATTGTCATTTGTCCCAACCTGTCAAGAGCAGCTGTCAGCTTCGATTATTGTTTTGCAAACTCATTTCAGCCTTTTAATGCAATTCATGGGAGAATGAGGTATTGATTCCCCGATCTCAGTTGTTTTTCCTAAGGCCTGCACCACACTGACCTTCCTCATGACTCTCTGCCTCCTCCCTCCCTCTCTCCCCATTGCTCTGGAAGGCAGGTCACATTCCTGCTAAGTGTGCTGTGATGAACCCATCCTTAGTCATTGAAGGAGAGGTATAGTAAAGGCAATGTATGAACATGTTTGAGAGACAAAGAGATGAAAATCATCATTTTTTGTTTATGGAGAAATATTTTAATTTAGACATAAAATGATACAAGTCTAATGTAACTATGCCTTAGAAGTCAGTACTTGGAAAGGAGTGTTCTCTTTTAATGAGTCTGCTCTCTTTTGTTTTTTTGAAATTGCTGTAGCACCACTTTAAAAGTCCAGCAGGTCCTCTTGTCACTGAGGGTCCTGATGACAATTTAGCCAGTAAATATCACACCGTGTGTGGGTAACTGTATGATTTATTGTCCAAACTGGGGCACTTTTGACAGTGGAATGGACACCACTAGTGACTATACTCCTGTGTCAGGCATGTACTGAGACTATCTCAGGATATTGCAAACATGGACAGTTTGTAATGTGGGACCCAGTGGTGGTCCAGGCCCTCTCCTCATTGAGAGGTAAATCTGTCCAAGAAAAACTGTACCTAACAGAATTAAACAGGGAAGGAAGACTTTTTAAGACTATTGCTGTAGGGGAGAGAGAGATTGAACTCAGCCCCGCAGCACACACGAGCAGGGGATGTATGGTCAATGGGCAGTGTAAGTGAGGTCAGTGGATGGAGAGTTACTAATAGGAACTTGCTTATGTATCAAGGGTGGGGACTGACTAAAGTTTGGTCAAGGAGGGAGCCCTTGGAGAAGCTCACCAGGTGACAGGAAGTTGTTGAAATTCACTCTTCTCTCAGGAAACCCATAGTTTCCCACATCCTGGCTACACCAAATTCTTCCAAACATATTAATGTTCTACTTTCTTTTCCTTTGTGATTTCTTTTCATGTTCCCTTGCCAATCTAATTATTCTTATTGTGTTCGAATCAGAAATTTATGTTAGTTTCAGGTCTTTTGCTTCTACTTCAGCAAAGCTGGGGTAAAAATGACTTTTGAAAAACAAAAAATGCTGTTTGAATTATTCGAGGGAAGCACAGTTATAATTCAGCCAGGAAAGACTTTGTTGAGTGGTCAGAATTTCACAGTGCATTGTTTAAGGGGGCTTAGTGAATAGAAGGAAAAGCAAGGGGATCTACTTATTCTATATTTACTTCATATGTATGGCCATCACAGTGGGGGCCCAGGATAGGACCCAGTGTCCTTAGCACAGTGTTCTTTCTTATTCTGGAATCACTTTCTTTGTCCATACAATTAAAGTGTTGGAGTAGTTGAACTCCTTGGAAACTTACAGAGCTTTTCAAAACTCCCAAGTTCTGAATTTTAAATCATTCTATCCCTCCCTGGATTGTATTTTCTTATTGCAAACATCCATCTTGACGCTATCGTAAAGGACCAAATATGAGTGATGGTAAACCAATCTGACAATAATGACGTCAGGTCAGGACTGTCTGAAGAGTGGAGTTTCCCAGGAATGTCTATGTTTTGTAATTTAAGATAAAATGAATCTGAGGAGATGCGTGCAAGAATGTTTGTAGCAGCCTTATTGGTAAAAGTGGGCCGGGGATGGGGGAGGGACAGAAACAACCTGAAATATACTTCACCAGATGAATGAATATAGAAACAGTCATGGAACAGCACACAGTGAAAATCAATGAACTATAGAATCAAAGAGGATAAATATCAACAATTTTAAACAAAAAGTGGCAAGAAAAAAGACTAAGTCTAATGCCATTCAAAATGTAAAACCACACAAAGCAGTTCTAATTATTTCCGAAAAGCCACACTTATGTATATAGTAAAAGTATTTTTCAAAATGCTTGGTGATGATAAAACATCAAATTTAGAATAGTGGTGACTCCTGGGGATTGGAAGGGGTTTATGATTTGGGAGGGGAATTCAGGGAGCTTCACCTGTATTTGTTAGCACTTGATTCCTTAAACTGGGAGTTAGATATGTGAGTGTTCATTGTATTATGCTTTATACCTTTCGTCTAAAGTACAAAAATTTTATATATCCTTATAATAAAGTTGGGAGGGTCACGAAAAGATATAGCACAAGTCTGTTCGTAGAGATTAGAAGCAGTCTCAGCAAGTTGCTATAATTTTTTAGCAGCAAAGGCTAGCAGCACACACCAAAAATCTTCTTGCTACCTGCCCAGCAATTATAATACACCAGACAAACAAAAAACTTCAGTGTACACATTGCCCAAAGAACTATTGGTCAGATATCAGTCTCTTGAGCTGCAATTACTTGTGTATGTAATTCCTAATGTTATTTACTTATTATTTATGCTGTTTTGAGAAAAGTCTGTGAGAAAATATATGGGTGATGAGATATAAAATTGAGATTGGATGTCAGATTGATAGATGAACAGTAGACTCTGGAAATAAGCAGGAGCTCAGCCCTGTGTTTGCAGGTGTCCTACACAAGAGGAGAACCCTGATGAGCTAAGAAACCAGCTCAGTAGGAGAGTTGAGTTTTTCTTCATTCTGAAATTTGGGGAAGAATTAATCACAAGGATCCTTACATAAAAGGCACTGGAACGTTTTGTGTGGTGCTTCTGTTGATTTGCTTTTGACAGTGGTTCCTCATTATTCATCTATTTTGCACAGCATCTGGAATGATCTGGCTATAACAGGGCTCAAATCATGTCACCCGTCCAGTGGCCACCTGTTGCCCCAAGATCGAGGACTCCTTACCTCTCGCTCCAGGGCCCTGCCCCTGCCTAACCATCCGCCTAATATCCTATCATCTCCTCCTCCAAATCAGGCCCCAGCCACTACCATCTTCTTTTCCTCCATACAGAGCTTCTGGTGACTGGGCTTTTCCTCCTTCCTCAGTTGGGAAATGCTCTTTTCCCACATCCTGGGAGTCATCCAGGGATGACTTGTCTTTACCATTCAAGTCTCCATTCAAATGTCATTCCTACTTCCGCCCCTCAGAGAGGTCTTTACCAAAACAGCACCACCCTAGCCCCACACAAAAGGGGGGCACTGGGCCTGTGCTATAGAGAGTTCCAGAAGAGGAAGATGCTGGTTCGCATGACAGGGGCTTGTGGCCAAAAGGGGACTGGAACCAAACATCATTCCTACCCCCACCCTTCAGAGGGGTCCAAACCCTCTTCTTGGCAAGCTGCTCTCTCTTCTATTTCCATTTCATTTTATTAGCACTGATAAAAATCTGAAGCTACCTTGTTTACTTGTTTAACTTGTTTAACTTCCCACTAAAATGTGAGTTCTGTGAGGTCACAAGATGATGGCAGCATTCCCACACTTGGCATGTACCAGGTGCTCATTAAAACTTCGCTGAATGAACAAGTGGGGTGCAGCCTGGTGCCAGGACCTCACTGGACACAAAGGTGACTAAGAAACGCCCTCTGTCCCCAAGGCTTCAAGCCTCATTGGGGAGCAGACATGAAAACAAAGTCCTTTGCTTTTCTTTTTTACCCCTCAAGTGGTTAATTAATCGGAAAATAAAAGTATAAATGTAGCCATCATTGGGGAGCTTCTACTGAGCAGAGAAGCGATCTGCAAGGCGAATAACCTCCAAGGAAAGGAAGACACTGTTCCGTTAGCTTGTCTAAAGGGATACAGGAAGAAGGAGCTTTTAAACTCGATGATCTATCAAAACTGGTGGAAACTCATTCCTTCTCCCTCCCTGAAGAGAAATTACTTGCTGTTTTTCTAGGAGGGGGTGGAACGTGTTAAACATTTTTTGCTGCTCCGCTAAAATGTCGCGTGGAGCAGGAGGCTAACATCCCCTCAGCTGCTGCTCCCTGCCTTATTTAACTCACATGGCAGACGGTGACATCTGTTGAACAGTGCTGTCTTGGCGGCCCCTTCCCTCCGGGGTGCTAAGGGCCTCTCGAGCTCTTCTCCAAGGCCTCCCGCGGGCAGCCGGGTGGGGGTGGAGAGGCAACTTCATTTGCTTTCCAGATGGCTCCATGTGTCAAGTGTGAAGTGCAGTCCTTTCATTTTTATCCAGGGATGATTGTATAGGACCCATAAAGCCAATCCCTTTGAAATAGGGATGAAAGTATAATACTGAAAGCTACACTCGATTGGCGATTTATCTTGAAAAACACCAACTGAAGATCACAAAAGTGATCTTATACTTCGCAAAATTAGGTTACAATTTCATTATGTGCAAATTCTTGGAACAAACCCTAGAGATGCATATATTTTTAAATAAAATTATGTTATATCACCACTTTCCTTTTCTACTTGGCTTTCAAAGCATCTATTCATTCATCCAACCTGTGTTTATTGTATATTTATGAGATACCAGGCACTGTTCTAGGTAATGGGATCCGTGAACAAGAAACATGAAAATAATTGGTGCCCTATGGATTTTATATTCAGTAGTGGGGGTGACTAACAGATGGCAAAATATTAGGAAAGAACAGATCGTGCTAGAAAGCAACAAATGCTAAAAAGAAAATACAAAATAGGGAAAGAGAATAGACAGTGCAGAATGGGGGTAAAAGTTACATTTTTTAAAAGGGTGGTCATGCAGGTCTGTCTGAAAAGATCACAGGAGGGCACAGACCTGGAGGAGATAAAGGGGAGAGATATGGATATCTGGTGAAAGAACATTCTTGTCAGAGAGAACAGCAGGTACAAAGGCCCCAGGGTGGGACGTGCCTGAGATATTCAAGGGAATGGAGTGAGGTGGGGAAAGATGAATTTGGAGAGCATGGTAGGAAGATAGTTCAGGGTATTGCAGACCACTGGAAGAACCTTGACTTCACTCTGAGTGAGATGGGGAGCCCAAGAAAAAGTTTTGAGCAGAGGAGTGAAAGGATCTGACTCATTCTGGCTGCTGGATTGACAACAGACTATAGGGAAGCAAGGGGAGGGACAGAAGACCAACTGAGATGCCACTGCCATTGCAGCAATCAGGTGAGAGAGTGTGGTGGCTTGGGCCAGGGCGGCAGTGCTGGAGACAGGAAAAGTGTCGGCATCCTGCCTACATTTTGAAAATGGAGCTGATAGGATTTACTAACTGCTCTGGTTATGAGAGATGCTGGACAATTGGAGTAGCAGAGAAAGAGAAGAACCAGGATGACTCAGAGGTCTTTGGCCAGAGCAGTTGGAAGGCAGGAGCTGATGTGACCAGAAAGGGGGAAGGCTGCAGCATTAGGATATTTTGGGAGGAAGCTTGGAAATTCAGTTGGGCATGAAAACTGTAAGATTTCTTCTACCTCTTCAAGTGGGGATACAAAGGGAGCAGGATGTTCAGGACATTCTTTCTTGAGCCTCTGGAAACTTAGTTCACAAGTTTCTTCCTTTCCCTGTGAGGATCCCTTATTTCTACGGAATATAGGGAACAAAGCCATAGGGAAGAATCAGGAACTAGGCACCCGAAAGTAACAAGATACTATTATTACCAGGGCATTTCTTGGACCCAAGAGAAGAGTGAATCTTCTTGAAGTGGTGTAGCTGTGTCCCAAGATAATGGAAGGTTCTACTCCTATCTTCCAGACAAATACATAAAAGGAGAGATAGCCAGAGCATGGGAGTCGGTAACTCCCAAAGGCAAGGGCAACACAAAAATAAGGGACGGTCTACTAAAAAGGTCATTGAAGGAGACTAAAGAGAAATGACAACTAAATAGAATACATGATTATTTTGACCTGGATCCTTTTATTATAAGGGGTATTATTAGACAACTGGGGAAACTTGAATGGATTAGAGGATTAGATGACAATAATGTATCAATGTTAATTTCCTGATCTTAATGGCCATTCTGTGGTTATGTAAAAGATTGTCTTTATTTGCAGAAAATACACACCAAATATGAAGGGGAAGGGGCATCAGGTCAGCAACTTATTCTCAAAAGGCTCAGTGAAAAAAAAGTTCTTTATATTATACTTGTAACTTTTCTCTAAGCGTGAGATTGTTGCAAATTAAAATAATACTTAAAATGTGAGGACGGGGCGCCTGGCTGGATTGGCCAGTAGAACCTGAGACTTTTGATCTCAGGGTTGTGAATTCGAGCCCCAAGATGGGTACAGAGATTACTTAAAAAATAAATAAATAAACCTTAAAACATAAATAAAAATGGGGCCATTTTTGTTGGGCATCTTCTTCAGAGCTCCTGAGAGAGATAGATAATTAGAGGGCACACAGAGGAGTCAATATTGAGGGGGAAATAAACAGATGAGATAAAATATATTGTTTGCAAATTAAAAGTAAACATGAGAGGATGTCAGTAAAGGAATTTTAAGGATGAGAGATTTAGTTTGGAGGAAATAGGCAGGGGACAAAGTGATCTCTTGTGGTTTAATGGAGATTTTAGCTGGGGAATCAGCCAAACACATGGTGGGGGTGGGCTCCAGGCTGCTGGGGCTCCTTCAGAAGCCTGGGGAGGCTTCCTCCAGCTCCCCTGTGTCTGCCATCCATCTGGACAGGACAGTGATCCAGCCCAAAGAGCACCGGCCTGTAAATGGAGCATCTGGACTCACAACCTTTAGGATCCCTTAAATACTTACAAGACTTTGAACAAGAGAATAAAATTGATTAAAGACATGGAGCATAGGAAAAAATAGATGAAAATATATAGTTCTTTTTGTTTAAAAATATGTGTTGGGTTTTTCTTTGATACCCACCTAACAAAAAGGGTAGGTTCTGCCCCCCATCTCTCCTTCCCTCCCTCCAGTAGAAAAAACCAAACTTAAAACCTCTTCCTTAATTTGAACTGCAGAAGGAGTACTCCCCTCTCTTCTCACATCTTAGGTAACAGTGAGAGTCCCCTTAAATAGAATTTTCTATTTTATGATTTCTAAAATACTCAGATGCATCATTGCAGAGATATTACAGCATGTTTTCCAAGTGTCAGAATAAATTTACACTAAAATATTATAATGTTAGAGTACCTATCACTTTTCTTTTGGCTTAAAATGAGTTTGTTTATAGCATACCTCACTTTTTCATTGACCCATAATTTATTTAGAATAAAAAAATTTACAAACACAGAACTATTTAATCTATATCTTTGTTACAGATTTCTATCAATTGTACTTTGGTCACACAACTAGATTTTATATAAAATAAATTCTTCAAAATATTTTGAGGCTTGAATTGCTGTCTAGAATATGGTTAGATTTTGTAAATGTTATGAAAGCCTGGAAAGAATGAGGGTTTTCTAATTGTCAGGGAGGGAGAGGGTCTGATATATGTTTTTATGTTTAGCTCATTAAGTATACTCAGATTTTCTGTATCATTACTAATTTTGTTAAAGCTTCACCTATCAGCAACTGAGCAAGGTGTATTGAAAACCCTTATTATGAGGACATTTCTGACCATTTCTCTCTGTAGTGCTTTATATATTTTGATTCTACTTTATTAGATGCATAATAGTTTAGAATTTTTTTATTACTGGTGAATTGAACTGTTCTATTATCTAGTGGCATTTTTTTATCCTAATAATGCTTTGTTTCTTAAAATCTATTTGTCTCATGTTAATTTAATATAACTATCCAGATTTCTTTTGGTTATTTGCCTGGCATATCTCTTTTTAAATGTATTTGTTTACTCTTAACCTTTCAATGCCCTGTGTTTTAGGCGTATCTCTTGCAAACAAAGCCAGATTTGAAGTTTTAGTCAGTATTTATCCATCTACATGTTCAGTGGTTATGAACAATGAAGGGCGCTTGAGTCACAAACAAAATAATCCTTACAGGAAAGGTTAGCTTTGACAGGGTCTTCAACCAACAGCTACACTCAAGATTCCACTGCCCGGGGAGGACAGAGCAGAAAGCAAGCACCATTTACAAAAAGGGGCCTGAAAGTCATATGTCTTCTGGGGGTAGGGGTGCCACATGTCACCCAACTGTCAACAATGTAGCTGTCTACCTCTGTAGAAAGATCTGTTCTGTCTTTGCCCACCAGATTCAGAGACAGCCATTTGAAATACTAGCTGTGGAGAGGAGGGGTACAAAATCCAAGCTTACTAAAGGTTTCTAGTGCTTGTTAGTGCTAAATGATCCCTAAGACCACAGTATTAATGGGGAAATACATTTGCACCATTCTATTCCTGCAGTGACTCGTGGATATTTGATATTCAGGGATTTCTTATAGTCTAGTAAATCATTTTCAAGCTTTCCTTAAACTATACCTGAAGAATAATCCATGTTCTCTTCATGCTTTCTGCTAAAATAGGTTTTTATGATTACTTCTACAAAATTTCTTTTTTTTTTTTTACTTCCACTCTGCCACTGGCTTTCTTGTGTCTTTTTTTCCCCCAAATTCAGAGAAGATAAAAATATTTAAAATAGTGTATTAACCAGAAGTAAAACTACAAACTGCTTGAATGCAGTTAAATTAAAATAGGACTATAGTGCAATCCACCATTGTGAAAGCAATGGTAATGTTTGTGATAATAAAACAATGGCTAATAAGCACCTGCTAGGTGACAGGCACTATGCTAAGATGTGTGTGTGTGTGTGTGTGTGTGTGTGTGTGTGTGTGTGTGCACGTGCACGCGCGCATACATGTGCACACGTGTGCCTGTGTGTAATCTCCACTTAAATATGAAAATTCAAGACTCAGAGAGGTGGCTCAAGATCACATGGCCAGTGACAGGTAGAGCCAAGATTCAACTCCAGTGTCTCTGAATCCACAGGGATGAAACCTGAGCCCTGGAGTGGAATTACTGGAATTCATGTCCCAGCTCCACCACTTAAAAACTATGTGGCATTGGGCAAGTTATTCAATACCCTCTTACATCTCAACTTCCTCATGTGTAAAATGGTAATAACAATGTCATGTCCATAGGATTTAATGGGATGCTCTGAGGAGATGCTCAGAATAGACCCTGGCACACAGAGAAGATTCAGAAACTGTTAGTTGTTGTGGTTTCAGGGGATATTTTGGGGCTTCTTTGTCATCAATAGGTGACATTACTGGTCAGAATCTAAAGTTTCTTTAGAATGTTTATTATGTTCATCTGGTTCTCATGCTATTCTTCACACGCCCTTCTCACCCACCAAACTGACTCACTGATTTGCCAGTATTCCCACTATTGGCTGCCACCTGGCTTCCTTCCAGCTGTTATGGCCCAAGTGAGATGGTGCCTTCTCCTCCATGGGAGGTTTTACTTTCCCAACTTTTATAGCATTTTATTTATAACTAAGAGTTCTTTTTTTCACCATATTGAGGTTGAGTGAAATACTCTTTAGATATCCAGTTGGTGGTACCAAGTGGGCAGTTGAGTCACAAGCCTGGAGTGGTAGGTGAAGGACAGGGTGGACATACAGGAAGTTCTCAGTCTATAAATGGTATTAAAGACTCTGAAATGTAGAGGAAGAAGAAGAGTCGGCCAAAAAAGCTAAAAAGAAGCAGAGAGCACGATAGGAAAAACTCCTGATGAAGGTAGTATCACCAAAAGCAACAGAAGGAAGGGTCTGAAGAAGAGAGTGGTCAGCTGCTGGATACCACGAGATGTCAAGATATGTACAAAAAAGAGACCAGGGGAATTAGCCACATGTAGGTCATTACAAGAGTAGTTTATGAAAAGAAGGCAGACCAAGGCCCAAGAGGAGTATCCTGAAAAACTGTGCAGTTAGAAAGTAGAAACAGTAGCCACATGTAACCCTTCCAGGAAGCTTTGCTAGTAACGGAGGTGAAAGTGATAGATCAGGAAGCAGGTGAACAGATAGAATGTGGAGGTCAAGAGAAGCTTCTTATTTAAAAGAGGGCACTGGAGCATATTCTGTCCTGATATGTATGCTCCAGGAGACATAGAAATAGAGGAGGAAGGAAAGAAAGAAGATAGCTGCTGTAGGGAAGGTCACTGGGATAGTGACAGAGGCTGAGATCCAAAGCACTCAGGGAGAGGATGGTCTTTTATAGGAGCATGGATGGTCCCTTCATGAGGGACAGAGAGAAGGACAAATAAGTGGTGATGGATTCAGGTAGGTGGGTAATTTGGGCACTGAGAAGATGGGGAATCTCTGCTTGTTTGTTTCTATTTTCTCAATGAGATATTAGGTAAAGTCATCAGCTGAGAAGGAGGGTGGTACTTAGCAAGTTGTAGAATAAAGAAGAAGGTGTGAAATAGTTACTTTTGAGCCATGGAAAATAAGCATGCCAGAGAAGTATAGTAGACCATGGGCAGTGCTGAGTGCCATTTTGAATTATTATCAGTAATTATTTAAATGGGACCTGTTGGGAGAATTGGATGTTTCTCTTCCGGAATGTTCTTTTGTTGGGGTAGAGGCATAAATAAGTAGATGTCTGGATTTAATCTACAACTTTGCCAGAGGAGTGAGAGTCAAGGATGATAGGTAATAGGCTGAAGGACTGCAGGTGACCACGAGGTAGAAGAAGAGCTGGAGTAAGTATGGTGGAAGAGTATAAAGGGATGGTTGTAGAGTATAAGGCTTGAAACCAGTTCCAGAGGAGGTGGGGTTCTTGATGCCAAGGAGGTCAAGGGTATGATTATGGGGGTGGGCACCTGAGGAGGGTAAAGAAAATGATCATTGGATATGAGACCATCCAAAGTTAGAGAGACCAAGAATACTAACGCCACAAGAATGGTGGCAGGAGGAGGGTGTGGGAGAAAGACAGAGGGCAGGTCGCCGAAGTCATCCATGCACAGAGGAGTGACAGGGTTTGCTGAATGTCTGCAAAAGGCAGGCTTGAGTTTCTAGGGATGACTGAGGTGACTAGGAATGTGAGGCATTCTGGGATGGGTCCTGATCATCTCCAGACAAAAGAATCCCCCCAGTACTTGGAATTACAGGACCTGTGTTTCAGTTTAAGCCCCATCAGCCACTAGCTGTGTGAGTCTGCAAAAGTCAATGTACTTAATTCTCATCCATTCAATAGAGATGGATGTTCAACGACTTGCCTTGTTCACAAGGATCATTTGAGATAATGAATGTAAAAGTATTTTGCACACTCTAAAGTACCATTTAAAAGTGAGTTAAAATTTAAAATGTACATATCTTAACATTATAATTTCTAGCCAGTAAACTAGAGCGAGGTAAATTACTCTTTTTTTTTGTCTGCCACAGTACCTAACCTGGATGTTCATTTTCTAGAGATTGCAGTGTTTACTTTTTTAAAAATGTTTTATTTATTTCTAGGAGAGAGAGAGACAGCGTGAACAAGGGAGGGTCAGAGAGAGGGAGTCACAGACTGAAACAGGCTCCAGACTCTGAGCTGGCAGTCAGCACAGAGCCCGACGCGGGGCTCGAACCCACGAACCGCGAGATCACGACCCAAGCGAAAGTCAGACGCTCAACCGACTAAGCCACCCAGGCGCCCCTAGATTGCAGTGTTTAAATAGTACTGAGCAATAACAGCTTATAAAATGAATCAGAGCCTGTGATGAAGGCCTTCAAGTGTTGTTGTCAGCATTCCCAGGAGCACTGTCTAGCAGTAATACTTTAAAAATTCTGGGGAAAAGATACCCCAACAACTCTGATCTATTCACCAAATCTACTGAAATCAAGAATAAAGAAGCCTTTCATAAGGATAAAATCATAAGAATACTTATACACTTTCCCCTAATAATTCCATTCTCACAAACTGTTTAAAATCCTTGAACCCAACTCAATGTATATACAGAGAAGTAAAGAAATCACAAATGCCCATATGATCTTCACAGAGGGAACACACTCATGTAATTAGTGTCACTCATAGAAATTTGATGCCAGCACATATTCCCCTGGATGAAAATGCCTTGATCCTAAGGATGTTCACACAGTGTTATAGTGAAAAACACTAAACATTTGGTGGAAAAATGACTAGGTAAAATTCAGCACATAAATTCAGTGCAGCAGTATGGAGGCATTAAAAATTACAGTTTTGAACTGCAGAGCGAAATTCATAAAACTTGAATGCCCTTGAGTCAGGTGGGTGGGTGAAATATGAGAAGCAGCCTGCTCTAAAATGATGTGAGGAAGGTGGGTGCAGGACGGTAAAGAAATGGAGAATAGGGAACGCAGGCCATGCCTAGACTTCCACATTGAAATGTCTAAAAAATAACATTATAATAAATAACAAATAATAATAAACCAGAAGAAAGTAAAGCATAGTGCTGATCAAACAAAACATGTCCTGAGCCTGGTTTTACTCACAGGCCTTTAGTCTGTGACCCTAGCTGGGGGTTGAGGAAAATACAGGCAAAATAAACATAGCAGATGTGACAATATGATTATGACGATGCTTAGATTGTGGCCACATAAGGACAAGGGCCGGAGGTGAGCACAGAAATACCAGCATGGGTCTTGGGAATTTGGCCAAATGTCCTCACCCCTTTAAGCTTCATTTTATCCACCTGTTAGGGGGAAAAAAAAAAAAAAGGAGAGGCACCTGGGTGGCTCAGTTGATTAAGCATCCAACTTCTGTTCAGATCATGATCTCATGGTCCTTGCGTTCGAGCCCTGTGTCAGCTCTGCTGACAACTCAGAGCCTGGAGCCTGCTTCAGATTCTATGTCTCCCTTGCTCTCTGCTCCTTCCCTGCTCACACTCTGTCTCTCTCTCCTTAAAAAATAAACCCTTTTTTGGGGGTGGGGGGGTAAGGGTGGGAAGCAGTTTACAAATGCCTCCTTCCCGAGCTGTTGTAAAGGTTAAGTGCATAGAAAAGTACCTCCTCTTCCTTCGCCTCTTCCTCCTCATTGTAATTGTAATGCTCTCATTAATATCATTTCTGACTTCATACCCCACTATCCTCTTCCCCCTTGTTCTCCTGACTAGCTGCACTAGCCTTCTTAGTATTTCCAACATGTTTTAGCCTCAGGGTCCCAGTTCTCTGCCCCCAATATTGGCCTCACATCATGTGGGTCTCTGCTCAAATGACCCCTCCTCACAGGGGACCAGCCAGCCCCTCACCTATCTGTCTGTCTCTCTCTCCCTCTTACCTGGCTTTATTGTTCTTCAGTGCATGTAGCACTGCCTGATATTTTATTGCATGTGTATTTTTAATTTCTCTGTTTATTCTATACCCTAAAAGAGAAGCTCTCCAAAGTCGGGGATTCACCTAACTTGTCCAATGCCATATTCACAGTTCCTAGAAGGCGCATGGTGCATAATAGACAACCAGAAAGTATTTCTTGAACACTGTTGAGTGTTCACAGTGGAGCCATCGCATCTCATTTTTTCCCTTTATTTCTAATCTCAGAGCTACAATGTGATTTGTGTAATTAATGATATAGAAAGATATTTCTTGCGGAAGATTCGACTGCTTAACTCTTCTCTACCTCTCCTACCTTGTGTGGTAGATCAGCCGTGCGGAAGCTGGGAGCAGAAGTGTTCGAGGAGGTCTATAACTACCTCAAGACAGCAAGGCACCAGAATGCCAGTGAAGCTGAGATCCGGGCAGCTCTAGAAAAAGTGGTGCCTCATGCCAGTGACTGTTTTGAAGTTGACCAGCTCCTGTACTTTGAGGAGCAGTTGCTGATCACAATGGGTAAAGGGCCCACACTCCAGAACCCACACCAACAACTGCCAAAAGCAAGCAAGTTCAAGGGGACAAATCCATTCAACACATAGCTGGACTCCATTATGAGAAATGAGTACACAGCTGGAGCTACCATCTTTACTTTCAGTTCCTTATCAAGAGGAGGCAGTACTTTAGCCAGTAGTAAACATATCTCCTGTACCTGGAACCCTGGGCCAGTCAGTGTTTGGTCTACACTCTGAGGTAAGTTTGTGGACCAAGTGCGGCTTCCTGACCAGCAGTCCCACACTCGTGTCCTCAGGGCTTCCACAGGGTCGGACCACCTGTGATGACCTGGAAGAGTCCATCTACTCTTTACTGTTTCCACTTGGAGGACACGATGAGTGCCTTGAGTCGCTGTGCTCTATGGCCAGCCAGCTCCTGAAGGTCACTGAACACTGGCCTCTGACACACGGAGCTGCTGACCAGGAGTCACAAATATTTGTCTCAGATGACCTGTTTGGGGTCCACTTTTGCCCTTCCCTGGCTAACAAGCAAGATGTGCATATATTAAGGACCCAGACTAAAAATCCAAAAAGCAATTCCCTTCTGTGATTTATTCTCCAAGCTCCTTCATGGAGTATTGAAGTTTTTATTCTTAATAAATATATTTTCCATGGTTATAAAATAAATCACCTATTTTATCTTCTCCTTGTCTAGAAGGATACTGATGAATGTAACACATCTATGTAATCGTTATTCGCCAGAGCAGCTAACGTTGGATTCATTTGATGCCTGTTGGGTTCTAGCACTGTGCTCTGAGCTTACAACTTTAAGGGCCTTATGTCATTGGATCTTTTGACTGATGAGAGAGATGGAGAGAGAGAGGAGACATTATATCCCCTCCTTTGTGCTTATTTATTCAGTTACCAGAGTTGAGCTGAGCTGTCACCCCAGGTCTCTGATTCCAGCACTCATGCTCTTAACTCACGACGCATGTGGGTTTTCAACCGAGAAGCTACATCAGACTTGCTTGAGGAGCTTCTTCAACATGCACATGTGTAAACATACTGTTAGAGATTTATTTGGACACTTGTTAAAACAGTAGAGAAGACTTTATTCAGGACCATTGCAGTAGGGGAGAGAGACGGGGCTCAACTCCAAATACAGCACAGAAAGCTGAAGTTTTATAACCCGGGATGGGATGGGGCACAGAGAGATTTCGGGGACGTAAAATTACTAGGAGAAGACATCTAGGGCAGGGGAGATTTTTGCCTCATCGACTTAACAGGACTCTTGCTGAAGACAAGCCAGGGTGATCAGATATCAAGGGTGAGGGATTCCTAGTAAACTGACTTGACAGGATTCTTGCTCAGCCAGACTCAGCAGCCCGAAGACAGGGCGCAGGTGGAGGCATGGCCAAAAGAGTGCTCAGAGGAGCCTGTCTAAATTTCAGTCAACCAGAGAACCTTGGTCCATTGCCAGCCCCACCCCTTCCTTTCTCTGGGGAGGTGTGTGGCCCAATCAGGTCTCTGTTACCTAACTACCTGGTGAGTCTGATGCACAGATTATATAGTGTTCAGTGTTCGGCCTTCCGCTGACAGTTGAAGAAACTGAAGCAGACAGGCCTGTGGCCTTACCAACCTGTTGTCCACATGCTGTGCCCCCAGCACAATGCAGTGCCTTTTAGACTAGTCAGTGTTTGTCAGATTTGAGCATCAGCATCACCAGGAGGGCTTGTTAAAACACAGATGGCAGGGTCCACCCCCAACGTTTCTGATTCAGTAGGTCTGGGTGGAGACTGAGAATTTGCACTTCTCACAAGTTGCCAGGTGATGTCGATGCTCCTGGTATGAGAATCACATTCAGGTCACTGTTTGAGAGCCTTCTTCATGTTGTGTCTCCTGTCTTTATTTGGAGCAGTACTCTGGCCTGCTCTAGTTGGGGCTAATTCATGCCACTAACATCTCTGAAGTGGTGTGAGGACCGAGAAGAAGGGCCCAAACATTTCAGATGCCCTGCACTGAGTATTCTGAAGAGGCAGCAGTTGGGAGGAGAAAGGTCAGAGTGTGACTAACTTGGCCTCAGGGAATCTGATGGGGTCACTTCCAGGACAAGGGAGCACATCACTGTGCTCTACGTCTCATTCCCACCTCTGCCCAGCAGCCAAACCAGCCACGGGGCACCTGGGTGAACCTCTGCCATGCTCAAAGGCCTGTGGATATGACTCTTCCATGTTCCCTCAACTCCTTTACACTGTGGAGATATGTTGGGCCTGCACAGATCTTCCCTCTGCCTCTTCCCAAAGCTGATGATGCCCATCCCCACCCCTGCATGCCAGGCAGTTGTTCCTAGCTGGCAGGTGACAGTCATGTTGCTGATCTCACAGCCCCTGTGTCTGGGGCGGGAAAAACAGCCCTCAAATACGGGCTCCTTCCTGGAGGTGGAATCTGAGACTTTGCAGAATTCTGAACTTGAGCATGTTGTTCTTCCAAAATCCAGAACCTGTGGCCATTGCTAGCACAGAACACTGAAGGTCAGGTTTGCCCTGGGAGACACAGGACATTGCCATCATGCTAACAGCAAAGAGGACTAACCCCCAAGAAGAGTTCCTTGATGCTCCCATATCCTTTTATGACCAACTTGATTTCAAATGGATCTAGAAGAGGGAGACAATAGTACCCACTTATATGACTTAATAAAAGCTTATGAATCTTTACTCATGGTTTTCATAATGTTAGAACAGAATATTTGTGTGAGTTGCTGGGTCAGAATAAGAAATAGCTGGATTTCAAGTAGCCTCTACCATCTTTCACAGATGAATGTGCCCAGGGAACAGTAGCCTAGGCTTAAGAACATTTTGTTAGGGTCATTCCTCTGGCCTTTAGGCTCTGTGGCTAGGGCCTACAAGTTGAACTGCCAAAAAAAACAGAAACAAAAAATCAGATTAACAGGAGAAAAAGCCTATTTTATTTTTTATTTGGTATTAATATTTTTACATGGCGAGGGGCGAGCTTTCTAGGAAGAAGTGAAAACCTCAAAGCTCTGAGAGCTTATATACCATTTTGACGAGCAATAAATTTGTAGAGAAGTAACAAGACAAAGGAAGGGGATTTAAGCTCCTAAGGGAGGTTAATTGTGGGCCAATAACTAGGAAATGTATGGAGGAAACTATTGGAAGATAAAGGTCATTTTAGTAGGTTTGTACAGATCCTTCTCAGGGTTGACACGCCATCTCCAATGGTAAGAATGGGCTTTCCTGGTTCAGGGAAGGCACTTTTCTCCTGGGAAATGTATGGCTCAGGTAAGAATGGGGAAGGCACAAAGCTCTTCCTGAATCTGCTGTTTCTCAATTGCTTTCAGCTCAAAATAATCCTTATATCAAAATGGCTTATTTTGGAGGTGGTGTATCCTCGCCTCCCACAATGTTTAGAAAGACAAATCCAGACTGAAAATATCTTATCCTCCTGAGATTTATGCTGTACATTATATCAGGCTTTTAAAAAAAGGAAAGCTAGGGGGAAAAGTGCCATCTTGGGTCATGGCTCCATGGCTTATAAAAGAAACTCATTCAGGTTCACTTTTCATTTGGCTCACTGAGAGTAAGGGCAGTGGTGCTGGATTTAAGGTGACTAGAAAAAAAACACCTTTGTATTATTACTATAGAGAAAGTACTTTCTCCTTCAGCTAGACTCAGTCAGGATTTGGGGTGACTCCCAGGTTGGTATTAACCACTAACCAAACTGCAAGATGGCAGGTGGAAACTGGCTGGCTAGAGATTAAAGAAGTAAGACGGTGTTTGTTATAAAACAGTCACAGGTATGAGAGAATAAAGGAACTCTGCTACCTTGCTGCTTTGTAAAATATATATCTCTATTTCACGAACACCAATTGACCTTTCTGCTTTCTATTGATGCTGAGGAAATGCCATCAGCTATTTTGGATGATGCGGAGATAAGGCACACACAGGAGAGTGATGGGAGTTAATTATTTAATGTATTTGGGGCTGAGGCCAGAGTGAAAGCTCTAGGTCTATTATAAAGTCCAGCCATCACAGTGGGCTCAGGATAAAGGAAGCTGACAAATTAAACAGTAGCTCCGGGGGATAAACACCCCACTCCTTTTTCAAGACGATGGGATCACTAGCTAATGTGTCAGAAGATGGGGCCGGGACACCAAGATGATAAAGAGGCAAAAAATGAAAAATGAGGCAAAGAGAAAGGGTGTGGAGGAGGGGAGGGAGACAGTGGAGGGGGCTGTGTCAGTCACACGATGAAGAGTGTTTTAAGATGCTTCTGCCACAATCTGCATAAGGAAACAAAAGGACTTAATACCAGATGACTTGGGTTCTAGATGCACTCTTCCCACTTACTGTGTGTTCTAGGCCAAGTCATTTTCTCTGAGCCTTTTCCTTGCCTACGTCTGAAGACTGCTATAAAGAACAAGCAAGATAATGTAATAAGTGGAATCACATGAAATTGGCAATGAGGTTTGGCATGATATGTGGAGATGTTTTCAATCTGGAAGATGCCCCTAACTTTGGGGAAGGAATCATCAGCCTTATTTTCAGGCTGCCTGATATCCCATCATTGGAGATTCCTCCTTGAAGGCTTCCTCGGGCTTCCAAAATTCTACTACTACCAACAAACATACCTCAAAAGCACACATTTTTAGTGGGCTGAAGCCTGCTTTTGACTAGAAATTAGCTGACAGTTGGCTATGAGTTAATAGGGGCATGAAGTCAGCAGCTCTGGGGAGGCCAGCGAGTGCTCTCTGAGGCCAGCTCTGAGTCCACACAATGCCACGACACACCTCACATTTCATTTCCCTGCCCCATGTGACCCAAAGCAAGCAGCATCACCAGCACCCTTAGGAAGCTCAGTTCTGCCCTAACGTCAGAAGGAAAATCAGAAATCTAGTCCAACAAACATGCATTATAAAATAATATATTCATTAGGGATGTCAGAATCATTAGGATTTATGCAGACTTGAAATCTTCACTCCAATGGGAATATTTTCAAAGTAGATTTGTAAGTTTAGATTGGGAAAGAGTCTTCCAACAGCTAGAAAATTTTTTCTCTCTAAAATATTGTGGCTTTTTCTTGCTCTGAAAGGTTGAACTTTTGAACTTTTCATTCCAATTCATCCCTCCCTGGGCCCCTGACTGTTCCCTTATAACTTCATAGGTCTTCCCACCCCCATGGAGGGGGGGTAAAGTAGATTTCCCTACCCCTTGACTCTGAGTTTGGCCATGTTTTGGGTGAGTGATCACTAAGAGCAGGAAGCATGCAGGTGAATTCCATTATGTTCTCTTGCACCTGTGCCCACACCAGACAGCCCACCAATCACAGGGGAAGGATGAGAGACCAGGAGCAGAACCGCCCCAGCCAACCCATAGAGTCACCCCAGCCAATGAAGAATAAGGCAGAACCACCCCAGACAACCTGCAAACTCTTGAGCCAGAAGCAAATGTTCCTTGCTATATGCTCTATTCACGTTTTATGTTTATTATGCTCCACTATTATGGCAATAAGCTAACCAATATTAGCTTATCTCTCTCTATCCCTTTAACACTTTTTATGAAGTCTTTGGGCTTCCTTCTTTTTTGGCATTGATACTTAGAAATTTGGATAAAGTTTACTGATTTAGTGGTTTCTCAGGAAAAAAGGTGGATACTCTTTTCCAAACGGTGAACCATATCTTTCCTGGCTTTCAGCATGCTTCCAGACAATGCTGCACAGGAGCGGGAAGCCTTCCAAGACCATCCCATCTGCAGATATGGTCTCATTGTTCTTCAGATTTTACATCAACGTGTGTTGAGTTCCCATCCCATACCAGGCATTTAGACACACAATTTTGAATGATAGGCATTCAACAGGCAATGGAAACCACCCAAATGTCTGTCGACAGATGCATGAGTAAAGGAAATATGACATATTTATGAATATACACAATGGAATATTAATCAGCCTTAAAAAGGAAGGAAGTCTTGCCATTTTCTACAACATGGGTGAACCTGGGGGACAGTATACTAACTGAAATAAGCCAAAAAGACAGATACTGCATGATCTCACTTATATGTGGAATCTAAAAATATCAAGCTCATAAAAGCAGAGAATAGAAAGGTGGTTTCCAGGGCTGAGGTTGGGTTGTCAGATGTTGGTCAAAAGTTATAATGTCTGGGGTGCTTCAGTGGCTTAGTCAGTTGAGTGTCTGACTTCAACTCAGGTCATGATCTTGCTGTTGGGTTTGTGAATTTGAGTCCTGTGTCGGGCTCTGTGCTTACAGCTCAGAGCCTAGAGCCTGTTTCAGATTCTGTGTGTGTGTGTGTGTGTGTGTGTGCGCGCGCGCGCGTGCGCCCCTCCCTCACTCATGTTATGCCTCTGTCTCTGTCTCTCTCTCTCTCTCTCAAAAATAAATAAGCATTAAAAAATTTATAAGGTTTTAGTTCTACAGGTCGAGTAAGCTCTGGAGACCTAATGTACAGCATAGCGACTCTAGTTCGAACACTGTCTTACTCTATACCTAAAATCTGCCAAGAAAGTAGATCTCAAGTGTTCTTACCACACACGAAAAATGGTAACAATGTGAAGTGATAGATATGTTAGGTTGATTGTAGTAATCATTTCACAATTTTTAAGTTTATCAAAACATCACCTTAAATATATACAGTTTTTGTTAATTATACCTCAGTAAAGCTGGGAAACATTTCATCAGGCAGATAAGAGGGATGACAAGATCTTGCAGGCCTGCGGAACACAAACGTGGAAGACACAGGACACAGCATGTGGGTTCTGGGAGTTTAAAACCTTTTTGTGCTGGTGGTACACAAATTATGGGAATGAGTACATCAGGTTTGAGAGGAAGGTGTCGTGGGCAACCTCCAAGATGGCCTCCAATGATCCTCAGTCTGGAATTAACCTGTCTTGTGCAGTTACCTCTCACATTGCCTGAGGGGTGGCCCATGTGACCAATAAAATACTGTTGAAATGGTGGCGTATGACTTCTGTGACTAGGTCACAAGACATGGATTCTACCTTGCTTTCTCTTGGATCACTCACTCTGAAGGAACCTGGTCACCATCTTGTGAGGACACTGAAGCAACTTCATGGAGAGATCTATGTGACATAAAATAGAGGCTTCTGCCAACAGACAGCACCAAATTGAGCCAGCAGGAAAGCAAATTCCCCAGCGCTAATCAAGCCTTCATTTGACTGCAGCCCTTGCTGACATCTGGACTAAAACATCACAAGAAACCCTCCGGAGCCAGAGTCATCCAGCTAAGCCATTCCTTAATTCCTGACCCACGGACAATGTAAAATAATGTGTTCTCTGTTGTCTTAAGCCACTACATTTCCCAGTATGATTCAGTAAGAGATCACTAATATAGAAGGCAATGCTCAAATCTGAGCTGCTGAGTCTGTCTGCTGTGTTCTGTAGCCAAGGGCAGCTCCTAAAGAGGTATCACCAGGGCATGGCTGTTAGCTGCATAATGAAACTGTGTGGAGGCAGGTTTGAACAGCGTGAGACCAGAGGCAGGATAGGGAGGCAGTTAATTGTGGTCCAGGTGAGAAGAGACAAAGTCAGGGCTCTGATGATGAGGGAACATAAGGCAAGCTGAGGACAAAGTACAGGCCAAAAGCATCCCCTCTCCCCACTAGGTGGGACATGTGTGATATTCTGAGGCACTCCTGGCTGCCCAAGGACAGGAGAAAGAAAAGAAAGCAAATGGTTGAGGATCGAGATCACAGTCATGCAGGACAGGAGTCCCCTTCAGTTTATGGATAACTTAGTAAACTGCAAGAAAAAGGCAATCTTATTCATAGCCTGATCTCCAGAAATCTATAGGCTCCATTTCCTGGAGCCCTGATATCACCCTTATCAAGATATAAGGAGGTTTAAGTGCTTGACATGGTAATGTGGGAAACTAAGGCAAATGAAAAATTAAATTCCCTTCCCCATTGACGTCTTTGAAACAGGTAGAGTGACCTTCCTCTAGGGACTCAGTTGCCTCCATGATGACATTTTGGTAGGGGCAAAAGGGAACTTTGGCTTAACATCATCCTGATCCCTCAGAATCCTGTGAGTCTCCTTAAACACATAAAAATTCCTTTGCAAGCCCCCTTTATCTTTAACCCCCAAGTATATGTTGGCAATTATACTCCAAGTATATGGCCCCTGGTACATATCTGAAGGGTCTCATGACTGAGGTTTTACTAAACGGTAATAAATGACGTTTTCCTAATAACCGTTAGCCCATCAAGGTCCTGGAAACCTTGCTTCCAAAACTCCTTAGAGATTTTGCTGTCTCTAACCCCCTTCCATCCTGAAGGTATATAATCAGTCACTCTTCACAACCCCAGTGCAGTTCTTTCTGCCCACAGGCCCTGTCCCTGTGCTTTAATAAGTCACCTTGCACCAAAAACATCTTCAAGAATTCTTGGCCATTGGCTCCAAACCCCACCATCACCCCCAAAACCCTATCACTGACAATGTAGACATTTCAAGGGAACCAAGAGAACTGAGGACTGATGTGGTGGGGGAGGGGGGGTGTAGTGCGGAGGGGTGTTTGTGAGGACTCCTAGGTTTCCAGCATGGGTGACTGAGCCATTCACAGAGCTGGGGATAGAGGAGATGCCGGGGAGTTTGGTGGGGGGAAAAACACCGAGTCCATTCCTGGGTTTGGGGTGCTTGTGGAGTATTCAGGTGAAGAGGGGTCTGGGCATGACGTTGGAGGTGTCTGTAAAGTTCTTATGGTCAATGGGTCCACCTAATGAGCTCCAGACAACACAGTGGATATTTTCAGTGATGGACCTGCAGACAACTAAGAGTAGCGTTGGCTTCTGTAGAATGCCACCTCCTTTAAATCTGCTGGATTTGACTTCAGATCTATGAGTGCCCACCCCCCAAATGATAATCAGAGCATCTAGCCCTTTAAGTAAGTCCTTTGGGATAAACCCCATTGTACCTGGTGGCGTCTCCATCCTGCTCCCCCATTGTATATTCTTCAAAATCAGCGGTTCTCACCCTTGGCTCTGCATTTGCAACCTCTGGAAAATTTCATGAGGATTAAGTGGAATAATTAAACATTTCCCGGTACATGGTAGGTGTTGGTCACAGTCGTCTTTTGGCCTAAAAAGGGAGACATAGACCCTTACCTTTTTCTCCCTCTCCTGGACCAAAAGGGATCCTGTCTGTGAAAGGGTTTTGTGAAATGCAAAGCTTTATTCAAATGTAAATTATAACCTTTAGCTTCAGGAGAAGGCAAAGATTTTTTATATTTTTAACTTTTTACTATGGAACACATCAAACTGTATAAAAGTAAAGAGAATAATATAATATCCTCTTGTTACAGAGCCATCACTCAGCTTTAGAAAGAATCAATTCATGACCAATCCTATTTTATTTATATTCTCACCCACTACCACCTCCCTCACTGGAATATTTTTATCATATAATTTATAAAGATTTCAGCATGTATCTCTATAAGATAAAGAATCTTTTTTTAAAGCTGTAATACTATAATCACACTTAAAAAAATTATCAACAATTGCTCTTTCAACTATCCACTCAGTATTCACATTTTCCCTGTCTTACTTTTTCTGTAAGTTTGTTTCTTCAAATTAGGACCCAAATAAAGCCCAGTTGCCTCAAGTGGTATGTCTCCTCCATCTCTCTTTATATATATATTCTGCCTCCATCTCTTTTCCCCCTTGTAATTCATTTATTGAAGAAACCAGGTCATTTGTCTTGTAGAGTTTCCTTTACTCTAGATTTTACTGGTTATACCCCTCCTCGCTTTTAAAAATTTTTTATTTTTTGTAGAAGTTTTAGACTTACAGAGAAAGTTGTGAAGATAGTATATGGAGTTCCTATATAGTCCACCCAGTTCCCCCTGTTATTAATATCTTACATTAGTATAGTATATTTGTTACAATAATAGACCAACATCAAAACATTATTATTTTTTTAATGTTTATTCATTTATTTTGAAAGAGTGTGTGCAAGGGACAGAGAGAGGGAGAGAGAGAGAGAATCCCAAGCAGGCTCCAAGCACAGAGCCCAATGTGGGACCAATCTCATAAACCATGAGATCATGGCCTGAGCCAAAATCAAGAGCCAATGCTCAACCGACTGAGCCACCCAGGTGTCCCTGAAAACATTATTACTAATCGGGGCGCCTGGGTGGCTCAGTCGGTTGAGCGTCTGACTTCGGCTCAGGTCATGATCTCATAGTTCGTGGGTTTGAGCTCCGCATCAGGCCCTGTGCTGACTGCCAGCTCAAAGCCTGGAGCTGGTTTCAGATTCTGTGTCTCCCCCTCTCTCTCTCTGACCCTCCCCACTCACACTGTCTCTCTCTCTTTCTCTCTCTCTCTCAGAAATAAAACATTAAAAAATTAAAAAAAAAAACATTATTACTAATCAAAGTCCCTCTCAGCTGACAGGGTGAGGAAATTTGTGTACACTAACCCTTGTATATATACATATCTGTAACTGTTTCTATATGTAATCATCTATACCCAAGTAAGCTAAACACAAATTCATACTGATGTCTCCAGCTCTAATACACTACCACATGGATCTTCATAGCTTCTTCCTGATATTTAAAAAAGATGTTCTTTTGTATTTCTTATAAAATTGTAGTTAGATCCACATTCAAATTCAGTTTTTTGGTAAGAACATTTCATAGTAGGTGGTGTGTTCTTCCATTGTGAGGCACATAAGATCTGACTTTCTTTTAGTGATGTCAGCAGTCATTGATGATCATTTCCTACTATTACTTAAGTTTTAAAAATACTAAAATTATAATTGGCTCTATCTTTTTTCTTTGACTAATTAGAATACCCTACATAAACTTCCTCTTATCAAGGAGTCCTGGGGTACAACCCATATAAAAAGAGACAGGATAAATGCTTCTTTTCCTCCTCTTCCTCCTTATTATAGGATTCAAATACGGTTTTTATCTTTTCTTTTGTTGGTGTGATGTATCACATTGATTGATTTGCAAATATTGAACCAGCCCTGGAACCCAGGAATGAATCCCACTTGATCTTGGTGGATAATTATTTACATGTGCTGTTAGATTCAGTTTGCAAGTATCTTGTTGAGGATTTTTGCATCTGTATTTATCAAGGATATTGGCTTGTAGTTCTCTTTTTTTGCTGGGTCTGTGTCTGGCTTGGGAATCAAAGTGATGCTGTTTTCATAAAATGAGTCCGGAAGTTTTCCTTTGATTTCTATTTTTTGGAATAGCTTGAGAAGAATGGGTATAAATTCTGTTTTAAATGTCTGGTAGAATTCCCCAGGGAAGCCATCTGGCCCAGGGCTCTTATTTGTTGGGAGATTTTTGATCACTGATTCTTCACTAGTTATGGGTCTGTTCAGATTTTCTATCGCTTCCTGTTATAGTATTCAAATACTGTGTATTGAATTAATGGATTATCTCAGAGGCTCCCAAAATTTCTCAGTTCTCTGTAATGTAGGATGCCTATAAATCTTCCATGGCCCCCTTAAGCCAAAAGAAATAGCTCACAATGTCATTTGCTAAATGGTTAGGTTCAAACATCTTAATAAGTGTTATATCTTAACTGTTTGTCACCATCTAACATCTCAATCCTCATTCCCTGTTCCACACTGATTTTCTCATCTCTTACTTGCTTCTCATCACAACTGCCAAAAATCCAGCTTCCCAAAGGTAGGACATCATCATTAAGGATGTAGCCGTCGACTATTGAATCTAATCATTGAATCGAAGCTAGTAGTGTTCTTTATGTCTGAAAGAGACTGCTAAGTTTCTCAGGAAATTTAAAATATCTCTCAGTGCTTCTGGAACTCAGTATGGTGCACTGCTTGGGAACCTCAGACTTCATTTAAAATAAGTAATAAAGGTATTTATTAAATTTTAAGTTTCAGGATTCTTGTTTTTTATTTTTAGTATTGAAGTGTAGTGGATATACACTGTTATATTAGCTTCAGGTGTACAACACAGTGATTTGACAGGCCTCTACCTTAGTGCTCACCACGGTATATGCTGTCACCATCTGTCACCACACAATGTTATTACAATACCATTTCCTATATTCCCTATGCTGTAGTTTTCATCTTTGTGACTCATTTATAATCACAAGTGTTGTACCTGTAAATCCCCTTCACCTATTTTGCCTATCCCTCCTACTGCTTCCCCGATTATTTTTCACATGAACTCATTCTTTAGCATCTTCTGAGGCTGACCACTGATTTTTTTTTTTTTTTTTTTTGGTTTTGAGTATGATACGAACTTGGAGTAGCTCTTGAGGGATATGGCATTGTTCTCAGCCAGCTACCTCCAGCCTTGACTCCTGGACAGTGCGCCTCAGGAGTGTGGAACGGGGGAAGGGGCTGGAGGCTGGGCTCACCTGCAGAGGCAGAGAGCAGTTGGCATAGGGAAGACAAGGTTGGGGGGACTTGAGGGCTTCATCCTGAGAAAGCTCTGGTCTCCAAAGTCATTAGTTCTTTTATAGCTGCTGCCTTGGGTTCATAGACTTTTCCACACTGCCTTAGATAAAGCTGAATCCATCTTTTTTTTTTAATTTTTTTAATGTTTTATTTATTTCTAGAGAGACAGAGAGACAGCGTGAGCAGGGGAGGGTCAGAGAGAGAGGGAGTCACAGACTGAAACAGGCTCCAGGCTCTGAGCTGGCAGTCAGCACAGAGCCCGACGCGGGGCTCGAACCCACGAACCGCGAGATCATGACCTAAGCGAAAGTCGGACGCTTAACCGACTAAGCCACCCAGGCGCCCCAAGCTGAATCCATCTTTAAAAGCCTTCTCAGGCAGCCAGGAAAGAAAAATAGCCTGAAGCTCTGGAAAGGGCATGTCTGACCCTAAATCCATCAAGGAAGCTCATGTAGGAGAAAACGCAAGTCAGCTTTGGAAAGTTAGGGATAAGAGGGCACTGGGTTGTTTAGTCGTTAACCTGAAACAAATTTAAAAACCACCACCAGAGATTCTGATTCATTTGGTCTTGGGGGTCTGCCTGGAATTGGCAGTTTTCATGAGCTTTCCGCAACGTGATTCTAATGTTCAACAGGGGCCATTTCCAAACCCTCTACAACTCCACCAGGCCAGTGAATTGTGGCACACCTACAGTCTCCTCACTTTGCTTCTGTTGCCTGATGCTAGTAGATGCCGTCTCTGCCATGTCATTCAGAAGACTAAGCTAGGAAGGATGATGCCAGGGGCACTCCCTCTCCCTTTCAGAGCTGGAGCCTGATGTTGGCTGAATTCCCACCTACAGGTCTTTAGTATAAGACTCATCACTCTGCCCCTACCCTCAACTCCAAGGATGGCTACATTAACTTTGTGCTGGGCACTGTCCTTAGTGCTTGAAACATTGCACTATCCCTAAAAGGTTCGCTTAGCAGATGAGCAACTAGTGGTCTGCGAAAGTTAAATGACTTGCTAAGGTCACAAGCCTGCGTCTGGTCAGGTTTGTGGGCTCTTTCTTATCATGCTGTCACTTATAGTCTGTGACTCAAGGAGCTGCCTTCTCCCTTCCTTTGTGTAACAAACATAGACTCCTGTAGAGGCTGTCTATCTGCACAGGGCCCGGGAAGGCTGGTCTGCGTGAGGAACTCTGAATCCCAGTTCCTCAGCATCAGGCCCAGAGTAGCGCCCTGCCCTAGGGATGGGCTGCTGCTTCCTTCACAGCTCAAGGGTCTGAGTGTGTCTGGGTAAAGCCCTAAAACCCGAAAGCTTTATCCACTTCTACCTCTGGCCCTTCCTGCGCCCACAGGGCTTCACCCACAGCTCTTTCCTCACCGAACCCTTCCCCTGAAAATCACATCAATCCTATCCTACCCTACTTGTCCCATCCGCTGCCTATCGCCACTCCCAATTTCTGTCTAGAACTACACTTATTGACCACCCCTGTCCTCAAAAAAAATGACGCCACCATCCACCCAGGCCATAAACTTTGACCTCATCCTGGTACAACTCTCCCCCAACGTTCAACCTTCCACAGAGTCCCCTCCAGTCCCCTTCCACCACGCAGCGCAGCCGTTACACCCGCCGCTCCTCTCCAAGGACTTTCCAAGGACGGGCCAAGTGTCTAAAGCCAACTCGGCCTCAGTCCTTCGTAGCCCCGACCCCAGGTCCAGCCTCAGAGTGCCACCAAACTAAACCAGATGCAGCTCCCTCTGGCTCCGTACCGCCTCCAGCCCCCAGCCTAGGGACCAATTACAGCCAGCCTGGCTACGCAGCAGGCCCGGCACTGGGACGGATGCGTCACTTCCGCACCAGCTCGGCGCCCAGGACGCCGGCCACGCCTTCGGCCCGTTCCTCCTGCCCCCGGGGCCTGCAAGCCCCGCCCCCACTGGCCGCCGCGGCCCGCCCACCCACGTAGGCCCTCGGGACCGCGGCGGGGACGGAGTCGGGCCATGGCCGGGGTCAGCAGGCTGGCGCTGGAGGAGGCCCTGGCGCTGGGGCCCGGCTGGCGGCACGCGTGCCACGCGCTGCTCTACGCGCCGGACCCGGGGCTGCTTTTCGGCCGCATCCCGCTCCGTTACGCGGTCCTGGTGAGAGGGGGCGCCTCTGCCCCGCCCCGTTCCCTCCCCCTCCCCCTGCCCAGGCGACGCCGCCGGGCGCCCGGGCAACCCGGCTTCCCTCTCCCGCAGATGCAGATGCGCTTTGACGGGCGCCTCGGCTTCCCCGGAGGCTTTGTCAACTTAAAGGACACCAGTCTGGAGGCCGGGCTGAACCGCGAGCTGATTGAGGAGCTGGGCGAGGCCGTGGCCGACTTCCGCGTGGAGCGCGCCGACTACCGCAGCTCGCACGCCGGGTCCGCGCCGCAGGTCGTGGCCCACTTTTACGCCAAGCGCCTGACGCTCCAGCAGCTGGTTGCGGTGGAGATGGGCGCCCCACGCGCCAAGGACCACGGGCTGGAGGTGGGGCCGGCCCGGGAACGCCAGCCCCATGGCCTGCCTGCCTCCGAAAGCAGCCCCCCCACTTTCCTGGAGTAGCTGGGGTCTTGGGCTTCTTTCATCTGGTTGACTACCACAGCCAACGCAGTCTCCCCCTTTTTACTGACCTCCGCAGTTGTTTTTCTGGAACACATCTATCCAAGACTCTCTTCTCCCCATAGATTTGGTCAAGCCTTCCGCCCTAGGCCCATGATTTTCTTGGGTAGAAGATGTGGCCCGATACTTTGTGGGGAAACCTTTGTCATTAGGCTAGGGGAGTAGGGGGACAGATTGTGTATAGAGATGATTCTCAGACTTGGGCAGGTATCAGAATCATCTGGGAGGCTTATTACTGACCCCACTTTCAGGATCTCTGGGTCAGTGGGGGAGAGAGAAAAGGACCTGAGAATTTACATCTTTCAGAAGTTCCTCAGTGGTGCTGAAATGGCTGGTCTGGTGTATTTTTGAGAACTGCTTGGTGTAGGGCCAAGCGTGCATCCTGGAGGCAAGAGCCGCCAAAAGTTTAGTGATGTAGGAAGGATTAGCGTTTATGAAGCTGAGTGGCAAGACTTGCGTCTTTTGTAGGTAGAGAGGTGGGTGGGCCCACAAGGTATAAGGTGTAAGTCCTCAGGCCTGGTTCTGCTGCACTGATAAGGGGTGAGGCCTCTCATCTGGAAAGATCTGTCTAGGATGAGCCACCTGTCTCATCATCACCTGTCTCCTTCCTTTCACAGGTGCTAGGCCTGGTACGTGTGCCTCTCTACACCCTGCGGGATGGTGTGGGAGGCCTGCCTGCCTTCCTGGAGAATTCCTTTATTGGAACTGCACGGGAGCAGCTGCTAGAAGCCATCCAGGATTTAGAACTGGTGGAATCTGGCTCTCTTACAGCCCGTAAGATCTCCTTACCTCGCCAGAGGCAGCCCTCCATGGGCCCACGGCACCTGAGATGAGAACCTTGGTACTAGGGAAGGGAGGCAGGGACAGGGAAAGCTTTCTCTTCTGGGCCTGGGTCTGACAGATGATAATAGATTAAGAGAACTATGTGCAGTATATTTGAGCAGAGCCCCCACCCACCCCTGCAACTCAACATCTGGAGCAGAACTGCAGCTCATCTTGGCCACCTGGCACCTTCTCAGAGCCTGCCTCCTCTCCATACGTTTGCACACACACGGCATGGCAGGCCCCAGACATATGAATGTACAGCCTGTGCCCGCACGCGAGCTCACTCCTACCTGTAACCCGCCACTTGCAGTTTAAGCAGGACGTGGCGTGTGTGGGGCCTAGCTTGTCCTCCATGGGGAGGGGCTTCTGAACCGGGGGAACATTTCTTCCCACACTCCTACATGGCTGTTCTCCAGGGTCTGGTCCAGCCCGTGCTTTCTGGGGAGGACAGAGAAACAGAGGACCCTTTCCCCACCTTGAAAATGGTCACATCCTTGCCTGGGTGTTGGTAGAAGCAATATACCCCTGAAAGGTGGGACAGGGTCCTAACCAACGTCCTGCCCTCTAATGAAACTTGGTGGCAAGGGTGAGAGAAATGGCTTCGTCTCCTTGGATTGACCTTGAACTTGAGACTTCTGCGTCCTGGCATATCTCCTCCAGAGCTGTCATCTGGGACGCTTTACACTGGGGACATCAGAAGGGAAGCGACCCAGCCCTGGTCTAGCCCTGACTTATAGCTGAAGGGCTTATAGCTGAGCCTCAAAGCCCTTCAGTTTTTTCAGTGAAGACTCTGTATGAGGTATTACAGATCTAGCGATGAGAGAGCCATAGCTCTTGCACTCCACGGGGTTAAAGGGCTAAAATGGCAAATATTGCAGGCTTTGTGAACTATATTATCTTTGTAGCATCTGTTCAGCTCTTCGTTTCAGAGGTAGCAATGAGCAATACATAGTGAGCATAACTGTGTTCCAATAAAACTTTCTTTATAAAAGTAGGTGTCCAGCCTGAGGGCAGTAGTGTGCCAATGCTTGCTCTAGAGAGGAAGATAAGTAATCTATTTAATTATGATGCTCATTTACTTGCTTCATGTATGTCAGTGTTGAGAAGGAAATAAAAGATTGATACAGGTCTCGCCTTGATATTTTCTACTTTTCACCAGGGTGGTCTGGAAGGGCCCTCCATGAAGAGCATTTAAACTGAAGGATAAGAAGGAAATACCAGGTAGGAGCATGGGAAGGGTATTCTAGGTATTCCAGGGAGTATCATGTGTTAAGCTTCTGAAGAAGAACCTTGGCAACTTATCCCACAGCAAGGGTAGGGGGATTAAACTCTATTTCTCAACTGGGGCGGCAGATGGATAAGCAAGGAATTTGCAGTCATCTTTGATTTACCAGAGCATAGTCTAGAAATGATAAAAGGCTGGTGTAATGAGGCTACAGGAAGCAAAGGGAGAGGACGCAGGAGAGGCTGGCTGGAGCCAGATGGCACAGGGCCTCACAAGGCGGGGCCAGGGCTGGTGGTGTGTGCAGCGTGGCCTGGAAAGGGATAGGGGAGGGAGGCAGGGACGGGAGGCTGCCACAGCAGCTCACTTGGGGGACGGTGGTGGTCTGAGCCACGGTGGTAGAGGGGGTGGGGAGAAGTGGATGCCTTCCAGAGAAGTGCTGGTGACCTTGACAGGCCCTCTGATGGACCGGATGTGGAGTGAAGTGAGAGAGTAGAGGATTCAAAGATGACTTTTACGTTTGTGTCTTAAGTTGTGCAAGTTGTGGATGGAAGGAAAGCCTGGGTGGAGGCGTAGCAGGTTTTGCAGGGGACAGAATCAAGATCATTCTGGGCCTCTTGAGACATAAATTTGTGAGCCCTCTGCCTAAAGATGGTATAGCAGTTTATCAGATGAGGTCAGGCAGGGAGAGAAAAAAAGAAGAGGGCTCAGGACGAGGCCCTGAGGAAGCCTAGGCCTGGGGCTCGGGAGGAGGGGAGGAGGGGCAGCACATGCCGAAGAGGGCCAGGAGCAGAAGCTGCTTTAAGAAAGTGAGCTCTGCCAAGGGCTTATGAGAGTTTTAGTAAAATAAGGGGCAGAACTACCCACCGGATTTGGTAGCAGGAGGTTTTTGATGACTGGTGGGAGCACCTTCAGGCAGGGGTGGGAGGGGAGGGGCAGGCAGACCAGAGTTGGGCGGGAGACTGGACGAAGGGAGAATCTGGTCCTGAAGGGCTATGGAGAAATGGTCCCATAGCTGGAGAGGGCTGCGGGCTCGGGCGGAGTGGTCACGGCACGGGATGGAGCAGGAGCGTGATGGGAATGTTCCAGGAAGAGGAAGGCAGTGCGCCCGCAGTCCTTGAACAGAGAGGAGGGATGGGCCATCCCGTAGGAGGGGGGGCAGTCCTGAGGCATCACAGGGCTCAAGGAGAAGAAGGGGCAAGGGTAGAGGATGAGGAGGCTAAATTAGTGGTGGGACAACGGAGTTTGACTTTCTTAGGGAAATGAAGTGAGATTGATCAGCTGGATATGGGTAATGTTCTCAGCAGGGAGGAAGTAGTCCTTCATCGCGGCAGGAACAGCAAGTTGATGGCTCTGGGAGGCTCAGTTGGTTAAGTGTCTGACTTCAGCTCAGATCATGATCTCCCGGTTTGTGATTTCAGGCCCCGTGTCGGGCTCTGTGCTGACAGCTCAGAGCCTGGAGCCTGCTTCGGATTCCGTGTCTCCCTCCTTCTCTGCCCCTCCCCTGCTTGTGCTCTGTCTGTCTCTCAAAAATAAACAAACATTTGAAACATTTTTTTTTAAAAAGCAAGTTGATGAAAGAAACAGCAGAAGGGTGGAGCCAGGTTGAGCCATGAATCCGTTTAGAGTAGGAATCTAGGCCCTCAGATGTGTCGGGGCATCAGGGGAAGGGGGAGTCTGCATGCATACACGCTTTCCCACCCTCTGTGTTCAGCAGCTAGGGTGAAGCCACTTGTGCCGAGCTGGGGTTTTACAGAGGAGCACAAAGAAGGGAGGGGGGAAGGTGCTTAAGATGACATGCGTGAGAGAAACCGTACTGATGCGCTGTGGGGTAAGAGGTTTAATGTGGGGACAAAGGGAAGTGAAGACAGGTGACTTCAGGGGGATTAACATATAAGAGGTCTCAGTGGTGCAGGACTCCCAACATGGGGTGTGGTGGGAGGTATACCTGAGCACAAGAGAGAGGTTTTTGAAGTTGAGAGAGCCATCACAAGTAAAGTCAGGGTCCATGTGAAGAAGCAAGACTGACAATTGTTGGCGAAGCTAGTGTGAACTAGGAGCCACCGCCCTCAGTGAACAACAGGAGTGACCTAAAGGCCAGTGACAGCTGCCAGGAGGGGACAGGACGCATGACAGGGCAAGAGGAGCCTCCAAGGAGATGGGCTTTTGCACAACGAAGGGGTGAGTAGCGGTCTGGAGAGGCGGCGGGAAGCAATGTGGGTCCCATGAAGGTTCTTGGCCTTGGAAGGGGGGGTGGGGTGGGGAGCAGCTTCAGAGATTGGGCCTGGGCAGGTCTGCCCCGAGCTCCTGCCTGGCTGTAACGTGACCCAGCGTGCACAGTGTCCATGCGGCCCCGTCACAGTAGCGCGTGGTCCTCTGCCCGAGTGTTGCAGCGACCAGGTGCCCCCTAGCATTCAGTCGTTGCCTTACTTTTTCATTCATACTCGATCTCCTTATTTTTGTAAGGCTGGCAATGTTGAGAGGGAGAATCCATGGCCTTCCTGTATCACCCCACACGCATACCCTTCCAGTCAGTAGCTCGTGTCTCAGTGGGCCACCCTAAACGTGTCCATCGTTCTGTGGCTTGAGTGCATGTCACTTGCCTCATCCCTCCAGTCCACAGGCAGGCCAGGGGTCCATGCAAGTTTCTCCCTCTGGTATCTCCCTCTCTCACCCATTGCCATCCTGCTGCCGGGTGAGGAGACCTGGGTATGGTTGCCCATGTGGACGTCCTTGGCCTTGTGAAACCAGTCATCCTGTCTTCCTAGCTGTCCTCACTCCCCCCCTCCCTTACACCGCCAGTGACCTTCAGCCAGCACTCCACCTGTTCCTTATCTGAAACACTGTTTCCTGCAGTGAGGGTTAAATGTGGCTGCACTTGGGACATGACACTGAAGAGGCGCACCTAGCACCATTTATCGGTACCTGATGCCACCCACGTTTCACTCCCGCTTGTTAGTGCATTGGTTTCTTGGAAGCAGAGTGGCCCATGCCGCGTCCCCCCAGGTATATTTCTGCTTTTCTCAGCAGAATCAGCTAGATGTTCATGCTTCTCAGTTCTGTGCTTTTTCCTGGAGTATGGCTGCTGGCGCTGACTTAACACTTCTGGGCCCCATGCTGTCCTGAGCCAGAGTCTTACTCAGTTATCAAGTTTCTGACAAACCTATTTTTAGGCAGAAACGTTTGAGGAAAGAGTAGCTGGTCCTTCCCAGTGTGACTCGGGCCCCCAGAGGCCGTTACGTGAAACAGACCAAGGCAGAGATGGAGAAGTGAGAAGGGTGTTTTCTACGAGTCTGTTTATCGCACAGAGAACATTTGTTCTGCCATGCTTTCTACCCCAAACAGACAAAATTAATGGAAAAAAAAAAGGGGAGAAATAAACATTTTACCTGTGATAAAATTAGTGAAAAGCACCAGAACTTGAACCAAAGTAACAGACATTGGTCCTTGGCCCATCTCAGAGGGGCAGGGGGAGCAGGAGGTGGGGGGATTGTATTTAAACACAGTTCTGGGGGAGCTGGGGGAACCAGCCAGGGCAGAGGAAAAAGAGAAACCTCCACTGGATTTAAGGCCACAGAAAACTCCCTAAACCGAGTGGCGTCACCTTGCCTGGTCCTCCTACTTCTGTCTGACTCAGCTTGAATAAGGAAGTTCATGATCCCTCTAGCAGTAAAGGCAGCCTGGCGGAGAGCTGAACCCACCTTGCAGGCAAAGGAAGCTCCTCACCAGACAGAGGGAGTCTGTGTGTGGGGTTTTCCCCAAAGTGCTCAGCTCACCCCCATGCAGAGATGCAACGTGTGTCTCCCCTTCTCCCACCCCCGGGTTCTGTAACTCTCCTTGGGCATTCCCAGCTGATGAAATGGCAAGGATACCCCTCCTTCCAAGGGAGATGATCCCTGAGTGGGGTTTTCAATAATCATAAAGACCCTTGGAAAAACCCCAGTGAGGACAGCTATTACCCACAGCCCCATTCGCCCACCCCCTTCAGGCCACTGAGGACAGACTGATAAATGAACAGCCTCCTGTTGTCCAGGACTAATTCCAGGGTGGGGAATAGGCCAAGTCCAGGGAAGCGGGGACCTGGGGGTGGGGGCAGGTGAGTGATCCCCTGCTTGTTTGAGGGTCAAAAAATATAAGAATTGCTTCTGGTTAAGTAAACAGGAATTGATAATATGAGGTCTGTTCAAAAAAAAGGAAGGAACCATGGGTGTAAAGGATAAAGAGCGAGCTCTGGAAGATTTATTCCAACAAACAGAAGCAGGAGTTGCTCAGGAAATAAGGAAAAACATGGACTCTGGAATGAGGTGAAAGATTAGAGGCAGCTGGCAGCAGCAAGGAAAGGAGTTGAGGAGACCGATGTCTCCATTAGCTCAGAATTACACGAGAACAGCGAAGAGCACTGCTCACACCGGAGAAAACTACCACTGATGTCAAGAGCAGGCTTACAAAAACCACCTAGAATACAAAAAGTACTGAACAAGGAAAGTGACCAGAGAGAACACCGGAGATGGAGAGATTACACAATGGAAATCAGAGTACTGCTAATTGATAGAATGAAAATATTAATAGGCAGCCCAGAGAGTGTACCATACCACGAATAAACCTAAGGCAAACTCTGGACCTTGGGTGGAGTGACCTGACATTAGTTCATCAGTTAACAAGTGTGTCGCTGGTGGGAGGTGTTGATCATCGGGGAAGCTGTTCAAGTTTTGGGTGGGGGCACACGGGGAATTTCTGTGCCTCCCCCTTAATTTTGCTGTGAACCTGATACTGCTTTAATAATAAAGCCTTAAATATTAGCAGGCAGGATACATGTAAACAGCATTTTAGACAACAAGGAAAAACTCTTCCCTAAACTGACAGAGACCCAAACCTGTGGACTGGCAGGACTCTGTTCAGAAGAAGGAAAAAAAACAAAAACTGAAAAACATTAGGATGGTGTTCTTCATTTCAAGAACATTTGAGAGGCAAGAAAATGAGGTCACCTACAGTAGCAAGAACTTCCCATCTACCCGCACTGATACTCAAATGCAAAAGCATGTATAGTACCCACATAGTCTATCTGGGAAACAACGGAAGTGTTCTTGGCAATCTACGAGATGAATGACTCAAAGGGAAACACTGATCAATGGAGAAATTGTGTAGGAAACTTGTGAGCAGTAGCTCCTTTTCTATACAAACTTAGTACTAAGTAACTGTGCTAGCGATGGGTATAAAGTAATACCAATGCCTCCGACCAAAAGAAAATACATATGCTATAAAAATAAAATAATAATTTGATTCATATGCTTACCCCCAAATTGTAGATTGTTCTACATAAAAGGTACGAGGGAGGAGATTGGAAGAAACATAAAAATATGCTAATTTTACTGGAGAAACAAATGGGTGCTGTTTGGTTTCTGAAGTTGATGATGACCTTAGATTGGATGAAAACATGAACTTTTAATATTTCAAGGGACATGCTAGAGCAATAGGATTCTGGTTGGATGTGAAAAGACAGGCAAAGAGTACCAGGCGATTACAGTCAAAAAGTAAATAATTGTCATGATATTAATGTCAAAAGCACTAGGTGGGACTATGAACTTTTACTGTTTGTTTTTGAGAGAGAGACAGAGTGCAAGCAGGGGAAGAGCAGAGGGAGAGAAAGACACAGAATCCAAAGCAGGCTCCAGGCTCTGAGCTGTCAGCACAGAGCCCAATACAGGGCTCGAATCCTTGAACTATGAGATCATGACCTGAGCCCAAGTCAGACACGTAACCAACAGCCACCCAGGCACCCCTATGAATTCTTGAACTGGTGAACAGATTATCCACAATGCTCACATAGTTGTCACAAATTTCAGATTATATACAGCAAGATCCAAGGGAAATGCAAGGAAGAACCAACAGTTTTTTGGAGATCACACGCAAGCTTCCTCAGTCCTTGGCCATGCTTGCTGCATGGCAGGCTCTAGACCATGTTCTTTTCATATATTAACATGTTAGTCCTTAAAGCAACCATATGAAATGGAGATACTGTCATCTCCATACTTTAAATAAAGGAGTTTAGGCACAAGTTCAGCAAAATAATTAACATACTCTGCCTAACAGATAAAGATTGAACTTTAACCTGAAGCAGAGAATATATCTTTAAGTACCCAGGAAACATTTAGCAAGTTAGTTATTGAGCCTTGTAAAACCTCAGTAAATCCTCTCCAGTCTTGTACCCCCTTCTCCAAACTGAATAGAGTATATATCACATTGTGTGACCACAAAGTGATGAAACACAAAATAAATGACAGAAATTCTGATTTTTTTTCTTTTAGGCTTTTTCATATCATCTGAATCTTCTACAATATGTATGTATTCATTCATTACAAATGACTAGTTAAGAAAATAATTTTTTGTTTGTTAAGTTTACAGAAACCCTGCCCCCCAAAATCTGAAGAAATAAGGAAAGGACTCAGGGGTGGGCATGGGACCCATCCCAGAAGAACAGTGGAGGAATTCATTGAGTTGTGGGGACCTGTGCTCTCCAACTGTAAAAGAGAAAATGCGAGCAGAGTCCCGAGGGAGCAGTGTGGGTCCCTGGTCCCCGGGCCTCTCCCACAGCCAGCCCCCACCCCCGAAACTGCAGCAGCCCTGCTGGCCTGCTCTGCCCTCTTGGTGGCTGGGGAGTGGGGAGCAGATGTGGGCAAAGAGCAGCTCTCCAAGGGAGGTGGTGGTGACCCTAGGTCACACAGACACCTAATTTTTAAAAGGCCTGGCACTTGGGGCATCTGAGTGGCTCAGCTGGTTGGGCATCTGCCTCTGGATTTCCACTCAGGGGATCCAGCCTCACCTCAGGCTTCTGCTGAAGCACAGAGCCTGCTTGAGATTCTCTCCCTCCCTCCCTCCCCTGCTTGTGTTCTCTCTGTCTCTCTCAAAAGAAATAAATAAACGTTAAATAATAATAATAATAATAATACTATTAAAGGCCAAGCACTCAAACTTCCTCTTTGTTCAGAAAGAGGCAATGCTAGTGCTTCCTGGAGACATTTCCCTGCATTTTCACCACCTCCTCTTTATTTATTTCTTTAAGTTTATTTATTTTTTGAGAGAGACAGACTGTGAACAGGGGTGGGGCAGAGAGAGAGAGAAACACAGAATCCAAAGCAGGTTCCAGGCTCTGAGCTGTCAGCACAGAGCCTGATGTGAGGCTTGAACTCACAAACTGTGAGATCATGACCTGAGCCAAAGTCGAACGCTTAACCAACTGAGGCACCCAGGCTCCCCAAACCTTCCCACCTCCTCCTTAGTTGCTTATCCTCCAGCCCTCTGGAGCTAAGAAAAACATTTTGATCCCAGGCTTACTGAGGAGCAGTTCCCACTGCCTTTCCAGGAGCTAAAGCTTCGCCCTCCCTCAGCAATCACCTGCCTGCCCCAGGCACAGTTTGCCTCCATAACTCTGAGTCTGACCTTAATGCCACTTCTTGAGGGAAATGTTCTTGGTCCTGACCTTCCAGACTAGATTAACTTCCCTCATACTATATCAAAAATGATAGTATAAAATGGAATAAAAGAACATCAACGCCCCCAAAAGTAGGAAAGAACTTTAAAAAGGTATACCAGGCAATTCGTTGTAATTTTCTGTCATTTTTCCTGGATTTTGTCATGTTTGTGGTCTTTTTCAGGTTTTCAAAATTGTGGTTTATTGTGATTCGATATTCTAAATTGGTTTGGTTTCTTTTTTTTATTTGAGAGAGAGAGAGAGAATGAGCAGGGGAGGCCCAGAGGGGGGACAGAGGATCGAAAGCAGGCTCAGAGCTGACCACAGAAGAGCCTGACACAGAGTTCAAACTCATGAACCATCAGACACTTAACCGATTGAGCCACCCAGGCACCCAAAGGAGAAGGCGAGGTGTAACTAAATAGGGAATTCACAGGCATTTGTTTAACTTTTTTTTTAGCTTCTAGAGCTAACTCAAGTTACTCCTTATTCATGCAATAGATGGAAAGCTATCTAAATTTTCTATTCTAGAACTTAGGATTGATGAAGAGAGGAGGTGAGGGAGAGTGAATAATTGAAGCTCTGTGAGCATAACATGTCTGGACAACAGTCTCTGAAGCTTCAAGCCTTTCCATGGTATTGGTCATGTGGAGGATTTAATGACTCTGGGCCACTTGTCCTCCATGGGTGTGGCACCCCCTCCCAAAAGGGTGTTTTCCAGTTACTATGGTCATAGAAAAAATCATCCCCAAATTCAGTGGCTTAGAATTACAACAATCATGGGGTTGTGGTGGGGGGGGAGATGGGCATGGAGGGGGGCACTTGTGGGGATGAGCACTGGGTGTTATGTGGAAACCAACTTGACAATAAACTATTTGTAAAAAAATAATAATAATAAAAATTAGGGGCGCCTGGGTGGCTTAGTTAGTTAAGCGTCTGACTTTCACTTAGGTCATGATCTCGTGGTTCGTGGGTTCGAGCCCTGCATCGGGCTCTGTGCTGACTGCCAGCTCAGAGTCTGGAGCCTATTTCAGAGTCTGTGTCTCCCTCTCTCTCTGACCCTCCCCTGCTCACACTGTCTCTCTCTCCTAGAAATAAATAAAAATATTTTTTAAAAAATTACAACAATCACTTTATCTTTCATGGCTGGAGTCAGATAGTGACTGGAGCTTGAGCAGTGGAGGGGCTGGCAAGCATATCTCTTTCTCTCTCTCTCTCCCTCTCTCTCTCTCTCTCTCTCTCTCTCCTCTCTCTCTTCACATAGTCTCTGGGGACTTCCTCACAGCATGGTTGCCTTTGAGCAGTCAGACTGCTTACATGGCATCAGGCTCCAGCATGAGTGCTCCAGCAAGCAAGATGGAAGTCGCATGGGCTTGTCTGACTTAGCCTCAGAACACACAACTTCACTTCTGTCCCCCTCTGTTGATTACAAAGAAGATGTAAACTCACACAAATTTGAGGGGTGGGGCACTAGGTTCCATCTCTTCATAAGGGAGTGACAAAGTTCTAGAACATCATGTGGGACATATTTTTGTGGCTGTCTTTGGAAAATCCAATTTTCTAGGTGTCTAGAAATGTTTACTATAGAAAGAGAATATGAGACCTGTGAACACTTGTTGCAAGCCTACCCTACCTCAGTTCTCAGCCCCAGGTTCTCTTCAGAGGGGCCTAGGCACAAATTTGGCCGGATTGAAATCAGAGTCCCTGACAGCAGGTCCTGCTATGGTGCCAGCTTTGAAGCTCTCATCTTTCTACCTGACATGGGCCTGATAGGGATGAGGCTGCCAAGAAGAGCCAAATCGCAAATTAGAAATCTCTGGAGATGGACACAGGGTAATTGGGATCCCGGATTTTTTCCCTCTGGTAAGTTTTTATTTATTTGTTTATTTATGAGAGGGAGAGAGAAAGAGTGAGCAGGGGAGGAGCAGAGAGAGAGGGAGAGAGAGAGAGAGAGAGAATCCCAAGCAGACTTTGTACTGTCATCACAGAGCCCGACGTGGGGCTTGATCTCACAAACCATGAGATCATGACCTGAGCTGAAATCAAGAGTCAGACACCTAACTAACCAAGCCACCCAGGTGCTCCTTCTCCAATAAGCTTTACAGCAATGAGAATATGCTCAGAAACATCAGATTAGACTTACCATTGCTTCTATTATTCTAACATGCACATTTTGAAATCTCTGGAATCACGATGGTCCTACAGTTGATGCAGGCAGTGGCCTCAGCACAGTTGTCGCTCCTGCGCACCACCTGAAAATGTTTGGAAGGAATGTCCACAGTTAGGAGCTAATCCCAGAGACCACTGTGGAGAACTCTCAGCAAACGTGGCAACACTATGGCTCTCCATGGCACAGAAGTCAGTGTTGTGTAGAAAAACACAGACACCTATGACCCCAAGTTGAAAAGTGATTGACAAGAGCTGGACACTGTGCAGAAGTTTTAGGACTATCTGAATCCATTGATTTTGCTCATATTTCCTTTCTGTGTATGCACAAGAGTAATCTATGATGAAAAGTCATGTCTAAAAATGTCCCCAAAATCTTTTTTCAACATGTAGAAAACTCTAAAGAAACATCTAAGTGATAGGAAAGCATTGTGTATGGCTTAATGGTAGTAATTTTCTTTCTTAGAGGTATGTAAATAATAAGTCATGTTGCAATCCATGAGACCTTAACAGGGTGAAATACAGGAGGGGAGAAGCCTCAGTTTTCACCTTGGAGGTATCCAAAGTCACGTGACCTCTAAGAAATAGCCCATGGTAGGGGCGCCTGGGTGGCTTAGTCGGTTGAGCGTCCGACTTTCGCTTAGGTCATGATCTCGCGGTTCGTGGGTTCGAGCCCCGCGTCGGGCTCTGTGCTGACTGCCAGCTCAGAGCCTGGAGCCTGTTTCAGTCTGTGACTCCCTCTCTCTCTGACCCTCCCCTGCTCACGCTGTCTCTCTCTCTCTCTCTCCTAGAAATAAATAATTTAAAAAAATATTAAAAAAAAAAAAAAAGAAAAGAATTAGCCCATGGTATACAGTGAGGCGTGAGAGGCAAGGAGTCAGAAATGCCAACAATGTGGCTGTACCCGAGGCAGCAGGCAGAGGCCAGGACAGGGCAGCCATGTGCATGGAAACGAAGAGGTGGAGTGATGGAGACCAAACAATGTGGCTTGAAGCAGCTTTTGGGCTCGGGAGCAATAGTGCCGGGTGATGGAGCAGGAAGGAGGTTCCGAAGTACGAGGCTGGGAGGGCCTTCTGCCCATCTGTGCCCATAGGAACCAGCCCAGCTCCCAGTGTCCGGTAAGGGGGACTAAGGGACCCAGCCAGGCAGGGCAGGGGATCCCAGGTAGACACAGAACTGTTTCAGAAACTGCCTGGCTGAGGGCAGGCAGACGAGTGGAGTCAAAACCTTTACAGATCCTGTAGCTTATGGAAGGAGATGATTTGGGTAGAATAACTTAGCCACTTGAACCACTCATAGTGATTTGAGCACCTTGTACTTCAAGATCCATTCAACTATTGGCTTCATTACCCCATTTCCCAACTAGGATCTGTCATGAGCTGAAGCGGCTCCAACTTTTGGACACAAAAGAGCCAAATGTTTGAAACCGTACACATGGTCTCCATAGGCACCAGGCACGGGCTCTCAGGCACTGCTGAGAAAATGCCAATCCTCTTTTTAGTAACATGTTAATTACATGAAATGCCGTTTATTTCTGGAAGATCCCACCTGCCCCAAGCCTCTCTAGTGCCCGCCTGTCCTTCAAAACCCATCACCCCTAGAGAGCAGCTTTCACCCTTCACTTCTGGGTTGCTATGGTAACCTGAGCATGCCTCCACAACGGCCCCATCCCACTGGCCAGGATTCTTCCTTTAAATTGTTTTTGGCCTTACTAGAACACGACTTTATTTCTCCAGCATCTGGCATGTTGCTAATAAAATAGACTCAGTAAGCAGTCTAAAATGCATATTGAATGCAAGCTTCTTAAAAAATCTATTCTCTTAGGGAATTAAACAAGCCTGCAGAAGCTCATTTTGAATATTAATTCATACTAATTCCTTTTCAACAAGTTTTTTCACATTGTGGCATATAGCCCTGGACTGGAATTCAAGTCTTGTTTTACAAGTCCAGTGGTCGTGTGATTTTGGGCAACTTCCCTAACCTCTCTGGGCCTTAGTTTTCCCATCTCCTTGAACATCTCAGGGGTGCCCGGTATCTTCCATTATGCTCAATAAATATTTGAATAAATTAATCTGTAAAATGAGTGAAAGGATTGGATAAAATATCCAATTTGGCTACCAAAACCCTCTCTGGCTTTCTAATAATGTGAAGAAACACCTCCCCTCACTCTGTCCAATCAAAACACACATTAATTCTTAATCCATATGATACAGTTTAACAAAGAAAGCTTTCAAAGGTGCTTGGAAGTATCCCAGCAATTTATTACCATGGCAACATCACACTGCCTAATCATCAAACGATGGGCACAGTGTACCTGAGCCTACATAATGTATATATATTGAGGTTTCGAACTCAAAATTAGTTTAATAAATGAAACAGATGAACATAGGGGAAGGGAAGCAAAAATAAGTTAAAAACAGAGGAGACAAACCATAAGAGATTCTTAAATATAGAGAACAAACAGAGGATTGTGGGAGGGGTATTGAGTGGCAGGGAACAGCTAAATGGGCAAGGGGCATTAGGGAAGATGCTTGCTGGAATGAGCACTGGATTTTGTATGTAGGGGATGAATCACTAAATTATATTCCTGAAGTCGTTATTACACTTTATGTTAACTAACTTGGATTTAAATTTTAAAAAAGAGAAAACTAAGAGTTTACCATACAATAGTAAATATGTATTTATAGACCTTAATTGTTTTATAAACACGAAGACTATAAAAAAGAAAATAAAATAAATAAAAGGAAAAAAAGCAGCCTTACATGATGAGATTTTAGTGCTCCCTAGAGACATTCCTCAGGTCCTTTCCCACTTGTTGGCTGATCCACTTCCTTAGTGTGCAGGGCTTTATGTACTTTAAAAAGTAGAACAGCCATGATTTTTTTTAATAGCACCCTATATCAGAATAAATATCTTTATGTATTGGCTGCATGGAACTTTTAAAATTAACACTGGTGAGTTGAGAAGGTCATATGGTTTCAGTTTCATAATATTTTAAGGGAATTAAATTAATAAATCATTGCTTCTGGTCTGCTAGCACCTGTTGGGGGGCACCTGGCTGGCTCACTTGGTAGAGCATGAGACTTTTAATCTCGGGGTCATGAGTTTGAGCCCCATGTTGAGTGTAGAGACTACTTACAAACATAATAAAAATAAAAATTAAAAAATACTGGTAGTAATGGGCAAGTTAGCCTGCAAGTTCATGCACATTACAGCTAATGATAATTACACTAAGATGTAAATTATTTGTAGCAAGTGTTATTTCCATACACTTTAATGGATAAACCAAGTCCACTGGGTGAGTTGTGGACTTTTCAGTCCAACTGAAAACCTCCCAACTCAGCCTGTGGTGCAATCTTTATCATTCCCAGCCAGAACATTCTGGGCTTTCTAAGAACAGACCTGGAATTATCCAACTGTCCTGACTTTATATTTATTTTCATTGAGATTTGGGCACTTAAGTGGTTCTGATTGAATTTCTTACCGAGAGAGAGAGAGACACTTCACAGCCTTATTTCAGGGACATTTTTTTTTAAGGTAAATATTCATATGACTTTTTTTTTTTTTACAAATAGTTTATTGTCAAGTTGGTTTCCATATAACACCCAGTGCTCATCCCCACAAGTGCCCTCCTCCATGCCCATCTCCCCCTCCCCCCACACCCATCAGTCCTCAGTTTGTTCTCAGCATTCAAGAGCCTCATGGTTTGCCTCTCTCCCTCTCCCCCACTATTTCCCCCTTTCTTTTCCCCCATGGTCCTCCGTTAAATTCCTCCTAATCCTCCTATACGTGCAAACATATGGTATTTGTCCTTCTCTGCCTGACTTATTTTGCTCAGCATAACGCCCTCAAGGTCCATCCATGTTGCTACACATGGCCAGATTTCATTCTTTCTCATGTAGTATTGTACATCTCAATAGTACATGTTGCCATGTAGTATTCCATTGTATAGATAAACCACATCTTCTTGATCCATTCGTCCGTTGATGGACACTTAGGCTCTTTCCATGTTTTGGCTATTGTTGAGAGTGCTGCTATAAACATTGGGGTACATGTGCCCCTATGCATCAGCACTCCCGTATCCCTTGGGTAAATTCCTAGCAGTGCTATTGCTGGATCATAGGGAAGTTCTATTGTTAATTTTTTGAGGAGGCTTCACACTGTTTTCCAGAGGGACTGCACCAGTTTGCATTCCCACCAACAGTGTAGGAGGGTGCCTGTTTCTCCACATCCTCGCCAGCGTCTAGAGTTTCCTGATGTGTTCATTTTAACTATCTGACTGGCATGAGGTGGTATCTCAGTGTAGTTTTGATTTGTACTTCCCTGATGAAGAGGGATGCTGAGCATCGTTTCATGTGTCTGTTGGCCATCTGGATGTCCTCTTTAGAGAAGCGTCTGTTCATATCTTCTGCCCATTTCTTCATTGCGTTGTTTGTTTTTCGGGTGTGGAGTTTGGTGAATTCTATTTCAGGGACATTTCTAATTAAAGTGGGTTTTTTTAAATGTTTTTACTTATTTTTGAGAGAGAGAACACAAGCAGGGTAGGGGCAGAGAGAGAGAGAGACACAGAATCTAAAGCAGGCTCCAGGCTCTGAGCTGTCAGCACAGAGCCTAATGTGGGGCTTGAATTTACAAATTGTGAGTTCATGACCTGAGCCGAAGTCAGATGCTGAACAATTGAGCCACCCAGGCACCCCAGGGACATTTGTAATCAAATGCTGCTTATTAATTGTGTGAAACCAAAAAAGAAAGTAGAAAAGGTTAGGTAAATTCACTAATCAACTTCATCCCAAGCATCCTTAAATATAATTCTGCTACTCTTTGTCGATGACAAGCTAGAAACAGCAGCATTTCAGAGTTGGCTCTATAGAGGCCGCTGGCACGCCCTGAATTTCTGCTGACCCATTCAGGCTAATGGATGTAAATGTGCTTTGCCTTCTTGATTGCCTCATTGATGTTGGACCAACCAGGTGGGCATCATATATGATTCTGGTTCTGCATGACGTTCTAAACTCTTACTACATCATCACCATTCAGAGGCAATCAGAATGTGGCGGTGCTCATGTACAAACAACTTGTAATTTCAGGATTCAGATTCTACTGCAGATTTGAAGGATAATGATTTTGCTTAAGTAAGATCATCTACCTTAATTATGTATTATGCTACTACCGGGAATTGTGGGCAAGGCCGCCTCCCACAAAATGCAGGAAGTCAATATAATTTTGGAAATGTAAATACATTTACACATTCTGGTGGGCCTATATTATTTATGAAATTTTTAGTTGTGAGTGACAGATTGTCTGATTAAAGTCCTTTTAGCTTATATACCTGGAAATATGAGAAGTATGTCGATTTCAGAAATATTTGATCCAAAGTCTTGATGACTTGGTTTATTCTCTCACTACACTTGTATTTGTAGAGTGAAGGCTCCCATCTCCCTCTGTTTCCCCTTATTTGTAACCAGGAAAGGAATCTTTCACTTTGCTATGATTGGGCCAGCCCTGGCCAACCCCTGTGGCCAAAGGAAGGCCATGAGCTAATTGGCATAGGCTGGGGAGAGACCTGAGTCAGAGACCCTGCCAAGGGGCGTGGGGTTAAGTGAGGGTCAATTCTGTTTAGATTTCACAGCTGCTTCTTCAATAAGAGAGGGAAGGAAACCACAATGTCCAAACTGGCAATAATGGTGCCACAGAAGGGAGAACTTTACTTCTGAACTAAGTACATGATTATTTTTGTCAATCACAGTTTAAGGGGGCCAGGAATGAAAAGTATTGTTCTGCGTGATTTGAAACAATTCTGTGTAATTGAAGGATTTGTGTGAAACTGTTGTCTCTTCTTGACAGCTTTCCTGCTCCCACCCCCACATTCAGCAAGAGACTGAAGTCAGAAATGGATTTTGAGGCTTATATACCGTGCTAACTAGATACCATAGCTAATCCTGTGTCCGTAGCTTTGGCTGTTCAGAATGCTTGGGCAGAGATCAGAGTCAAAGGGCCTCTCCTGTAGCTGGCGCAACCACTCTGCTCTAAGTCAGAAACAAATATTCAAGCCTCAACAACAGTATCTCAAATGGCCAATTAAAAAAAAAAATCACTTACAAATTAGGCTGTTCTCCAAAGGGTGTTTCGAAACATTTATTTGCTTAAGTGACTATAAAATTTGTAATATGGTTAGGGCTCAAATTAATGGGCTGGTGTAGCCTTGTGAGCTTATACTCAGCCAGAACATTCCTCATCTATTTTTGTCATCCTAAAAACCAATAGGCTATCAAGTCTTTTACAGTTGCCAGTGCACCGTACTTCTTCCTCCTGAGGATCTGAAGGTTACGCTTCAAACGCTATCACCCGAGACTCCCTTGAGATTGTGTGAGTGTGTGTGTGTGTGTATGCGCACATATGTATCATTATGTCCTCATTTGTGAACAGAATTGAGTGTCTACTATGTACTACCTCTGTAATCTAAATCATTTTATTTAATCTGCAGTCATTTTATTAAATCCAAGTTCCATTGTACAGCTAAGGAAACTGGCTTGGAGAGATTAAACAATTTTCCAACAGCCATAGGGCTAATAGTAGCAAAGCCTGAACTGAACTCAGGTCTGTATGTGGTCACCGCTTATGAGCTGACCCATCAGGCTTCCCTGCCTCACTCACTCTATGGGACTTGAATTAAGTGATGATTCTTCATTTTGCTTACAGCTTTGCCTGCCTCCCTGCCCACCTCTTCCCCGCCAAACCCTATACTTACTGACTCAGTAAATATTTATCGAGTATCTCCTATATGCCTGACATGGTTTTTAAGTGCTAGAAACAGAGTAGTGAACAAAATAGACAAAAATGCCTACTCTTGGGGCTTACATTTTAGTAAGACTAGTTCAGTTGCCTGTGTCCCAGTCTCCCAGATTTCCACCCTAAATATCCTTTTCAATCATTTAATGAACTCAGCACCTCTTTCCTAAGTACTACTTGAAATATACTGCAACATCTCAAATTCATAAGGGAGGAGGAATTTGCTTTTATTCTTCTGATCGAAGACACTCTTTGCTGCTCCATTGTGTTGGTGTCAGAGAAGCACTGGGGCCCTCAATCGGCTGCTTGCCCAGAGTCACATGACTGTATGGGCATCGGGATCTCCAGAGACTCAATGGTTTTTTTGGAATTAAAGGGTATCACACGTTCAGTTTCCAGGGGGAGAGTTTCTGAGCCAGAGATGTGCAGGCTAGAAGTCTGTAGACAGGTGCTCTCAGGCACAAACCAGGCAGAGGGAAATGTTGAACCGCTGTGCAGCCACAACAGAAGCCAGTCCTACAGGCACCTCTGGAGCTGGAATGACCTTCAGAGCCATCTTTAAGTGGGGCAAAGGAGTCAGACCTCTGTACCCCGTCACTAGATGCAGCTCTCCCTGGGAAGAAGTGTGGCTTGGGCGAGATGGCCCTCTGTGGCCATGGCAGAGAGAGGGTATTGCCTGAGCATTTCCTGCCAACACATCTAGAAGCTGGAAAGCACCCCACAGCCTCCACAGCAAGGAGCTTGCTCACAGGTCAGCTGAGAGTGACATCTCCCCAATGGAACATTCCTGTGGACTCCTCACCTCCGGTATTACTTCAGCAGGGTTCACAGAAATGCGAAGGCCTCACCAGCCTTAGTTTCACCAAAGAAACACTGCGGGAAAATTGCACAGAAAGCCTCAAAGGCAGAGCTGTAAGTTCGAGCCACCAAATTTAGATAAGTAAGCTACTTTGCCCCAAACTAGGCTCCCCATTTTAGTTATACAGGAAACATTTATGTGATCCTGGCTTCTATTATAATTTAGTTCTTTTTGTTCTTCAGGACTATGATATTGTTTTGCTTAGGTGTAGTTAACATTTATTGGGCCAAACTGGGCACCGGACCTCAAGTTACATAGATTATCTCCTTTAATCCTTAAAACAACCACATGAGACGAGTATCACTCTGTCTCCATTTAACAGAGGAGTATATTGAGGTACAACAAGGTTAGGGAACTCCCACACTGTGTCACTACTAAGTGAGAGAGCTGATATCTGAACCCAAGTCTACTTGACATTGGAGACTGAGAAATTAGTATGCCTCTGCCCCATTTACAGGATTGGTCTGGGTCTTCTTTACATTTAGTGGTTAAGGTATACTCTTGGGGGGCGTGTGGGTGGCTCAGTTGGTTGAGCATCTGACTCTTGATTTTGGCTCAGGTCATAATCCCAGGTTCATGGTTGAGCATCTGACTCTTGATTTTGGCTCAGCTCATAATCCCAAGTTCATGGGATCAAATCTTGTATTGGACTCTGCCCTGAGCATGGAACCTGCTTAGGATTCTCACTCTCCCTTTGTCCCTCTCCCCCACTTGCACTCTCCCTCTAAAAAAATTAAAAGCAAAAGCAAAAACAAAACAAAAGAGACATACTCTTGGATCATCTATATATACCATTGGTTTAGTTATCAAATCATTCAACAAACATACCATGTTCTGGACAGTGTTCAAGGCACTGGAGCTATGAGATATAAGACAGGCACATTTATTGCTTTTGTAACTTCACAGGATGGTAAGGGGCTTCAGAGAAACAAAGAGGCACTTACAAGATAGAAGAGTCAGTGCTAAGATATGGATGTCCCTGTGTACTACAGGTACATGCGGGAGAGGCCCCTAGCCCCGGCATGGGGCTGGGGGAAGACGGTCAGTGGAAGCTTCGTGGAAGGGCATCTAAGCAGAAGCCTAAAGCAATTATCCTGGTAAATATGTTGTTTGTGTAGGAGTGGAGCATGGGAGAATGTTCCAAGCAGCAAAAGGATGCAAATGTCCAGAAGAGACCCAAGAATTGGAAGAAATTTGGGATGTCTGGGGCCCCTGTTGGAGAGGTTGGACATGGTAAGGGTTGCACTGAGACTGAGCAAAATCCCACATCATCCAGCCTTCCCAGCCAACATTGTAGAGACTAGATTTTGCCCAAAGAGAATTGGAAAACCGTGGAAATGTGAAATAGGGCAATGTCACCACATTTGCCTTTTATTTTGCCAATACATTTTTATTTAGTTTTCTTCCTAACAGCTTTATTGAGATATAATTGGCATGCAAGAAGCCGCACGTATTTATACATTTTGATAAGTGTCCACCTGTGTAATATGCTGCTGAGACCATAAACACTATGGAGATACCCATCATCCCCAAATGTTTTCTTCTGCCCCTTTCCAGTCCTTCCTTTCTCCTCAGCTTCTATCTCCAGGCAACCACTGATCTGCTTTCTGCCAGTAGGGATTAGTTTTTACTTTCTAGAGCTTCATATAAATGGAATCATAAGCAGGTATTATTTTAGCAAGGCCAGGACAACTCTCAGGAAAGAGCGCATAAAACAAGGGAGAGATTAGAGGCATCAGTCAGTGAATTATTAGTGAGGAAGAGGCCCCAACATGTTCCTTACAGACATACTTCAGCTCTACAGAGGGGTCAGCATGTCTCTGAATGGCACTTCTCTCTTAGAAGGGGTGATAGGCGGTACAAGGAAACATACATGGTCAGGGACCAGAATTTTTTTTTTCTTCCTTTAATAGTTTATTGTCAAGTTGGTTTACATATGACACCCAGGGCTCATCCAACAAGTGTCCTCCTCCATGCCCATCTCCTCCCTCCCCCGCACATCCATCAGTCCTCAGTTTGTTTCTCAGCATTCAAGAGTCTCTCATGGTTTGCCTCCCTCCCTCTCCCCAACTATTTTTCCCCTTCTTCTCCCGCTTTGTCCTCTGTTAACTTCCTCCTAATCCACCTATATGTGCTAATATATGATATTTGAAGGACCAGAACTTTTTAAGGGAGAAGAAAAAAATTTTAGCCCTCTCTTTTCTCCTCAAGTGAAACCCAAGTTAAATCTTTTTAGGTAATGACTCAGAAATTCTGCAAAGGGTTTAATAATAACTCTTGATGATTCATAGTAATGTTTTACTCTGAAGTTGCTTGTCTTTGAGGAATGTTGATGTGAAACTTTTGCTCCTGGGAAATATGGTGAAGGTCTAAGTACTTATCACTTTGTGAAGTGGTTATGATAATAGTAATTAATAATTGTATTTCTCTGTGCTCTGCCAAAGCAGTTGGGCATTGCAAAAACGCTTTAGAATAAAGCAATAAATAGATAAGTAGCTAAAGACTTTAATTAAGCCGCTTAAAATAAAGTATGATTTCATTCTCTCTCTCTCTCTCTCTCTCTCTCTCTGTTTTTTTTTTATCCCCAGTGTCTACAAACTTTAAAAATACAGTGTTTGAACTAATTGCTTGGTTAATACCAAAGATTATTTTTTGCAGAAATATATTTTTAGACAGATATAAAACTCCAAAATTCCTTTTTAAAAAATGTTTTATTTATTTTTGAGACATAGAGAGAGTGAGAGTGCGGGAGGGGCAGAGTGAGAGGGAGACACAGAATCCAAGCAGGCTCCAGGCTCTGTGCTGTCAGCACAGAGCCTGACACAGGGCTTGAACTTGGGAACAGTGAGATCACGACCTGAGCCAAAGTTGGACCCTTAACCAACTGAGCTACCCAGGCACCTCCCAAACTCCAAGATCCTACAGTGCACTTGATAGCAGTGCTTCAGTTCAAGGTAAAAACCCTTTCTAAATGATAGACCCAAGAAGGTCCTCAGTTCCAGGCCTGTCCTGCCATCAACTAGCTGTGTGACATAAAGCAAGTTGCTTACTCTCTGGGCCTCAGTTTCCTCACCTGTTATATGAGGTCATTGGAATATATTTCTTAAGACTCTTTCCTGCTCTGGGATTCTTTACCATCTACAAATACACAAGAGCATCCTTACTCTAAATACAGTGAAACATTTTTATGAACTGCCCACATTAATATCTTTTTATTGATGTCTTCTCTAACACTTTATTATAAAAATTTTCAAACATCCAGAGAAGTTAAAAGAATGGCACAGGGAACACTCACCCAGATTCTATGTACCCACCCCCTTCATGCTACCATTAACATACTCCTTTACCTGCCCTACCACAGTTTGATTCATCTACCTGTTCATTTGTCTGTCCTCCATTCCATCAAATGTTTTTGATGTAACTTGAAGTAAGTTGCAGATGCCACAAGCGCAGTATTAACTAGAATTTCAATATGTGTGTATGTGTTTATTTATTTATTTTTAAGATAGAGTTAATGTACTGTGTTGAGGTGCCTGGGTGGGTGGCTCAGTTGGCTAAGCATCTGACTCTAGAGTTCAGCTCAGGTCATGATCTCATGGTCATGAGATCGAGCCTTGTGTTGGGTTCTGTGGAGCCTGCTTGGGGTTCTCCCTCTCCCTCTGTCTCTGCCCCTCTCCCCTGCTTGCACTCTCTCTCTCAAAAATAAAAATAAATAAATAATAAATAATAATCCAATGTACTGTGAGATGCACTAATCTTAGGTGGCAAATGCATACGCTTGTGTAACCCAAACCTCTATCAAGTTAAAAAACAGGACCAGAAAGTTTTGGGAATTTTTCAGTTAATACAATATCATGGAAACAGATCTAGCTTATTAGTGGCCATGTGGAATTCCCTGGTTCAGATTTATGACAATATTTTGATGTGTATTCAGCTGCTTTTCATTCTTCTCTTCCACAAACAATCCCCAATACACGTTGCTGCCCATAGCTCCCCATGAATTAGGACTCTTATTCCTACAGAACCGATTCTTGGGAGTACGATTATTGAACGGAAAGCTATGTTTGTGTTTAATATTCATAGCTATCACCAGTGATCCCCATTTCCTCCAACAACACATGAGTATATTGTGCCTTCTCATTTCTCCCTCTGTCTCCCTTCTACCCTCAGACACACCAAATCCTGGCCAGCATTAGATGCTATCAAACCTCTGGATTTTCCAATTATGCTTGAAAATTGGCATCTGTAGACCTGCATACCAAGAGTAGATGGTGAGAGCAGTTTCCCAAGGTAAAGCAATACAAGGTTCCAGTGTCTGTGGAGGATATAAAACAATAAATAGACTAAAAGTCAGTTTGCTTTTTATTGTCAGCACACACAGCTCGGGCTAGAACACTGAGCTAAATCTCTCACTGGCCTAAATTCTAAGATAGGGCTGTGACTGAATTTTAATAATGTGTAAGTTTCACACCCCAGTCATGCGACTGGCCTCAAACACACATGGATTTAGCCACAGGTTTGCTTCAGAAGTAAATTATAATGGTTCTCAGGCATTCCAGGTCACTCCAACCCCTATGGGACTACACATTCCTATGTTTACACTGGGGACTCAATAAACCAGCATAGCTGGATGCAATGTTTCTCTTTGGGGATTAAAAAGGCTCAGGGGCACTTGGGTGTCTCAGTCAGTTAAGCGGCCAACTTCGGTTCAGGTCATGATCTCACTGTGAGTTAGAGCCCCGCATCCGGGTCTGTCCTGACAGCTCAGAGGCTGGGGCCTGCTTGGGATTCTGTGTGTGTGTGTGCATGTTTCTCTATCTCTGCCCCACCCCCACTCGCTCTCTCTGTTTCTCAAAAAATGAATAAATGTTAAAAAAAATTTTAAATAAATAAAAAGAAACAAACATCTTTTTAAACAGAATCAGTCTCAATGTATTCTGAAACACCCACCTTTAAAACTGTTCCTTGTGGAAAAGACCATGAACAATATGACAAATACCAAAAAAGTAAGGAAAAAGACAATTCCATAGAAAATTAAGTCAAATTTTGGGACGCCTGGGTGTCTTAGTCAACTAGGCATCCAACTTCAGCTCAGGTCATGATCGCATAGTTCATGGGTTCGAGTCCTGCGTCGGGCTCTGTGCTGACAACTCAGAGCCTGGAGCCTGCTTCAGATTCTGTGTCTTCCTCTCTCTGCCCCTCCCCTGTTCTCTCTCTCTCAAAAATAAATAAATATTAAAAAAACTTTTAAAAAAGGAAATGTTTGAGGAGGAATATCAGGAACAATGACAGAAGGTGTTGCTCCTAATTGCCAGAAGCAACCCAAGGGCAATCTTTGAGTGTCTTTGATTTTGGAACAAATCCCTTGCCCTCTAAGCCTCAATTTTCACACCTGCCGAGTAGGGACAATCGTACTTAAACTCACAGGATTAACTAGGAATTAAATGAGTTAATGTGTAACAAAGTAGACTAGAAGTTCCAAAATCACTGCCAGGTTTGACCTATGGATCCGATTCCCCCTTCCCCACCCCCTGATTTCTTTTTAACGTTTGAATTCGTTCCAACGTTTAAACATTGAGAGTTCTCACATTAAAAAAAAAAAAAATCCACATTTCTGGCGCCTCTCAGGAAATCGGAATCTTTGGCAATACTGTGGCCACCTGGTTTTGGGCTAGCAGGGGGCTGGGCTTGGAGAAGGGCTGTACCTCCCAGGCTCAGGTGCCCCTTGTTCTCCAGGCTCCCCTGTTGCCTGGCAACAGCACTGGCTGCCACGTGTCTTCTGAGGAGAGCGGCTCCACTCACTCCCTCTTCCTGCCGCCCAGGTAAGCCTTTGAGCTGGGGACTCGTGCCCTGGCATTTTGCACCCTTCCACTGAGCACTGGCTTCTCCTCGGGGTCAGGTCTGGTCGCGTTAGTCACACGAAGGTGGCAAGGCTGGATAAGGACTAGGGTGAAGGCTATCTTTCTCAGGGAGATTTGCATTCTGGTGGGATTTAGGGGAAGGCCTGTCCTAATCTTGTCACTCTGACCCTGAACAACCCCAGGAATGAGGTGAGGACTTGTTTGCAATCTGGGCAAGCTTTTACCTCCAAACTATTTCACAGTTTTATTTCTCTCCATCTCCATCATTGCAAACCTAGTTCAAGGCACCATCATTGCCCAGACTCTCAGGAGACCAGGAAAAAGCCTTAACATAACTTTGTCTTTTTTCCCAATTCCTTTTTTAAAACTTGTTTACATCTAGCAATTTATTCAGTCACCTTTTTTTTTTAAATTGAGATATAGGTGCCATAACATTATCAGTTTCAGGTCTTTATTTTCAGTGGATAGTGTTTGTTTTTCAATTAATTCTTCAAACTTTAGAGGCACTGAATTCTCACTTTTTGGCTCTTTAACATTTTCATTATTACCTATGAGAACATCTTTCCAAAAATAGCCCTTATTATTTTCCAAACTTGAATGATAAGCCATCCCTCAAACCCATTGTTATTCTTTTTCTTTTAACAACATATTCCCCCTAAACATACTTGATTAATTTAATACATATAAAATAGTTTGGTAAGGGATGTCATAATTTATATTTATTGACTGACTTCAATTCTGCCCTTCCTGTCAAGTATCTTTCTTCATAAATATTCAAACTTAGGGATTTTTTTCAGTGGTGGTTTTCCCCTTGTGACTATTGTTTTGCTTACTTGTAACCCATCTTTCCTTCATCTCTGAAAATGAGGAAATGACCCAGAGAGAACGAGGACCATCAGTGATCCTAGGATGTGCTCATTCTTTCTGTTTCGAGGTTTTGGTCTATATCAAGGTTTCTGCTTACTTCTCTGGTTTGGATTTTTACGTGTTGCAAACTTGGGTTTCTTAGTTCGGCTTTTTGTTTTTGTTTTTGGGGTTTTTTTGTTTGTTTTCACGGGTTTTTTATTATTTAAAATACTTTTTAAAAAGTCTTTTAAATAGTCTATTGTCAAGTTGGTTTCCATATAACACCAAGTGCTCATCACAAGTGCCCTCCTCCATGCCCATCAACCCCCCTTCCTATCCCACTCCAAGCCCTCAGTTTGTTCTCAATTCAAGAGTCTCTCATGGTTTCCCTCCTTCCCTCTCCTCCACTATTTTCCCCCTTCTTCTGCCCCATGGCCCTCAGTTAAGTTCCTCCTAATCCTCCTATACATGCAAACATATGGTATCTGTCCTTCTCTGCCTGACTTATTTCGCTCAGCATAACACCCTCAAGGTCCATCCATGTTGCCACACATGGCCAGATTTCATTGTTTCTCATTGCCATGTAGTATTCCATGGTATAGATAAACCACATCTTCTTGATCCATTCATCTGTTGATGGACACTTAGGCTCTTTCCATGTTTTAGCTATTGTGGAGAGTGCTGCTATGAACATTGGGGTACATGTGCTCCTATAAATCAGCATTTCTGTATCCCTTGGGTAAATTCCTAGCAGTGCTATTGCTGAGTCATAGGGGAGTTCTAGTGTTAATTTTTTGAGGAGGCTTCACACTTTTTTGAGGAGGCTCCAGAGGACCCGCACCAGTTTGCATTCCCACCAACAGTGTAGGAGGGTGCCCGTTTCTCCACATCCTTACCAGCATCTAGAGTTCTCTGATTTGCTCATTTTAGCCACTCTGACCGGTGTGAGTTGGTATCTCAGTGTGGTTTTGATTTGTATTTCCCTGATAAGGAGGGATGCTGAGCTACAGCCCCCACCACTGCCTTGTGGCAGACAGTCTCTCTTTTGCTGTCCTGCCTGCTGCTACCTTGTAGTGTGTTCTATAAACTTCTAGCTCCTTTGGTCTGCTTTGGGTGAATTCTCTCACTGCCTGTAATGCTGTCCTCCACCTGATCTGTTGACCCCACAGGGATTAGGCAGAGCTACAGTGCTAATTGTACAGAAATCAGCAAGCCGAAGACAAAATATCACAGGCATTGGCTTCTCAGCATTGAGGAGAGTCAGGGAGAAACTTGGATGGAGATTGCCCCAAGTTTAGAGCTAATGCCTACAACCCCCTGCCTTGCCTCTGTTGGACTCCCAGGATGAGCAGGGAATTGTGAACTTGAAATCTGGCTACTGAAAAGTCATTCTGGAGTTAACCCTCAAGAAGAGGAAAGACAGTGCCAGGCCTGGCTGTCTCAGGGGCACACTACACTGTTACCAAGCTGACAAAGTCCCCTACCTTCTGTCCCGGCAAAATAGCACACTCTTCTGTGCATTTTATTCTATTTTAATCAAGCCATCTGGCCTTGATAAAACTCTACTGGTGTCGTTTTCTGAGGCAAATTTCTGCAATGCCCAACTCTTGTTTAGTGTCATCTGATGCTTAGCAACACTCTGAAGAATCAGAATATCCCAGTGCTGCTTTATATGAAGGCTTGGTGACGACTTGCATGTGACAACATCCTCTGGAGTACTTGCTACCAATGCAGATTATCTAGGCCTCAACTCAGGCCTCCTAGAGCAGAATCTTTAGGGTGGTTTCTAGGCACTTTTTAATTTAATTTAATTTTTTTTTTGAGAGAGAGGGAGGCGGGGGAGAGAGAGAGAGAGAGAGAACCTGTGAGCAGGAGAGGGGCAGAGAGAGAAAGACAGAGAATCCTAAGCAGGCTCCACACCCAGCATGGAACCTGATGCCGGACATGATCCCACCACTGTGAGATCATGATCTGAGCTGAAAACAAGAGTCCAATGATCAACTAACTGAGCCACCCAGGCACCCTAGGCGCATGTATTTTAAAGTAATCTGATTCTGCACTCCCCACACTTAAATTCCTCCAATGATTTCCCATTGCTTCCAAGACAAAAACAAACTCTACGTTTCCATGGTCTGTGAGGTCCTTCCTACACTAGACCTTGTCTGCTTATCTCCCATGAGTTGTCCCTCTGTTATGCCCAGATCGCCATCTCCCCCAAATCCCAAGACCACCAAGGAGTCCGAGTCATGTATGCAAAAGCGAAGGGCGTTTATTACGGGCTTAAGCTCGGGCTCCCAGACCTCACCAATGCAGCGGATCTGTGCTGAGAGCCACGAACAAAGGCAGAGTAGGGTTTTTATGGGGTTTGTGATGGGGGAGTTACAGAAGTTGTGACGTGGGAACAGTGATCCAATCATAATAATTCAACATCATTGACAGCGGGTTTGACCATACACATTATCTAGAGTATTCGTTACTTTTGGCAGGATCCAATTACAACATTTAGAGTACCTTTAAATTCAACGAATCACAGAGCGAGCCTAGGGTCTTGTTCGGCGACTAACAGGTGAACTTTAACATTAGGTAACAGGGTCCTATCTATAGTTTCTATCTCCAGGCCTCTCCCTTAGTAATGTGGAGGGTGGTTGCTGGCCTTTCCTGATTGGGTGTTGCAGGGGTGGTTTCTCCTGCCTTGGGCAATGTGTAACTGCCTGATAGTTTGGGGAAGCTGGAACTCAGGCCTTCTAGTTCAGAGGGGAAACTTAAAGCCTGTCATGGAGTCATTTGGTTTAGACTTGTGTCCTTACACCTCCATCTCTCAGCTCATCCCCAAATAGCCAGATTCCCTCCTTTTACAGGACTTTTGCACATGCTCTTCCCCTGCCAAGAATGATTTTCCCTCCTTGCTTCACCTGGCTAACAACAAATCAGAATTTAGGTCTCAGCTCAGGAGTCCCGTGCTGGCCACATCCCCTTGTTACTTGTTCTCATACTCCTTGACCCCTATTCACTTGCGTGAATAATTGATTAATATCCGAGTTTCCAACAGACCATACAGTTCTGAATGCTGGGCCAGTGTCCTGTGTTTTCTTCCACTAAATCCACAAAGCTTAGCATAGTGCCTGGCATATGGTAGGTGCTCAGTATATATTTATTAATTGAAAGAACTATCCTTTCCCCAGTGTGGTCTCATCTAGTCTCATGATTTTAAGGCTTATCCACTAGCTAGTGGCCTCCAAATTCATACCTTCAACTCTAATAGGCATCTCCCCCAAACTCCAGTCTTTGCCATCTCAGAAGCTGGTGTCATCCACCGTGTTGTTCAGGGCCCAAAGTTGGTTTCATCCTTCACCATCTTTGTCTTTCACCCCATATTTGACCCAGCAGCAACCCCTATGGCTTCCTCTCAAAGCATTTTCAGAAACCTCTGCTCACCTCCTCCACTGCTACCACGTTAGCCCTCGCCACCATCATCTCTCAACAGGACCAACTTCTATAGCCCTCTTCGGAGGGAAACCCCTGAGTTTGTGGAAATAAATGAAGACCACCCAAATGAGAATACTATTTACTCAGTGCCAGCTGTAGCGAGGGAATCGGCCACCATGATGCTTTTGTCAGAGACCCAAAGGCAGGCAGGGGAGTGGGAAGGATTTGTTGTAAATAAAGGAAGGACTTCAGGTGTGCTTGATCGGAGGCTGGTTGCGTGGGGAAGCAGGGTGTGGGCTAACTAGAAGCAGAGTATCTTACGTGCTTGGTTTGGAGGACATATTTGGCTTTCTCTTGTTGGTGCTGAGTTGGAAGTGGCTGCAATATTAGGGAATCCGACAGTCACTGACCAAGCCCTGACCATGTGGGGCCGATAGCTGCAGAGGGTGTAGTTTGGTCCCTGGACTGGTTACTGCACAGACTGTGGGTCAGAGCTCTGTTTTCACATGCTGTGGCCGTTGTCGGTTGGTATATTCATTCTTTTGGGTAGATGCGGGCTTCTATGACCACTTGGGTGTTCTCCCTTTAGTGGGTGTCAGACAAGCTTTGCCATAAGCTTCAGGGCTTAGGAGAGTGGACATGTGGGTAGGTCTGTATAGAAGCATCTGAATATCCAATAAGGCTAATAATGTAGTCCCTTTTCAAATAGATAGTCTTTTTATTTTTCCAAATAGATAGTCTTAAGATATACATTCAGCTGAACCTGGGGGATTGAGATTGAGGGCTCAGTCTCACACTTAATGACTCCAAACAGTTCCGCGCTGGCCCCTAAGTCCTGGATTTCCAAGACTTTCCTTAGAAGGCATCTAGTATTTCTTCTGGCAGAGGACAACAAAATAACCATAAATTCTGGTATATATTCCCTTTATTATTCCTTCCAACAACATGTAAAGTCTGTTTCCTCCCCACTTGAATCTGGGTTGGCCTTGTGATTTGCTTTGACCAATAGAAAGTGCCAGAAGAACCAGCATTCGACTTTTGAGGCTATTCTTTAAGAGACTCTATGTGTTCCTCTTGGTATGATGCCCAGAGACCAACATTTGAGGAAGTCAGTGTGAAAGCCCATGTGGAAGAGAGCTCAGGAGCCCCAGCGCAGCTCAGGACAAAAACCAGCACCAAATGCCAGACCCACAAAGGAAGCCATCTTGAGGCTTGCTGTCCAGCCAGTCCCCCAGGTGATTTGCATATATGAGTGAGCCCAGGTAAAACAAGCAGAATATCTTCTAGTCAATCCACAGAATCAGGAGAAATAATAGATTATTGTGGCTTTCAACCACTAGGTTTGGGGATGGTTTTTTGTGCAGCAGCAGATTAAAGTATTTCTTAAACATGCCCTTTAAGAGTCAAACATCAAAGGAATATCAGAATTTCTTTCAACTTCATTCCACCTTCTCTCTGAGAGGAGTTCTGGTAAAAACATTCTTTCTAGCTGGATAATAGTTATTAACCAGGTGTACTCTCCTGCTGGCCTAACCCTTTAACCTAGTTGTAGGTGTAAAATGGTAGGCCTGGTGTGGAAAAGAGCTGCTTCTCTTCAGGCATGTCCTGAAGAATTACAACACTGGCCTCAGCCAGTCACTGTCTTACCCAAGGAAGGGGAGAGTCTAGAGGTAGGTGAATGTGGACAGCAGGGCCCTGGTGCACAGGGCCCAGGTTCTCATGTACTGGGCACTTGTGATATGCCTGGCTCTGTGCTGGGCCCTGAAGAGAGAGGTCAATAAAGCCTCACTCTGCCTGAGGCTCTCCAGCCTCCTGTGAGGAGTCTGGCTTCTGACTTCGTCCCTGGGCATTTCAGTTTGGCTTCCTCTTTTTCCAAGGCCTGGGAGCTCCCTTGAGAAGGGAGGGCCTTGTCTACTTCCCCAGGCCCTAACTCCATCCAATCTCTGTGTGAGGGGAATCAGTGGCAGCTTTAAAGCGTGTCTACAAAGTCTTTGACCCTCCTTCGTATAAGAGGTGGAGACTCATTTCTTGCCTTTTTCAAAGAGGCCTACATCAGTGACTCACTTCTAATAAATAGAATGTGGTAAAAGTGATGTGTGACTTCCAGGTCTGAGTCACGAGAAATAATAGAGCTTCGGTCTGGATCCCTCTTAGGAATGTGAACTTTTCATGCCCTGAGCCTCCATGTGAGAAGTATGGCTGCTCTGAAGCCATTGTACTAGATAGCTGGAGGGGCCACATACAGGAAGCTACTGTACTGGAGACACCGAGAACGACATGTGAGGAGCCCCAGTTATTTGAATAGCTCAGCTCAGACACCAAGTCATACAGATGAAGAGGTTTTTGAGATGACCCCAGTCTGGCTAATATCTGAGTACAAATGCATGAGAGACTCTGAATAAGAACCACCTAGCTGATCCTAGCCAGCACCCAGATCTGTGAAAGATCTTAATAAGTTGCAGTTGCTAAGTCTGGGCCAGTTTGTTACAGAGCAATAGATAACTGTTACAGAAACCTCAATCACTGCTGAGATAGGGAACAGGCCAGAGGAGCGATGCAGATTGGCTGCCACCCATGTGGGACCTCACTGGCTCCTGGTCTGCAGCCTTGCTAAAGGGTAGGTCATTCCCCTGGCCCTGGCCCTAGCCTGGGAAGGCCAGCCTGGGATTCTTTAAATGTAAATGTCATCAAAATTCTAAAGTCCCATAATTAACACAAAGAAACTCTGCCAACCCCACGTCTGGAGGAGAGAAATTTCAACGGCATTAGATTGCATATGGTTAAAATTCTTGTTCAGGCAGAAGTGCTAGGTCTAGATATACGGCTTTTTTTCTCCCTCCCCTATGGTATTCATTTCATCTTTCTCTTTCTTGTGAATATGATTCCTTTGCTAGTTAGAAAAATAAGTCATGGTTAGCTGAGGAAACTTAAAGGTTATCCAGTCCACATTCCGTACTTAAGTCAAGGAAACTGAGACTCGGACAGGTCAGAGGATATCTCTGAGTTAATAGATGGCTGAGCAAAGTTTAGAAGTCAGGATTTTAGGCTCCCAGTCCAGTGTTCTCTTGAAGGAACAAATGTTTAATTTAGATAAGAAACTCTTATAAACCACTAATGAGACAATGCTAAGCACTGCATAGGTATTAACATACTAATTCTTAGAATGACCTTATTGCTATTTTTTTCATATTACAGTGAAAAGAGACAACTGAGACACAGAGAGTTTAGGGGTACCTACCCAGCACGGCTTGAGAGATCCCCACGCTGACTTTTGCTTGCCTTCTCCTTCCCTGTGGGATGAGGAATCGGTGGGGCCAAGTCGTTGTCTCCTTGGAGCCTCTGCTCTACCTTCTAGACCACAGCCAGATCCCCGGAGCTCCAGAATTCCCTGCCCAAACTGCCCTGGGACTGTTTCCAGGTCCCATGCTGGCATTTCCCCCAGGGTCGTCCTCCTGAGAGTTGAGCCCCCACCTGCCACCCAGTGTATGTGCACCCTAAGGCCAGAAGGGTGGCTGGGGAGAAGTATTTGTGGTTTAGAGGCTTGAGGGGAGCTTAAGTGTACAGGCTAGGGGTCCCCTCATGGAATGGGATGGATCTGGGGACAGAGTGGGAAGGGAAGGGAAGTGGCGGCTGGCTCTTCCCTCCTGCCACCCAACAGGGAATTCTAAAGACACTAGAATTCTAAATTTGGACATGTTTTTCTGGCCATCATGAAGGTCTGTTTGTCAAGGTTGGAGGATAGAACTATTCTATACAACATTGTGTTAATGTGATTTATAATTTTTCAGTATTTAGACATACCTGTATCTACATGTATACTCTTCCTTGGATCTCCATAGTTAGCAGTGAGCAGTGGTGTGCTGGTAAAGGTTTAACAATCAATTCTGGTGGGAGTGGGTGGTGCAGAGGAAGCCCTGATTTTGCAGCCGGCCTCTTCCATGTGTGAATAGGCTACCGCAGGGGATCATGTGGGATGGGTGAGAGGCTGCCACCCAGTGGGGAGCTGGGAAAGTCTGTGCACCATGGGCTCTCAGCGGCCAGACAGCCCTGCTGCAGCCACTGCTTGGGGCAGGCCTGATGACCAGCTAGCAAGTGGCACAGGCAGAGTTTGCACCCAGGCAGTCTGGCTCCAGAAATCTTCCTAGTTGCTTTGCCGATTCCCAGCCCTCTCTTTCCCAAAGTCAGACCCTGTGACTTGTGGAGGCGTTGTTGCATCAAGCTCTTCAGGTCCTGGGCCCCATAGGTCAAATCCTAGGTTCAGAAGACATTGCCATGGCTGCAGGTGTAGTGAAGACTTTCTGGCTGAAGCAAGGTAGCCATGTCTCCCTCAGTTGCAAAGTTTCTTGCTTATGCTGTGACTTCCTTAACTCTCCAGTTTATTCCTGCTCTCAGAACTCCTAGAGCTTCCTGGCCCCTGCCTGCTTGCTTTACCTTTCCTGTCTCAGCTTGGTGGCTTTTACTTATTTGTCCCGTGGCTTGTCTGACCATTGTCTACTTGGGCTTCTAACCCTGGGTAGTAGTTCCACACTGTGGACACTAGGTACTTGGGTGTTTTAAGGGGACAATTATTTTCCTATTAAATGGATACTCACATGGGGAAGAGTGCATATAAAATGCTTTGAACTTGTAAAGGATTCTATTCTTGAAAAACTTGCAAACTCCTTTCCTAGACATTTCAGGTTTTTTACCAACCATTTTAGGAGAAATTAAATCGTAATGCCTAAAGCATCCATTGTATATAATTAACTTCTATGCATCTAAAATGGTACAATACTTGGGGAAAATGAAGAAATAGTGCTTCTCAGACTTCGGTGAGCACATGGACCACCTAAAGATCTTCCCAAAATGGAGACTCTGAACCAGTAGGTCTGGGATGCAGTAGTTATCCAAGTATGATCATTGAGCCAGCATTGCCTGGGGACTTCTTAGAGCAGTAAATTCACCCAGACCTACTGAATCAGAAAGTCTGGAGGTAGGACCTAGCAATCTGCATTTGAACAAATCTCCAGTGATTTTAATGCAGCTAATATTTAAGAACCAATGTTCACAACTATTACTGCAAACCTGAATGTCTGTCTAAGAACACGGGAACCAGGATGGTAAGGAACTTCCTGAAAATGGGGAAGAGAGGCAGAGGGAGGTGGTAATGGCCTGGCAGTTTGGTAAGTAAGCTCACAGGTTACAGCTTTTCTCCAAGTATAATTATCCAGCCGAAATTGGGAGTCAGCCTTGTTCTAATTGTATTGCACCACAGTGGTGGTTATGTTTTGCCACCAATTAAAATTTCTCATGACCCAATGGGTTCCCAAAGCTATGTTCCATTCCAGCCTCCGTTCCAGAGGTGAACAGATAGCTTCCTGTGATTGCTTTTCAAGCAGCTCCTGCAGAGAGATATGAGCCTCCTGTTGGCCTTCCTCATTTGCATGTAGAATATCTTTTAACAAAGATGATTCTGATTTCCAGCACTTGGTCTTCCCGCTTCCCCTCTGCTTCTACACACTATGACCTGCATGCTAAACAGGGCCCAGAGGGAGCACATTAAATGCATGGAGAAGTAATGCCATAAAGGCCAGCAGGATTCCGAACCAATCTCATTATCCCATCTTTTCTTAAAATTGAAGTATGATTGACATGCAGTATCCTATTAGTTTCAGGTATATATCACAGTGGTTCAATATTTTTATACCTTATGAAATGATCCCCCTGATAAGTCTAGTTATGATCTGTCACCATGCAGTTATTACAATATTATTGACTATATTCCCTATGCTGTACTTTACATTCCCATGACTTATTTATTTTATAAATGGAAATATGTATCTCTTAATCTCATTCACCTATTTTCTTGCCTACCCCCAAACTCCCCACCCTTGATTGCCAGCAGTTTGTTTCTCTAATCTATGAGTCTGTTTCTGTTTTGTTTGAGCATTTGTTTTGTTTTTTAGTTTCTACATATAAGTAGAATCATAGAGTATTTGTCTTTTGGTGTCTGACATTTTACTTAACATAATACCGTCCAGGTCCATCCATTGTGTCACAAATGGCAAGATTCTATTCTTCTTTTAATGAATAATGTTCCATTGTATTGGATGTGCAATATTCCACATCTTTATTTATCTAGGTTGCTTCCATAACTTGGCTATTATAAATAATGCTGTAATGAACACAGGGTAGCATATATCTCTTTGAATTGATGTTCTTGTTTTCTTTGGATAAATACTCAAAAGTGGAATTACTGGATTATATGGTAATTCTATTTTTGATCTTTTGAGGAACTTCCATACTGTTTTCCATAGCGGCTGCACCCATTTACATTCCTGCCAAAAGTGCACAAGAGTTTATTTTTCCTACATATCCTCAACGGCATTTATTATTTCATGTCTTCTTGATACTAGCAATACTAACTGGTATGAGGTGATATCTCACTGTGGTTTTGATTTGCATTTCCTTGACAATGAGTGATGTTGAGTATGTTTTCATGTGTCTGTTGGCCCTCTATATGTCTCTTTGGAAAAATATCTATTCAGGTCCTCTGTCCATTTTTTAATCCATTGTTTGTTTTTACTTATACTAGTTATTCCAGATTCCTGAGACCCTCCAATATATTGCAAAGCTATAATGCCTAAATTTAGGACTTTAATGGAACTCAGTAGTGCTAGAATATAATCAGGAAAAAATTCAGCTTCTGCCGGAGAAGTGTTAAGAGAATGGATTTTTGTCTTGGAAGAAATACCTTGAGTTACTTGGCTTTTCTATTGTGGTAGCCCAGACTGTAGGTGTCCTGAAGGCCTGAGGTGTATTGTCTGGTCTTGAGGAACATGCTTGGAACTGTCAGGAGATAATATCCTTAGAAGCAACACTCAACCAATGACAGGTGGGGAATTAGTAGATAAATTCTGTGTCCTTGCCTCTTCATTGGTACTTCTCTGAGGAGAGTCCTACTCTATCCCCAGAGCACCCCAAAACAAGGGCACTCCAGTTACCTACTATGAGAACTGGCTTAGTAATATACCCTTTACTGCTTTCTCTCTCTTCCCTAGCTACTTTCTTTTTAAACATTTTTTATTTGAGAGAGAGAGAGGGTACACAATGGGGGAGAGGGGCAAAGGAAGAGAAAGAGTATCTTTTTTTTTTTAATGTTTATTTATATTTTGGAGTGGAGACAGAATCCAAGTTGGGGGAGGGGCAGAGAGAGAGGGAGACACAGAAGCTGAAGCAGGCTCCAGGCTCTGAGCTGTCAGCACAGAGCCTGATGCAGGGCTTGAACTCAAAAGCCATGAGATCATGACCTGAGCTGAAGTCAGATGCTCAATTGACTGAGCCACCCAGGCACCCCAAGAAAGAGAATCTTAAACAGACTCCATGCTCGGCACAAGCCCAAAGTGGGGCTCCATCCCATGACCCTGGGATCATGACCTGAGCTGAAATCAAAAGTCAGATGCTCAACCAACTAACTGAGCCACCCAAACATCCCTCCCCAGATACTTTCTTATTCCTTTGCTGATGTTTTCTTAGATCATTTCTCAAACTACTTTTCCTTGAATCTTTGTCTTAGAGTCTGTCTCTTAGAATAAACAAAGATAAGGATAACCAAAATATTTTAGGTGGGTTGCCCAAAAGGAAAAGGAATAGCCTTTATTCTTCCTTTTTTTTCTTTTATTTTTTTATTATTATTATTTTTTACAAATAGTTCATTGTCAAGTTGGTTTCCATATAATACCCAGTGCTCATCCCCACAAGTGCCCTCCTCCATGCCCATCTTCCCCCTCTTCCCCCACACCCATCAGTCCTCAGTTTGTTCTCAGTATTCAAGAGTCTTTCATGGTTTGCCTCTCTCCCTCTCCCCCACCATTTCTCCCCTTCTTCTCCCCCACAGTCCTCCGTTAAGTCCCTCCTAATCCTCCTATACGTGCAAACATATGATCTTTGTCCTTCTCTGCCTGACTTATTTCGCTCAGCAAAACACCCTCAAGGTCCATCCATGTTGCTACACATGGCCAGATTTCATTGTTTCTCATTGCCATGTAGTATTCCATGGTATAGATAAACCACATCTTCTTGATCCATTCATCCGTTGATGGATACTTAGGCTCTTTCCATGTTTTGGCCATTGCTGAGAGTGCTGCTATGAACATTGGGGTACATGAGCCTTTATTCTTTCTTAACAACAAGAAGCAAACCACTGCCTTCAGGAAAATAGTATTAATGAATTCATTCATCTATTTGTTACCAAGCATTATTGGGTGTTTACTATCTACCTGGAGCTAAGGGAAAGTCTAGAGAGGTCAGGGCATGATTGTAAAAGCCCCGAATACAAACCTAATGCATTTGAACCTTTTTGTATCAAGAGAAGCAAGGAGATGACGTAGTCAGAACTGGACCATGAGAAGCTTAATGTGGCTCTGCAGTATGAATTAGAGGGTCAAATTGGGCAATGGAGGCTCATTACAAAACTTTTGGAATATTTTTAGTGTATGTGCTAAAGAATACTTTCCAAAAAAACTAAATATTTGACCTTCATACAGAGATAAAATAAACATGTCAAAGATTTTTTTTATTCTATTAATTAAGCAGCCATAACATGTTAAACTTAGTCAAATGAGAATTTGAGGAACAGAGTTTTACAACAGTCAGACCAAATGAACAAAAAAAGTCAAAATGAGTTTGTTCATAGATGTAAAATTGGTTAATACCCTACACACAGAGGGTGTTGGGGACTATCACTTTTACCAATGAAAATCAATTGTCTCACTATCAGACAAAATTTGCATTTGTCAGGCACCACCCGCATTGCTACCAGTTTCCTATGATTAGCCTTTACCTCTGCAAGGCTGCAAAAACAGTCTAGACACTATACTCAGAAGGAATACCCAATAATCTCTTTTGCTTATTTTCAATTTTAGGATAAATTTTCTAGGCAGTCTCCCCCTTTGTGATTATAATTAACATGCAAAGATTATTTCTGATCACAGAAAAGGCTAGGCTCATTAGGTTCGGCCTGATAATGTATGAGGTACAGTAAGTGTAAAATAATCATACAGGCAGCTTAGGGCTTTTTTTGCAAACCTAGAGCCATGTGATATTGGGCAACTGTACTGAGCAGGAGTCACAATTAGACTCTGAAATGTATTATTTTCTTTCCTATTTTGAGGCTTGGGAAACCATGCCCAAGAAACTCTATCTACCACATTTAACCTGGAGAACCTGTAAATTCAGTAAATTCCTCTCTTTTTGAGGGCCTCTCAGTGTTTTAGGCACCCTGGCCTGCCCTGATGTGGGCTTCATTACCATCTGTGAGGCTGGGGCCTCAGCAGCCAGGAGGCAGGTCACATCTTCCCAGGAGAACTTTGAGGGCATTGGCGTCACGTGTAAAGTCAGACCCTTAGCAGAGGGTCTGTTGTATGTGACTGGGTATAGAAATGTATTCTAGGTATATACTGATGTGATCATTCTTTTTTTTTTTTTTTTTTACATTTCTTTAAGTTGATGTATTTATTTTGAGAGAGAGAGAGAGAGTGAACTGGGGAGGGGCAGAAAGAGAAGGAGAGAGAGAGGATCCCAAGCAGGCTCTGTGCTCTCAGTGGGGAGCCTGATGTGGGGCTCGAACTCATGAACCATGAGATCATGACCTGATCCAAAATCAAGAGTCATATGCTCAACCGATTGAGTGAGCCCCCAGGAGCCCCATGATGTGATAATTCTTTGATTGTGCAGGAGAACCTGACATGCTTTGAAATCTCCTAGGGCATATGAAAGAAACTGGATAACTTCCTATTTGTAATAATTCTAAGAAACTCACCCACTTTTACTAATAATGAATAGTAAAGATAAAACTTTTTAAAGCTACCAATAATAATAATAATTAATTTTGATCAACTATGATAGAGAAGAGAGTAAATTAATGATGAGGCTTAAGACACACTATCCCCAAATGTACCACCTTGGAGTATTGTATATCTTAAACTGAAGGAGTCTGAGAAAACAGCAGAAGCAGAAGGCATACTCTGACTTGCTCCACCTTGCCCTTCTTCCTGGAAACATGTCATAAAATGCCTGGGTGAAAGTTACCTTCCCTGAACCAGGAGGAAGGGAGATATTCTTATTAACAGAGACAGGGAAATTGGAGCCTACTAATCTGGATATAAGCAAACCTTGTTAATCTAACCCTTATCTTCAGAGTTATTTCATCATTTCCAACCCCGTGCCCAAGGTCCTCTGTCTTGTTAATTCCTCACAAATATATTGTTTCTTTGTCTAAAAGCTTCCTGCTCTTGGGGCACCTGGATGGTTCAATCTGTTAGGCAGACTTGGTTTGGTTCAGGTCATGAACTCCCTGCTCCTGCGTCAGGCTCTGGGCTGACAGCTTAGAGCCTGGAGCCTGCTTCGGTTTCTGCGTATGTCTCTCTCTGCCCCTCCCCTGCTCATACTCTGTCTCTCTGTCTCTCAAAAATAAATAAACCCAACCAGAGACCCCAAGAGGGTCCAGGTAGACTCTTCCTCTCATACACTTTCTTCCCATTTTCTCCATGGAAATTATGTTTCCAAATGGTCATCTGAAAAAAAGATAAAAGAATTCCCAAAAATGTAGGGGGAAAAGATTGTAGTGGTGATTGCTTATAGAGGTATAGAGAGCATTAAGTTAATAAAAATGTTATATATTGTTTTTCTTAGTTTTATGACAGGTGTGGTATATATCAGAATGATTATATTTTTTTCATGTGTTGTGATCAATTTTTCCATTTTAAACAATCATCAATGCCTTATTTTGTATGTATTTCCTTAAAGAGAGTCCTCTTGAAGCTTGGGGGCCCCAAACTTGGATCCAGCCCATCTGCACCCTTGTCTCTTCCAAAGACTGTGCCCCAGGCCAGGATGGGGGTTCTGGACTCATGGATCTCACATCTTTCCTGCCCCTGGGAATCTCTCTCCTGATACTTTCCTGGAGACTCTGTGCTCTTCTCTGCTCCTCCCAGGCTGATTTCTTTCTTCAGTTCCGGCATTTTCAAAACTCAAGAGTGTCCTTCAACTTGAAGCAGTCTCTGTTTTCTCCTCTATCTACAATAATCCCTGAGGCAAGCAAATACTGATGCCAGTTTAGAACTGGAGGAGAGGTGTGGGGCGCCTGGGTGGCTCAGTCGGTTAAGCGTCCAACTTCGGCTCAGATCATTATCTCATAGTTTGTGGGTTTCCAGCCCCGTGTCAGGCTCAGTGCTGACAGCTGGCTAAGAGCCTGGAGGCTGCTTCTGATTCTGTATCTCCCTCTCTCTCTGGCCCTCCCCTGCTTACACTGTCTCTCTCTGACTCTCTAAAATAAATAAAAAACATTAAAAAAAACTTTTTTTTAAAGAACTGGAGGAGAGGCTTGTAGAAATTCACAAACTGATAATGACAGTGAAAGACTGCTGCCTGGGCTACAGTGATGCTCAGATCATTTCAATGGTCCCATTTTATCTTTGTCTGTAAGCAGGTGATATTTACATAAATTACATCGTAATGTAAATCATGTCTTGAGTCGTGGGAAAAAATATCCATTTCGAGTGGTAGTGACTCAGCTGTTGCACAGGAGACATTCCACACCATCACTGTTCAGATAGCCAGAGGAAGCACCAGGAACCCCAGCAAATTCTGGGGTTGATCCCACATGCTGCCGTAGGTCTCCAGATGGCAACATAAATAGCAATGAAAAGGAAGTATTGAAATGAGAGATCTGAGAGCTGGTCACTTGAAGAGACAGGGCAGAGGTCTTTAGCCATTTTCTAGCAATTTGTGGTCCACCGTGGACAGAAGTCAGCATGGCATTTGCGACCTGGCCTATAGCAGGGGGAAAAATGACTACTGTACTCTCAGAGGCACTGTGGTTTGAATTCCTTCTACGCATTTATTTTCTTTATCCCAGCTATGTCTGTACCCACTTTGCTGGAGAACAGGGTAATTTACCACTGGGTTTCGGGAAGAGGTGATAATTTTCAGTGTCTTCTCAGCTCATTTTCAGTCAAGAGTTTAGCCTGAAAATGCTTTCCTTCTCCCTGTGATGGCAACTCTCATAAGTGGATTTTGCTGGAAGCCTTCTATTTTCATCACTCTGATTGCTTTATTTATGTTGCAAATCACTGATTTGGTGTGTGGGAAATTGCCATGTTTGGGCAGCAACGCTTAATGGATTGATGAGTTTCAAGCTTATTTATAAAAAATGTATATATTTTTAAAAAGTCCTTAAAGTTCCAACTGCTCATTCCTTATGTTCACGATAGTGATGAACAGTGATCTCTTTTATTGTTTACTTCAACTCTGACTGTCAAATCAAAACTGAAGGATGTTATTTACCTAATGGTCACTCATGAACATCTTGGTACTTGCCTTGAAAAACAGATTGGATAAAACAGTCTTCTCTCTAAATCGAAATCTGAATACCTCCTTCCTCAAACACCTAATCTTGTTGAATGAGCTGTAATGAAATAGAAATCAAAGTTGAGTGCTGACTTTGGCTCTGTCATGATTCAGTTATATCACCACGTCTTGACCTTTCATGGCTCTGTTTCTTTTCATTTTTAAAAAATTTTTAATGTTTATTTTTGAGAGAGAGAGAGGGGGAGGGAGAGGAAGAGCATGAGTGGGGGAGGGGTAGAGAGAGGGAGACAGAATCTGAAGCAGGCTCTAGGCTCTGAGCTGTCAGCACAGAGCCCAACACGGGGCTCAAACTTACAAACTTCAAGATCATGACCTGAGCTGAAGTCAGACGCTTAACCGACTGATCATGGCTCTGTTTCTTATCAGTGGTTTAAGAAGTTTGAGTTATATGATCACTTTATAAACTCTGCAGTTTGCTATTGTTTTGTTTTAAACAGCAGAGTTTTTCAAATGCAGTTTTACTTGGAATTGTACTATGTAAAACAGTGTATAGGTTTTCTATTGCTGCAGAACAAATCACCCTGAAACTTAGTGGCTTAAAGCAACAGCAATATTTTATTATCTCTCAGTTTCCATGATGGGTTGAGAATGTGGAGTCAACTTGGCTGAGTGGTTCTGTCTTGGTGTTTCTCATGAAGTTTAAGTCAGATGCCTGCTGAAGGCTTGACTGGGGCAGCAAAATACAGTGTATACAGTGTGCTCTTGGCCTTAGGAGTAGATTCCCATGATTCATCATTTACATACAGCACACAGTGCTAATCCCAACAAGTGCCTTCCTCAATACCCATCACCCATTTTTCCCTCTCCCTTGCTCCCCCATCAACCCTCAGATTGTTCTCTCCTCTTCAAAGTGGCTGACTTGTGCAGCTGGCAAGGTGAGCTGGCTGTGGGCCAAGGGCCTGGAGGGCTTTTTTTCACACAAGCTTCTCCACAAGGTTGCCTGAGTGTCCCCCACAGCATGACAGCTACCTTCCCCAAGTCTGTTTCATCCCCACCTGCTTCCAACCTTCCTTCCCCCAGATACAACGGGTCTTCGTGCCCCAGAGACAGCAAGCTTGCAGCCCCCTATTGGCAGGTGAGGCAGCAGCCCCAGGTTGGGGATGGCAGCTGGGCTCCTTGTTAGGATCTCCCACACATTTGCTGTTCCGTTTAAGGAAAGCCCTCAGCCCCTGTCGGATTCATGGGAGGTACTTGCAAATATTTCTCTTCCTTCACATCACAGTATGACCCTGTTGCCCTTTCTAGTTGACTTGGGCAAAAGAGCAAGTTGTGGGGAAATGCTCTAGGTTCCTTCAGAGCAAATGTTAAACTGCCCTGTTCTCCATTCCATGTGCTCACAATCTGCTCCCCGCTTTAGGACTCTCCTGTGAGCGCAGGACTGCCATCCCTATCTTACTGGGGGGTAAATGGGTTGCTCCATGTACGAGGCCTCCCATCTTGCAAGTTCTGGGGGTCAGCAGGGGTGGGCTTTGAACCCAAGGCTGTCTTGTCCTTCCATCTTGGGCTGCTGCGTCTGTAGCCAGGGAGTGGGGGATCAAGAGCACTTGGCTCTGAGGGCCCCAAACAGACCCGGTTCAGTTATGCACCGCTGACAAAATCCGAAGGCAGAGAAATGAGAAGTGTGAAACGAGAGAGGAATTTATTTCAGGGAGGCCAACAAAGATGCGTGGATGCACGCAGGTGGGCAGTGAAAGTCAATCAGTCATTGTCATGCATCACTCACGGGGCAGGCGGGGTTTTGCTGACTCAGGGCAGTCTGTGTTGCTGGAGAGGGTAGTCTGGGTTCCTATCAGGAGACGCTTTACCCTTAGAGTCTTCTGTCTGAGCCAAGAGACAAGCCAGAAGGAAGAGGCAGCTGGAAAGTTTGAAGTCAAAATGGAGGTGGCTAAGGCCTCTTCTCCTCATGCACCTCAGAAGACAACATTCAAAGGAGGGGGGACTAGGTTGGTGTTTGCTATGAGAAGTGGGACGTAAAAGCACTAGAAGGGCCCTGTGACAGCTGCATTTCCTCCTTCTCTCCTCTGTCACTCTGGGTAGGAAAGAGGCAGGTAGGGGAGAGGTCAAACCCCAAGATGGTCAGACCCTTGTCCACACTCCCCTGCCCTCGACAGCACAGAATAATTAAACAGGTTCACTTCTAGAAGGAGGATGTGAGGGTCTCCTTGCCTGGTCAGCAGGACCTTTGGGGGAATGTGGTCTTGCTGCTTGATGGTTAATAAGCCCCCTGCTTTTTCTCTCTCCAGGCGGCTGCCCTGCAGAGAGTTTCATTAGTGTGCAACACCTAGTCCCATTAAGTATTGATGTCAGCAACATTTATTTTTACCATGATTGGAAGAGGGTTCCTAGGAGGGAAAGGTTAGGTGCTTGCAAAGTCCATTTATATGCATGACTCCCTCCAGCCCTCACCACCCTAGCCTGTGGTTTTCCCTCCTCAGTTCTCAAAGGCTGATCCCATGGGAAGAGGAAGGTAGTGGCAGCACCAGCCCTGGAGAATTTTCCCTGCCCGCACACATGCACACACGCATGCATGCTCCCAGGTGACTTGGGGTGAGGCGGTGTCTCTCCTCTAGGATTCTTTAAAGTACTTGGTTGGAGGAGGCTGAGCCTGTTTGTCCCGGGACCTGGCTCTCCCACTACAGGGACATGAACAGCAAGTAGGAGGCCAACCAGTCAATTTCCAGTCGGTCTGAACCAGCACCACCTGGATGGCTAAGCCCTCCAACATCCTTACTTCCTCCATATTTAGTGAGAGTCTAGAAAGCACATGTTTCTCCTGGTTCTTGCTGTCTCTCATTTCCTGCTTCTGCTAATCTCTGGATCCCATTTTGTTTCTTGTGGCCGTTTTCTTCTGCCTGCCTTGCATCTGCCCAGACAACAGACCTGGCCACTCTTCTCTGCTTCCCCCAGCACCACTCAAACCGTGTGAAATTTTTGCTACTAAGATTTGCAGATGACCGTAGGCTGGGTTGGGGGGTGCTTGGGCCAGCACAGCAGGTCAGTTAATATCAGATACTGGGCATGCCTGTTCTTAGAAGTCCCTCAGCCACACCTGTCACATGTACCTTGACCCTCACTGTCCCTTCGGGGCCCAATGACATCGTGCTTGGTTTCCAATCAGCTTGTCCAGTTTCTCTGGTTCTAGCCCCTTCTCTTCCTCCCTCTGGGGCTCCCACAGAAGCTCAAAGTGCTTCCAGCTTTACATGCAGAGCAATTTCATTCTTTATCTCTGCCCTAGTTTGGTCCAAATTATGTACTGAGGGTTATCTTTCCACAGTGAAAATATAATTTAAAATATATAATATGCATATATATATATATATAATATCTAAATCTGTATTTTTCCTAAGACCTCCGAATGCTAATATTAAGCTAACAGTCATTATTTTAGCCCTTGGTGCTTTAGTAAGGGTTTGATGATAGAGAAAAAGCTGTAGGACAGGAGGCTATGCTCCACGGTAGTTAAATCTCTGGTTTCCTGCCCAGGAAAAGCACACTCTTGAGTCCCTCGTTTATAATTCACAGAAAACACTTCCTTTTTTTTTTTTTTTTTTTTTTTTTACAAATAGTTTATTGTCAAGTTGCTTTCCATATAACACCCAGTGCTCATCCCCACAAGTGCCCTCCTCCATGCCCATCTCCCCCCTCCACCCCCATCAGTCCTCAGTTTGTTCTCAGCATTCAAGAGTCTCTCATGGTTTGCCTCTCTCTCCCTATCCCCAACTATTTCCCCCGTTCTTCTCCCCCTTGGTCCTCCATTAAGTTCCTCCCAATCCTCCTATACGTGCAAACATATGATATTTGTCCTTTTATGCCTCACTTATTTTGCTCAGCATAACACCCACAAGGTCCATCCATGTTGCTACACATGGCCAGATTTCATTGTTTCTCATTGCCATGTAGTATTCCATGGTATAGATAAACCACATCTTCTTGATTCATTCGTCTGCTGATGGACACTTAGGCTCTTTCCAGGTTTTAGCTATTGTTGAGAGTGCTGCTATGAACATTGGGGTCCATGTGTTCCTATGCATCAGCATTTCTGTATCCCTTGGGTAGATTCCTAGCAGTGCTATTGCTGGGTCCTAGGGGAGTTCTATTGTTAGTTTCCTGAGGGACCTCCACACTGTTTTCCAGAGGGGCTGCACCAGTTTGCATTCCCACCAACAGTGTAGGAGAGTGCCTGTTTCTCCACATCCTCATCAGCATCTGGAGTCTTCTGATTTGTTCATTTTAGCCACTCTGACCGGCGTGATGTAGTATCTCAGTGTGGTTTTGATTTGTATTTCCCTGATGAGGAGGGATGCTGAGCATTGTCTCATGTGTCTGTTGGCCATCTGGATGTCCTCTTTGGAGAAGTGTCTGTTCATATCTTCTGCCCATTTTTTCGCTGGGTTGTTTGTTTTCCAGGTGTGGAATTTGATGAGTTCCTTATAGATTTTGGATATTAACCCTTTATCTGATAATGTCATTTGCAACTATCTTTTCCCATTCCATTGGTTGCTTGTTTTGTGGATTGTTTCCTTGGCTGTGCAGAAGCTTTTAATCTTGATGAGGTCCCAACAGTTTATTTCTGCTCTTGATTCCCTTGCTTTTGGGGATGTGTCAAGTAAGAAGTTGCTGCGGTGGAGGTCAAAGAGGTTGTTTCCTGCTTTCTCCTCTAGGGTTTTAATGGTTTCCTGTTTCACATTCAGGTCCTTTATCCATTTTGAGTTTATTTTTGCGTATGGTGTGAGAAATTGATCTAGTTTCATTCTTCTGTATGTTGCTGTCTAGTTCTCCCAACACCATCTATTAAAAAGGCTATCTTTTTTCCATTGGATACTCTTTCCTGCTTTGTCAAATATCAGTTGGTGTACACTTTTGGGTCCACTTCTGAGTTCTCAGTTCTGTTCCATTGGTCTATGTGTCTGTTTTTGTGCCAATACCATACTGTCTTGATGATGACAGCTTTGTAGTAGAGGCTAATGTCTGAGATGGTGATACCTCCCATTTTGGATTTATTCTTTAGTATTACTTTGGCTATTTGGGGTCTTTTGTGGTTCCATACAAATTTCAGAATACTTTGTTCTAGTTTTTAGAAGTATACTGGTGCAATTTTGTTTGGGATTGCATTGAATGTGTAGATTGTTTTGGGTAGTAATGACATTTTAACTATATTTTTTCTTCCAATCCATAAGCATGGAATGTTTTTCCATTTCTTTGTGTCTTCTTCAATTTCCTTCATAAGTTTTCTATAGTTTTCATCATACGGATCTCTTACATATTCAGTTAGTTTTATTCTAGGTATTTTATGGTTTTTTTGTGCAATTGTGAATGGGATCAGTTTCTTGATTTCTCTTTCTGTTGCTTCATTATTGGTGTATAAAAATGCAACTGATTTCTGTACATTGACTTTGTACCCTGCAACTTTGCTGAATTCATGGATTAGTTCTAGTAGGCTTCTGGTGGAGTCTGTCGGGTTTTCTATGTAGAGTATCGTGTTGTCTGTGAAAAGTGAGAGTTTGACTTCTTTGTTGATTCTGATGCCTTTTATTTCCTTTAGTTGTCTAATGGCTGATGCTAGGACTTCCAGCACTATGTTAACAGTGGTCAGAGTGGACATCCCTATCATGTTCCTGATTTCAGGGGGAAAGCTCTCAGTTTTTCCCATTGAGGATGATGTGAGCTGAGGGCTTCTCATAGATGGCTTTTATGATGTTAAAGTAGGTTCCTTCTATCCCGACTTTCTCAAGGGTCTTAATTACGAAGGGATGCTACATTTTGTCAAATGCTTTTTCTGCATCTATCAACAGGATCATATTGTTTTTATCTTTTCTTTTGTTGATGTGATGTATCACATTGATTGATTTGCAAATATTAAACCATCCCTGTAACCTAGGAATGAATCCCACGTGATTCATTTTATGTGCTGTTGCATTCGATTTGCAAGTATCTTGCTGAGGATTTTTGCATCTGTATTCATTAAGGATATTGGCCTATAGTTTTCTTTTTTTGCTGGGTCTCTGTCTGGCTGAGGAATCAAAGTGATGCTGGTTTCATAGAATGAGTCTGGAAGTTTTCCTTCGATTTCTATATTTTGGAATAGCTTGAGAAGAATGGCTATAAATTCTGTTTTAAACGTCTGGTAGAATTCCCCAGGGAAGCCATCTGGCCCAGGGCTCTATATTTGTTGGGAGATTTTTGATAACTGATTCAATTTCTTCCCTAGTTATAGGACTGTTCAGATTTTCTCTCTCTTCCCATGTGAATTTTGGTAGTGCGTGTGTGTTTAGGAATTTATCCATTTCTTCTAAGGTGTCCAGTTTGTTGGCATATAATTTTTCATAGTATTCCCTGATGATTGCCTGTATTTCTGAGGGGTTGGTTGTAATAAGTTCATTTTCATTTGTGATTTTGTCTATTTGGGTGCTCTCTCTTTTCTTTTTGAGAAGCTTGGCTAGAGGTTTGTCAAGTTTGTTTATTCAAAATATCAACTCTTGGTTTCATTGATCTGTTCAGCTACTTCTTTGGCTTCTCTATTGTTTATTTCTTGATTTTTATTATTTCTCTTTTTCTACTGGGTTTGGGATGCTCTTGTTGCTCTCTTTATAGTTCCTTTAGGTGCGCTGTTACATTTTGTATCTGCGCTTTTTCTGATTTCTTGAAATAGGCCTGAAGTGCAATGTACTTTCCTCTTAGGATAGCCTTTGTCACATCCCATAGAGTTTGGATTGTTGTATTTTCATTTTCATTTGTTCCCATATATTAATTTCTTCTCTAATTGCCTGATTGGCCCATTCGTTCTTTAGTAGGGTCTTTAACCTCTATGTTTTTGCAGGTTTTCCAGACTTCTTCCTGTGGTTGATTTCAAGTTTCATAGCATTGTGATATAGTGAAAATACACTGTAATGTGATGAAATTGTTCATGGTATGATCTCGATTCTTTTATATTTATTGAGTGCTGCCCCCTTTTTTGATGCCAGCTTCACACAGTTAGTAGGTCCTAGGTCACCTACAACTTCTGTCCAACTTTTCTACAAACTGGATGTTCCCATGACTCTGTTCTTGGATTCCACCGTTTGCTGAAATAGTTCATGAAACTTAGGGAAAAAGGTTTGCCAGTTGATTACATAATAAAAGACCTGACGAAAAGTACAGATGAACAGCCAGTTACATAGATCAAGGTCTGGTCTGAAAGGGTCCTGAGTGCAGGAACTTCTGTCCTATTGGAGGTGGGATATGCCACCCTCCCCAAATATGGATGTGTTAACCAACCCTCGAAGCTTCCAGAACCTGGGCTATAGGGGTCTTTATGGAGCTTAATTACATGGGCCATGATCGATTATGAACTCCCTTTCTAGCCCTCTGTCCTCTCCTGAGAATGGGGAGTGGCATTAATGTTCAGAGCTTCTAATCACTGCTTGTGATAACATGTCTTTTGTGTCCAGCCCCCATTCAGGAGCCTACCACAAGTCACTTCATTAGAACAAAAGATGCTCTAATACCTGGGGAAATTCTGATCTCTGTGTCAGGAACTGGGGCCAAAGACCAAATATTAGAACAAAAGATTTTCCTAGCACCCCTATTTATAAGGGTTTTAGGAGACCTGTGTCAGAAACCAAGGGCATGGACCAATATATATTTTTCTCATTATTTCACACCTCTGGAAACAGAGAGACTCAGATTCAAATCTTGGCTCTACTACTTAATTGCTGTGTGACCTTGGGCAAGTTACTTAATCTCTTTGAGCCTCAACTTAACATGGAGATATTAATAACCACCACCTTGCAGGGTTCCCCTGAATATTAAATGGGGAAATGCACATGAATGTCTGCTGCTTAACAAACACTCAATATGTAGCTCTTTTCTGTGAATTCTTGTGTGGAGCTAAATGGACAATGACATTTTTGCCAAAAGAAGTTATAATAATATTAATACCGTATGCCATTTACAAATCCTAGACACTTTCCTTGCGTTAACTTACTGAATCCACACAGTAACTGTCCAAAGGAGAGATGGTTATCTCTTCTCATAGATATAAAAATTCAGGTAGTTTCCTGAATGGCACATGGCTGGGAAGCACAAGGGGTCAGACTGTGTTTGCTTAACTCACATGGTGATTATCCGCTTAAGCCTTCTTAAAGCAGAGGGAGGACTCAGGATGGGGTGGGGGAAGGAGAGCTGAGGTACATGACTGATCCAGCCATAGCCAGCCTGGTCCCCAGGAGCTCTGGAAAATATATGGTGCACAAATGTTATTTCTTGGCAACAGATCATTTTCAGCAGAGCAAAATTGAACAAACATTACCCCAGGATGGATATCAGTATTAAAAGAGATGTATCAGTTAGGAACTGTATTCTCTAAGTATCAGATGTAATAGGTCGACTTATAAGATATCAGAATGCTTACTGTATATAAGTTTGGCTTAAACTCACCTTTCATAAATAATTGAGATATAAGCTTCTGTAGTTCCCCATCAGAGTTACTGGACATTACTAAGGGCCTCACCTCACTTCTGTAGCTTCGCCTCCTTGCTAAATAGATAACGCTCCCCCAGTCCTTCTAAGATGTGGTGAAGGCAAGGCCAACATGTAAAAAGTCCTGTAGTCACTGCCCACAGTATCTTAGGTGTGTAACTATGGTTGGTCATTTCAAACCCTCTTAAGACAAAGAACTTTAAAATGCCAGGTTTCCACCAAAACTAACGTCTGTGTGTCACAATATAATTAGCTACCATGAAATGTTGTAAATTGTAATTGGTTAACTAACTAATGACGTACTCTGCCTTACTGAAATCCATATAAAGTTCACTGCTACCTTTGTTCGGGGCCATTCTCTGCATTTTTCTCCTTGAGATCAGATCAGGCTTGTCCTGGTCATGAATAAAATCTCACCTCGCTTCTATTCAGCATTTGGTGGTTTTTCCGACATTCACCGTTTCATCTGGAGGTCCTACCGAGACTATGAGCACCCAAAATTCGGAGGCTGAAGCAGAACAGCTAGGGGAGAGCTTTGGAGAGGCGTTCCTTGGTGCGGCCATCCATTTTCAGACCTGGCTTAAGTAAGGTACGCAAGGCAGCACCTATTTTCAGTTTTCTGTTACTGGCCAGATCTGATTCTAGGAGGGAAGGCTGGATGCGGCTTAACTTCCCCTTAGCTGGTGTCTGGTGGAGACCTCCTCAGTGCCATCTGGGTCTTCAGACCATCTGGTCTTCAGACTGCCTGGGTTGGGCTTGATCACCCCAACCATTCGTTCTATGTTCAGTGCTCTGTGTGCCCCGTTAAAAGTTTCCTGTTAACCTATCTTTATCTCTGGTGTGACCCACTGTTTAACCTCCGTCACGGGTCAGTCTTCGTCTGAGCCTTGCTCCCCCCTTGAATGCATGCTAAATAACTTCTCTGGTTTCAGAAAAAGAGGAAAGGACTATGGCTTTAACATAAAGCCATCTTGGCTGCGGACACACTGCCAGCTGGATTGGCCAACATTCTCTGGGGTTGACTGGCCCCCAGAGGGCTCCTAGAACCTTAACCTTGCTTATGCTGTCTGCAGGATTTGTCATGATGTTCACCCCGACCAGGAGCCATATGCTGTGACTTGGGTCGACCTCCTAGAAGACCCACCCCCCTGGCTGAGTGCCAAAAACAGGACCAAAACCTGCCATCTGGCACCTCCATTCCCACTTTCCTTCCTGTTCTCCTCCAAACCCCAAACCCTTGCTTCCCATCACTCAGCCTTCAGAGAGGCTTCACCCAGTGCTTCAGGAGATACCTGAAGGGGGAGACTTTTATCTGATCCTCAGAGATCACCTTCTTATCACCAGGCTCCACTAGCTCCCCAGGAACCAAAAGCCACAGGAGACCCTTTGACTAGTCCTCCACATACCAGATCAGGAGCCCTCTGTGGAAGAGAACACCAGTCCTCTGATGCCCCAGTTCCCATCCTTCCTCTTAGGCAAATGGCTCCAGCTCCCGGTCCAGACAGGCAGCCAACAAGCCCGACACTTGTCTACACTCCTTTCTCCACCACAGACTCTACAACTCGAAAACTCAGAACCCGTCTTTCTGAGAACCCCCAAGGTCTGATTGACTTATTGAGCTCTATTTTCGCCACTCACTTACCCACTTAGGAAGATCGTCACCAACTCTTGCAGGTCTTACTGACTTCTGAGGAAAGGACCCGAGCGCTCCAAGAAGCAACGAGAGCAGTGCTTGGCCCAGATGGGATGCCTTCCACAGACCTTCACAGAATTGAGCACATTTGCCCTTCCATGCCACCCCAGTGGAACCCTAACACCAATAACGGTAGGGAGCGTCTGCGCCAGTATTGCCAGATTCTGTTGCAGGGGCTTCGCGCAGTGGCGCGAAAGCCCACCAATCCGACGAAAATTCATGACATGGTCCAAGGACCAAATGAGTCTCCTGAAGCCTTCCTAGAAAGGCTTTACCAGGCTTACCACCTGTATTCTCCTATTGACTCCGAGGCAATGAAGAACTGGAAAAACCATTAATATGGCTTTTGTTTCTCAGTCGGCCCCAGAAGTCCGTAAGAAGCTTCAAAAACTAGAAGGATTCGAAGGAAAGGTAATTTCAGAGCTACTAGAAATAGCCCAGTGAGTTTTTCAGAGCAGGGACAGCCCTGCCATTATGCAAGGAAAGGAAACAGGGAAATTCCTCATAGCAGCCTGGGGACAATCCCCAGGCAACAGCAGAGGACAGGGAAGGCCCCAACCCCACCAGAGGGGACCCCAAGCAACATTAGGAAAGAATCACTGTGCTTATTGTAAGGAAGAAGGACACTGGAAAGATAAAATGCCCCAAGAAAAAGCCTCCCATTCTAGTCGCCCAGGAACAATGACACCACCACAGCTCTCCTCTTTCCCAGAATCCCCTGGAGCCTGTGATTACCCTCGTATAGAAGGGAAAGAAACCAGATTCCTAGTTGACAGTGGGGCTATGTATTCCATTCTTAAAGAATCCTTAGGACCTGTGATTAAAGAAAATGTATACATTCAGGGAGCCACAGGGCGAATGCAAGGCTACCCATGGATTTATGCCCGAATTACTGACTTAGCCCAAGGGATTATTACTCATTCTTTTGTGCTTATACCTGATTGCCCATATTCCCTTCTGGGGAGAGATCTGTTGCACAAGCTTAAGGCCCAGATTTCCTTTACCAGAAAATCTATAGACTTGAACCTGCCACCACCTGCCATTCTAGTTACCTGCCCTATATCAGAGGAATATCTACTCCTAGAAAAATAAGAGCAGAAAGCCTCTCCACTGATAGAAAAATGGAAAGAGACAATTCCTACAGTTTGGTCTGAAACTAACCTGGACTAGCCATTCAACAAGCACCACTACTGATCCAGTTAGCTGCCACAACCACCCCGATATGAGTGAAGCAATATCCCATCAGTCAGCAAGCAAGGGAAGGGTTGCCACATCAACCACCTGCGAGAGGCTGGGATCCTAATGCTATGCCATTCCTCCTGGAATACTTCTTTGCTTCCTGTCCCAAAACCTGGGCCTTTAGAATACAGGCCAGTCCAAGACCTCAGAGAAGTTAACAAAAGGGTTGAAACAATTCATCCTACAGTTCCCAACCCTTATACTCTCCTGAGCGGACTCTCACCAAATCATCACCTTTACTCTATCCTGGACTTAAAGGATGCATTCTTTGCTTTGCCAATTGCAAAGGTCAGTCAGCCTATTTTTACCTTTGAATGGATAGACCCAGATGGAACCTACAATGGACAGTTAACCTGGACCTGACTGCCCCAAGGGCTTAAGAACCCCCCTCCCCCCCACTTTTTATGATGAGGCTCTTCGGAGGGATTTGGTCCCCTACCAGGAGAGTCACCCAGATGTTACTCTGTTAGAATATGTAGATGACTTGCTCCTAGCTGCTAACTCCATAGAGAATTGTACAAAGGCTACTAAGGACCTGCTGAGGGAGTTAGACATCCTGAGATATAAGGTTTCCACAAAAAAAAGGTGCAAATTTACTTGGACTCTGTAATATACTTGGGCTATCAACTACACGAAGGCAAGCGATCGCTGGGGTCAGAAAGAATCTAAGCTATCCTAAACATTCCTAAACCCACAACTAAAAGATCAGAGAATTCCTAGGAGCTGCTGGGTACTGCTGCCTCTGGATACACGGTTTCACTGAAATGGCAAAGCCACTGTGCTCTGCTGCTGGGCGTGAAGGGACTGAGATGGTCTGGGAGAACAGGAAGATAGGGTTTTTGAGCAAATTAAGCGTGCCCTTACCCAAGCCCCAGCCCCGGTTTTACCTGATATTACCAAGCCTTTCCAACTATTTGTACATGATATTTGGGAAATTGTGAAAGGGGTTCCTACTCAAACTTTGGGCCCCTGGAAACGACCTGTAGCCTTCTTGTCCAAATGGCTGGACTCTGTTGCTACTGGGTGGCCCAGGTGCCTAAGAGCTATTGCGCCACTGCCATGTTGGTTAAAGAAGCTTCTAAACTAATGCTTGGGTAAGACCTTCAGATCATAGGACCTTACACAGTAGCATCCCTGCTGCACTCCCCACCAGACCAATAGATCTCTAACGCACGAATCATCCAGTATCAGGTATTGCTAATGGACCCTCCATATGTATCACTTTCCTAAGACAGAGGTTTTAAATCCAGCCCCCTTGCTATTTTATGATGACTCAGAAGCCCGACTCCACGATGTTTTAGAAACTGTGAGTACTCTTACGGGACTGAGGGGGGACTTAAGAGATCAACCTCTGCCAAAGGTGGATTTTAAGCTGTTCACTGATGGCAGCAGTTTTGTCAAAAATGGAATCAGATACGCCGGTGCAGCTATATGCCTTCGCCACCACCCATGTTCATGGTGCTCTATATAAGGTAAGAGTACTAGTTACATCAAGAGGAAAGGAAATAAAAATAAAAAAGAAATCCTGGCCCTACTGGAAGCCTTATGGCTTCCTAAAAAGGTAGCTATTATACATTGCAAGCGCCACCAAATGGCAGACTTGTCCCAAGCAAAAGGAAACGCCTTTGCTGACGCAACAGCAAAAGCCACAGCAGAAAGAAATGGTCTCCTGATTAAAATTTTGCCTCTGTTTCCTCCACGCTTTCTCCCCATGGGACCATCTTATAGCAAAGAAAAGCTATGCCTGATAAAAACCTTGAAGCCAAAAAGAGGTGACCAGTGTTGGTACCACCTCCAGGATGGGCACATCCTCATGCCAGAAGCTATAGGATGATCCTGGCTCCAGCAAGTCCACAGCTCCACACATCTAGGGGCAACTAAATTGTCTTAACTAGCCCAAAGAGATTATTTTATTCCAAACCTTAATAAAATTGCCAAAAATCTAGTAGACCAATGCAAGGCCTGGGCTAAGACTCACCCATCTTCTAAGTTTAATTTTTTAGGACAGAGACTACATGGACAGATGCCTGGAGAAATATGGGAACTTCACTGAAATGAAAGATGGACAGCATGGTTATCATTATCTCCTCGTGCAGGTGGACACTTTCTCTGGATGGGTAGAAGCTTTCCCCACTAGAACAGAGTCAACTCAGTGGCTAAAAAATTTCTTAATGAATTGACTCCCCAGTTTGTCATACCTATTGGTCTGGGGTTTGATAATGGCCCAACTTTCATAGCCCAGATATCTAAAATGTTGTCCAAGAGCTTACAAAAAGATTGGAAATTGCATTATGCTTACCACCCTCAGAGTTCAGGACAGATAGAAAGTATGAACAGAACTTTAAAAGAAACCTTGACTAAATTAATTACAGAAACTGGTGAAAACAGGGTAGGCCTCCTTCCTTTTGCCCTCCTCAGGGTATACTGTACACCTTCCATAAGAAGCATTACCCACTTTGAAATTCTATTTGGAAAACCACCTCCCTTGCTTCCAAAATTGGGAGATGAACGATGGGCAGAAATGTCAAACTAACATCTCCTTAAGTCTTTGCAGGCTGTACAACGTATGCTTCCAGCCATTCAAAACCGAGTAAAAGAAAACCGGAAGAAACCGCTCTCTACAGTCGAACCATCAGACTAAGAACTCGGACCTGGAGATTGGATCTGGGTGTAACGTCACACACCCCCAAATTTAGAGGCACACTGGGTTGGGCCCTATCCGATCATCTTGTCCACCCCATCAAGCTGTGAAGTTTGCTGGCCGGAGCCACTGGATCCATCGCTCTCAAATTAAGGCGGCACACCCCAACCACATTCCTCTACAATAGACTGGCAAATGGACCAAAAATCCTTTGAAGGTCTGGCTGGTAAAAGAATCTGCTGGGTAATTTTGTTCTTAATAATCTCCTTAGTTGGAGGAACATTTTCTGACCATGACCCTGTCCAATACCATTGGATAGTTAGCAAAACCACTACGGGACAGGTTTTAGCAAATTCTACTTCTTGTGCTTCCCCTGTTTTGACCTTTAATCTATGTCATCTGTTCCTCATTGAATGGAAACAACAACCATGGTATCAGGTGCTACCGGAGTTTTGCCTTACCATAGAACCCCAGACTGCCTAAGTTTCAAAGGAGTACAGTTTTACGCTTGCCCCTCTGATGGGCCCCCCGGACTGCCAAGGACACGGCCAGTTTCACTGTGCCTCATGGGGTTGTGAGACCATAGCTGACTGGGTTACTGAAAGGACCAGTTTATACTGTCTATGAGAGCAGTGTCTACTACCAAGAGCCAGCACTTAGTCTCTATCATCATTAAAAAAGGTTTAGATCCTTAATGGAATATGGGGAGAACACGGGGATTGAGATTATACATTTCTGATCTTGATCCTGGCACTGAGTTCACCATTCAGAGATTTAAAGTTAAAATCACCCCTTAAGTTCCCATAGAACCCAATCCTGTAATTAACCCTCTCCTTGACCCTGGAAATTTGTTCCCCAGGCCTCTAGCCCAGCCATCAGCTAAATCTATGGCCCATTCACCCACCACTACTGCCCTTATGGTAACTCCTTTCCCTGCTAGGAGGGAACCTAAAGTAAGAGAGACTGATACCTTTAAAGCCTTATATTATACCTTTAGGCATTTAAATGCCACCAACCCTAACATCACTTGGGATTGTTAGCTATGTTTGGATCCTAGGCCCCCCTACTACATAGGAATAGGTGCTCCGGTCCCTTTGGGAACGAGGGAAGACCAAGTCAGGAACTTGAGCCATGACCAGATAGAGGATCACTGTACCTGGGGGCAGAACCCAAGTCTCACCTTAGAAGATGTAGAAGGAACAGGAACCTGTTTCTATGCTGGAAACTACCAGATCAATCAGTCCAGGCATTTGACTTATTGTAACAACACCATCTCCTTGCCAAATAATACTCATATGGGGGTACCCTTTACTTCCTAGTATTGCCCTCTGGGACTTGGTTCACTTGCTCCTCAGGTTTAACCCTTTGTTTGAACCTCTACCTTACAATCAAGAGGTTTGATTTCTGCATCCTAGTCCACCTCCTACCCCAGGTTTTCTACTTTTCAGGTGAAGGAGGGAGAGAGCACCTAGGTTTCATTCCCCAGTCTCAATTCACAAGGGAACCCATTTCTACTATCCTAGTGCCCCTCTTTGAAGGACTGGGAGTGGCAGGGTCCATTGATGTAAGTACTGCCGCTTTCATCACAGGGGATCAGAACTTCAAACTACTAAGCAAACAAATTGATCAGGATATATCAGAATTAGAAAGAAATACTGATAAACTGTCTGAATCTAAATTCTTTAGCTGAGGTGGTACTTCAAAATCGAAGGGGCTTAGACCTGTTATTTTTACAACAAAGAAGGCTTTGTATGACTCTTGGGGAACAGTGCTGTTTTTATGTCAATAATTTGAAAATCATCAAGCAGAGCTTGAGTCAAATCAGACCACGACTAGAGGAAAGACAAAGACAAATTAATCAAAATTGGTATGAGTCTATATTTTCCTGGTCGCCTTGGCTAACAACTCTCCTAAGTGCCCTTGCAGGACCCCTCATCATTTTCTTTCTAACTATAACTATAGGACCCTATTTGATAAAACAACTACTTCAGTTCATAAATCAAAGAACAGGATCTATAAAGCTTATGGTATTACATAGCCAATACGTCCCATTAGCCCAAATACTAGAATAAGGTTATTCGAAGGTTTAAATAACTAACAAACAGGAGTGGGGAATATAATAAGTCAACTTATAAAATATAAGAAAGCTTACTGTATATAAGTTCGGCTTAAACTCACCTTTCATAAATAATTGAGATACAAGCTTCTGTAGTTCCCCATCAGAGTTACTGGACATTACTAAGGGCCTCACCTCACTTCTGTAGCTTCGCCTGCTTGCTAAATAGATAATGCTCCCCCAGCCCTTCTAAGATGTGGCGAAGGCAAGGCCAACATGTGAAAAGTCCTGTAGTCACTGCCCCATGGTATCTTAGGTGTGTAACCATGGTTGGTCATTTCAAACCCTCTTAAGACAAAGAACTTTAAAATGCCAGGTTTCCACCAAAACTAACATCTGTGTGTCACAATATAATTAGCTACCATGAAATGCTGTAAATTGTAATCGGTTAACTAACTAATGATGTATTCTGCCTTGCTGAAATCCATATAAAGTTCACTGCTACCTTTGTTCGGGGCCATTCTCTGCATTTTTCTCCTTGAGATCAGGAGATCAGGCTTGCCCCAGCTGTGAATAAAATCTTGCCTTGCTTCTATTTGACAGTTGGTGGTTTTTCTGACATTTACCCTACTTCATCAGAGACCACTCTTCTCCACAAATTAGCCTGGAGTTTTCTCTCCCATGAAAGAAACCTGAAGATCACCAGTATCCCATTTCTATGCCACACAATCTAATCAGGAGACTTTCCTCTCTCCTAGCTCCTGATCTGCAGCTTCAAAGTCCCTTCAGGTTCTAAGATGGCTGCTAAAGCTCCGGCCATTGCATCTGGGCTTCAGAAAGTTCGAAGAAGGGAGGGGTCAAAAGAAAAGATGTGTCTGACACAGAACCAGTCTCTCAAAGGGATTTCTCAAAACACCATCAGACAGTTCTCCAAAAAATTAAACATAAAATTACCATATGACCAAGCAATTCTCCTTCTAGGTATATACCCAAACGAACTAAAAGCAGGGACTCAAACAGATATTTGTATGCTGCTATACAGCATATGCTACATGCTGTATGCTCTAACAGCATATTCACAATAACTAAAAGGTAGAGTTATCACAGACCCCACAAGTCAAAGGTTCCATCCCACAAGATTAGTCCCACCTCAGATGACAGAGAAAATCCTGGAAGGCTACCTGTACTTCCAACTGCCTACAAATCATGGATTCTCATGATCTCTTCTTCAGATTCAATAATTTGCTAGAATAGCTCACAGAACTCAGAATATTTTACTTATGTTTACTGTTCACTGGTTTATTATAAATAATACAGCCCAGGAAGAGCCAAATGAAAGAGAGGAAGATGCAGAATTGGAAACAGGCTCCAGGCTCTGGGCTGTCAGCACAGAGTCCTTATATGGGACTTGAACTCAAAGACCGTGAGATCATGACTTGAGCTGAAGTCAGATGCTTAACTGACTAATCCACCCAGGCACCTTCTCTATCAGTAGTAACAAGTCAAATGCATGTATTTGTTGTGACACAAACCAAGTAACATTTTCCTTCTTTGATTCTGCATTTTGAAAACAGCACTGTTTGAAGCAGAATGACATATGAATTTGAATTCTGTATATGAAAATTAAAAAAGAAAAGAAAGCATAAGGCTGTTATTTATTCTCTGTTGTTCCATGCCCATTGCTAGTGGATCTACGTACAGATAGGGGACATATTACTTCTATACAACAAATTTTATATTATCATCCATGAACTTCATATTTGCGTACCCTGGGAGTCCTCCCTCTGTGAAAGCATGGCCTTGTCAGTATGATACTGAAATGTGTAATTTATTTACTTAGCAAGTATTTTTGTAGCTATTTCATGGTGATACCAATAAAGATGCCTTAAGCTGCCTTTAAAAAAAAAAAGATACTTTGCATTCATGGTCTTATTTAACCTCTACAAGTGGAGGGAGAGGGTGTCCCCAGGACCGTGATGGCACAGAGAAGTGAGGTTACTTACTCAGGATCACATGCAGGCAAGCAGCAGAACTGGGATTGGAAACCAGGCCAATCTGATGGTAAAGCCCTGTGTTCAGGCTGCTCTGCCACGTGATTTCCGACTTCATCCTGGCCTTGTCTCGCCTCCTTTGCCCCGCACTCCACCTCTGTGGCGTCTCCCTTCAGCCTCCTTGATGATGCCTCGGGTTCTATTTTTAACACAGGGTAAGTATGAGAGACAGATGGAGGAGGAACACTGCGGGTAGAGAATGCTTGGAAACCCCACTTTAATTTTTATTTTTCAGAGGAAATGGCATATTAATCCTATTTCCAATAGGTTCAACAACTGTATAGGCAGGGGAAAGCCAATTAAGAGAAAAGAGAATATACAGAATTTATCTATCCATCCAATTAATGCATCATACACATTATCTGTGACAAGTGCTCTCCCAGGTCCCAGGTACAGGGGGTGGGGGCGGGCCGGAGTCCCACAAGGAGCCAAAGGGAAGAGACATTCAACGTATAAGGAGGTGAGAACTACACACGGACATTGAGATTCTGATGAGGGTGATGAGGGACACGAAAGCAGGACAGAGCAGGTGTGTGGCCTTTCCAGGTTGGGTGGTCAGGCATAAGCTCTCAGGAGAGGTGGCCATATGGAGCTGCATTGTTCTGATTGCAGCTCTCTACAACCCAGGAAAAACCATGTAAAAAATACTCTGAAATCCTAATAGTGGGTGGGTCCATTAGAGAGATGGGTGTGTGATTTTCCCCCCTTTTCTAGTCTCTATTTTACAAAGTTTCTGTAAAATGCTCATGGACTTTAACTATGAAAAATAACTATTAAAAAGAGGAAGAACAGTTGGTTTAAGGGATCCCAGACTCCACCTGGGCATGGCACACTCACACCCTGGGAGGGACGTTTTTTGCCATTCACACTAGCCTGGGGGAAGGGGTAGCTCTTAGAGGTGCCAAGCGTTTTTATTCTGTGAAAGTTTTTGTTTCTTAGCACCTGACAACATTGAAATTAGGTAAACTCAGGGATCTTTTGAAAAAAAGGAAGGGCTTTTTGCAAAAGATTTCAGGCCCGAGTGTTCCCAACCTTTTCTAAACAGACAGCCCTCAGTAATGTCAACTTATGGACCAACCTGGGAAAGGTCTTCCCCAGGGCCTTCCTCTCCTGTCAACCCCAGGCGTCCATGTTTGCGTAATCAAACTCTGGAAGTTTGTGTAGGCTATGACATTTCAAGAAAGGTCACTTCTCTGAAGGCATTCCCTGAAAACAACTTCTACTCCAGAAATGGTCCCCACCCACCCTGCCAAGAAATACTAGTTTCTAGCTGAGGGATTCTGGGTTTCTGTGAAGCTATAATAGGAAAAGAGAAGATTCAGTAAGCAGAGAGGGAAAGGATAGGACCTGAGGTCCCTGGGTCGGGAGAAAAAAAAATATTTTGGAACAATGCTGAGAGTGTCTGCCCACAGCAAACCCCCTCATGCAGAAGCTTCCTCTGAAGAATGTAAGAGACACCACCTATTCCCCCTCGGGTTCCCCTTAGAAATTTGACAAGAGACCTAACTGAAATTACATGGTAGACCATAAAACACATGACCCACAAGGAACGATATGGCCATAGACCACCCCTCATACAGTGGAGTCGAGCCAATCAGGAGTGGACAGCCCAGCACCTAGAGTTGTCCAGTCAGTAAGGGTAGAACCTGAGAAGGAATGAGGAGGCAGAGAAGGGGGCGCCCAGAACCTTATAAAACAAGAACACTGCCTGTAGTCACAGGTATTTACCTTCAGATGCCTCCTCTCTGTAGACCGCTTTCCTACTACTCTTCCTTTCTGTGCTTATAATAAACATCTGCCAGCCGCTCATTCCATGTCCACCTCTTCATTCTTCGAAGCGGTGAGACAACGAACCCTGGCTATTGAGGTAAAAATTCCTGCAACAAAGGCACAAACTTTCTGCCTCCCGTTCAGTAGTGACCCACATGATCCAAAGACAGGTCAAGAGTAGAAATGCTGTCAAAGAGGGTACCTGGGTGGCGCAGTCCATTAAGTATACAGCTTTGGTTCAAGTCATCTCACAGTTCTTGACTTCAAGCCCCACACTGCGTTCTTTGCTATTCTTGTGGAGCCTGGTCTCGATCCTCTGCCTCGCTCTCTTTCTGCCCCTTTGCCACTTGCACTCTCTCTCTCTCTCTCTCTCTCTCTCTCTATCTCTCAAAAATAAACATTAACAAGAAAGGAAGAAAGAAAATCACCTTTCAAAAAATAAATTATTGTAAAAGGGCTAATATATGGGATGACTCAGATCTTGGGGGATGGGTAGTAAAAGGTCATGCTCCAAACAGGGATTTGTTCCTTCTTGTCCAGAGACATTCGAAATGCCACTTTATTCCCCTAGAAGCCAGTGCCTATGAAGATGACACACGAACCCCTGATTCTCCCTTGCTCCTCATTGATTCAGATATTCTGTGCACCAGTAATGTTTGATTAGGGGACACCAATGCCCCACCAACAGCACCAAGCCAACCTTCAGGTGGCAAGGACTGCTTTTCTCTTTCTTACCTCATACAACTGACCAAATGTTAAGAGAGAGGAAATTCCAGCTTTTGATAAACTGGTGCTGCCATTCTGACACCTGGAGAAACAAACAAACAAAAAAAGCCGGGTTAACAAATTTCCTAAAGTCCCACCAGTAGACCTATGATGACTTTTGAAGACTAATTAAAATTTCATGTCAAAACCATTTAAAGGCAAGAGCAATGAGCACATTCGAGTTTCACTTACCATAGGTACAATCTAAACACATGTAGTCCCAGAAGCTGACCTACTTTAAAACTGTGATCATCTCTTGGGGAGGAGATTATCTCATGAATGCTAAATAATTTACTTTTAAATTCTATACAGTTGTTGGGTTTTTTAAATGTTTTATTTATTTCTGAAAGAGAGAAAGAGTGAGAGAGACAGCGTGAGCAGGGGAGGGTCAGAGAGAGAGGGAGACACAGAATCTGAAGCAGGATCCAGGCCCTGAGCTGGCTATCAGCACAGAGCCCGATGCAGGGCTTGAACCCACGAACCATGAGATCATGACCTGAGCCGAAGGTGGACGCTCAACCAACTGAGCCACCCAGGCGACCCTACAGTTGTTGGTTTTTTATTAACAATACACTTATGATTCTCATAACCTTGAACATACTGTGACCTCCCAACATTATAGTTATTTTAGCAAATGAATACATCTGGAATAAATATATGATTCCCAAATTCATGCTATTCAGGGTAAAATCAAATAATACAATGTTGATGCCCAAAGGAAGATATCAGGGCCTTAATCACTGAGATCACCAGCCTAGAGCATAAAATGCTTGTTCTAGGTCTCTAAACTCCCGACTTCAACCAGATGTGATATTTCCCTCTCAGTCCCTAGAAAGTCAGCTCTGGGGGTGGCAGAGACATGTTCTGTCTGGTTTACTGCTGGGTTCCCAGTGCCTCACATGGTACTTAATGAGTTATAGGTGCTTAATAGATAAATAAATCAATTATTTAAAAAATAGACAGACAAAGCACATTTCTGGAAAGTCAGCTCTAAGGGACTTTTGACCCGTTTATTAAAAATATGGTCAATGGATCAGCAACAGCAGCATCTACCGGGATCTTGTTAGACATCTCCAGGTCCACCCCAAATTAGGAATCAAAATCTGCATTTTAACAAGATGTCCCAGGGGATCAACTGACATGTTAAAGTTTGAGACGTGCTGCAGTAGACATATCTTTGGCTGGCTATCATGGTGGGGAGCTGTTTTTTTTTTTTTTTTTTTAAGTTTATTTATTTATTTTGAAAGAGAGGCACAGCGTAAGTGGGGGAAAGGCAGAGAGAGGAGAGAGAGAATCCCAAGCAGACTCTGCACTGTAAGCACAGAGCCAGACACAGGGCTCAAACTCACAAAATTGTCAGATCATGAGCCTTGCTGAGATCAAGAGTGGAACGCTCAACCAACTGAGGACCCAGGTGCGCCAGGAGCTTTTTAACCTATATGAATAGTTGAGTCCCATGTCCAGAGATTCTGATACACAGGCAGGATTGAAGATCAGAGATTGTAGCCCTGTAATCTGTGTGACTTTAAATGAGTTACTTAGCTTCTCTGTGCTTTCTTACCTGTTAAATGGGCTTGCTTAATGCCCTCCAGCTAAAGACCATCACTGTCTGAACAAAGCTGATTTAGTGGCTTGCAGCAAAGAGGGAAGTAACGCTCCACCAAGAGCCACAGGCATTTCAGAAAGAGGGTGTTAGGAAGGGATTGTTGCAAGATTTGAACTTGTATTAGGTGATTTTGCAGAGAATTCAGAAAGGTGTGGTTTTTGGTGGTGGCTGGGCGGAGGGAGAGCTGGAAACCACAGCTGGAGGCAAATCCAGAAAGAACAAGGGGGAGCCCCAGGTGAGGCAGCCTCTGAGAGACCCTGGCTACAGGGTCCTGCCTGCAGTACCACAGGCCATGGGAGGGGTGGCCTCTGCTGCCACGGACAGCACAGCACGGCCAGAGTGCCTCACCATCCATGTGCAGGTTGGCAGGCATCATTCAGAGTAAAGCGGATTCACCCTTGCTGATGATGAGGGCTTGGGTTCTCTCACCAAGGCTGTCCTAGCCAGGGGTGGTGTGAACCCTCACCTGCCAATCTCTGATTGCAAAGAAGGGACGGCAGAAACTGCTCAGAGACTTGTTTTAACCAATCCTCTTCCCATCACTGTACTGTAACTGGGACACAGGAAATCATGGGGGGGGATATGTGGATTTTTAAAAAACAGCTAAATGGAAGGGCACCTGGGTGACTCAGTTGATTAAGTGTCTGACTCTTGATTTCAGCTCAGGTCATGATCTGATGGTTTGTGGGATTGAGCCCTGTGATGGTTCTGTGTTGACAGTGCAGAGCCTGCTTGGGATTCTAATTCCCTCTCTCTCTGCCCCTCTTCTTGGGCTCTTTCTCTCTCTCTCTCTCTCAAACTGAAAAAAAAAAAACCCAGTTAATTGGAAAAGTAGAGACAATTACTGTAGACACATAAAGAAACATTCATTTTCATGCCCTCTGACTGAAAGTCTGATGAAAGTACTTTCCCATATGGCAGCAGCTGTGTGGTGATTGGCTGGGTTTCTCCCATGTGTTTTATACAGAAAATAGAAGTGATAAACCATTTTCTTACCCCCAAAATAGCGTGGGTGCTGAGAGCAGGAGTGATTCTATTACACCTTAATAATTTTTATCACTCCGAGGTGAGGGGGGAACAAAAGGATAAAAGCTGTAATTGGTAAAGAAGCAGTCATTTTTTGAGCTGGGAGAGGTGGATACTTTGTTATGTTTATGATTTCCTGTATGCTCAATTCCAGAGTGATCTTGTTTTTTCCTTTGCTCCACCATCTCCTCACAGAGTCGCCTTGTTTGTTGCTGGGCAGATGAAACTGTCTGTGTCCGAAATGTAAGACATGTAAAAATTATTAATGGCTTACCTTTTTATTTGGTACTACGTTTTAGGACTCCAGGGTGCATTTTCTGTTTATACCACATCTCAATTCAGATCAGCCACATTTCAACTATTCATGAGTCACATGTGGCTAGTAGCTTCCGTTTTGGAAAGCACAACCTTCGAGAGTTATTCTGAAGATTAAATTAGCTAACAAGGTAGTTAGTCCTTGGCCTCAATAAGTTTTAGCTATTATTATTGTCACTGATGCAATAAAGGAGCCTCATCTAGACTAAAGCTGAGATGAATTTTCCAGAAGAGAGTAAAATATTAATTTACACCAAGAAGGGTCCAAAGGGACCTTTACAGGAAGTAAAGGCTCTATAACTGTCCATTAGATTAAACTTGTTCATTGTGCTGTTCAAATTTCCTATGTCCTTACTGATTTTTCTTTTGCTTCTTCTATCATTTTAACATATTTGATAGAAATATATTCAAATTTTGTGATTTTTTTCCCTTGTAATTCTATTTATGTGTGCTTTACATAGTTTGAATTAAATTGCTGGGAGTATACCATTTCATGATACAGCAATTTATTCTTGTTTCCTTTCTCTCTGTTTTTATTTCATTTTTTACCATGTTGAATAGAATTTAAATTTTAGTAATCTCCTTGAACATCCTAAACACATTAATTTTGAGATCTTTGTTGTACTGTTTATGACTTTAATTTCACATGGGGGAAATTCGTTCTGATTGCTGACTGTATTGGCTTTTTCTTACCATTTCTTCTTGTGTTTTTAAATTTTTGGTTTTGAAAAGGAGACATTTTATTTATTTACTCTTGAAAATGCATTTTCTCCAGACGCCTGGAGGCTCAGTTGGTTAAGCATCCAGCTTCGGCTCAGATCATGATCCTGAGGTTCATGGGTTTGAGCCCCGCATCAGGCTCTGTGCTGACAGCTCAGGGCCCGGAGCCTGCTTTCAATTCTGTAACTCTCCTTCTCTCTGCTCCTCCCCTGCTCATATTCTGTGTCTGTTTCTCAAAAACATTAAGTTAAAAAAAATTTTTAATGCATTTTCTCTTTCTATTTTTTACCTCATTGTTCTTCTGTCCTCATCTGATGGTTTTGCAGTTGCTTCTATTTCGCTTCTGGGCCCTTAGTCCAAAACTATTTCAAAAGATCCTGATCTCTGGTGACAATGGAGATGGTACAAATCCAGTTACTGGGCCAGTGGGAATGTGGTATATCTCTTGGTTGTAAAACTTAGGCTGTAATCTCTGCATAGCAAATGCCATAGACAATAGTTTTGTTTTTGTTTCTTTTCCCTTGTTTTCGTTTGGCAAGGGTATTGGAATGGCAAAGCCCTTCGTCGAGATTCATAGAACAAGTTCTACTTTAGTCTCCTTTCTTGGGTCAAATATTTTGGTCCCTTTAACCCCATGCTTTCGCTTTCTTTCTTATCCATGTCTTAAGAAGCTTATGTTTCAATTTGTTCTCTGTTTTATGTTGTTAGTTTTTTCATCCCCTTTTCTGGTTTCTCTGTTGTAGAGCCTGGCTATATCAATTTATATATTTCAGCTATCCTTGCTGTGTTTTGGAGCAGAGGGGGTGCAAAACAATGTGATCTCATTTCACTTTGTTGATGAGATGTCCCAACTTGCTGTTTGTACTATGTCTCTGCTATATAAGCGCATGAAGTGTAAGGTCTTCGAGGGCAGGGCTGGGAGCAGCACACTTGGTGCCCCCTGAGTTACACAGTGTTGAGGACATGGGAGAGGCCCCTCCATAAGCATGCATTTTCATTAAGTATGCTGCCCTGGTTAGTGCTGGCCTTCTCAAGCAGCCTCAGGTCTTGAGAATCTATGATCGTAGTCCTTTTTAAAAATTTCTTCTCAGAGAGATAACACATGCTTGTTTATTTCTTTGCTCCATCGGTATGGTTTTCTTCGGCTTTGTATTTGTGCATTAAAAAGACTAAAGCAGGGACACCTGGGTGGCTGAGTCAGTTGAGTGCGTGACTTCAGCTCAGGTCATGATCTCATGGTTTGTGAGTTTGAGCCCCATATGGGGCTCTCTGCTGTTAGTCTGCCAGCGCAGAGTCTGCTTCAGATCCTCTGTACTCCTCTCCCTGTCCCTCCCCAACTTGTGCTCCTGGCCTCCATAAAAGACCAAAGCAGTTTCAGATCAAAGCCTCACAAATGTAAAATGTTACACAAATGGTCAAAGAAGGGAAATTAGGAAGACATATACTCTACATCCCTCTCCCTCTCCAACTCCTGTATTTTCTGCCAAGCCTCAGTTCAAGTTTCCTGGAGATTTCTCTAACCAACCTCCCTGCCAGTCCTTCAGCAGTGATGAGTAAATTCTATCATCCTGCTGCACATGGTTCTATGGTACTCTACAACAGTTTAGCTGTTTCATGTGTGAAAGTTCTGAGGCACATTTTGAAGAATGTATTTCTTGGTATCATTCCACCGTCTTCACTGCATCCTTCACTTACCATTCCTACCTTATCATACATGTGACTTGCTCTCAACTCACAATGAAATGTTAAAAAACTAATTGGTATTTGAGATATAGTATAGTTAAGGCGACAACTCACTACATATAAACATATGCATTCACGTAGCTATTACTGAGACCATGATACAAGACGTTTCCACCACCACATATGGCTCCTGTGAGTTCCTTCCCAGTCAGTTTCCTCTCCTCTCTGCAGAGATAACTTCCATATTTCTATTCTGACCCCAATATCATCTATTAGTTTTGCCTATTCTTGAACTTCACATAAATGGAACTATAACTGCATGTACTCTCAAGAAAAGCCTTTTTATTTGGAAATAATTTCAAATTTATGAGGAAGTTACAATAACAGTACAAAGAACATCCATGTGGCTTTTACCCAGATTCACCAATTGCTAATCCTTTCCCCCCATTTGCTTTGTTATCTATCATCTATCTACCATCTATCTATCTATTGTCTTCTATATAAGTATTTTCTCCTGCACCTTTTCCTGATTATTTGAGAGGAGGTTGCCTCCCCCATGGCTCTTTACCTCTAGATACTTTGGTGTGCATGTCCTAGAAATAAAAAGAAGAAGAAGGAGGAAGAGGAAGAGGAGGAGGAGGAGGAGGAGGAGAAGAAAGAACTGAAAGAAGAAAAAAAAAAGAATTTTTCCTACATAATTACAATAGTTATTTACAATCAATTGAAGTAAATTTGACATTGACACAAAACCTTAAAGTTCGTATTCCAATTTTACCAGTTGGCCTAGTGATGTGTGTTATAGCATTCCCTCTCTCCAATTCAGGATTCAATCTAGTATCAGGTATTACATTTGGTTGTCATGTCTCTTATTGTGGTATAGATATTCAGTCTTTTTTACTTTGTCTTTTATAACATTAGACATTAAAAAAAATTTTTTTTAATGTTTACTTATTGTTGGGAGAGAGAGATAGCGAGTGAGCAGGGGTGGGGCAGACAGAGAGCGAGACACAGAATTTGAAGCAGTCTCCAGTCTCTGAACTGTCAGCACAGAGCCTGACATGGGGCTCAAACTCACTAACTGTGAGATCATGACCTGAGTCAAAGTCAGATGCTTAACCAACTGAGCCACCCAGGTGCCCCTACAGTGTTGGACTTTTTTTTTTTTTTAAGAACTCAGTCTGATTTTTCTTTTGGAGGCAATTGCCTGACATTCCCTAATGATTAGATTCAGGTTATGCATTCCCAGCTGGGCTATTATACAAGTGGCATTATGTCCATCTCATTGTATTATAGCTGATGACACATGATGTTCATCTGTCTCTCATTGGTGATGTTAATTTTGATCACCTGGCAATCACTCTATAGTTGGTATTTTCCCCTTCAATGAATAAGCAATCCCTAGGAAGCCACTTTAAGGCCATGCAAATATCCTGCTCCCCATCCCCATTGATTTAGTATCCCATGGATGATTCTTGTCTGAGCCAGTCTTTACCATGATGGCTGTAAAATAATGATTTCCACCTCTGGCACCCCTTCCATACTTAGTGAACATAATCTCAAAGTGACAGCTTAAGTTGTAGACAACTGGTGTAGATACAATTGGATAGAGTCATTTTTTTCCTTCAGCAGCTTAGAGTATATAAACTAAGAAAACGAAGTTTGCTACCCATAAAAATCCAAACCAGAGGAGAGGTAAGCAGAAACTACTGACATAGAGTGAAAACTCGAAACAAAGAATGAGCACATCCTAGAATCACTGATGGTCCTCGTTCTCTCCGATCATTTCCTCATTTTCAGAGATGAAGGAAAGATGGGTTACAAGTAAGCAAAACAATAGTCACAAGGGGAAAACCACCACTGAAAAAAATTCCCAAGTTTGAATATTTATGAAGAAAGATACTTGACAGGATGGGCAGAATTGAAGTCAGTCAATAAATATAAGTTATGAAATCCCTTAACAAACTATTTTATATGTATTAAATTAATCAAGTATGTTTAGGGGGAATATGTTCTTAGAAGAAAAAGAATAGCAGTGGATTTGGGGGATGGTTTATCACTCAAGTTTGGAAAATAATAAGGGCTATTTTTGGAAAGATGTTCTCATAGGTAAAAATGAAAATGTTAAAGAGCCAAAAAGTGAGAATTCAGTGCCTCTAAAGTTTGAAGAATTAATTGAAAAACAAACACTATCCACTGAAAATAAAGACCTGAAACTGATAATGTTATGGCAACTATATCTCAATTAAAAAAAAAAAAGGTGACTGAATAAACTGCTAGATGTAAACAAGTTTTAAGAAAGGAATTGGGAAAAAAGACAAAGTTATGTTAAGGCTTTTTCCTGGTCTCCTGAGAGTCTGGGCAACGATGGTGCCTTGAACTAGGTTTGCAATGATGGAGATGGAGAGAAATAAAACTGTGAAATAGTTTGGAGGTAAAAGCTTGCCCAGATTGCAAACAAGTCCTCACCTCATTCCTGGGGTTGTTCAGGGTCAGAGTGACAAGATTAGGACAGGCCTTCCCCTAAATCCTACCAGAATGCAAATCTCCCTGAGAAAAATAGCCTTCACCCCATTCCTTATCCAGCCTTGCCACCTTCGTGTGACTAACGCGACCAGACCTGACCCCGAGGAGAAGCCAGTGCTCAGTGGAAGGGCGCAAAATGCCAGGGCACGAGTCCCCAGCTCAAAGGCTTACCTGGGCGGCAGGAAGAGGGAGTGAGTGGAGCCGCTCTCCTCAGAAGACACGTGGCAGCCAGTGCTGTTGCCAGGCAACAGGGGAGCCTGGAGAACAAGGGGCACCTGAGCCTGGGAGGTACAGCCCTTCTCCAAGCCCAGCCCCCTGCTAGCCCAAAACCAGGTGGCCACAGTATTGCCAAAGATTCCGATTTCCTGAGAGGCGCCAGAAATGTGGATTTTTTAAAAATTATTTTTTAATGTTTTATCTATTTCTGAGAGAGAGAGAGAGACAGCATGAACATGGGAGGGTCAGAGAGAGAGGGAGATACAGAATCTGAAACAGGCTCCAGGCTCTGAGCTAGCTGTCAGCACAGAGCCCCACGCGAGACTCGAACCCACGAACCGGGAGATCATGACCTGAGCTGAAGTCAGACACTTAACCGACTGAGCCAGGATATTTTTTTTTTTAAATGTGAGAACTCTCAGTGTTTAAACCTTAGAATTCAAACTTTAAAAAGAAATCAGGGGGTGGGGAAGGGGGAATCGGATCCATAGGTCAAACCTGGTAGTGATTTTGGAACTTCTAGTCTACTTTGTTACACATTAACTCATTTAATTCCTAGATAATCCTGTGAATTTAAGTATGATTGTCCCTACCCGGCAGATGAGAAAACAGGCTTAGAGGGCAAGGGGTTTGTTCCAAAATCAAAGACACTCAAAGATTGCCCTTGGGTTTCTTCTGGCAATTAGGAGCAGTACCTTCCGTCATTGTTCCTGGCATTCCTCCTCAAACTTTGACTTCATTTCCTTTTTTAAAAGTTTTTTTTAATGTTTATTTGTTTTTGAGAGAGAGAGAGAAAGAGAGAGAGAGAGAGAGAGAAAACAGGGGAGGGAGACACAGAATCCGAAGCAGGCTCCAGGCTCTGAGCTATCAGCACAGAGCCCAAAGTGGGGCTCAAACTCACAAACCATGAGATCATGACCTGAGCCAAAGTCGGATGCTTAACAGACTGAGCCAGCAGGCACTTTGGGCTTTGTTCATTCTTAAAGTGGTATCTATGGTATAGAATCTGGAAAGAGAAATCTTCTTCCGCGTACTCATTGTCTATACTTTTTTTGATGTTTACTTCCAGTTTATTACTCTGGATGAATTTTAGAACCATTCTTACGAAATTTTATTCCCTATGCCTTTTCTCCTTCCCTCTGCCTTTCCTCAACTCTGGTGGAATTATGGTAGAACTGTATTGCACTGGGGCACCTGGGTGGCTCAGTCAGTTGAGTGGCTCAGATCCCAGGGTCATGGGAGAGAGCCCAGCATCAGGCTCTGCACTGAGCATTGAACCTGCTCAAGATTCTTGCTCTCTCTCCCTCTACTCCTCTATCACCCTCACTCATGCTCTCTCTCTCCCTAAAACAGACAAGGAAAACCAACAAACATAAAAACTATCTTGGGCCTACAAACCAATTTAGAAATAATAGGCAATTTTATGATATGTGGTCTTTTCATCATGAACAAGTCTGCTCCTTGTTTATTCAAGTTTTAGTCTGACCAATAACATTTATCATGAACATATTTTCTATAAGCTTAGGGTACACAGATGTGCTATTGCTCTGTGCGATTCTCAAAGGATTTCAAACATTTTTAAGTATGTCACTATGGTGCTGGAATCAACCGAGAGAAAAGCAAATAACATAACCAAGGACATGTAAAGATATACAGAGAGAAGACTCTTCAGTATGCTAATTTCATTCACTTACCAAATAAGGCTTCTGAAGCTCCTACTTTTCACCTGCCAGGCATGGTACTAGACAAGGGAACACAGAGGGGAAGCCAGACCCGAGAAAATCAAATACAGTTAAATGAGTAGAAGGAAAAACAAAGGCTTCAGTATAGTCGTTTCATTCCTTTCTTGTATAGGGAGGGCCTTGAAAGGCCTGTGAGATGTCACAGCCAGCCATGGGGACACAGAATGAACAAAGCACAGGCCCTGCCTCTGGGAGTCCACAGAAGACTAAGGGGCTATAGAGTTAATGCCTAATGAAGTGGGATGGGATGATCATGAACTTGTCTATCAAATTTCAAAAAGCTTGACTACAGTGCAGCATCCTGGAGCTTGAAGACAGTGGTTTTAGGTAGGCGACAGGAATTCCTGCTTAACACAGCAGGTGGTAACGTGCTGGCTGGAAAATTATTAATGTGTTCTGATAATGACCTTCAATAAAATGTTACATGACTAATTCGTACCGTGTTAACTTACAACCTGGGGAAGGGCACGTCTGCCAAATGAGAGCACATAGAGCAGCAAAAGGCCAGGGGGATACCTGACAATTGTTTTGAACATTTTTTTTTTTTTGAGAAAAAGATAACTTAAAATCTGTAAACATTTCCTGAGATCTTTACTCTCTCCATCCTACTCCAAGAGACAAAACTCTCTGGGAAGTGACGGACTTCCACTGGCATCACCAGAAAGCATTCATGTGCTTTCTGTGCTCTGCAATAAGCAGTTAAGATCTTCAGACACCTCTGGCAGCTACAACGAAGGGGGCTGAAAAGTGCTCAGCAAATTTCTCTAGGGCTTATTAGTTTCTCAGCACCTTTTAGGAGGCTGTCAACTCCCAGGTGTGGCCCAGATCCCTGTCACTCTGTCAGACAAGCCTGAGCCCCCAGATGCAAGCATTGTGCTCCTGGTGGGGAGAAATGGCCCCAGTCACTGCACTGCAGTGATTGTAGGCTACGGCTCCTTCTGTGGTTCAAAGTGATGCCCCCAAGCCATAACTTATTTCTTCCGCCTTCTGGTCTTCTTCCCTACTCCTTCCTTCCACCTCTCCTTCCCTCTCTCCCACAGGTATTTGGGAAACACAATCTCAGGTGTTTTCCTAACCTCCACACTTAAGTCTTCAGTGAACAAGAATTTAATGAACATTTACTTTGTCCAGCGAGTCCTGGATAAATGGAAGGGAGAAAATCCTTTCCAGTATTTAGGTAAATCAGAATGGAACTTGAGACTCACAGTTCAGTTCCAGATTAGCCTCTCATGAAATCTTCTTCTTTCCTTCTCTTGAAAAGGTGTTACAACTACCCCTAAGAGACACAGAGTAGGGCTGCATATACCTGAAAGTACACAAATAAATATTAATTGCCATGCAACTTGGATAGGAGAGATGGGGTAAAGAGAGATAATTATCCTTGAAACTGGGCTTCTTAGTCAGTTCACTTTTACTCTTTGGGGAGCTCAAGGTAGAGGGACATTACGGATACAAACTTCTTTTCCCTGACTCAAGGAATCGTCCTCTTTTTGACTGGAGAAAACAGATCTAACATTAATCCCTGAGAAGATGTATCATGCAGCCCTGGGTATAAGGAGTGTGGACAATGTCCTAGCAGTAGTGTTCATGACGACACCTGCCCTCTTTGGGCCTCACAGACCTGGTTTACTGGAGACACACCCAGTGATGGTTGTCCAGTGTCAGCACCATTCCGATACTGCCAGTCTGAATGCCGTCTCAGCAGGCCCAGTGAAGCCAGCCTCCTTGCTCCCTTGCTGTGCGATGCAACATTCTTCCTGGGGCTCTGATGGAGATGCTTGGACCCATCCAATATCACAGGTGGAAGTGATCTGTGCCTTTGCATTCCTTTCTGCTTTCCATGCCATGGCCTAACATCATTTGGGCATGAAGTCTTCCTAGAGATTCTGGAAATTCCAAATTAGTATGGAGAGACCTTGCATGGCTCACTAAGGAGATAAATCATTAGGGGTGGAGGGAGAAAAGTGAAATCAGAGAAGACTGGGAACGGACCCGTCTGGAACTTGGGAAAGGAAAGGACAAAAGCAGCACCCTCAGCTGAACCAGGGGAGAAACATGAAGGCAACTGCTTGAGGAGGGTGCCTCAATACGCCTCACAGCAGGAAGTGAGGGACCCGCTATTTTTAAGTAAACAGAGGGTGTTTTGAACGTATTTAACTTGGAACAATCTTTCTCAGGGGTAATTTAGTATTATACATCAACTGAACCAGTGATTTTGCTTCCAGCAATTTACTTAATAATTATTGATGTCCACAAAGATTTAGCTATCAAGATGTCCATCACAGCCTGGTTTCCAATTGCGGGGGTGGGGGGGTGGGGTGGGGGGGAAGGTTCAAAACCACAAAAATCCCAAACTTTTATGAAACAGAAAGATACATTATCAACTGAGAAAAAGACTATCAAACAGCAGGCACAGTAATCCTATTTATTGTACAGCCATACACATATACAGGCATGGGAGTTCTAGAAGTCAATTGTCTTAGTAACTGCAAGATGGGATCATGAAGTGTTTTTCTCATTTTCTAAATATGTACAATAAGCAAAGATTACTTTTCTGATGCAAAATTAAGTTTATTTTTGAGTTTAAAGGATCTTATTACTCCTTTTCTTAGTCTTCATGAAGATCAAACTGGGTGATTGAACCATAATGATCTTTTCCCAGTCTTTATTTACTCATTTGGTGGATTCTCTGAATGTGTCTCTATCATTTCAGTGAGAACAGGAAACTAGCCCTGGTTCAACACAGACTCAACAAACCAAGAGCCCAGGAAATGACAACATGGACCCCTACCTTGGCCAGATAATTCCACACAGAGACAAGCAAAGAGCAAACAGTGGAATTTCCATGCCAGGGGAACATCAAGATCCTAAGAGTTCAGATACTTTCCTACCTGATGGTGAAAGAAAAGGATCACTAGAACATTTCTTTTTTCATTAAAAAAAATTTTTTTTTATTTAAGTAGGTTCCATGCTCAATGTGGGGCTTAAATTTCTGACCCTGAGATCAAGAGTCAGATTCTCTATTGACTGAGCCAGCCAGGCACCCCATGGGAACATTTTAAAATCTGCCAGATCCTTGACCTTCTGTGTTTGATGAATTAGGTCAAACCAACTTACCAAATAAATAGGAGAAATCCTATAAATATCCACAGATATTTTTCTTAGGCCTGCCCACCCATGAAGAGGGTCCAATGCACCATACTACCTGTGAGACTGAGAGAAAATTGGGATATTGTCTGTAAAAAGCTGTGAAAGTTCTCTATTCAATTAAATTTTGAATCAATGCTTATTTTTTTAAAAGTTGGTTCAGCAGTTTTAGTTAGTATGACCTCTTTGATACTCTGGAAACTCAGGATTTTTTTTTTTTTTTAGGTTTCTTACTGTTTTACTGCCTGGAGCTATTTGCAGGTCTAATCAATATCTATTAGTCAGGCTTAAGACCTTTGCCCAGTTCCAAATAACCATTTTGGAGCTAGCTGAGAGGGTAATATGATTGTCTTGACCTGTACCTGGAGTGAAAGGACAGAAACTCTCATCCCCCCAATCCCTCAACCTTTACCCCCATTAAGGATGGTGAAGATGGATCTGCCAGTGGAGCAATTTCACTCCATTCTAAATGAGAGGGGCCTCCACCAAAGTTCCATGGTCTGGGAGCAAGAGACCCCCACACTCATGCCTGGTTCATCCTTCTATGGTAGAAACTACCCCGAGAAGTTGTCTAAATCATATCTACAGGTACATAGAGAGGCACAGGGCTCTTCTCTCCCCACAGTGGAAGAGAGGGCTGACTCAGTGGTTTCCATCAGATGGTTAGGAAACTCGGGGGCCTGGAAGCTGGGGCTCTGTCCAGAATGCATGACTTCGAGTCCAGAGGTGAACTTCAGTGCTGGTCTCAGCTCAGCCATTCACTAGGTATTTGACTTGGAAATGCTACATAATCTTGGAGTCTCAATTTCCTTATGTATATAGTAGAGGTAATAACATTTACCTGGCAGCGTGGTTGAGGATTAAATGAGACAGTGTGTAAAACACCTGATGCTTAGCGGGGGGTTCAATAAGTGTCTTATAGCCCTGACTGCTAACCTTCAAGTCATAAGGGGAAGGGGTCCTGATGCGGTCCAAGAGGGAGGATTCACTGATTAATATGTCAACCCCTAGGAATCTGCTGGTGCAACTTCACCCTATACCCACCCCCCACCCCCCCATCTCCACATCAGCTTCTCTGGAGCTGTTCTAGAGCTTTCAACCATGAAAACAGAAGAGAGTCTTGATCTATCCCAATTTGCAGAAAAAGGGAAAGTAAATTTATGCATAAAATTCTCTCCATTTTCAATATTTTCTCTCAGCAACTTTTTCAAAGCTTTTGATACTTGCTGCAGGTGCAGGACAAGTGAAATAAGCAAAGGAGAAAATATTGGCAACAACAATAGTAAACTGAAAAATTCAGACAAGCTAAGATTGACAGCTTGTTTCACTTGTGATTTTTTTTTTTAAATCAGAGGTGAGGTACTAAAGTAACACATTTCTGAAACATTTTAATACACATGTGTATGAAGTTAAATCACAGTTCACAAGAGGAAATCAGCTATATTAATAATTAGAGTCTCTTTAAAGAAAGTCATGAATCTCAGTTTGTCATGTGGAAGGATATGGGGAAATCAGGAGCCTAATTTTGGCCCAAGCTCTGCCGTGAGGTCATTCCTAACCAAGTCCTAGACTTCTCAGTCTGCTTATTTTCTCAGTCATACAAGATGGATGATACCTAACATTTGTATAGTCTTGCAAGATGTTAAAACATTTTTCCAGGGTAGTACTCTCATAAGAACATAAAAACACCTTGAACAGAAGACATTACACACATATAAACCATTACTATTATTACAGTTTTTAAAATAAATATTCCTCCGATGTGAATGGCTCCCAAATAACTGGCCCGGGTACCACAAATGACATGCCCTTCTATACATCATGTTGTTTTCGGCCAGTGGTTCTGAACTTTGTGCATTGGTACTGGAGAGCTTTAAAAAATACTGGTATCTGGGGCTGAGACCCAGAGAATCTAAGAATATTGGACTGGGGTTCTCAAAGCCCCCTGTGTGGTTCTAATGTGCAGCCAGAAGTGAGGGGCACTGTGCTAGGTGAAGGAAAGACTGGCCTTTGTAAACCACTGTGAGAATTACCTGTGCCTGATGAGCTCTCTTTCCAGGTCCGGCTTTTTGTGGGCACAGCTCAAGGGCCCCTGGGCCACAGTACTTTTAGCCTCTGTTTTTATGGAAAGTGGAGTCAAAGGGCTTTGGATCATTCAATCACAACCTTTCCCCCCTGGTAGAGGTGTGTTTATCAATGACTGGCTAGAGAAGTGAACCATGCAAGCAGGGAAGAGAAACTCCCTCTTAGGGTTTTTTTTTGTTTTTTTTTTTTTACAGGTAAAAAAAAAAGGTTTGACTTTTTATAGAACAGATGTTTTCCTGTTTCCTTCCTTTTTATCAGTTTTTTTTCCTTTGCTTACTTCCTCATTTTTGATTCATGTTTTCCTCAATACACATTTTTCTCTGAAGATCCTGTTGCCTTGGTTCTCATTCATAGATATTTTAGCGGCAGGCTGGCTGTTACTAGCAGCTTGTAGAATTCTCTGCTGGAGGAGGGGAAGGGCACCCTCCTCACAGGTCCGGGCACCCCTCCATCAGGGAAGCACCACTTCAGTGTTTCTGCACTTTGCAGAACAAGGTGGACCGCCAGCCAACAGCTCTGATGCCGTTTTTGCTTTCTCACACCACTTTAGATGAGGAAATGTATGTTGGCTGCCCAATAAAGCCATTTATTACTGTTCCTTCTGACCCAGTCCCTTTTACACAGTCATTCATGCATCTTTGTCAGGACCTCTGTGATGGAGTATTCAGTTAGTTCATTCTCAAATAAAGCAGATTTGAGGCACTGCTTTATGTTTTTCTTTAAAAATAATGGACTTTTTAGGGGGATCTGGGTGGCTCAGTCGGTTGAGTGTCCGACTTTGGCTCAGGTCGTGATCTCATGGTTCTCGAGTTTGAGCCCCATGTCGGGCTCTGGGCTGACAGCTCAGAGCCTGCTTTGGATTCTGTGTTCTCTTTCTCTCTCTGCCCCCCCACCCCCTTGCTCATGCTCTGTCTCTCTCTCAAATAAAAACATTAAACTTTTTAAAAAGATGCTTTATGATTTAAAAAAAAATTTAAAAAACACCAACAATTAACTTTCTAAATGCCCTAACACATACTCGGTGCTCATATAAAGTCTGCTTTTGGAGAAGGGCACAACTATCACTTTTACTCTTCCAGTCAAATGCCAAGAGAGAACACCTCTGTGCCTCCCAAAACTATGTTCTGGTCAGCTGAGGTAAAATCATTTATTTGCTTTTATGGTGTTATGAGTTGCCTTCGTCGAGATTCACTTGGCTTGTCTTACTTGAACAGGTCACCTCACTAGTCTAAAAAAGAGTAAAAAGCAACGTGTGAGGTGGACTGCTCTACGTCCTGTGGAAACAACATTTAAAAGTAGAAAACCAAATGATGAAATGGAGGCTGGCAACCAGCACTCAGGACTCTGGCTATTTTCTGGAGGGGATGATGACATGTTAATTGGGTCCCCTTATTTCAGGAAGTCCCAGGCAGTTGCTAGAAGCAGAATCTGTATGGCAGGCAGCATGTGTCCTGTGAGGCATGCTCGGAGAGACCATTGCCATTTCCAGGGCCAAACTCCCACCCACTCTGCCAGGAGTTATTACTGGAAGCTGTATATAACATATACAGCAGTAAAACTGGAAACTGAAGGAGAAATGTGGGTTATTACAAGAGTCAACTTGGCAGAAAGTTCCTGAAAGCAGAAGAAACTTCATTAGTCAAGTGAAGAATTGCTTCCTATCCAGAAAACGGGTAGCCCCAAAGTGACACATGATTATAAAGCTCCTGAAGACATTGGCCCAAGGGGGCCTCACAGCACAGTGACCTACCTCTGTCTATCTGTATTTAAGTGCCCTCTTTTGGCTCAGCCAAGACGGAGATCAGCAACATGCCCTTCCTCGTCACTAAAGGGCTCCACTACAAGACCATCTGTAAACAAGAGATGAGCAGTTGAAGTCCATTCTCCCCACCATCCTTCCTGCAAGAGGAGGGGAGAGCTTCTGAAGTACTGACCTCAGGAGACACAGGTAGTAATGGGCACTTTTAGAGTAATAAAAAAGAAACCAGCCATGGAAAAGCTGCCGGAAGACCTTGCACGGGAGGGCAGACCACGTTGCAAGGTGGGATGGCACCAGAAGTTGTGGCAGTATATTTCCACTCTGACAAGAAGGAGGAGTGATATGGACACTTAAAGACATTCATATGGGCATCCGTCCCAGGGGCTCGAACACCAGACTCGGAGTCTGCAATCCCAATGCAGCTCTTTCTCCCGCAGTGGGCCTTACTGTGATAAGGCCGACCCTGTATCTGTGGGCAGTGACTTAAGGACCAAGGTTCCATTTTGCTGCAGTAAGGAGTGGCTCTCATTTTGACAAATACACACACACACACATACACACACACACACACATAACATATCACATACATATATAATTTTTTTTTCTCAAACAGACACTCTTTGGATTACTAATACAGATGGTGCTGAGGAAAAAACAACACTGACAGGCTGGTGGAACTTATCCTGAAATATCAGGAACCCTGAATGGCTGCTTTGACTAGTGTGTGTCATAACACTTCGCATTAAAAGAACAACCCCCTCTCCCAACCCAAACCCCATAGTTCTGCATATATTTCATCATATATACTCAGATGCACTCAGGTTCCATTCACAAATTTACCTTTGGAAATAAGCTGTCAAAGTCATTCTTATATTCTACTCCTTGTGAAAAGTTGAAAAGCATTAAAGATTACTGAAAGCACTATTTATTGACTTTGAAAATTTAATCTCCTTGCAAATTATATCCTTACATCTGCTGGTGGATAAGAAGTGTTTTCATTGACATTTTGGTATTTGTGACAGCTTGTCACCATCCAATTTTCACCCCATGCCAGGGCCCACTGTGGAGACAGAACTAATCAGCATTAATGTTTCAGCTTCAGCTACTCCAGGAAGGTGAGGATCCTGGAAAGGAAGGACAACCAACGGTCAGTGTAACTCTTATTAAAGTGGATATGCTTGACTATGTGGCCTTCCTGAGGCCTATCCAGTTTTACCAGATTCAGCATTTACTGATTTTATAACTAACAGCTAGTACCAACAAAGGCTGGAACAAATGTCTAATTTGAATGAAGGTTAGTTATAAAAACGTTCTCAATTCAAAACAAATCTAAAATAGTAAATCAGGTTCAAGCCCAAATTAGGAGCTGAGAGGGCTCCACTGCTGGGAACCGAAATGCCTCAACATCTGAGCAGTGGCCAGAACTGCGGAGAAGGCGGCCCCTTACTGCCTGGACTCCCAGGCAGTGAGGTGGGCAGCCAGTGTCCAGACCATGTACACCTTAACCATAGTGGGCTAAGTTCTATTTTCCTCGAGGGGAACATTTGATGATAAACATGTAGCCAAAAACAGTGACCCAACGTTCTTAGCAAATTACCTGTCTTGCTTAGTGTTGGACTAGGCAGATTCTGGCTTATGTATTTCATAGCTATAGAGAAGGCATCGTCCTTTCCACCTGGGTCAGTAGAACACAACTTGGGTTACTTCTGGGCTACTTAGAAAGTTTGCAGGAATGGGGCCCAGATCCTCCTTGATTGGTGCAAGGCCATGGCAGTGGGGAGTAGGAGGTGGATGAAGGTGGGGCGTGTAAGTGGATGCTTTGCTCCCTGATTCTAGAAGCTAGGATTCACACGCATGACCCTGAAAGGTGATCAGAAAATTTCTTCTTTAAAGTCAAAAGCAGATTCAAAGACTACTTGAAGACTCTATAGACAAATGGTGGTGGGTCTAGGGCTGGCTTTCTGGTGCAGAGGGAATCCCTGCCTTCTTCAAAACATGGCACGTCCTGGGCAAATGACTGCTGAATGGCTCCTTGCTCTCCTATCCATCTGGTTACTCTGAGATGCTAGGATTCCTTTCTCTCCACCCCTGCAAATGCTTTATATGGAAACAAGGTTTTTATGTTCTTCCAGCAAGAACTGGTCACTTGTCTTGCAAAGGAACAGCTGCTTCCCATTGGTTTATCAGCAAATTTTATGCATCTCTAAGTTCATTAAAATCTTTTGAACAAATGCAATTGAGGCAGTTGAATTAAGGCATACAGTATGCTGAATTTCAAAGTGAAGTGTAAGTCTGTAAGCATAGTATGGGACATACATAATGGCTACAATTTTATGTTTTGGCTATTTTCGAATACACGTTCACATCCATTTTAGAATCAGTTTGAACAGTTCTATGGTAAATTCTGTTGAGATTCTAAAAATAGGATTGAATTCTTTACAATATTAAGTCTTCCCATTCATAACCATGATATTCGTCTCCACTATTTGTTTTATATCCTTCAATAAAGTTTTAACCTTTCCAGGAAGACTCTTGTTAGGCTTTTATTTCTAGGTAACGCTTTATTTTTATTTTATTTTTTTAAATGTTTTTATTTATTTCTAGGAGAGAGAGAGAGACAGCGTGAGCAGGGGAGGGTCAGAGAGAGGGAGACAGACTCTGAAATGGGCTCCAGACTCTGCGCTGGCAGTCAGCACAGAGCCCAAAGCGGGGCTCGAACCCATGAACCGCGAGATCATGACCTAAGCAAAAGCTGGATGCTTAACCAACTAAGCCACCCAGGCACCCCTAGGTAACCCTTTAAAAAATTGCTATTGGCGGCACAAAAACAGATACACAGACCAGCGGAATAGAATAGAGAACTCAGAATTGGACCCACAGATGTATGGCCAACTAATCTTTGACAAAATGGGAAAGAGTATCCAATGGAAGAAAGATAGCCTCTTTAACAGATGGTGCTGGGAGAACTGGACAGCACCATGCAAAAGTATGAAACTAGATCACCTGCTCACACCATACACACAAATAAACTCAAAATGGATAAAGGACCTGAATGTGAGGCAGGAAACCATTAAAACCCTAGAAAAGAAAGCAGGAAACAACCTGCTTGACCTCAATCACAGCAATTTCTTACCTGACACATCCCTAAAGGCAAGGGAATCAAGAGCAAAAATGAACTACCGGGACCTCATCAAGATAAAAAGCTTCTGCATGGCAAGGGAAACAATCTATAAAACTTATAGACAACTGACAGAACGGGAAAAGATAGTTGCAAATAACATATCAGATAAAGGGCTAGTATCCAAAATCTATAAGGAACTCACCAAACTCCACACCTGAAAAACAAATAATCCAATGAAGAAATGGGCAGAAGATATGAATAGACACTTCTCCAAAGAGGACATCCAGATGGCCAACAGTCACATGAAATGATGCTCAGTGTCCTTCATCATCAGGGAAATGCAGATAAAAACCACATTGAGAGGCCACCTCACGCCAGTTAGAGTGTGCTAAAACAAACAAATCAGGAAGACTATAGATGCTGGCGAGGATGTGGAGAAATGGGCACCCTCCTACATTGTTGGTGGGAATGTAAACTGGTGCAGCCCCTCTGGAAAAGTGTGGAGGTTCCTCAAAAAATTAACAATAGAACTCCCCTATGACCCAGCAGTAGCACTGCTAGGAATTTACCCAAGGGATACAGGAGTGCTGATGCATAGGGGCACATGGATCCCAATGTTCATAGCAGCACTCTCAACAATAGCCAAATCATGGAAAGAACCTAAATGTCCATCAACTGACAAATGGATCAAGATGGCATTTATACAATGGACTACTACATGGCAATGAGAAAGAATAAAATCTGGCCATTTGTAGCAACGTGGATGGAATTTGAGGGTGTTATGCTGAGCAAAATAAGGCAGAGGACAGATACCATATGTTTGCACGTATAGGAGGATTAGGAGGAACTTAACAGAGGACCATGGAGGAGAACAAGGGGAAATATAGTTGAGGAGAGGGAGGGAGGCAAACCATGAGATTCTTGAATGTTGAGAACTGAGAGCTGATGGGGGTGGGGGAGAGAGGAAGGGGGGTGATGGGCATGGAGGAGGGCACTTGTTGGGATGAGCAATGGGTGTTATATGGAAACCAATTTGACAATAAACTATGAAGGGAAAAAAATTAAAATAAAAAATTGCCATTGGAATAGTATCCATTCCCCCTCACCCCATAAAATTTCTCAATATTGCTATGTTTATACGTTAACCTTGCTTTCAATCACCTTGCTGAACTGCCTTGTTTCTAATGACTTGTCAGCTGATTGTCTTCTAGGTAGATATTTCTTACAAATAATGTTCTCACTTCCTAATACTTGTATCATTACTTCTTGTCTTGGTAACTGTATTGTACTGACAAAGACTTCCAAGAACACCATTGAATAACAGTAGTAAAGGTTATCTATGCTGGTTTGATCTCTGATAAGAACGTGTCTAATATTTTACCTCTGAATATGTTTTGATATAATCTTTTAACAAGTCCAGGAATTTTTAATTTGATGAGTTATTCTTACTTTTAATAAAAAATGGCATAGTGACCAAGACTTTACTCCAGTTTAAAACAATTCCTCTTGAGGAACTCATGATTAAAGAGTAGTATGTAAAAGATCAATGTTGTTTTACTTTGGTACCCAGGCAGCTCAAACTGAGTATAACAATTCTACATTTCACAATCTGGTCACCTATATCATAGTTACCATTTGTTCCCAACTCCCCACCTATTCTGATTTATATTCTCCTAGGTGTTTTTCCCCCCTCATTTGCTTTTTTATTTTATATTTATTTTTATTTATTTAATTTGAAAGAGCACATACACACATACACATGAACAGGGAAGGGGTGGTGAGAGAAAGAGAGAGAAGGGGCGGGGCAGAGCCCAAGTGGGCTCTGCGCTTGATACAGGGCTTGAACCTACAAATCAGCAGATCATGACCTGAGCTGAAACCAAGAGTCATATGCTTAACCAACGGAGCCACCCAGGTGCCCACTGACTACAGATTTCCTGTCAACTGCAACAAATCTTACTGGAGTTAGATGAAGAATAAATGAAAACTTTAAAAAAGATGTGACTACATTTGGATTTAAAATCAAGAATGAGAGAAACATAAGCCAAAAAAAAAAAAATGCTGTTGGACCTTTCAAATACAAATCTATTAGTTATCAGGAAATTATACGGTGATCTAGCAGTATGATTAATGTCTCTTGGGTTGCGATCTGAATCAAGTCTGAGAAAACATCTTGAGTTAAAAGTTAGATTCTGTGGGTCCTCAGGAATCTGGTTCAGAGGTACTCCAGTATTTCAATAAGGACTACTTAAACTTGAATTGCTAAGCTTGATTATTGGACATAATATAGCCATTAGTAAACACATTTTAATCTCATACATGAAAAACACTCAGGGGACATTAATATTTTTAAAAATAGGTGACTGATAAATTTGTTGAATGTACAATCCCGGGCCAGTTTCAAATCCTTCTGGGAAAGCAAGGTAAAATGATCAAACCTATCGATAGTTGAGTGATCAAACTAAAAAGTATTCCTCCTAACAGATGTGTAAACAGGATCCATAATTTATGATTTTATTGTTTTTCCTTTGTCAGGCCTTTATGACATACTTATTTCTGTAATTTAAATAAAAATCTTACTTCTTTTATCTGCTTAGGGCCCTAAAAGTGTAAGAATGGTAAAAATGAATTTTAGGAAATGTTTTCTTTTTCTGAATAGGTCACACCATAATTTCCAAATAGTTTGCCGCTGTTCCACAACCACCCCATCAGAAACACAGAAATATCTTTAACAAAAGAAGTTGAAGTCATAAGCATCTTAAGAGAAGATGCTTGAGAAACATGTAGTGATAAAAGAATGATAAAAGATAAAAGAATAAAAGAATGAAGCTCACAAATTACAAAAGATTTGGCTCATATGCAAACTGCCAGTCTATGTTTGGCATATCCAATCTACTTAACTGATGTATTTAATGTGGTAATTTTTTAAAACAAAATTTAGTTTGGGGGACGGAATGACATATTTATGCCCTTCACAAAGATGCCCTGCCACGAAGTGTGGTATTGTGATTAAGAAAGGAAAATAGATTTCCTGGTTATATAGTGCTGTGGCTCATCAAAGCTCATAAAATTCAGAAGGTTCTGCCATGTCCACTGAGTTTAGGCAAATGTAATAGAAGGTGCATTGGGTTGACACACATTTTCATCATATAAATCTTCTGGTAGTTCTTCTTCATCTCCATCAGGAAAATATGTAGGGAATGGTAGATTTTTACAGAAGTCCTTATATGCAGGCAGGTTAGAATCTCTGATCTGGAAGGAGGGAGACAAAGATCTTATTAATAAGTAGTACCAGTTAAAGTTACTTAAGGATAGTATGTTTTAAATATTAATAAAGAATATCTGTTCCTACATTTTCTAATGTGAATAACACAACTGTTACATGCAGTAAAAGGAACTCAATGTATCTTTTTATTCCAATAAATTTAATTAATCCAATGAAATACAACCTTCCTCAAGTTGTCATCTACCTTCTAAATTACTCTGATAATTAACTTATATCTTATCCATAACTTACAAATCTCTAGAATTCCCCAAATGGATAAACTGTATTTTAAATTACTACTCAGGATATCAATTATATCCAAACTACATACCTAAAAGTTCTTACCATCTACTTAATTATTGACCTTAATTTATTATCTATTTTTATTATTTTATTTTCTATCATAGATTTTTTTGAGTTGAGGTTTTAAAAAAGAATTTACCTAGTATTTTTGTTAGTCTTACATCAAAAGGCATAAAACCAAAAATATCGTTTTTTTTTGTTTTGTTTTAGTATTTTTTAATTTATTTCTAGGAGAGAGAGAGAGAGAGAGAGAGAGAGAGAGAGAGAGAGAGACAGCATGAGCAGGGGAGGGTCAGAGAGAGAGGGAGATACAGACTCGAAGAGGCTCCAGGCTCTGAGCTGGCAGTCAGCACAGAGCCCGACGCGGGACTCGAACCCACAAACCGCAAGATCATGACCTAAGCGAAAGTCGGACGCTCAACCGACTAAGCCACCCAGGCGCCCCCCAAAATATCAAGTTTTATTACGGAAATACGCTTATATTTAACAAGTACCATTACCAGTGAGAGGATAAAGACAAAATAATTTAGCAAAAAACAGTAATAATCATTCCACTAGTCCTTATACTAGTTTTATTAACTCTTTATAATCTAAAAATATTCTATCTGTGAATTCAAAAACCAAGAAATAATTCAGATACTGATATGATGTAAAATTCTGGATTTATTTTTGGAAAATATTACTGGTTCTTTAAAGCTTCTGAGTCATTCTACAGCTTTCATTCAGTGAGAAATAAAAAAAATTACATGTAATTATACACACAGAGTAAAATACTGCATAATCATTTTGGCAATAAGAAACGAATAATTTGGTTGAAATAAGTACACAGCTGCTAGGAACAGCTATGTACAGAAAAACATCTATTTTAATCTCACTCATTAAAACTGTTCCAAGAAATTTTCAGTTAGTTGCTCAGAAGAAAATAAACCCATTTAATTTTTTCTTTCCAAGTCACTAATCTTGGGTTGAACTTGAACTTGGGATGGGGGGAGAAAGTCATATTCTTACTAACTTTAACTGTTTCAGAATTTAGAATGGAGAATAAAACCCAAGCAAATAAACAACCAAACCAACAAATAGCAAAACTTACTGTGCTAATTTGATAACTGAAAATTTAGTCATAAATGATCTAAACATGAAAATCTCAGTTGTTTTTACATTTTGACGGATCATTTCAGACAAAAGCACTGCTTATATATTCTAACTATAAATGCTCTAGTACTATAATTCATTGATTTGAAACATGAATGACATTTTATTTAAATCTCTTTTGTCTTGTTGGCTCTAAAGCTGAGGGCCAAAAGTTTGCATCCCACCTTTAACAAATGTGTAAGACTCTATAGTATGTATTTTAGCGCACTTAATCTAACCTCTGGCTTGTCATTTCCCCACTTCACCAAAACTCCCTCAACTCTCTGGCTCATTCTTTTTAGATTTCTGTGTATTGGCAAGCCAGTTCCAATCCTTTGAGGAAAAGGGAGAGGTGGGACTCATACACACAAAAACAAGAAATTTAGAATAAACTTAAATTATAAATTAGGATATAGGAATGAATATACACAAATAATACTTAATAATATAAACCACAGGGGCGCCTGGGTGGCTTAGTCGGTTAAGCGTCCGACTTTCGCTTAGGTCATGATCTCGCGGTTCGTGGGTTCAAGCTCCGCGTCGGGCTCTGTGCTGACTGCAAGCTCAGAGCCTGGAGCCTGTTTCAGAGTCTGTGACTCCATCTCTCTCTGACCCTCCCCTGCTCACACTGTCTCTCTCTCTCTCTAGAAATAAATAAAAACCTTAAAAAAATAATAATAATATAAACCACATAATGTTGTAAACAAGTTCTTTAGGCTTTTTTAATATATTTAGTGAATCTAAACAACAACAAAAAATGCTTACGCTACTTAAACAGGTTGGTCATCCCTAGGACTATCTTTACTAACTTTGGCACTAAAAAAAAGTTATTGGCAGCCCTGTACTCTGGGGGTGGGAGGGCCCAGTTCCTGTGGGAAGAAAGAATGTTGAAGAGGCTGCCTGTCCACTAGGAAGTGCCTCAATCTCCATGGGCAAGGGGGCTTTTTTCACTTGCTATGGAAGCACCTAGAAGGATAGAAAAAGTGGGATGACAGGAAAAGTTTTCAAGAAGTATATTACACTTTTTACATTTAAAACACAAGCCCACAAAACACTCCCCAAACCCGTATCTTAATGTTTGGGACAGATATTTGTATAAGGTTACAAAAGACTTCTTTAGACACTATCTTTCAAAGATTTTTTTTTTTTAAAGGGGCGCCTGGGTGGCTTAGTCGGTTAAGCGTCCGACTTTTGCTTAGGTCATGATCTTGCGGTTCATGGGTTCAGCCCCGTCGGGCTCTGTGCTGACTGCCAGCTCAGAGCCTGGAGCCTGTTTCAGTCTGTGACTCCCTCCCTCTCTGACCCTCCCCTGCTCACACTGTCTCTCTCTCTCTCCTAGAAATAAATAAAACATTAAAAAAAAAAAAGATTTTTTTTTAGGATGAGTTCTTTTTTTAATCAAAATGTTTCTTGAAAATACATTCATTGGTGTGTTAACAGTTCAAAGTGGACTAGACATTCTTTGATGGTAGTTTCTTCAAACATACTTGGACTCCCCTTCTCGAGCTGCCTTTCGTATGCCTTCCGAATGTCTTCAGTAATGGCACCATTAACAGAGTTGAGTTTTTGGAGGCACTTTTTTATTTATGAAATAGGTGGAAGAAAAATAAGTGTTGACTGTAAACTGTTTATAGCAACCAGTCAGCATATCACTGTACATATTATGCTTTTTCAAGACAGCTGACCTACTCGTCTAAACTGGTGTCAAAGAAAATGCTGAGGTGTACCTGAGAAGTCACAGAGGCAGGAGGGTCCAGCTGGAAAGCCAGCCTAGAACCTTGTATGCAGCAACATGGGGAGAAAAGGAAGATCTGACAACATGTAAAAATTCATCTGTCATACATATGATTTTATTATGGAAAATAATTTAATTTTCCTCTTCTCTCTTTCATTAGGTTGTGATATTTATACCATGTAATAAATCTGTGACATGGAGGGACACATTTAATTATGAGGCCAAAATGTTATATAAGAAGTCAGTGTCTATACAACTAGGTCATTTGGAGACTGGAAATCTACTTAAACCTGAAAACATGCAGAATAAAAAAAAAAGTACTTGCAAAAATTCGTAAGATGTAGTTTTTCTTTAAGAAAAATGAGATTAATTCAGCCAAAAAGTGAACTTCAGAAAGGGAATTTTAATTACTGTAAGATTAAAACGAGTGTTATACTTCATGCTATTAATGGAACCCACTTTAAGAAATGAAAAGAATACATAGAGAAAGACCTAATGTGAAAAATCTGACGTTTAAGTTTCAACCTATTTTTGTTGTTACTGTGGGAAAATTAATAAAGAATATATTTCTGGGGATAGCTGGTATCATTTCTACTACATATTCATTTTGAGAACGGATGATTCAAAATTCAAAATTCAAAAGTGATTTCTCATGTTGTATTATGTTGGCCTGAATCCCAGGCCAAATACCTGTTTTCTATTTTATTTGATAGAAATAAGTCTGCGAGAGTGCAAATTTTTTTTTTCAAATTATCCTATACATATTTTTCTTCTTTTACTTTGTTTTTGAACATAAATACAAACGTGAATATTTTTAAAACACTAAAAATATAATGAGGGTAATGCTAGTAACCACCTTTCTTTTTTAAAAAAGGTTTTATTTATTTTTTTTTAGTAATCTCTACATCCAATGTGAGGCTCAAACTCACAGTCACACGCTCTTCTAATTGAGCCAGCCAAGTGCCCCTTTACTCCCTGTCTTAATGACTCACTCACTGAATTGCCACTTCATGTATTTTAGTTCCTGTGTCAAAGTTTTTTTTTTTTTTAATTAAAAATTCTTTTGTGGAAGGATATTGATATTTTGGCAACTGTTATCCTAATATCCTTTTTGTATTTCTTTTCTTATTTTAAATGTTTGTTTTTGAGAAAGAGAGCACAAGCATAAGGGCAGAGACAGAGAAACAGAATCTGAAGCAGGCTTCAAACTCAGAGCTATCAGCTCAGAGCCTGACGTGGGGCTCAAACTCACCAATTGTGAGATTATGACCTGAGCTGAAGTCAGACACTCAACCGACTAGCCATCCAGGTGGCCCCGTTTTTGTATTTCTAAAGAGCCTCTATTTATTGGTCCTACCCTTCTCACAGGTTCATATTTTTATGAACATAGATTGCAGGCATTTTGCACAACTTTTTCAGTCAGCTACTACTCTAAAGTGGCAAAAAATTTAATTTAGCAGAGACTATGGAAAACAGCCACTTATTTCCAAGCCACATTTATGGCTCAAAAGAGAACTTATGGCACATATTCACATGTCCAAACAATGGACAATAGAGAGTTTACATACATTTTACATACATACCTTTACTAAGCAATTTTTATGTCCAGGTACAGAGCCATTTACATAGATTATATTGTGCTTTGTGTTTATTCTCCACACCTAAAGTAAGAAATAATCAAATACTAAGAGTTAAAAATTTGAGAATATACTTACATTAAAACAAGCAATATGTTATTTAAAGCTGAGTCTATAAGTAGCCTATAAAGTAATCATAATAGCACTTCAAAACATTGAATGAAAAAAGGAAAATTTCAAATCCTATGGATGACTTGTAATATAAGAGTATAACACATATGTGTTATGAAAGTGGTAACAGCAATCCCTATCAAAATAACACCAGTATTCTTCACTGAGCTAGAGCAAACAATCCTAAAATTTGTATGGAACCAGAAAAGACCCTGAATAGCCAAAGTAATCTTGAAAAAGAAAACCAAAGCAGGAAGCATCACAATCCTGGACTTCAAGCTGTATTACAAAGCTGTAATCAAGACAGTACGGTACTGGCACAAGAACAGACAATCAGATCAATGGAACAGAATAGAGAACCCAGAAATGGACTCACAAATGTATGGCCAACTAATCTTTGACAAAGCAGGAAAGACTATCCAATGGAATAAAGGCAGTCTCTTCAGCAAGTGGTGCTGGGAAAACTGAACAGTAACATGCCGAAAAATGGACCTGGACCAGTTTCTTACACCATACATAAAAATAAACTCAGAATGGATGAAAGGCGGCACCTGGGTGGCTCAGTCAGTTAAGCGTCTGATTTCGGCTCAGGTCATGATCTCATGGTTTGTGGGTTCGAGCCCCATGTCAGGAGCCTGCTTCATATTCTGTGTCTCCCTCTATCTCTGACCCTCCCCCGTTCACGCTCTCTCTCTCTCTCTCTCTCTCAGAAATAAATAAAACATTAAAAAAAATTTTTTTAAATAGATGAAAGGGTTAAATGTTAGAAAGGAAGTCATCAAAATCTTAGAGGACAAAGCCGCAAAATACTCTCTGATCTCGACCACAGCAATTTCTTACTCAACATGTCTCTGGAGACAAGGGAAACAAAAGCAAAAATGAACTATTGGGACCTCATCAAGATAAAAAGCTTCTGCACAGAGAAGGAAATAATCAGCAAAACTAAAGGGTAACTGACAGAATGGGAGAAGATATTTGCAAATGATATATCAGATAAAGGGTTAGTATCCAAAATCTATAAAGAGCTTATCAAACTCAACACCCAAAAAACAAATAATCCAGTGAAGAAATCGGCAGAAGACATGAATAGACACTTTTCCAAAGAAGACATCCAGATGGCCAACCAACGCATGAAAAGATGCTCAACATCACTCATCATCAGAGAAATATAAGTCAAAAGCACAATGAGATACCACCTCACACCTATTAGAACAAGTGAAATTAACAATGCAAGAAAACAACAGATGCTGATAAGGATGTGGAGAAAGGGGAACCCTCTTGCAGTGTTGGTAGGAAGCAAACTGGTAAAGCCACTCTGGAAATCAGTATGGAGGTTCCTCTAAAAGTTAAAAATAGAACTACCCTAGGACCCAGCAATTGCACTGCTAGGTTTAACCCAAAGGATACAAACACACAGATTCAAAGGGGTACATGCACCCCCAATGTTTATAGCAGCATTACTGACAATAGCCAAACTATGGAAAGAGCCCAAATGTCCATTGACTGATGAATAAAGAAGATGTGATGTGAGTACACACACACACACACACACACACACACACACACACACACACACACAAATATTACTCAGCCATCAAAAAGAATAAGTGTTGCTATTTGCAATGACGTGGATGGAGCTACAGCGTATTATGCTGAGTGAAATAAGTCAGTCAGAGAAAGACAAATACCCTATGATTTCACTCATATATGGAATTTAAGAAACAAAACAGATGAACATATGGGGGGAGGAAGAGAGAGAGGGAAAACAAACCACAAGAGACTCTTAAATGTAGAGAACAAACTGAGGGCTGATGGAGGGAGGTAGGTGGGAGATGGGCTAGATGGGTGATGGGTATTAAGGAGGGCACTTGTGATGAGCACTGGGTACTGTATGTAAGTGATGGATCACTGAATTCTATTCCTGAAACCAATATTGCAGTGTATGTTAACTAAGTAGAATTTAAATAAAAATTTAAAAATAAAATGAAATAAAATAAAAATGAATGAATGAATGAACGTACATATGTGACTGAATGACCAAGAATGCTTGGATATTTTAATGGACTCTGCTGGCACCATTAACAAGTAGAAACTCAATTTTACTTTATTTTTATTTCATACTAGCTTCCTGTAACTAGAAACTAGGGAAGCCACATCCTCTCCGGGTCTAATTTTAAAAATAAGCGTGCCGAGCAGATGGCTTTCATACAGATGGCCTTTCATATGAAAAAAAAATGTACACAATGGGAGAGAATGGTCAAGAAATGGTAGTGAAAAAACAAAGCATGTGGGGTGAAAATCAGGTCTGACATAGCTCATAGCTAATAAAGGCGAAGTGTTAAATACTATGGAAACTGAAATATCTCACATATACACACATGCAAATACCCTCTAACACACTCAAAGAAAATACCCACAACGGATACAAACAGGTGATCTCTCACAGATGTTTTCAGCTCAGGTCACGATCACATGTTTGGTTTGTAGGACTGAGCCCTGTGTTGGGCTCCACTGCTTGGGATTCTCTCTGCACCCCCACCTCTGTCCCTCCCCGACTTGTGCAAGCTCTCAAAATTAATTTAATAAAAAAGGGAAAGAAATCTTCAGATTTCATTACATAACGTTTAAGAAACTCTGCTGGTCAAAATTTATAAACAAATAAAATATATCTAGAATAGAGGCTGGAAGAACATGAACCAAAATGTTACCTTGGGGTATTGTTTTTATGAATAGCCATTTTCTTCTTTCTCCTTTCTGTACTTTGAACCATATACACATATATATAGAAACATTAGTTATCTGTCAAATTCCTCAAATTAGTGGGGATTAAATTTAACTTCTCCCCTTTAAATATACGTAATTATTTTATAAAGATGGATACATACCACAATCCTTCTTTTAGTACTATCTTTCCCTCCTGTTTTGATGGTCTCCCTCTCTCCTCCTCCTCTACACCCACTTCTATCCACCCACATATTCAACATATAATCCAAAATAACCTGACATGTAGTCCCACCTTTCTCTGTGCTTATGTGACAGCACAGCAGCATACACATGTAGGAGCTTTTGTTCATTAGTTGATTAAAAAAAAAAAAAAAAGACAGTATTCTACACAACGCTCTGAATCTGACTTTTGTTCACACACCGTCTTCTTGTGGAAATCTTCCAGGTCAAACAGATGACTTTTTCCTTTTATGAATGCAAATTCCAGAGCTTGGGTGTTAGACAAACACACTACCATGACTATGGCTACACACACACACACACACACACACACACACACACTTCAAGTATCAGAACGATTCTACACAGGCACACATGCAGAATATCCTCTGGTGCCTATGCATTCAGGCATCAATTTACCTATTCCCAAAAGAGAGCCACTTCAGACACTTACTTTTAGTCCATATTCTGTCCTATCTTTGTTTCCCATTTGTCCAGGCATTTTAGTTCCAGGCCAGACTCTGGCAACATCCTACACAAGAAAACCAAAATTAGCACTTTTAAGTACTCTCAATTTCAAATAGCACGGATCAAACCAAAATGCAAACTGAAACAGGAGTTATTAAAATGTTGTACTTTTTCTTCATTCTGCTAAGCCCCAGTAAGGAACTAAATATGGATTTAGACATATTTACCCTAGAGGATTTCCTTTCTAAATTAGATTAGAGCAACAAAATAAATACAGACTAAGAAACAGATGAAGGAGAAAAACTCAGTAACAGGAGACTAGCAATTGTGCTAACACCAGTTGAGAAGCAGAGAAGAAAAATTACAGGACATAAACACATGTCACACCACCATCCAAAGAAAAGACTTGACTGTCTGGTCTGTTTTCATTAATCTTCTGTATGAACTGACTTAATGGACTCCATCCACACCACCGCTGCTGGAATGGTCCTATTCCCCCACTTTTGCTTTTGATGTTACTTTCCTTCCCCATAATGATTAAAGGACAAGAGTCAGTTATTAGAATACTGAGTTTGTTTGTCCAGTCCTGGTTTTCTCTGATTCATATAAATCAAACAGCTTCGCACAGTCTCTCTGATTCTGGCTTTGATAATGGATAATACTACATCTAAAGAAGCAAATTTGAACTACATTTCAAATGGGAAAGCTTCTCATGACACACGAATTCTTGGAATATAAACACTTCTGTGTCACTACTCTGACATTAACTGGCAAAACTCCCAGTGGAAGTAGCCCACCATAGCATTATATTTGGTTACTATGTAACCAACACAAATTAAGTACAATTCTGCACATTACAGACCGAACATCACTCTTATCCATTCTACACACACGCTCAGTGACAGGCACACCTTGCTTAACATTATATTACTAAAAAAGGACTATACCCTCCCTGATTAAGTTTGGCATTCTCATTAAAAGTACACCCTAACTCTTAGGATTATAAAGGTATTTACCAGCTAATCTCAAATGGCAGTATTTACAAATACCAAACAGCGCATTTCATGACAAACAACTAACCTGAGTCATAAAAATAGGTTCTTCTACATGTCATTTATTTTTTTCATGACAATTAGCTTATGAGTTATAATAGGTTCTTCTATAGGTCATTGTAATTAATTGTGTGTGTGTGTGTGTGAAAGAGAGAGAAAAGCAGAGAGAGAGAGAGAAGTAGAAAAAGAGAGAAAAAGAACATGCCTAATTTTTAAAAGAGCTAGGGGTGCCTCAGTGGCTTGGTTGCTTAAGCATCTGACTCTTGATATAGACTCAGGTCATGATCCTGTGGCTGTGAGATCAAGCGCCATGTAGGGTTCCATGCTGAGCACTGGAGTCTGCTTGGGATTCTGTCTCCCCCCCGCCCCCGCCCCTCCCCTGCTCATACTCTAAGTAAATAAATAAACATTAAAAAAAAATAAACGCTTTATTGGAGTACAATTCACATATCACACATTTTACTCTTTTTAAAGCATACAGTTTAAATTTTTTAAAAAAGAATTTAATTTATTCATTTATTTTGAGAGAGTACGTGCATGTGAGAGAGACTCCTAGGCAGGCTCTGTGCTGTCCCAACGTGGCGCTTGATCCTACCAACTGAACCATAAGATTGTGATCTATGCCGAAATCAAGAGTCAGATGCTTAACCAACTGAGCCACCCCGGCGCCCCTGAAGTATACAATTTAAAGACTGGCGTATACACAGAGAGAGAGCTGTGTATTACCACAAACAATCTTACAACATTTTCATTCAATCTAAAACAGATATTCCAAACCCATTAGTGGTTACTCTCTCCAACTCGCCCCAGCCCTGTGCAACCACTTATCTACTTTCATCGCCACAGATTTGGCAATGATGAGCATTTCATGTAAATGGAATCATACAATATGTAGTCTGTGACTGGCTTCTTTCACTTAGCACGTTTTCAAGGTTCGTCCATGTTGCAGCATGTATCAATACTTTATTCCACTTTATTGCTAAGTAATACTGCATGAATATACTACATTTTAATTACCTATTCATCAACTGATGAACATTTGGGTTATTCCTCTTTTTTGATTATTATGATTAAGTGTCATGAATATTCATGCACAAGTGTTTTGTGCATGCTTTCATTTCTTTTGGGTATACTCCTAAGAGTAGAATTGCTGGTCATATGGTAACTTGACACTTTTTAGCAACTCCCAAACTTTTCCAAAGCAGCTGTTACCATTTCTATATCCATCAACAACATATGAGGATTCCAATTTTTCCACATCCTTGCCAACATCTGTTATTATCTGTCTTTTTAATTATAGTTATTCTGGTGTACATGAAGTGCTATATCTTATTGAGACTTTGATTTACATTTCCCTTATGGCTAAAGACGTTAAGCATTTCTTCATATGGTTATTGGCCATTTGTATGTCTTCTTTGGAAAAATATCTATTCAAGTCCTTTGGCCAAATTGGGTTATCTTTTTACTACTGAGTTATAAGGGTTCTTTCTATATCCTGGATTATACATTTTAGCAGATACATGATTTACAAATACTCTCTTCCATTCTGTGCGCTGTCTTTTCATTTTCTCGACTGTATTATTTGCAACACAAAAGTTTAAATTTTGATGAAGTCTAAGTTATTTGTATTTTATTTTGTTACTTGTATTTTTGGTGTCCTATCTAAGGCTTTGCCTAACCCAAGGTTATGAAGAGTTACTCCTATGTTTCTCAGGAACTTATAAGTTAGCTCTTAAATTTATGTCTGGGATCTACTTATTTTTATAATTTATTTTCATGTAATGCACAATTGCATAATTTCACATTTATAAAAAAGTTGCAAAAGTAATACCCAAAACTCTCATAGTCTTTACCTAAATTCACCTATTGTTTACATGTTGCCCCATTTGCTTTACGTTCACTCTATTTTTATATTTGCACATCTTGTCCTGTCCTATCTAAAATTTGGTGGTGGACAGGACACTCCTTTACCTGCAAGTATTCAGTGGTAATTCTTAGGAACAAGAATATCCTCTCATATATCCACAATACAATTATGAAACTCAAAAAATTTACTATATTATCATTTAATCTGTAGTCTACATTCTAAATTTTGCCCCAATAGCTATTTCTCCTCAAGTCCAGGATCCACTTTAGAATTCTACACTGTAATTAGTTGTCAGGTCTTTTTAGTCTCCGTAAGTATGGAGCAGGCTCTCAGCCATTATCTTTCATGATCTTGATGTTTCTGAAGCCAATTATTTTGTATCCAATTATTTTGTAAATTATCACTCACTTTGGGTCTAATGTTTCTCCATGATTAGATTGATGTGAAACATTTTTGGCAAGAAATCACCACAAAAGGGATAGATGATGTATTCTTCTCTGTGTTTTTTGTGTACACTTGGTTAATCCACTCTAAGGTTATCATCTTTTCCTCTGTAATTAACAGAGGAGTTTTGGGACTTTGTAAATAACTAGTTTCCATCAAGTTTTCACCACTTGATTCAGCATCCACTGATAATTCCTGGTTGAATCAATTATTCCTACAATGGCTGTCAAAAGTGAAATTCTAACTTCATCATTCCTTTAACATTTATTAGCTAAGATAATCCTGTAAGGAAGAACAGTCTCTTTTCTCCCATTTATTAATCTATCCACTCACTTTACTTATCTATATCAGTGTGAGTTCACCAACTGTAATTTTATTCCATGAATTCTGTCAGTTTTTATTTTCATATCAAACTGTCCCAAATTCTCCAAGTGGGAGCTGGCTGCTGTGTCCTTTTCATGTGCCATCATCTTTTAAGCACTACCTTCCTTCTTCCTTGTTATTTTAATTTTTTTTTTTTTAAATCCTGTATATAGTTTTATTTTATTTTTTTTTTTTACAAATAGTTTATTGTCAAATTAGTTTCCACATAACACCCAGTGCTCATCCCCACAAGTGCCCTCCTCCATGCCCACCCCTCCTCCCCCCCACATCCACCAGTCCTCAGTTTTTGTCAGCATTCAAGAGTCTCTCATGGTTTGCCTCTCCCCCTTTCCCCACCATTTCCGCCCTTCTTCTCCCCCTTGGTCCTCTGTTAAGTTCCTCCTAATCCTCCTATACGTGCACACATATGATATTTGTCTTTCTCTGCCTGACTTATTTCGCTCAGCATAACACCCTCAAGGTCCATCCATGTTGCTACACATGGCCAGATTTCATTGTTTCTCATGCCATGTAGTATTCCATGGTATAGATAAACCACATCTTCTTGATCCATTCATCTGTTGATGGACACTTAGGCTCTTTCCAGGTTTTAGCTATTGTGGAGAGTGCTGCTATGAACATTGGGGTACATGTGCTCCTATGCATCAACATTTCTGTATCCCTTGGGTAAATTCCTAGCAGTGCTATTGCTGGGTCATAGGGGAGTTCTATTGTTAGTTTCCTGAGGAACCTCCACACTGTTTTCCAGAGGGGCTGTACCAGTTTACATTCCCACCAACAGTGTAGGAGGGTGCCCGTTTCTCCACATCCTCGCCAGCATCTAGAGTTCTCTGATTGGCTCATTTTAGCCACTCTGACTGGCGTGAGGTGGTATCTCAGTGTGGTTTTGATTTGTATTTCCCTGATGAGGAGGGATGCTGAGCATCGTTTCATGTGTCTGTTGGCCATCTGGATGTCCTCTTTGGAGAAGTGTCTGTTCATATCTTCTGCCCATTTCTTCACTGGGTTGTTTGTTTTTCGGGGTGTAGTTTGGTGAGTTCCTTGTAGATTCTGGATATCAACCCTTTATCTGATATGTCATTTGCAACTATCTTTTCCCATTCCGTTGGTTGCCTATTAATTTTCTGGGTTGTTTCCTTGGCTGTGCAGAAGCTGTTATTTTAATTTCTAAAGGAGTTAATTTTTTTTCTTATGACAACTTTCAAGATCTATTCTTTTAGCAACTTTCAAATATATACTATGGCATTATTAACTATAGTCACCATGTTGTACATGACACTCCTTGCATTCTTGAGCAAGCTATTTTGGGGTCATCTTGTATTCTTCCTGCCCCAATAATGAAATTGGCCATTTCTCCAATGAGCTCTAGTTCCTTTCTTTTCTTTTTCTTCTTTTTAAATGTTTATTTTTGAGAGAGAGCGAGCAAGCACAAATGGGGGAGGGGCGGGGAGAAAGGAGACACAGAATCTGAAGTAGGCTCCAGGCTCTAAGCTATCAGCACAGAGCCTGATGCAGGGCTGGAGCCCATGAACTGTGAGATCATGACCTGAGTCAGACCCTTAACTAACTGAGCCACCCACGTGCCCCTCTAGTTCCTTTCAGTAGGGAATGATGTTTAGAAACCAAGAGCTAGGGTCTAGGTATGTTAATGCTATAGAATACCTTTGCATTTAGGTACTTTCAGCAGAGAGAGCTAAGGAATAAATACACACATAGAAACATATCTATACTTCTCTTATATATACAAACAATAAATATATACTGATATCTACAGTCTGAATTCAGCACTATACAATTTGTTCTAATTTCCCTCCTTTTCATACCTGAGTATCCTTTCCTAGTAGTGAGAAATTTGCTCCCATTCGCAATATATTTACTTATCATATTCAATACTATAATTTACAGGACATTATTTCAAAACATAAAATTCCTTCTCCATGTTCTATGCTCTTATTGTTTGTTTCTCCATTTTCCTCTACTACCTCTCTCTTGCATGAGACCATCCTTGACAATCTTCCTCAACAGTCTCTGTTAAGGCAAAGATGAATCTGTGAAGGAACCAGTTGGGCAGATGGAAGGGCATTATAATCCCGGATTTCTTGCCGCAGACTTCAGAAGGTAGGACAGGAGACAGAGATGGAAATGAGAAAGAGGGCAGGAAAAGTACTGAGAACACTGGCTATAAGTTTATGGGTTATTGTGAAATGGTTCAAGTCTATCTCTGGAAAGTAAGTGAGGCCATGACTCATTAAAACGTGACAAGTACTATGACCCACCTGGAGTCAGATTAACATAATGTGACTTGATCCCAAAAAGAGATGAGAGCACTATATGTGAAGCTGAATATTTAGCAATGAAACGAAGATCATTCAAGTTATACTTACACCAGTTGAAATAGCTCCAGGTCTTCTGTGGGTTTTTGTTTGACCATGAGTAGCAGGCTGGCCTTTAAATCCCCATCTTTTCATGACGCCTTGAAAACCTTTACCAATACTGAACAAGGCAGACATTAGAATTTACATAATAAACAGAGCATAAAATATTCCCAACTGTGCATTTTCCTAATAGTACCTTAGAGTTTTAACAACACTGCTTATCTAAATAACTGGGAAAAGCTATGCAAGGAAACCCAAACATGAACATTTCTTTATCTATGTCCTGGTCTGCACCCCTTCATGGAGCCTCATTCTATATAAAATGATTAATTCAGGATTACGAGACAAGCTAAGCAGAGGGCGTTCTATCTGAACAGGGAGTTCTATTATCCTGTAAAACAACATAGTAAACGTGGTAAATTTCTAGAACTTCCAAAGTACTCATGAGCTATGTAGCAGGCGACCACGAAGATCCCCACCTCCTGGTACTCATGCCCTTGTGTCATCACCTCCCCTGGAGTCTGGCTGCCCCTAGGAACTCATGTGTAAGGAACAAACTGTGGCAGACTGATGAAAGGTCACTTCTGACATTAGGTTACAAAAAGACTGTGGCTTTCTATTTGCATACTCTCCCTGACAGACTCTGGAGGAAGTCTACTGCCATTTCCTAAAGAGTGTCATGTGGTCTCCAACCAACATATGTGGGCCTGAGGCTTCCCAAGGCCAGCTCAGCAAGCTTGGAAGGCAGTGCTCACGTTGGACCAAGATGACTGCAGCCTTGACCGATGGCCTGGTTGCAGGCCTGTGAGAGGCCCTGAGCCACAGGCACTCAGCTAAGTTGGGCTGGGATTCGTGATCACAGACACTGTGAGGTAACGCATGTTTGTCATTTTAAGTGGTTATATTTTGGGGGTAATGTGTTAGGTGGCAATAGATAATATAACACTAAATAAAACTATAATAATGCCCTAATGCTGGACAAGGTTTACTTTTATAGGATATCAGATGGATCTTGCTCTCAAAGTTTGAATGGGAAGCTCACAGGGAAATAGAATCAGAGACTAGCAATTTCTTAAAAATCTAGTATTTCAATTTTTAAAAAAAATTTTTTTTAATGTTTTATTTATTTCTAGGAGAGACAGAGAGTGACAGCGTGAGCAGGGGAGGGTCAGAGAGAGAGGGAGTCACAGACTGAAACAGGCTCCAGGCTCTGAGCTGGCAGTCAGCACAGAGCCCGACGCGGGGCTCGAACCCGCGAACCGCGAGATCATGACCTAAGCGAAAGTCGGATGCTTAACCGACTAAGCCACCCAGGCGCCCCTAGTATTTCAATTTTTAAATGAAACCATTCTAATTTCAAATTCGGCTTAGTAGAGAAGCATTCTGTGACGTAGGTAGAAAGTGGATAATACTACGGTTCAAGCATTATTAAGGTTGTCTCTGTCAAATATATCAGTACATAGATACAATGAAAGGGCTAGAATGCATTGCAAGCCTGTACCAAGTATATTTGTATACTCTTAAATTTTTACCTTTCACTAGATAATATGTCAACATATTTTTAATGCTGTATTCCCTAACACTAACAAAATACTGTCTAAATATTATTAGACAATGCATAGTTCAGGCTACGTACAAAATGGACCAAAAGCACAAGATTAAAAAAACCATGTTACTTCCACAAGGACTATGTTAAGCATTTGACAATTATCAAAGAGTAATGGGTTGAAATAAGCCCATACAAATAATAGTTTTAAATAAGTCACAAATTCAACATAAAAACAAATGAACTATGTGTAGAACCTAACAGCTGAATATTATCAAACGGCACACCAAAAGTTACTTGTATAGGAATAATTTAAATGTAGCTTACACCATTTTCTTCACATTAATCAACTGAACGGTGTGCACATAATTCTGCTTTGCCCCAAAAACTCAAGATAATGCTTATTCCTGGTCAAAGAGCTAAAATAGTAACTTAACATGTATTAAATAAAAAGCTGACTATAACTTTTGCAAGGAGACTGTCATCTAAGAACAGAAACTGTGATAATCAAATGTATTCCTGAAATTTTGCTTCAGAAACTTAAATATTTCTAGTTAATGCTGAATTTTAGAACATTTGAAAAATAAAAAGCTTGGCAATTTAAAAATAAAAAAGAAATACTTTCGAAGTCATCTAAGCCTATGGATAGTATCTGGCAAATAACACTTTAAAGGGAAAAAGAGAGAGGACTAGCAACACTAATCTAAATTGAACATGTTTTAAAAATACCACATTCTAAACACTGGCCATTCTTGGTAGAAAGTTTACTGGTACCTTCTGAGTTCTCAAACTGATTCACTGCTTACTTAAAAAGAAAGGGTGCCAGTGTGTGCACCAATAGAACAAATGCCAGGTAAATTAGAGAAGATAATTTAGGTTGTTTTAAGAGTAAATGCGTCTAAGATGAAAGCGGTATCCAGAAAGTGCTAATTACCTGTCGGCTAATTACAGACTGTTTTTCAATCTAGCTCTAGAATGCATCATGTTGTTATACTGTGTACAATGGGAACCTCTTCAATAAATAACCTTTAAACAAAAGGATAAATGCAAATGACATGACAAATTATTGGTTTAATTCAGATGATGGAGAAGAGAGTGCACCTGTTGATTCATGGGCGGTACAGCTATCTATTCTACTGCTTCTCTTAGTTGTCACCCAACTGAAGAACAAAAACAAAACAAAAGCCAGGAAGTGAACCGAACTATATACTTAGCATACCCAGTCACACTTCAAATATAAGGTTTTCACAGGTAACATAAAAGAAAACCTTTATTTTACTAAAAGCGATGTGTAGCACATAGCACTGTGCTTTACCTCCCCTCCCCTACCCCTTTTCTGCTGCAATTTTTAGTTAGCAGGAAAAAATCAAACAAAGTAAATTCAAGTCCGAAAGAACACAATGTGAGAAGTTCCAAACTTAGTGAGATATATCAGAAAATTAGGAAAAACATAAAAATTTATTTATAGCATTTGTACTTGATAAACCAAAAATTCATCAAAAAACTCAAGAGATCCTATCAAATTTAGGAGACTCTACTGCCTTTGTTTCTCAGTCCATTTCCCCTTAGTACTTTAAGTTCATGAAGGGCAGGGGATCATGTATTATTCAACACCTCTGCCCAACCTAGATTCATTCTGAGTCCTTGGAGAACTTCCTCTCAAATTCTCATCACTGCATCTTTCCCTCAACATGGGCTTCTTTTATCTCTCTCTCCTTGGTATCGCTTTTTTCCTCCTTGGAAAGCAAATGGTTCTCCCTTCATTCCCAAATCTAAAGACTTTTATAAAAATAATTTTTTATTATGGAAATTTTAAAACACACTCAAAAGCAGATAGACTAGTACAATGAATAGGCACTCTGTTTTATCTATTCCCCTCCTCTTTAATGGATTATTTTGAAACAAATTCCAGATATCCTATCATTTCATCCATAAATATTTTAATATGGGTCTCTTTTAAGGATCCTTTTTTTTAAAAAAAAATTTTTTTTTTAATGTTTTATTTATTTCTAGGAGAGACAGAGAGAGACAGCGTGAGCAGGGGAGGGTCAGAGAGAGGAGTCACAGACTGAAACAGGCTCCAGGCTCTGAGCTGGCAGTCAGCACAGAGCCCGACGCGGGGCTCGAACCCACGAACCGCGAGATCATGACCTAAGCGAAAGTTGGACGCTTAACCGACTAAGCCACCCAGGCGCCCCAAGGTCTGTTGACTCTTGAACCTATTACTAATAAGCCAGGATTCCACAAACCTTGCCCTCTGGCAAGAATCCTGCTACGCTGTCATTGCACAGATGCACTGTCCATAACGAATCGGAAGCATCTCAGCCTTTCAGTTACAATGCTCCAGAAACAGACACTGAACATCTCTCTTTCTTGAAGCCACCCTCCTTTACAGACAATAGGGTGACATTCCTACACAGCAGTCTTTTCACACAAGCTGTCCCCTGCTTTAAAATGCAAAACAACAACAACAAAAGCAAGCCAACAAACTAAACCATAACCTTAGGTGGCTGTCAGTAACTTCTTCAGCTTGGGGCATATAAGGCCTTTTTTAACTGGGTCCAGTCTACCTTCAAACACTGCCCATCACAGATCCTAGTCAGAGCAGATTATTCTTATGAATCCCTAAGAATGCCACTCTCTCTCCTACTTTTGCTCATTCTGCTCCCCCAGCCTCAAATACCCTTCTCACTGGATTGTCTATTTTTACCATGAAAAACCAAAAGTGTTTGTCGTCATGTGTTACAACAGCTACAAAGTACTTGATTTTTTTTATTAAAAATAATCAAAATCCATACTGTAAGTAGAGGTTTTTGTATTAGAACCATTTCTAAGTTAAGCTTTACTTTTTCTCTTTACCTGATTTATGCTGTAGAAACTTTAAGTGACTTGTACATAATCTCTCAGAAAACCAGCTAACTGAGTACTAAATGGAAGAGAGAACTCTTGACTTCTCTAAGGATGCCCCAAGATCAGACTATATGTTAATGGATGTGAGGGTGGGAAGATGAAGAAATCACTGCTTTAAAACCAGCTTCTCTATGGCTAAACATTACTAAGAATATAGGGCAATAGAGATTCACATTAGGTCCTCACCAAAATCATAATTGGGCTGCTTCTTCATGAAACTGAACAACTGAGAATAGAACAAGACGGTATCTTTACTTGTGAAAAAGTAATGTGAAATATAAAGGCATAATGTCCAAATCAACAATCAAAAGAATCTCTTTTAGGATATAATTTGACATTACTTTCCTATGTTTTAGATTCAAACCACCCAAAGAGGTTTTATTCTTTCTTTTTTTTTTTTTAATGAGAGAGACAGAGAGAGACAGAGAGCCCAAGTTTGTGTGAGAGAGACAGAGGGAGGAGAGTCTTCACCCTGTGTGGTGCCAGACTTGGGGCTCAATCTCACGACTGGGAGATCACGACCTGAGCCTAAATCAAGAGTCGGATGCTTAACCCATTAAGCCACCCTGGCGCCTCCTACAAAAGCTTTTAATTAAAACTTTTTTACTAAAAAAAAGGACAATTTTTAATAAAATAAATTACATGTATATAAAAGGCCCTATTAGCTAATTCATGATCTCCATCAGGATTAGCCTTTAATTTATGATAAATTAATAAGGTACAAATGTTTTAATTTTTAATTATAACTTCTCATTTCAACAAACTCATGCAGATAGATGTTATCTCCCTACTTTCATCTCTGCACATTCCAAGGCATCTCTCTGAGGACCACCATAAACTTCAGGAGTCAATTTCTACCTAATTCAGTGTTGTCTAAACCTATTTAATCAGTGATGTACAGCTCCCGAGCCCACACAAGTAAGGCACAGTGGAATTTTTCAGTTGCTTTGTGCTCTATCACAGTTAGTTAAAAGCTGGCACCAAATAGCTGTATAGCTGTTACTGTCTAGGATGAGTTTGTGACAGCATGACCTGAAATGCAGAATGTATTGTTTCTGTCTAAAAACCATATACCTCCCATCAACATCTGGGAACATTTTTATCAACAAGTGACTGCTAGGAGTGCACGGCTTGCAGTTTCCTGACTCAAGCTAGCTTATTCAACAGTATAAAGAGCCAAAGATACAGTGATTCCTTTGAGTCCTCTTATAAAAGGGAGCACTTCCTGGCTGTCCTAAATAAACTGAGGAAACCACACTTGCTGTCCTAAATTCAATGTGTGTGTGCTTCTAAAACAACCACCACCACACACACACACACACCTCAAATAATTGAATCATTTTGATTAGGAGGCAAGATGGCGGAGAAGTAGGGAGCTCCGTACATTTCACTTGCCCCCATCTCTCAAACGAAGGCCTGAAGCCATAGGAACCCTTACAGAATCCAGGAGTTTGAGAGGAAAAGGAGACAGAGTCTGCTGAGAAAACAACCTTATAGGTGTGTGAGTGCAAACTGGGGAAGATAAAATCAGGCCGGGACCGGAGACACGGAGGGAGGGGTGGGAGTCCCCTTTGCGGGGAGCCGTGGTAAGTCGAGGGGAAAAGAGCGAGCAGCTGAAACTGCTCAAGGAACTGTCCCTGTCCCTGGAGAAGAGAAAAACCTCAGCTCAGGACACAAAGGGATCCGGTTTCCAGCTGTGCAGCTGACATTGAACGGGACGCACTGCTTCCAGGAGACGCCAGGAGAAAACGCTCCTCTGCTCGCCAGATCGTCGACCTGGAGGGGAAGCAGTGCACCTGAAGCCAACCCACTGCTCTTCGGGTTCTGCTGGATTCCCACTGGGGAGATGAGAGACTTGAAACTGCTCAGAGGGACTCAGCCTGCAGGTTTATTCCTGGCGGTATCAATGGAGCGCTGGGACTAAGATCTGGAAACGAGCCAGAGGTTGGGATATAGAGCATTGCCCATCTCAGCTACGCCTGCGGCACAGGGAGATCGGACCCAAAAGAGTGAGTTGCAATGCTTAGTTCGAGAGGGGACTGGGGCGCTTCCATATTTCTCCCCACAACCACCAAGACGGGACCTCAGAGAGCAGTCCCAGGAGCAGGGGAGGCTCAGACCCTCCTACACCAAGCCACGCCCATCCCCACTAGAGGGCTGCCTTTTTTTTTTTTTCTTTTTTAACCAGAGCCCTGGGCAAGACCAAAATGGATGCACTACTGTGGTTAATTCTAGATCAATTCTTTCTATTCAGATATATTTTCCCTTGTCTCATTCATATCCCTCCTCTCTGCTGGACTGGGCACTCTGGTCACTGGTTTGCTTAAACAATCACATTGAATCCATTCTCTAGATGTATATTCTACACCTCCACCGCTACCTTTCTCTCTCTCTCTCTCTGGGGTAATCGGACTATATAGTTTCTCTGAGTAACATAATCTTCGTTTCTTTCTCCTAGCCTCTAACCATATTCTTCTCTTTCTCTCTCTGAATTAAGTCTCTTAGTCCCTCTGCCTGGTAATTTCTCTTCCAATATGACTTCCTCCCTGCTCTGTCATTTCTCTCTCTGTATATGCTCTTCCATCAGCACTGCACACACTTTGCTCTTTATTTGTAGCTGGGAATTCTGGTTTTATGCTTTCAGACTGTCCTTTGTCTTTTGGGGTCTTTTTCTTTTCTTCTTCTTTTTAATTTATTTTTATTATCTGTTTTTCCTCCTTCCTCTTTGTCCCCCCACCCCTTTTTAAATCATTTTCTTTTTGCCTTTCGGTTTGTGTGTTTGTTGGAGTTGTCTGTGTGCTTGAGTGCCTTTGTTCCCTGGTTGTTTGTCTGTCTGCTTTCTTTTCCAGGGCTATCTCACAAAACAAGCCAAGTACATAGGGTGAAGAGTCCCAAATACCACTACGAGTAGGGAAATAAAATAACCAAAGTCTCAATAAGAGAGACCCAGAGAGAGACACCATTCAAAGAACACTTCCTGAATGGATAGGCCCTGGACAGTCAAAGAGCCTTCTTTTTTTTTTTAATTTTAATTTTTATTTTTTAATTTTTATTTTAATATTTATTTTTATTTTTTATTTTTATTTTTGTTTATTTTTGAGACAGAGACAGAGAATGAGTGGGGGAGGGGCAGAGAGACAGAGAGACAAAGAATCCGAAACAGGCTCCAGGTTCCAGATGTAAGCAGAGAGCCCAACGTGGGGCTCCAACCCATGAACCATTAGATCATGACTTCAGCCAAAGTTGGACACTTAACCCACTGAGCCACCCAGGTGCCCCCAAAGAGCCTTCTTTAATACAGCAGTACTCACAGGTGCAGAGTGCATAACAAACTAACAAGATAAAGAAAGCTAACCAAAATGATGAAATGGAAGTACTCTCCTCCAAAGAAATTCCAGGAACAAATGACAGCTAAAGAACTGCTCAAAACAGATATAAGCAACATATCTGAACAAGAATTTAGAACAATAGTCATAAAATTAATCGCTGGGCTTGAAATAGGCATGGAAGAAATCAGAAAAACAAAGACTATGGAGCTTAAAAATAGTTGTGATGAATTAAAGAATGCTATAAATGAGATGAATAATAAAATGGAGGCATCCAATGCATGGATTGAAGAGGCGAGAGTAGAATAGGTGACTTAGAAGACACAATTATAGAAAGAAGAAGCTGAGAAAAAGAGATAAACTGATCCAGGAACATGAAAGGAGAGTTCAAGAGCTTAGCAATACAATAAACAGAACACTATCCATTTCATACAAATTCCAGAAGAGGAAGAGAGAGGGAAATGCGCTGAAGGAGTCCTTGAACAAATTATAGCAGAGAACTTCCCCAACCTGGGGAAGGAAACAGACATTGAAATCCAAGAGGCACAGAGAACTCCCCTCAGTTGTAACCTGAATCGATCTTCTGCACGACATATCATAGTGAAACTGGCAAAATATAAGCACAAAGAGAGAATTCTGAAAGCAGCTAGGGATAAAAAGGCCCTAATACACAAAGAGAAACCTATCAGAGGAGTGACAGACCTATCTACTGAAACTTGGCAAGCCAGAAAGGAATGGCAGGAAATCTTCAATGTGATGAACAAATCATAGATGGATCAAGGGCCTGAATGTGAGACAGGAAACCATCAAAGCCCTGGAGGAGAAAGCCAGAAACAACCTCCTTGACCTCAACTGCAGCAATTTCTCACTTGACACATCCCCAAAGGCAAGGGAATCAAGAGCAAAAATGAACTATTGGGACCTCATCAAGATTAAAAGCTTCTGCACGGCAAAGGAAACAACCCAGAAAACTAATAGGCAACTGATGGAATGGGAAAAGATAGTTGCAAATGACATATCAGATAAAGGGCTAGTATCCAAAATCTATAAGGACCTCACCAAACTCCACATCCGAAAAACAAACAACCCCGTGAAGAAATGGACAGAAGATATGAACAGACACTTCTCCAAAGAGGACATCCAGATGGCCAACAGTCACATGAAACGATGCTCAGCATCCCTCCTCATAAGGGAAATACAAATCAAAACCACACTGAGATACCACCTCACGCCAGTCAGAGTGGCTAAAATGAGCAAATCAGAGGACTCTAGATGCTGGCGAGGATGTGGAGAAATGGGCACCTTCCTACACTGTTGGTGGGAATGTAAACTGGTGCAGCACCCAAAATAGTGTGGCAGTTCCTCAAAAAATTAACAATAGAACTCCCCTATGACCCAGCAGTAGCACTGCTAGGAATTTACCCAAGAGTGCTGATGCATAGGGGCACATGGACCCCAATGTTCATAGCAGCACTCTCAACAATAGCCAAAACACGGAAAGAGCTTAAGTGTCCATTAACGGACATATGGATCAAGAAGATGTGGTTCATCTATACGATGGAATACTACATGGCAATGAGAAAGAATGAAATCTGGCCGTGTGTAGCAACGTGGATGGAACTTGAGGGTGCTATGCTGAGCGAAATAAGTCAAGCAGATAAGGACAGATACCATATGTTTGCACGTATAGGTGGATTAGGAGGAACTTAATGGAGGACTATGGGGGAGGAGAAGGGGAAAAGTAGTTGGGGAGAGGGAGGGAGGCGAACCATGAGAGACTCTTGAATGCTGAGAACAAACTGAGGGCTGATGGGGGTAGGGGAGAGGGGAAGGGGGTGATGGGCATGGAGGAAGGCACTTGTGGAGATGAGCACTGGGTGTTATATGGAAACCAACTTGACAATAAACTATTTAAGAAAAAAATAACTGAATCATTTCACAATATCATGAAAGGACATAACAATTTTCTACAAGTCTTTAGCCATATCATTGTGTTCATTAGACCAGAAGACCATACTGCTGTGTTTTGTTGAATCTACTGTAAGTCTTACTTCTTCATTAATATAGATAAGAGTTATGCCACTTGGAAAATGGAGGGATTATTTTTTTAAAATAAGTTTTTGTAACAAAAGGAATCTTAGAAACCATATAGTCTCCTGCCCTTATGGTAAAGACAATGAAATCCACACACACACAAGTTAAGCCACCTTCCCAAGGATAAATCCCTGGTAAACGGAAACATCTGGCCATGCTTCCAACACAGGTCATACTGGCTCTTGGGAAACAGATTAGAGCAAATATCCAAAAATATCCCGTACACTGGAGTGTCATAAAACTACTTTAAAGGCATCCTCATTACTCTGTAAATTCTAGATGTAGCAGGTAGTATGTAACCTTAAAACTACCTAGAGTGCTTTTTAAAGCTTCAACTTTGCTATACAAGTCAATCTTAAGAAGGCAATAATAGATGTATTAGAAAATACCACAACAGAATTCTTAATGACTTAATGCTTTTATTCATTTTAAAAGATATTTCCTATTGAAAGAATTTTTTTTTCCTCTAAAATCTGAAACAAATTAAAAAGCAGTAATATCAACAATAGTCACAGTAGCCAATACTCCTGAGCATTTAATACATGGCAGGCCTTGAGCTAAGAGCTTTCTGTGCATTCTCATTCAATCTTTACAACATGGCTATGAGGTAGGACTATAATTATGCTCATGTTAAAGATGAGACAACGGAGAGGTTGAGAAAGTTGTCCAGGTCACACAGCTACTGGGAAGCAAAGCCCATGCTTTTGGCCATTCCCTATTCTGCTTCTCATTAGGCCTTAATTTTGCTGATTTTGAGTTAAAAAATGCTATTTTGTAGAGTTAAGAATGAGATGATTGTAGGTGACTACTATATAAATTTTTAAAGTAACAAAAACAACAAAATATAACCCCAAAACACTACCCTCAAAACTCTCCTTTATCTTGAAACACACATTCAGTATGATTTAAGACGGATTAGTTTTTGCTGAGAACAAACTGAGGGCTGATGGGGGTGGGGGAGAGAGGATGGGGGGTGATAGGGATGGAGGAGGGCACTTGTTGGGATGAGCACTAGGTGTTATATGGAAACCAACTTGACAATAAACTATTTAAGGAAAAAAAATAAGGGGGGTTAGTTTCTATAGGGATTATTTCCTTCTACAGTTTAATCACTCATTTTGAAAACTATTTCATTACTATGCTTAAAAATGTACTGCTCTGAATAATAAAGTAACTTATTAAAAATGAATTAAAGTTGAAAATGTACAGGGCTAAACAGCAATTGTATCCTGAAGGCAGCACATGCCTAGTTTTCTGCTACTAGAGTTCAGAGCCAACACCTGCTAGACAGAATAGAATGGGCTAGTGGGAAGGGTTTCTGACAGTATACAGGCACCCTTCTGGGTAGTGTGCAGGATTGGGCATAGAGCCCAAGGAGTCCTTGCTCTTTTAAGAATCCACCTGGCATTTTAATCACCTTAATACTTTGATGGGTAGCCATATTTCTGTAAACAATGTGATATTTTAATAAAGAATCAAATGAACTGAATCTCAGTAAATGTGCAAGGTGTTCTACCAGTCACCTAATCTCCCCCACTCCTTTCATTTCTAATACCAAGGATAATATTATCAAGGTAAATACCAACTCTTCTATTTTGAGGCCAAAGGGCAATAAGAATCAAAAGAGCACTGATAACTTTAAAGTAATAGCTCCTGAAAATACACGGGTTATTGTAATTAGCCCAGATTTGTAAACAAGATTGTTACATTATCCTTTGTACAGAAAGAAAAAAGTCCTTTAAGTAGCTGAATGAACTGTTTTCTAACTTCAGTCTGGGCTTCAGAATTTAAATAAATAAGTGAATAAATAAATCCAGACAACCATGAGAAAAACTTATTTCAGGTATGTCACTGTCATGATTTAAAGTTTAACACGGGGTGCCTGGGTGGCTCAGTCAGTTAAGCATCCAACTTCAGCTCAGGCCATGATCTCACAGTTCGTGAGTTTGAGCCCCGTGTCAGGCTCTAGGCTGACAGCTTGGAGCCTGAAGTCTGTTCCAGATTCTGTGTCTCCCTCTTTCTCTGTCCCTCCCCGCTTGTGCTCTGTCTCTGTCTCTCCCAAAAATAAATAAACATTAAAAAAAAAAATAAAGCTTAATAAAACACTTGGCAGGAAAGTGCACCATGCCCACGTTATAGCGGTATCACCACTGTGGGTGTCCTTCCAGACAAGACCTGACCACTTTTCCCTATAATGTAGAGTGCATTTTTATAGTTTTCTTTTTGTTTATTCTATCATTCTTGTCTAACTTCATTCTTTAAAAAAAGAAAACCCTGTAAAATATGATAAGCACCATTAGGATCACTAGAAAATGATGGGCTAAGCATTCTATCCTATGTTGAGGATAGAATCAACAGTCACTCTCATCTCACCCATTGTTTGTATATTAACTACAGCTGTTTACTCCTCAAAACAGAGTGAAAGAAAGGGAGTACGTTAGACCCCAAACTATCTATTAGAAGTTACACTGGAATGTAGTCGCCATTACAGAATAAGGTTATAAACTTTCAAAGGGTGCTAAGGCAGGGCGCGAGGAACACATCATTATACATGCTAGTCTTAAAATTTTATTTAGAATGAATTACATAAAACTGTCATATTTCAAAGGCAGGGCTTTTAACAGCATATCTGTAAACAGGATAATGAAACTGAAAACTTATTTTGCTAGAATGGTTTTATATATTAGATGTAAAAACCTTTCCCATTAATCTAAATTGGATTTAGATTCTCAAGCCCTTTGGATGAAAAATGATTTCTAGTATAAAAGTAAAAATTAAAATGAGCTCTGAAAAGTATGTATTTACCTCATATTCCAAAGTGACATGAGTAAACACTTATTTATATAGAGAATCATACCCAAATTTGGCACAGATAAACACAATGTATCTTTCAATGCAAGATTTGCCAATGCAATTATTAACAGAGAAACATTAAAAAATTTTTAAAAAGTCTTCAAGAAGTTGTTGCTAATGTTGGTCACTGGTCACTTTAAAAAAATGCAGACAATTTCACCCTTGAAGTAGTTTCTATTAACACTGTATTTTCTTAAATTAGGTAGTATTTTGTTTTCAATTTTCTTGTCTATCAAGAGTGTGAGCAGAGGAGAGGGGTGGAAGGGAGAGGGGGTGGGGGGATAGTGCAGGGGGAAGAGAAAGAATCTTAAGCAGACTCCATGCCCGGTGCAGAGCCCAATATGGGGCTTGATCCCATTACCCTAGGATCATGACCAGCGCCTAAATCAGACATTCAACCGACTGAGCCATCCCAGGGTCCCCTTTTATTTATTTTATTTTTTTTTATTATTATTTTTTTTTTAATGTTTTTTTTTTTTATTTATTTCTAGGAGAGAGAGAGAGAGACAGTGTGAGCAGGGGAGGGTCAGAGAGAGAGGGAGTCACAGACTGAAACAGGCTCCAGGCTCTGAGCTGGCAGTCAGCACAGAGCCCAACGCAGGGCTCGAACCCACGAACCGCGAGATCATGACCTAAGCGAAAGTCGGACACTTAACCGACTAAGCCACCCAGGCGCCCCCGAGGGACCCCTTTTAATTCCGTTTTAATTTTTTTTGTAAAGTAGGCTTCATGCCCAACAGGGAGCCCAATGCGGGGCCTGAACTCAAAATCCTGAGATCAAGACCTGAGCCAATATCAAGAATCAGATGTCTGACTGAGCCACCCAGGCACCCCCAAATTTTCTTAGTTATTTCCAAAATATGTTTAGTCAAGCAATTAAAATTCAAAGTATAAAGCAAAAAAAGTTAAAATACTCAAAATATAAGTAAAGATTTAACAATTAAATATAATTATTACACTATGAGAAAAATGAAGATTTTCAATTAGAGATTTGAGATTTTTCTTTTCTAATGGAAAGATGATGAAGCCCATTAATTACTAAAGAGACCAATTTTCAGTTTTCTGTTAACTAAAATGTGAGTTATAAATAGGTCTGCTTTTATTGCCCTGTTACTTGAAACTGAACTGATTAAATGTGCTTGCTGTAAAACAGATGTTAACGTGTTATAATTTGAGTAGACTTAGGGAAAGGAAGGGATTAGGATTCCAAGCTGGGTAAAGGAGTAGGAAGGGAAAGCAGTTTCACTGGTGAGCCTGTGACTGTTCTTGAGTCCAGTGTTTCTTAAAGTGTGGTCCCTGGACTAGTAGCATCCACATCACTAGGCACTTGTTAGAAATGCAAGTTCTTAGGTACTAACCCAGATCTACTGAACAAGAACTGAGGGTGGGGGGTCCCTATAATCTGTGTCTAGCAAGCAGTCCTGCAAATTCAGAAACCTACTCAAGTGTGACAAGCATTGCCCCTGCCTGCAAATCCATGCCCTCCATCATCTGACCTACCTGTGCTTACCTGTGTCACTGTATAATTTTTTTCTAACAGGATTAATAATCAAGAAGAGGGGGTCCAGACATTTCAAAACCTTTAAAACAGGGGCTGGAAACAGAGGACAAAGAAGCACATCTCTGGCTACAAGTAAGCCACAGTACGGGACTGAGAGTACTTGTAGTCTATTCCCAAAAGATGATGGTTCCATTCACAGTCAACAAGGAGAAGAACATTCTCATTGGCTGTGAAGAACGTCAACTCCCTAAAATGAAAAGCATCAGGCAAAGGAGACAGAATTTAAAAACGACAAAGAAAAGCAAGCAGATGCACATGTGTGTTTCCCATAATCTGTCAGTGGCAAAGAGAAGAGGCAGTAGCCACTGTATGAGCTGAGGACCCAGTGCTGCCCCTGGAAGGAATTCAAAATGGCTCCTCATGAGAAGGACAGAGTCCTACTAATCTACAAGCACTTACAAGCATCTTGAGGCCATACTAACATGCTAGCTACAAGAGTCACTGGAAATAATTCAGTAAAAAGTGAAGTTCTATTTTATCTGACCTCAAGTGATACCACGTAAAGACACGCCCTCAGACTAAAGTGCACACTTGTGTGGGGTAACTCTTGCCCTGTTACACAGTGAAAAGTCGAAGAGAATCCTGTACTGCAGCCCACACAACAGTGAGATCTTCTTAAACGCAAGTCCTCCCTTCTCCAGAGTTGAACGGCAACTACTTTAAATCCCAGGCCTCGCTGTCCCCTCAGCTCTTATCAGCGATCTAGTCCTGAGGCTGGCACAAGGGTTTACAGTTTTCTAGGTACATGATATTAAAACAAAAGTTTCCTTTTCATTTTATGCCCATAATAAGAAAGATGAAGTTTTTAAAATAACTTTTAAGAATCCAACGAAACCTGACAACAGCATATGAAATGAAAGCGTTTACTGAACACAGGCATCTAAAAAGCTGGCTTTATGGGCACCTGGGTGGCTCATTCGGTTAAGCGTCCGACTTTAGCTCAGGTCATGATCTCACAGTTCGTGGGTTCAAGCCCCGCATCGGACTCTGTGCTGACAGTTAGCTCAGAGCCTGGAGCCTGTTTCAGATTCTGTGTCTTCCTCTCTCTCTGACACTCCTCTGCTCACCCTGTCTCTCTCTCTCTCAGAAATAAAAAAACATTAAAAAAATAAAAATTAAAAGCTGGCTTAGTTCAAGCTAGTCACAAAGCCCACCAGAAGGCACCTGCTAACAAAGGCCTCTGACTTTGTAGGACTGCTTAGAATATCTCATATATCCTGTAAAGTAGGTAATGGAATTCACACACTACCAACTGTGTGTAAATTAACAGAATTACTGAGGTACTTTATTATATGTAATAATTAACTCCAAAATTAAAAAAACAAAATCATCTGATTCACAACACACACATCTCCCCAGGTAACCAGTTTTACAGCTTCCACATTCTGAGTTCTTGACAAAGAAAGTTACCAAGTAATTTTAGAGGCCCCAGTAAGTAGGAATGAATCTGCAACAATCAGGATGCAGGGAAGAAAAAGGCGAGAAGTACATAATCTCTCTAAAGAGAGGACTCACTGAATTGTCAATCTATCTGACTCTATGATTCCATTTCTAAATAGCTAATCAAAGGTAAGGGTTGTTTGCTAGGGCTCTTATCTGAACAGAAATAAAGTATATCTGACTGCATTAAGGAAACTGATGTTGGCACTAATCTGGTTTCCTGGCTTAAAAGCTCTTTGGCTCAGTCACTGTGATTTTGACTGTTCCAGAGCATCTGTGGACCACTGTTAATTTTCAAAGGGTTACCAGACCTATTTTTCAAATGACAAAAAAGGCATACAAAAGAAGTAAAATTATTATCTGTGTTGACAGAACAAGAAACAAGAAGAGCCAAGAGCTAGTATTTGGAGTTTAGTTTAGCCTAGATTAGGTGGATTCTCCTAACATAAACTGAAACAATTTCTACATAAACACAGATGAGGGCTCAGTTACTTCATTCCACAGTGAAGTAATCTTAACCGAATTGTGAAAAGCTGCTCTGTAAGAGCTAAATGTTTCCTGGAGATCAGGTTGCCGGTACCAAACTTTTCTTAAGTCATCTGATAGTAAGATATGAAAAAACTACAGTACCAAAAATACCACTGCCCGGCCTGAATATGACTCAAAGTCTGCATTTCTCTGTTAGTATGACAATTAAGTGTTGATTTCTACCAAATTAAACTCTGTTTAAGGATAAAAACTATCCTGCTTTTATGGAAGAAGTCTCACTTGTCCAGTACTGAGAGAGAACACCATGCTACGAGTGGCGTAAGGTGTACTATTGCTTCCTCCAGCTTTTGAAAGGCTTTTAACATAGTTAACAAAATGTTTTATAGTGACCCTAGGGGAACCTTAAGCAAAACAACTATCATGAACGGTATAAAATACTTCTAATTTAACCATCTCCTAGAGTTGGAAAGAACCACCAAATACTAGATGAAACAATCTCACACGAACTGAACTGCATAGCACTGTGCATTTATAGTTCACCATCGAACTGCAGGTAGCCTTCGGTCTTAAAAATAGAAGTGGGGCCCAACCCAAAAAGAACCTGAGTAATGTGACCTTTCTTTCAGTCCCATTTCAAGGAGCATGCATTTCAGTTTAAAACCTGAGTTGATATGAACTCTTCACATACAACTAATTCAGTGCAATTTAAAATCCAGTACAATCAGTAACATTACAAAATTATGGATGACAATAACGGTTACTTAATCTTTACTTACTCACTTGAAAGACTATACTTTCACTTGCTCCATAATTTTTTAATATGAGGAGAACAAAAGGAAAAGATCCTGTTAAGTGGACTTACGTTTTGGCTGTGACATCCACGTACTGTCCTGGGCGAAAGTGAGCAGCATAAAGAGGAGTACCTTTATGAAAAGAAAACAAGCAACTTGAAATGTCGGCTCAGGACAACTTCGCTGAACATAAATTACATCTAGAAAGCCTATCAGATTTCAAAAAAAGTAAAAGATTCTCTTCTGCAATTATAATTATTATAATAATATATTAAGAGTCTTACTTAAAATACACCAGAAAAATGTGTTATTTAAAGGAATTTTGTAAGGGAATTCCGTTTACAGCATTTTGTTTGCATAAATTTAAAACACTATGAGAACTATTTAATTTGACAATTTAATCTGCAAATACTGTGCATTTACTATATGTAGAGTTGGAAAAACAGAAGCATAAGACACAGCTTCTGACTTCAAGAATTTATTATCTAGATGAAGAATCAACATTAACATCATCAAATAAGAGACTTCTTTTTTCTTAAAAAAAAAAAGCCATAATCATTGTAGTAGGGAATATAACTGAATGTTAATTTTGGCTTGTTTAACAGGGAATAAGGTTCCATGGGATTTCAGAGGGGTAGTATCCTTTAATGCAGGACCTAATCTAGATTTGCATGGGCAGAAAAAAACCTTGAATTAAAAAAAATAGGGGAGATTAAAACGGACTGAATTTCTAGGAGGCTGAATGACTTGAACTGCTGATACACGACCACCTTTAAGCCATAAAAACAATTTCACATGGTTTGAGCTATGACAAAAGTTAATGTGGACCTAATTTTTACATTTGTTCCTTTAATTCCATTCACTTTAGCTTTGAACTATAAAACTTAAACTTCAAAAAAACACTTTTATTCTAGCTTGTATCAAGGCTGTTCCTGTCACTCCAATCAGTAAGGTCTATTGCAACTATATTTTACTTCATGAAATTCAGTTCAGATTTTAAATATCAAATCTCAAAACACCCTCCAACTGTCTAAATGTTAGAACTCAAGTTCAAGAGATCAGGAGCTTTTCTGAAGTTCAAAGATGTCAAAATGGTGTTAACTACATAAACTGATATAACCACATTGCCAAACTGTACTTTTTGACATTTCGTGGAGTAGGTAAAATACTTCGGAATTTTTAAGTAAGAATGGAGGTGCTATGATTTGTCACTTTACCGTTTCATATTTTCTCAAATTCTATCTCAATGGGAGTCTAGCTGTTCCTCACTTATTAAAATGTCACCCTACACCGACTGAACATCACATTTTAAAAGTTAGCGTATTTAAAAAAATAAAAATAAATAAAAGTTAGTGTATTTATTTGGAGTGACTTTTCCAAATGTAAAACTCCCTATACAAATTAAAAACAAAAGCACTCCTCCCTCTTTAATGGAAAACAAAGAGTTCTCTACAGTTCTTTGCAGTCAAAAAGGAAAAAAGCTTGTTTGTCCCCAGCGATTAGATACTGTTTTGTATTTAAAAATAAATGTTTTGGGGCTTTGAACTGTGGATTCAGCTTTACAGAAAGGGCTAACATTAAACAAATCATGTATTTGGGTATTTGTGCCTCCCTCCTTTCCCCAACCTCAGATTACCTGGCTTAATCACAGCATTATCTGTTACACGAAAGATTTTAACCTTCTGCTTTGGTGGCAATCCAAGTTCTTGGTAAAATTCCAATATAGATGGAGATTTCTAAAGGAAAAGCAGTGCACATACGTAACTCATTAATACTAAATGTGGAGTTCAATGCACAGAGATCTAAACCAGGTTAACATCACTAAGAGCACACTGTTCCCCTAATGAAGAGCACCATATTCCTCTTATTTAAGGGAGGTGGGATTTTCATCCATAATCCATTACACCAAGGGTCCAAACATGTGCATGGTTGAGCTCATGTACAGTAAATGGTAAAAGACTTTTCTTCTGTAGGAAAAAAAACAGAGTTGTGATCATACGTGAATTCTGACTGGAGACTGTAAGTATCAAGAAACCCGATCCTGGCGCACCTGGGTGGCTCGGTCGGTTAAGCATCCGACTCTTGACTTTGGCTCCGGTCATGATCTCACAGTTCATGGGATGGAGCCCTACGTCGGGCTCTGCACTGAGAGAATGGAGCCTGCTTGGGATTCTGTCTCTCCCCCTTTCTCTGCCCTCCTCCATGCGTGTGCATGTGTGCTCTCTCTCTCTCCCTCTCTCTCAAAATAGATTAAAACAAACAACTTACCCACTTTAATTAGGTACTTGCAGCACCTAATACTCAATTTAAAGTGCTTGTCAAGGTCACCAACCATCTCCATGTGGTCAAAAACACTGGTCAATACTCATCTTAAGGGCTCTATCATCAATGTTTGGCACAGGAGACCACTTTCTCCTTGAGACTGTCACTCTCTGTTCTTTCCCATGCTAATAACCCCACATTTCTAACCTCAATCGCAAATTCCACTCTGAACTGCAAATTCATTTGTCCAAATGTCAACTCAGTATCTCACTTCAATGTCACACAGCAACTCAAATTTGACACGTCTAAAATTGAACTCAACTTTCCCCCAGAAGACTGCTTTCCTCTGATCTTCCAAATCTCAATAAATGGCAACTCCATACTTCTGTGGTTTGGACCCCAAATCTCGTGATTACCTTTTGACTCTTTTCTTTTTCACATCCCATGTCCCACTCATCAGCAGTTCCTGCAGACTCTGAAAATACAGTCCATGTGTGCCTGGGTGGCTGAGTCGAGTAAGTGTTCGACACTTGATTTCAGCTGAGGTCATGATCTCACAGGTCCTAGGATTAAGCCCCATGACAGGCTCCTCACTGAGTGTGGAGACTGCCTGGGATTTTCTGCCTCTCCCCTGCTCACGCCCTGTGTCTCTCAAGCAAAAGAAAAAATACAGCCCATATCAACTACTTCTCATTCGCACCCCAATCCACCATCTTTTGACTGGATTATTTCCAGAGCCTCTTAATCGGTCTCCAAACTTCCACACTCCTGACTCCATGCTCTGTTCTCCAGTCACAGGCTGGCACGATCCTTTTAAAACTCTATGTCTCCACAATGGTTTCCATCTCATGCAGAATCAATCCTAAATCCTTAACATGCTTTACAAGATTCTAGACCTTCTGTCATCATCTACTACTCTCCTCTTGGCTACCCTGCTTCAGGTACAATACATTCCTCCTTACCATTCCAACAACACATTAAACAATGGCCTAAGGTAATTTGTGTATAGTCTCCCCTGCCTGAAATGCTTTTCAGCCAGATTTTTGCAGGACTAAAGTGCTCCTTCACTTTATTCAGGCCTCCATCCAAGTATTCACTTCCCTTTCCTGATTATTCTATCTAAAATAGCACCACTCTCACTTGCAATCCTTTCAACCTACTTTATTAGTCTTTGAAGCACTTCCTTCTATATATCATGATAGCCACTTTTTATTGTCTATCTTCTATGCTATAGCCTCCCTGATTCACTTCTAATCCCATCTAAACATAAGCTTTGAGAACAGAAACTTCAGATGCTGAAACATCCCCAGCCCCTGGTAGGTCCTGCTGCTTGCTTTTCCCTTCAGCCCTGCCCTTTTTTTCCGCTAATGTAAATATCCTTGAATAAAAAATATCTTTGAATGGAAAACCTTCTGGATACCTCATTTCTTAAAATAACGTCCTGAGTCTTTTTTAATTCTTAAAGACTCTTGATATACATTGCTAGAAGATTTATCAAAAAAGCTGTATCACTTTGTATTTCTTGATGTGAAGAGTGCCTCTTTCATGCAACTCTAACCAACACAGGTGTATCTATCTTCCTGATGCTCTCTCCCCTTCAACTTCCTCTCTCATCACAAAAGAAACACCTGTAGCCCCCCAAAGAGCCATAGTACTCTATGAATGCTTACCTGTGTCTGCGTATGCCAGGCCCTTGGCCTATAATTGTTCTCCACCTCTTAACTCCAAGGCACGTTAAAAATCTGTTAAATGTATGTCTAGTCCCAGCTCCAGTGGTATTTCCTGCCTAGATTCCTGCCTGGGTAGCCTTGCCAGAGCATACTGTTCTTTGTCTAGGCTATCTCTAGACCCTGCATATGTCTCAATTATTGTCTATGTTACCTTACACTTACCAATGAATGTGTTTGCCTGTCTGCTGGCATGGCAAACTGGCATGGCATCCATGTCACCTGGATGGCAGGTTGCTTTATTCACCTGTATCTGTAACTTTAGAGCTAAGCACGGTGGCAAGTCAGACACTGCAGAAGTGAGCTAAATGAACGGTGACGACACAAGAGATGGAGGACAGACATCCATCTGGATGTGGAGTCCTGGCTGGTTTTTCCACTTTTCCATTCCTGCTGCTGCATCAGTTCTTGGCACCCAATATTACTGTGTTTACAATGTTACCTTCATGAGTCTAGTCATTAAAAAAATTGTAGGCCCAAAATAAACATCACAACTTATTTTGAGGATGAACAAATCTTTAGGAAGCTACACTATGAAACCAGACCAAGAGTAATTTGTAATTAAAAAAGCAAGAACAGCAGCAACTGAAAAACCCTAACCAACTCAGGAGGAAGCTGATAATTCACTGGTAATCAAGCATCACTACGCACCCCAATCCAATGGAGTATCTGCACAGCCACACTCAACTGTACAATATGTGAATATGCAGCAAACTGCAGTTACTTGATTTCAATTTGAAATGTGAACTGCAGTGCCACTTTGTAACACTGAGAAGGCTGCCTTTGATAGACATGAAATTGGGTGGCACTGGCCCATAAGCACAGAATGTTAATTTTTGGATCAGCCCACAAGCCCTGGGGCCTTCCAGTGGAACCATGCAATGGATGCTGAGAAGCCCTGTTTTGGATGCCCACAAAAGATTGTTCTGTCCTTCAGTGTTCCCTCAAGAAGCTATCATTTCCTCCTTTCCTCCAAAAGAATGACGACCTAAGTTCATTCCAGGCATTCTCTATAGTTTCACGCCCCAAACACTCAAATCCAACACTCATATTCAACACCACACTTATCAAGTCCCCTACTTTTCCTCTTCAACCATACATACTTTCCAACAAAAGCAAACATGTAAGTTCTCATTTAAAAATGTGGCTCCTTGCAATTACTTTCCTGATGTTCAGATTTAGATTTATTACATTTTAGAATAGATTTCAAATTTATTTTTGACATGCACATATTCTACCTGATGATTTAAAAAGCATTTTATTAATAGCTTCTAAGTGTGCAAGGCAGCTTCTAAGAAAAATATTTTACTTTTCAGCAACACAAAATAGATAAAGATAAACATCTTAACCTAAGTAACTACAGACGGAGACAAAAAAGGTAATACGTAACATACTTCTTGATTATCTTTTGATTTCACTAAAATTGAATACTTTAATTTTTTCTTTTAAAAATCAAAATATCATAAAACTAATTAGGTATCGATCATTAGAAAAACCGAATGCTCAAGTTGAGCTGAAAGCAGCAGCAATGTAACACAAGGGTTTTTTTTTTTTTTTTTTACTTCCAAATAAATGATTTCAAAAGGCAATTTAAGAGACTGACAGCAGTGTCACACTCGGATAATCCCATCTATGAGGCTGCATTTTTTTCTCCCTCTTCAAAATTCTCTGCAATTATCCTTCTCACAATGAAAATGCTTCTCTGCTGCTAAGATGAATTGATTCGATCAACTTTTAAGGCCACTTAACTTCCTTATTAAAAAAGACTATGTTTTTATTTATAATAAGTTACAAAAATAGCAAAAGCAAAATAGTCTAATTTCTGGGAAGCCTAAGTCCTTTACACAGTTAAAAAAAAAAAAACCTAACCCAAAACAGTTATATATTACATACTGTATAACATATATAAATCAATATTTATTATATTTATTATAAATAAAACAGACTCAATCAATCATTTTAGAATGCTTAACTATTTGAGATTCTATATTCATAAGTCTATTTGTTTTTAAAACCTTCTATAACTAATGTACTTGAAGTTTCTCTGAGGGTTACAACATACAAAAAGAAGTTTGCTTACTTTTAGGTTTGAAAATCTTTTTCCATTCTGAACAAAAAATTTTTTTTTTAAATTTTTAAAAAATTTTTATTTATTTCTAGGAGAGAGAGAGAGAGAGACAGCGTGAGCAGGGGAGGGTCAGAGAGAGAGGGAGATACAGACTCTGAAACAGGCTCCAGGCTCTGAGCTGGCAGTCAGCACAGAGCCCGACGCGGGGCTCGAACCCACGAGCCGCGAGATCATGACCTAAGCGAAAGTCGGACGCTTAACCGACTAAGCCACCCAGGCAGCCCCTAAACAAAAATTCTTATAAAGAATTCTAAAACTTCACTTTCACATCTCAATCTGAAGAAAGGTCAAAGACAAAGATTTTTCTTACTATTATTAATACATGTTCTGTGGACCAGGAAAATGTATATCTTGAAGAACAAGAATGGCCTTTGTATCACCTCCTATACCAGAGAGTAAATAAAAAGTCCATGTAAGGTAAGTGGGTGGAAATCATCCACAACATTATAATAGAGCATCCAAACCACCTTGCTGTGTGGTATATTCACTAAAGAGAATAAAGCCAAAAAAGCGTAGACCACAGTTTCAGGTACAAAAGTGCAGTACTACCATTTCCGAAATATTTTGATTATTAGAATTATGCTAATAAAATCTTATCTATAAGATATCTTCTTCACTAAGTAAAATAGAATAAAATGGGCTGCCAAATACATTTTTTGGGGGAACTTTTTTTTTTCTTGAAAACTAAAATATTTGAGAGCCAATGTGAGCCTTTTAAAATCAAAAGGAGTGGGGCGCCTGGGTGGCTTAGTCGGTTAAGCGTCCGACTTTTGCTTAGGTCATGATCTCGCGGTTCGTGGGTTCGAGCCCCGCATCGGGCTCTGTGCTGACTGCCCGCTCGGAGCCTGGGGCCTGTTTCAGAGTCTGTGTCTCCCTCTCTCTCTGACCCTCCCCTAATCACGCTGTCTCTCTCTCTCTCCCTAGAAATAAAAAAAAAAAAAAAAAAAAAATCAAAAGAGGATTAGCAACCATCAAATCCAACTCCGTTTTTATGTATAAGAAAATAGATGTTCAAGACACTGGGGTGAAGGGAGCTAATGGTAGAAGTGAGAATTAGGACTTGGCTCTTCTGACCCCACATCCACTTGTTTTTGCACTGGCTCAACAGTTCTGGGAAGTACTGTTCACAGGTCTGTTGCAGCAGAGTGTATTATCCCAATATTATGCCTGACTTACAAATATCAAGGCAATGAAGGCATGAATTTACAAAATCGGTCATGAAAATAAAGATGATGGTGCTAGACATAACAAAAACATAGAAGCACAATCAACAAGAAAACATCTATCAAAGAATTATTCACACGAAGACTAGCATATATACATTAAAAAACCCAAACATTTGAAAAACATCTGACATTTTAAAAAGTTTCCATAAATACCTCACGGTGCTTTCTCATTACTGTGAAATTATTTTAAATCCTAAAATTATTAGCCAATAAATTGTCAAGAATGAACAGCAGGATGTTTAGCAGAACTAAAAACAAATATAAATAGGCTATATATAAATAGACTATAGTACTATAATATGCAAAAGTAACTGACTTCTCTAACACTTATGAGACAGGCCTAAATGGCCTCTAGTACTACTAAACTACAGGACTCCGATGATTTTATATGGTTTTAACCACCTTGAATTCACTGATTAGTATATCCCACTATTTAAGGACAACTCCACCCGAATTTTCTGTAAACACCTCACACATACTTCTTTCCTCCAAAACTTCCCCCTTCCTTGTCACTACTCCAGGTTTCAGCATCAGCACTGAACCAGGTGCTCGCTTCGGAACCATTCTCTGCCTGCATCTCCTCAGCATATACTCACCCACTCTTGTTCAAATCCCTGTCCCCTCTAAGCCCAATGCAATTACCTTGGTTCAAAGACTTTTGTCAACTCTCCCCAGAGTTTAAAACAACTTCCTAAATGTCCTCCCTGCATCCAGATTCTTCTCATTTAGTTACCCAAGATAATGATTTGACCACATGACTGCCACAGTTAAAGAATTCAGAAAGCTCAGAAAGAATTCAGTCGGTTGAGTGTCCAACTTTGGCTCAGGTCATGATCTCACAGTTGATGAATTCAAGCCCTGCATCGCACTCTGTGCTGACAGCTCAGAGCCTGGAGCCTGCTTCGGATTCTGTGTCTCCCTCTCTCTCTGCCCCTCCCCTGCTCATGTTCTGTCTCTCTCTGTCTCAAAACTAAACATTAAAAAAAATTTTTTTAAGAATTCAGAAAGTTCTTGGAAGTCTACAGAAGTCTAGACCCTTCAGCACTCTACCTGGACAAGTGCATCTCTGCACACTAACTACCTTCCCCCACACTCACACACTAAGATCTCACTTACCACACCTCTCTTCCCAAGCACACATACCCTCTTCCATGTCTTTGTACAAGCTACGTATGAAAAATCTCATTAATCCTGGGAATAAACTTCTTAGGTAGGCAGTATTTTTATCCCCATTGTACAGATGGGCAAATACTGCAGCTTAGAGGTAAAGTTACTTGTTCCAAATACTAAAGAGAGGGACTGGAACAAACTCAAAATCTCTAAGAATCCTGGGCTCAATGGCTTCCACAGACTGCCTCCCCCCAAATCCACAATTAACTGCATGGGCACACACAAGTCTGTGACTACAGAATAGCCTTAAAATTTAAAGAATTCAGATCTGAAGCTAATGAAACGTACTATTCTAAAGAATGAAAATACATCCTTACATAGAAACGTGACACAGTTTTTCCTCCTACAGTTAGGGTTGCCATTTTTCCATCAAGGTTTTCCTTAGGAGTATATTTTAGAACGTGACAGTCTTGTACCTAAGAAAAGAAATATAAAGAAACTTAAGTATGTGCCAAGATACATTTTAACATACCATCCCAGCCACACCGAAGCCATAGGACAATTAGGAATTCCCTAAAGTTAATTATCTCACCATTCCTCTTAACACCAACCACAATCTTAAAATAGAGAAATACCCTTAAAAAACAAAAAAGCCAAGTACATACAGAGCATACAGACAACACATAAAGTGCCTAAAACATAAATATACAACAGAATGAGTAGTTATGAAGAAAACAGGCATTAACCACCGCCCGCGTCAAGAAGTAGAATCCACAAAGCCTCTGCGTGGCTCTTCCCAATAACCTCCCTCCCAACTGCCCTGCCCCTCCCCGCCTCCCACTTTTTTTTTTTTTTTAACCCCTAGAGCAGTGTTTCTCAACTTGTGGTCTCCAGACAAGCAGCATCGACATCACCTGGGAACATGGTGAAAATGCTAACCCTCAGGCTCTGATTCCTACTGAATCAGAATATCATTTTATATGCCTTCCAGGTTGGTTCTGGGGCTCATTAAAATCTGAAAAGCCTGCCCTAGAAATAACTACTATTCTTGACACTTACAGTAATCATTTACTTACTTTTCTTTATAATTGGTAACTTTGAAGTGTTTAATAATGTAGTTTAGTGTTGCCTGCTTTAGACTTTGTATAAGTAGAATCAAATTGGATGTACTTTTCCATGCTTTGCTTCTTGCACTTGTTTATACTTCTAACTTGAATCCATATGTACCTCTCTTCTGTTCATTTTCACTACTATCCAGCATTCCATTATGTGAATACCATGACTTGTTTATCCATTCTGTTAAACATGTGAGTTATTTCTAGTTTGGGAGTATTAAGAGCAACACTGCTATAATCACTGTTGTAGAGGCATCCTCTTCAAGTTTCCTATTACACATTCAGCAGTGGAATGGCCAGACTACAAGGTTCATTGATCTCAACTTTACCTTTTTTTTTTTTTTTTTGCGTCCCTGGGTGGGCATGAAATTTACCACATAATTATGCTAAACTGTTTTCAGAAGTGGTTGTAACAATTCACAATCCCATTAGGCACTCCTACAAGCTCTCAAAGTTCCCTAGAGTTTCAGAAATTATAATCCTCTCTTTGACCACTCAGGGTCAATAACAATGTCCTAAGGCTCGTAGGCCCCCTGGGGTCTATGAAGTACTCCACTCTGCATACTTCTGTGCATCAACACTCATTTTAGTTACCACCATCTGTCCAATCACCCGTCTAGGACCAGGCCCCAAAGATGAACTCAGATGTCCAACCCAATCTGGGGAATGACGGTCTCCTAACTCCATCAGTAATCTTTCTCTAATAATTGTAAAGACAACAGCAGCCAACATAAATTGGACATTTAACACTGTTTTAAGTGCTTGACATTTATCACCTTGTGCAACTAACTCTCACAAAAACCTTCTGAGGTAGGTAATAGTTATTTCCTTTACCAAAAACAATTATAACTTTTACAGAGGAGGCTCCAAGGAACACAGTTAAGAAACGGAAGAACCAAGATCTGAAGTTGGGTATTCTGGTCCCAGCACCCACATTTATAACCATTAGAGTTGGTATTATCTGAGAGAACAAAATGCTTCCCAAGACCAATGCTAAGTTACCAAAGAGATCAAATTTTTTAAAAAAATTTTATTTAAATCCAAGTTAGTTAACATACAGTGCAATGATTTCAGGAGTAGAATTCAGTGATTCATCACTTACATGTAACACCCAGTGACACCCCAACAAGTGCCCTCCTCAATGCCCATCACCCATTTGGCCTTTTCACCCACCCAACATCTCTCCAACAACTCTCAGTCTGTTCTCTGTATTTAAGGGTCTCTTATGATTTGCCTCCCTCTCTCTTTTTATCTTATTTTTCCTCCTCTTCCCCTAAATTAACTTGTTTTCTTAAGTTCCACATGAGTGAAATCATATATTTTTTTCTGCCTGACTTATTTCACTTAACATAATACCCTCTAGTTTCAACCACATTGTTGCAAATGGCAAGATTTCTTTCTTTTTTGATCACCAAGTATTATTCCATTGTCTATATATGCCACAAGATCAAAATTTTAATTTTGAGTTGAAAGAATGAAAGTAAAGTCAGACAGAGATTTTTTTTCCGATTATGAATTAAACTGGTACATCTGTGAGAAGCTAGGCTACACTGGTTTTTATTCATTGCCCTAGTTATCCCAAAGCCAGTATCAAGAAGGCCACCACTCAGGCAACAGTGAAACATTTACTGAAACAGTCAAAAGTTCTTTAGTAGTATTTATGCTTGACATTACCCCATTCTTCACCACACAGTTATGTATTTTAGGACACAAATACAGCCCATTCAGATCTGCACAAACAGACCTTGGCACACATACAGATCTGTTACATCTTCCATTTCTTTCTTACCTGAAGTAATGTGACCACATGCCTTTGACCATCTTTGGTCCATAAAGGCATCATACCCAGCTTTAGGGCGATAAGGCCTACCCTAGAAGAACCTGATAATTAAACAAAAATCAGTGTTATTACAAATTTTTTCAACATTCGTCAACATGATGCAACAGTATTTCTTGCACTGTCGTTTCAATATGAGCAACGGGCAGTTAAGAAACATGTTAATATATTCATAGAGTAAAATACAACTGTTCCTTGTAAGAGACTTCGACCATGGCTGGGTAGCATATTGGTATTTAATAAATCTCTGTATAATGAACAAATATATGAGAACTGTACAAAATAAAATAGGTAAAATGATAATATTCTGCTTTTAAAATAATGGTATTAATAGAGGGCATAAATCCATCATTGCACTTTGCTTTCCTAGTATCAATTCATATCTAACCTCATTATTTGGAAAACATCTACCACTCAAATTCTAAGAACTTAGCTGGGGTTACAGGGATGACAGAAGAGGTCATGGTGCTGAAGTATGTCAGCCTCCACCATGCCACTTAGATTTTGCATAATTTAGTAAAGTTACTCGACTAAGAACTTCTGACCATCATACAATTCAACTGTCATAATAAACGCCAACCAGAGACCACACTCTCAATAGGACATGTCTTATTCTTGGTCAGGCTACACATGGGTTTAGAACTCTACAAGGTACAAGTTGCTTATTCTGGGATTATGCTTTGCAAACCTGGAGGGCTAGGATCCCAACCGAAAGCATCAGTGTGACACACTGCAGTTTAGATCATACTCATCCAGATTTTCTTCCCTGATTTATTTTATTTTATTATCTGAAGGACACAAGAAGACATGTAGAATGATTTTCCTTTCACCTGCAAGATAGTTTCTTGAGGTAGTCTTGATTACCATCAGACATTCACTCATAGTGGACCAGCATGATAGAAATAATCTTGCAAACCACACTACAATGAAACACACTTGAGCCATGAAAAATAAATTCAAGAAATTTATCATTTTGCAGCAGTCACTATGATTTTGAATGTGCCAGCCACATTAGGAAATGAGAACTTAACAAATGTAAAATAACTACCTGGTTCCCAGGGATGGAGAGGCCATGGTTCATCTTTTAGAGGACACAGTTTACTTGCTAATTGGGCTTTATTTTCATCAGAGACCAACTGCTTAACAAAGGAGACATTTTCTTCAGAAAGATGCTCATCCCACCAAGTACCACTCCTCCCATGGAGACTTCTAACCAAAAGCCAGATGTCTGCTCTGTAAAAATAAAAATTGGAAAACAGACCACAATATAAAAGATTCCCGCATTTAATGTGGGGAAGGGAAGTCACATGAGTTGGAAAGTGTAGTCTGGGCCTTAGGAAAGGGTCTGGAATCTTTCCAAGTTTTTTCCCTCACATTCCTTATGATAATAATGGGGTTCACATTTTAGCTGTTAATGATTACTCTGGAGGAAAAGGTCTTCATCTTCTCTTCTGGGAAAAACCGATTTCTAACACAGCTGTCCTACACAGGAGAAGCCACTGGACCATTTGTATGTGTCTCTTAATTGTTTACATCCAGTGGAGGTGGCAGAATGTGGGATGCTGACCTTTATCTGATTGGCTCACCTTTTCCCTGCGATGACATGGCCAAAGCTCAGAAGGTACATAAACGACATGACCTCTGACCACTTGAACGCACCATGGAAAACCTCAGGGGATGAAAGTCGGGAAGGAGGTGTGTAATTCTTGCATGGAGGGTCAGAAAAGGAGTAATACTTTCTGTTGTCTATGCCCCTTTTGTAGTCAGGTGCATCCGGGTTAGTGTCCCAAATTTTGCACTAATTAGCTGAGTGACCTTAGGTAAGTTACTTCCCCAAGCTTCCGTTTTATCTGTAAAACGTAATTATGACAGTATGGAATAATGATAGTATCTGTAAAACGAATAACCACAGCAGTTCTATCTCGTGAGGCTGCGTGAGCTAAGGCGCCCAATATACCCAACAAAACATTCAGTACAGAGAAAACGCCCAGTAATTGATAGATAATATTACTGCTGTTGGTAATGTTCTCTGCCAGTCGCTGGCTCATAAATATTAAAAACAAAAAGTCACTCCTTCAGACATTTAAACGGCACTTTCTTGGAGTACCGCTCCAAACTCTTCCGTGCCTTCGGTTGGGAGCGAGTCCCTTCCTCCTCCACCCAGGGCTGACCCCTCTGCACTGGGCCACGCCACTGCTCCGGGTCGCAATGTTTTGCAGGCACCACCCCTCCACACCCTGTCTCTGGCCCATACCCACCTGTTTCCCAAGCCCCGGGAAGCACCCAGGCCGACGGCGCCGCAGCCCAGCACCTGGGCGCCGGCCCGAGCCAGGAGCCTCCAACTCGGCATGGAGCGGACGGGGAAGGCTCGGCACGTTGCTTTTCCCCGCGCCCCGCCGCTCCGCTTTCAAGGCGTCCACACGCTGCAGCCTCGAATCCACCGGGGCCCTCCGGGGGCCCTCCGGCCGACTTTCTACCGCTGCCCTTCCTGGTCGGAAAGGAGCTGCGGGAGCCACTTCCGGTCCGTTTCCCAATTCACTCCGGGCACCGGGACCAAAAGCAGAACTAGAGTTCCGCCTCCAGATAGTCCTACTTTGGATCCGAGTTAAGGGAGGGGTGGCGGGGAATGACTGATTTGTCTCTCCGCGGTTTTTTTTTTTTTAAAAAAAAAGGATGTTGGGAATTTAAACTTTTTTAAAAAAATTTTTAAAACTGTTTTATTTATTTCTAGGAGAGAGAGAGAGACATCATGAGCAGAGGGGGGTCAGAGCGAGAGGGAGTCACAGACTCTGAAACAGGCTCCAGGCTTTGAGCTGGCTGTCAGCACAGAGCCCGAAGCGGGGCTCGAACCCACTAACCGCGAGATCATGACCTGAGCGAAAGTTGGACGCTTAACCGACTAAGCCACCCAGGCGCCCCAAGGGAATTTAAACTTTCTAAGAATGAGGCGAAGTAGGGACAGGCTCCTTAAGGAAGCGAGGTCACTTCTAAATAATGCTTACTGATGAGCAGCTCATTGTACCAAACAGCCCTTGATATTGTTACAGTGGTTTATGTTCAAAACAGCTGGGAAAGGAAATTGTTACTTTTATATTCTAAATGAGGAAACAGAGACTCAGAGTATTGGTGCTGGTCCAAAATAGTACATCTGGCAGGTGGACAGTGCTGGCACTGAAACAGGGCCGGCAGGTGTTAACAACAGAATAGGGCCAAGGTGATCACGTGTGACTCCGGGGCTGGGTCATGCAGAGAATTGTTACTTCTGTGGTGTCTCTCTGATTGCTCCCTGTGGAGAAAGCCAGTGGTCATGTCCTGCAGACACTCAAACAGCCCTGTAGAGAGGCCCACATGAAGAGGAACCAACTTTTCAGCCAGGAGTGAGCCCCTTAGAAGTGGATCCTCTGGTTCCAGGCAACCCTTCGGATGACTGCATGTCATGAAAGACCTAGAGTCTGAACAACCCAGCCAACAAACTCACAGGCTCCTGGCCAGAAAAATTGTCAAAGAGAATAAATGATTACTCTTATCTTTAAGTTTTAGGGTGATTTGTGATGCAGCAGTTAGTAGCTAACATACCTTCTGGACAAATAAACCCTTGTTCTGGTTTCCGGACCCAACCCAATCATCATGTGTGTGCCTTGGGAACTCATTCTACTTCTCCAAAAGTCCATTTCCTTATTTGCCAAATGAGTGTAGAAATTTGGGAATCGGAACTTTAAAAATGTAGCTATTTCAAAAGCTCTTTTTATTAGTGTTCTGGCTATCCTGGCTTAAAATGTCAGGCAATGGTCAATTCCTGGTTCCTACATGGAATTCAGTAGGCTCAAAAACTTTGTTTTGCTTGCTCTTCCATTCCACCAATTGGTATTGCCATTACCCTGGGCACTTTCAAATAACGCTTTGGGCCTTGGAGGAAAAATGACATCTCTTAATTCTAGCCATGCTATCTGTCTTTCCAGTTACATAAGAAAGGCTCTTCTTTGAACAAATGTGCCTTGAGGTATGATATGTAGAAGAAGCAGGAGGAAAAAAGATTTTCCTATCAATGCCAATAGCTAGCATTTCTTTTTTCTTTTTTTTTAATGTTTACTTATTTTTGAGACAGAGGCAGAGCGTGAGTGGGGGAGGGGCAGAGAGAGAGGGAGACACAGAATCTGAAACAGGCCTCAGGCTCTGAGCGGTGAGCACAGAGCCCGATGCGGGGCTTGAACCCACCAACTGTGAGATCATGACCCGAGCCAAAGTCGGACGCTTAACCAACTGAGCCACCCAGGCACCTCAATAGCTAGCATTTCTTGTGCATATAATATGTGCTCAATGTTGTGGAAATCCATCAAAGACCACCAGGGCCACACCCAAACTCATACAAAGTTAAGTGTAATTAGCTTGCTACCAGCAAGAGAGAGCATACACCTGAGGATGTCTCTGTAAGAATGAGTTGGGTAGAGCTTGTTATAAGATTTGGACTTATGCTGGGAGATTTTAAGCGGGCATGGGGGAAGTTGGGAATTGTTTTGGAATGCTATCAAGAAGCAAGGACATTGGGCATCTCAAAAATTTTGCTCTGGAGACAAGAACACAGTGAGACTCGGGATGATGCTGGTTTGGAGGGAGAAACTACTCAGAAGAAGAAACTGTTAGTCATTTTGTAGCAGTGCTGTGGCCTTGGGTATGATCTTTTAGAAGTCTTGTGTTGACGTTCCATTATGAACACCGTAGTCTGATTACTAACAATTCATTTTCACTCTTTCGGTGCATTTTCCCACTTAATCTTTATAACAACCCTATGTGATAACACCATAATGATCTCCATTTTACAGTCAAGGAAAAAAAAACCCACAGAGAGATTACGTAACTTAAATTAGGTCACTCAGCCAGTAAGTGGTAGAGCCAAGATTTAAATTTCAGCAATGTGAGCACAGAGCTTATGCTCTTAGCGATTTTGTTTCCGTGGCTCTCTGTGACCAATATGTTCCTTCCCTTGCATTAGAATCTGTCTATGGCTAAAGCAGAAGATTGGTAAGAAAACGCATCACACACAGTGGTCTGTGAGGATTGAGGAGGCAGCTATTCAGACTAGCCTTTGCCCCGGGCGCCATCTCTCTCGTGGTCCATTAGAGAGGCCTTGAGTCAATGAAACCCTTAGCAAGCACCACTGCCTAAATGGATCTAAGCAAAGCGTGCTTTGTGTCTGCTGGCACATAGCACACATCTCCTGTTTGCCAGCTGGGTCTGGAAATGTCATCATATTTGATTTTGCCACGGCAGTATGTTGCTAGTCCTTGAGGGACCCAGCCAGGACTCCTTTATGGCCCTTGGGCACGAGGCTCAAGATGCCTGTGCTTTCTGATGTTACCCCTACCCCGAATACCACTTTGCCTGTCTGGGACTTCACTTCCTCATTGGAACAAAGATAACCCCCACAATCTGTTTTCAGTACTACAATTCTACACTTCTTACTTCTCTAATTTAAAAAGGTGATATAAAAAATGTACCCCTTATTGAGTAAAACATAAGGAATAGTTTCACTTCTGAATTTCTAAAGCCATGTCCAACAAAAGAGAATCACCTCCAGAAGGAGGAGGTTTCAAGCCAGTAGATTATTGGAAATATCTTTTCTATGTGTTTCTTTCTGCTTTTAGGCTCTTCGGTTAGTTCTTATAATGTTTGTGATATGTCCTATATGCTTGGCTTATTGCAGAATAATTAATTTTTCATTGTTGGCTAATTTGCATTTTATATTCATTTATGCTGTCTCTTAGTTCATAGCATGTCTTATATTTGAAATTAAAAATCTTTTTGAAGTGAGCTTAAAATTTTCATTAAATTAATCTTGACTTTCTTCCAGTTTTTCTAAAAGTTGTCAGAATGTTGCATGTTCTAAAATCAATAGAGATGTTATGAAGGTGCTTTGAGTATAGGACAGGGCAATAGATAAAATGAACTTTAAGAAACTTTGAACTTTGAGACTCCATTGCTGGCTGTGTAGAAAGCTTAAAAGACCATATTGCAAAATCCACAGATGCTCGTTCAGTAAGATGATGAATTGTGCTTCAGTGTCCTCCAGTAAGACCAAATTACAGTTTTCACTTTCAATACAAAGCTTTTAAAAACAAATTTTTATTTATAAATTCTTACATCAGCCTAAAAAAAAGAAGACAGAGGAGGAGGAGGAGGTGGCCATGTAGTGATGTGGGTTTAGTTTCTCAGCATCCTGCCCCCCATGTTATTCAGAATGGTTCTGAAACTTAGTGTAATTAAACCCATCTGCATTTCTTTAAAATTATTTGATGACTGGACAGAAATGTTAGCTATATTCAGTGGAGCATCACATGCCAGGGGACCAAATGCTTTGAACCAAAGGCAGTTCTGTCTCCCTGGTCTTTCTCCCTATGCCAGTTTAGTTCTGATGGCTGGAGTGTGGCTCTAGACAGTGAATATTCTTGCCACCTGGAACCATGATCAGGGTGTCCCCTCTGAGCCCTGAAGATACAGAGTCTTGAGAAATTTGTAGAGACTGAGTTCATTTGGGATTTTGATTATTCTTGGAAGGGGTCCCAGAAGAATGAGAAATAACTAACGCATCACTCTTGCTGAGTGGCAGGCACTGTTCTGAGTGCTTAACATATGTTAAGTCACTCCTCACCTATCATGTAGATACTATTATTTTCACCCTCATTTGCTGACGTGGAAATTGAGCCACGGAGGAAACAAGATACCATCGAGATTGCTCCTCACAATAATGATAGATATGGTGACCATTTTACATAGGTGATTACATATGAGATTCCTCAGAGGGTAAGTAACTTGCCCAATTAGCTAAAAAGTAGCCCAGCTGGAATTCAAAATGTAGGCCTGTTTGACTCCAAAATCCCCAGCCACTCCAGCGGTTATTCTTTAAACTTTTTGGCAGAGAACAACCACTGCTTTGTTATCTGTGTGGCTTCTGCTGGTTAGGAATTCAGAAAGGGCACATGTTTGGGAGCTCAGCTAGAATGACTCAAAGACTGGAGGTGATGTTAGCTGTGGGGCCGAAATCATTGGAAGGCTCATTTGTTGCATGTCTGGTGCTAGATACTGCCATCAGTCAGGACCTCAACCAGGCTGTTCTCTGGAACATCTATATGTGGTCTCTCCGTGGGACTGCGTGGGCTTCCTCATGGTGGCTAGGTTCCAAGAGCAAGTATCTCAAGAGAACCAGATGTAAGCTCTGTCACCTTTATGACCTATCTTTATAAATCACATGGTATTACTTCACTTCAGATACAAACTGGCCCAGATTCAAGGGGAAAGAACATAAACTCAACCCCTGAATGCGAACATGTCAAAATCACTTGTTAGAAGAGCAGGTGAGATGGGAAACATTGTTATAGCCATCTTTAGAAAATACAATCTGACACAAACACCATGTGTATTTCCCTGTGAAAGAAAAGGAATTGCATCCAGCTAGTTTCAGGAACTGACCAGTTCCTGACAGATTTACCATGATCTATTTACCCTGTAAAAAAAAAAGTTCCAGATTATGCTTGGCTGGTTTACAGGAAAAAAAAAAATAAGTTTTATTCCAGATTTTCTTCTTCTCCTAGTACAGCTTCTGGGTAGGTGTCTAGTATATCCTCTATTCCGAGGGTAGGTGTCTAGTATATCCTCTATTCCGAGAGGCAAAGGCCAGGCTTCAAGGATGTGCCCAAGAGGATTTGAATATGACTGGCACGAACGGCACTCTCTGGAACAGAAGAGGTGACGGATCATCAAACAGGGTGAGCCTCTGACCCTGAGGGCCCTTCCAGCTGTGCCTATGCCCCCTAGTGGCGAGGGCTGGGTAGGGATGTGCGTCCAGGAGGAGTAGTTGCAAGCCCCACGGGGCAGGGAGGGCACTGCTGGGCCACTGAGGAGTCAGGAAGGGACTGTGGTTCCTCTATCTGCCGTATTTAGACTCCAGCCAGACCTAGCAGGGTCGTCATGGCAACTTGCCTGTCTGCACGGCTGGGCTGAGACAGGATTCCCTTAGTAACCGAGGAGCCCAGGAGATGATGCTTAAAATAATCTTTTATGCCCAGGCAGAAATGCCTGTGCAGGTTTATTAGCGATGAAGCATCATGGGGCATGGCTTTCACTCCCACTTTATTTCAAAATGGAACAAAATGGCTTTTTAAAGCAGGATTTTCCAACCAAGGGCCAAATGCTGTCTTCACTCTGTGAAGCACACATCCCGCTGCAACCAATGAGCATCACCGCCGAGTTTCTGAGACGAAATGCTGGTCACTATTATATAAATTACCTTCAAATAGACCCAGCGATCTCTGGATGAAATCACTGGGCCTCATCTAATCTCTTTTCTATTTCCTCTTGCAGCCTCACCCAGTCTCTCAGTAGGGCAAATAGTCATGCTTGGCAAGACTTTAACACTTGGGCCATTTAGTCTGACAGTTCTTGCCTCTGACACCCTCCCAGCTCATACCACCTCTACAATTTTCCCTTATCTGCAAGGTCATCCCAAGGCCTGCCTCCCCATGACAACCTCCTCCTTATGGTAGCCCTGGCTATGCATTCCTCTCCTCTCTTAGCACCTAGTGTATGCACACGTGTTCTTACACCGTATTATTCTCATCGTTGTAAGTAGGGAGAAGCCTCAAGCTTATCAACCAGGTCTTCTCAGTAGGACTGCAAACTCTTTAAACACAGGATAACATATATTCCCTTAGCTCTCCCAGAAATCCTGCATTTATACTAAGAGCTCTGAAATAGTTGGAAATTTTAGTGGTGATAGTTGCAAAACTTTGTGAATATACCAAAGGCCACTGAAGTATACACTTTGGGTTTTTTAAGTTTATTTTATTTATTTTGAGAGAGAGATAGCAAGCAAGCGGGGAAGGGGCAGAGAGAGGGAGAGAGTCAGAATCCCAAGCAAACACTGCACTATCAACACAGGGTCCGATGAGGGGCTTGAAACCAAATGCAAGACCATGGCCTGATCTGAAATCAAGAATCAGACGCTTAATTGACTGAGCCACCCAGGTGTCTTGAAGTGTATACTTTGAAAGGGAGAATTCTATGTTCTGTGATTATACCTCATTAACAAGAAAATTGAAAATATATGGAAATCTGGTGTGAAATACTGAATGGGCAGAATTACCACATTGACCAGAGTACAGGCAACTCCAGAGCCATAGCTGGGGTGAAAGGGCCTGAACTTGAGCTACCAAATGTCGAACAGAAGAGAAAGGGCTCTGTCTTTCCCACAAGCACATTCCTTTTGCCTCCTCTTCCACCCACAAGAAGAGAAGCAGAGGACTTGATACACCCATGTAACGGCTAGCAATAGTCTTTTTTTTTTTTTAGAAGTGGAAAGGTCTGGGTTCAGATTCTGTCTTTGCTAGTATTTCCATGCACCCATGTGAATTACTTATTTCCTCTGAGCTTCCTCGTCTGTAAAATATAATAATAAAAAAAAAAAGTCCTCCACCAGGCAACACTACAGCTTAAATGAGATGATGCATACAATGTACTTAACACAGTCCTTGGTACAGAGTAAGAACAAGTACTACTCCTATTATTAAAAATATAATTATATTCACTCTCTGTTACATACTACGATAATTATTAAAAATCTTGATTCATCCTTTTTTGACTTTCCTATTGGTATTGTCTACATGGACAATCTCATCATGACACAATCAGACTCTAACAAGAAGCTAGCGGATCTCTTCATCATTCTTTGGCCTCAGGTTCCTTTATCTCCATGTGTGCCAATCTCTTCTTATCACTACAGAGATGCAACATGGGCAATAACAGTGTTATCATTATTAAAAAACACCATGTCATCGTCCGATCAACACCATCTTCAGGGAACCGGAGCTCCTTTCTGGACAAGCTGTGCATGCCAAGCCCACCCCCCTCTCTTCCTTCCCTTTCTGTCTCCTTGGAATTTGCAATCCCCAGTCCAGGAGCAAGGCAGAGAATGCCAGGCATGGGTCTGCAAACTTTGTCTTAATGGCAAACAGTCTCCTTCAAGGGAGTCAGTCATCATGGGAACAGTCATTTGTTTGAGAGAACATGTATCCTTCAGAAGTGAAACTGCTGCTATACCATAATAGTAGTAATACTAGTAATGAACATGCTCACAAAAATGTTCTTTTTAAGGCCATTTATATTGTGTCTAGTATGATGCTAAATATTTTGCAAATATTATTTTATTTAATCCCCAGAATAATCTATGAGGAAAGCACTGTAGCCAGAGAGGTTAGTTAAATTGTCCAAGACCACATATCTAGTAAATAAATATCCTTAGTAAAGCTGTGTATACTTAGTTCAGTCTGGTTTTGAACCAGGTCTCCTAACTCCTATTCTGTATTTCTTTTTTTTTTATTTGTTTTTTTTTTTTTTTCTTTTTGGAAGAGAGAGAGAGAGAGAAAGTGAGTGAGCGGGAGAGGGGCAGCGAGAGGGAGATACAGAATCTGAAGCTGGTTCGAGGCTCCAAGCCATCAGCACAGAGCCTATCATGGGGCTTGAACTCACGAACCATGAGATCATAATCTGAACTGAAGTCAGATGTTTAACTGACTGAGCCACCCAGGCGTCCTTCTGTTTTTCCACTCTCCATGATGCTGGGCCTTTGGTCTGCTGTTTTGGATGAGTGAAAGAACTTATTTGTAAAATGTCTCCTTGCTTAAGTTGTGGCCAGCAGGAGAGGGGAAAAAATGATCTTTAAAGTGAAATATCAACAGATTGGAAGTGTCTAATGTAAAATGTCATTCCGAGTGTGCAAGTCCTTCTGCAAAAGGGAGTGTGGGACTTGGTCAGACATCCGGATAGAACATATTAGAAATTGATTCCTGGGGAAGTTGAGTTTGTCACCTAAACTTGGCATTTTCCCCATGGGCTCAGGAGAAGGTCCCAGCACTGGGCAGTAGGGAGACCTCAAGCAATAGAAAGGTTGCTGGTCATAATGGATGCTTTCTTGGACTCGAAAGGTGAGTGGCCTTTCCTGAGGAGAACAAAGAAGCCAGCTTATAGGACAAGGAGCCATTCTCCTTCTAACTTCCCTCAGTTCCCCCCTACCCCTGCACTTCAAACTTCCAGAAAATTTAGAGAAAACCTTAATTGCTATTTCCCTCCTGCTTCCAAAGAACCTGAGAGAGATTTTACCTTAATCTCTCCATTGTTCCATGCATCTAAATCTGAGTGATCTTAATCAAGTCCTGAAGTGAGATATGCAGTGGGTCGTCATATAATGCACGTCAAAGGGAAATGGTAAGAAGCGGTAGAATATAGGCCACCACGAAGGAGCACGTTGGATTTTCCAGAGGTGGAGGAGAGGGGCACTATGATCGCCTGTCCTTTTGCCCTTTCCCTGCAGTGGCAAATCTAACGATTTTATCCAGCCTAGGAACAAATTACCTGTATCTCCTCTGTTTATTTTCCAACTCACGTAAGAAGGGAAGTAGAGGCTGGTTGGATGGGCAACATGTTCGTTCCACTCAACAAACATCCAAGTACCTTCTATATTCCAAATCCTGTGTGCCATCTGCTGTCTTGTGTGTTAGATCCTACAGGGAAATCATAGATGAACCTGTTCTCCAACGTCCTGGGGCAGAATACGTACAGTAAAATATTAATAGATAGATAATATATTAATTTAGAGACCTCTCATCCCTACCAGGGTTCAGCAGTCAGAAAGAAGTCTGGGAATTGGGTTCTCTCTGCAGCTGTTAGGGATGGAGAAGAATGGCCGTGCAGCACTGCCTCCTGGCCCCCTTCCCCTATCTTTCCTTTCTGCCCAAGCTACATCAATCAGAAATCTTTGGTTGTAAGCAACAGAAATCCAACGTCAGCTGGATTAAGTGAAAAGGGAATTTATGGGTTTTGCTGGTGGAAAATTCCAGTGATGAGGCTGGAGCCAGAGGCTGACAGAGGAGGTCATCAGGCAGCCATATTACTTTTTCTTATTGTACTGCTTTAGTTCTGCTTTCCTGTGTTTTGGCCTCATTCCCATGAAGTGGTGGGATGGCTTCTTGCCCAGGAAGATTCATGTCCTCCCACAGCAAAGGAAACTTACCTTCTCCTGAGGCTCCAGCAAGTCTGGGGTTTGGATTAACACATTTATCCTTGAGCCAGTCACTGTGATTAGGACCATTAAATTCTGCAGGGTTTTGTTTTTGTTTTTGTTTTTCAGTCTACCTTAATTTTTTCACCATTCTTTTGTCTTCTAGGCTACACAGCTTACTGCTATGCTATAAATAATGACTTAGAGACCACTTCCTGTGTGCCATCCATTGAGCCTGACAATCATTTTTTTTTTAATGTTTATTTATTTCTAGGAGACAGAGAGAGAGACAGCGTGAGCAGGGGAGGGTCAGAGAGAGAGGGAGTCACAGACTGAAACAGGCTCCAGGCTCTGAGCTGGCAGTCAGCACAGAGCCCGACGCGGGGCCTGAACACACGAACCGCAAGATCATGACCTAAGCGAAAGTCGGACGCTTAACCGACTAAGCCACCCAGGCGCCCCACACACTTAATCATTTTTATTTTCAAAACATTTTAAAGTTTATTTATTTATCTTGAGAGAGACAGAATGTGAGTGAAGGAGGGGCAGAGAAACAGGGAGGGAGAGAGAATCCTAAGCAGGCCCCACCGTTGTCGGTGCAGAGCCCAGTAAAGGGCTTGAACTCACAAAACCGTGAGCTCATGACCTGAGCCAAAATCAAGAGTCATACGCTCAAGAGACTGAGGAGCCCCAAGCCTGACATTTTAAAGATATCTCCTTACGTCTTCACAAGAACTTTAAGAGGTAGATGGTATTGTTTCCATTTTACAGGTGAGGAATCTGAAGCTCAGAGAGGGCAACTCAATTTCTATTTTCTGGGAAACAGTTCTGCTGGCACCAAAACTCTTGCTCATGACCATCACGATTCTGCCTTCTTCAGGAGGGTCAGGCCAGCTTGTTAATTCTCCTTGCTAGAATGGATGAATGCATGTCCTATAATGAAGAGATAGCTGCAGAAAGGCAGCTCCACTAAGCTTGTTCTGATCCCGAGGATATTCAATAAAGAGACAGACACAGAATGTGCTGGTAATTTCTGGGCCATGGCTACACTTAAGGATATTTTTAGCCCCTTTCAATTCATTTGATTCCTATTAAACTCTAAATGAATTAGTTTAGATTATGAAATTATTTTCTCAGCCTAACCCCGTCTCTCTGGGTGCACGTATTTTTTAATATCCCACACTCCAGTCCACCCGGGTTTGACATTTGGGCTCTGATTGCTTTCTGTGACGCAAGGATTTCAATTCCAGTGGATCCCAGCTTGTTGCCAAGGATTTGCCTTTGGATTGCTAATGAATGCAGGAGGCCCTTTCTAGCATTTTTATGTTACTTGGAAAAATCATTCAATAGGTGAGAGAGAAGAAAAGATCTTCCTTTTGAAACATAATGTATCTTTTGATCATCTGTGAAAGAAGTTCCTTTCCTAGAAATCTCACCCCGGCCATCAGGATGGGAGCAATATGTGTCTATTCATTTTAGAGTGAGCCCGCCAACCTTGGGCTCTGCTTTCAATTTTACAAACGTGAAAGTTAACGACTATTATGTACATGTGCGTGCATTCGTGTGTGTACTTAGATGCATAAAGGGAAAGGGCATTCCATGTACTATAACAAACCAGTGCATGTTTGAATCTATTTTTTTTCTTTCAGAAATTCTTGAGCAAGACTATAGAAAGTATTCATAGTGTCAGAACTTGAAGCTGTATTTACTTTCCGTGGAAAAGTATTTCTGTGCTCTGTCAACAGGCTGCAGTTTCAGGAGCCTCTTATGCTCCCAGGAATCCGAAACACAGACAGGGGTGGAAAGGCAGCCTGTGCTCCTTTGTGACTCCACACTGGGCTTTTAAAATAGAAACCACTGTGAGTTTAATCAAATAGGAAATGCATACAAAACCCCAGTGTTCTTGGGTAAACTTCAGAATTATTTTACTCACCCCGGAGACCCGAAAAGGTCAGGGTCCCAAGCATGGTTACCAATCCCAACATTTCTTTGTGGTGTTCTGAATAACCGCACACAGTAAAAGAACCTTTAAAGCCACAATATGAAAAAGGCTTAGATGTATTTTGTCACCGAAGAAGAAAGGAGAATGGGATTGTGGGGATAAATGTGTGATATTGTTGGGGAATATGAACTTTTTGTAAATATTTAATGAAGTGTTTCTTTTTCTCCTGTGGGTTGTTAAATTAATGATGCATTTTATAATCCATGAGTTCTCAGCACAAACAAGGCATCCAGTTTTAAATGTATCCTCTTTGCATTAAGATTTCTTTTGTTTAGTTCCAGTATGCAGGGAAGTGTCCGTTAAGTACTGCTGTGTGTTCTTGGCAGGACTTCAGGGGGTTCAGCAAAGGAGCTGTGGTGGTGGGTGTGGGGAGTGGGTGGTGAAGTATGGTTTAAAGAGAAACTCAGCAGGCCAGAAATGTGTTAGTGAGATATTAGTGATAGGAGGTGATTAGCAGAAGACTCTGGAGCCAGGTCCAAGGTGAGAAGCGAGGCTGGGTTTGGGAGGGGAACCCGATGAGCAACTGGATTGCCTGCTAATCAAATCAGCTGGGCTATTAGAACATGTTTTGTTTTGTTTTTTAAATGTTTATTTATTTTTGAGAGAGAGACAGGGTGTGAGCAGGGGAGAGGCAGAGAGAGGGGGAGACACAGATTCCAAAGCAGCCTCCAGGCTCGAGCTGACAGCACAGAGCCTGATGCGGGGCTTGAACCCATGAACTGCAAGATCATGACCTGAGCCGAAGTCAGACACTTAACCAACTATGCCACTCAGGTGCTCCTTGTTTCATTTTACATTGAGGTGAATTTCACATAACATAACATATATAACAGAAAATTAGCCCTTTTAAAGTGGGCAATTCAGCGACAGTCTGTACATTCATAATATTGTGCACCACCATCTCTACCAGTTCCCAAACATTTCTATCACTCTATTCTATTGGGGGTTTTAATGAAAGGCTAGAGAAGTTTGGGACACATTTGGATTATGTGTAAACCTTAAGGCACTGACTACACTCTCTTGTGTTTTTTGTCCTTAATGGTATTTGCCTGAGAATCTTGGTGTTAAACTGAGAATTTTTGTGTGATGGAAGTTGATGCACCAGAATCTGACATGTGCTTAGCGGCTTCATTTCTCAGAGAACCACAGCACACTTTTATCACACACCTTGCTCCCTCCCATCCGAAGGCACCCTCCATTCCCGATTCATTCCTGCATGCTGTAATCAGGAATCGATCGCCAATAATAGGACACAAGAGTGAAAAGGTGGGTAAGACAGGGCTCTGCTCTGTGGGAGAGACTTAGTTCTAGTTGGAGAGTGACGTTTTGAGGGAGGCACGTACAAGTGAAAGGAGGGGACTGGCAGGAAGAACACTTGGCCAAGTCCAAGACTTCTGAAGCCAGATGGCATCTGAGCTGAGAATTCAAAGAGGAGTAGAAGTCAACTGAGTGAAGGGGTGGCAGGGGAAGCTTCCACAAATGCCATATGAAGAGGTAGTTAGATAACAGAGGGATAGCCAGAGGTGTGCAAAAGGTGCGTAAAGACCACTCTGCCACCCCCAACTCACAGCCAGTAAGCCAATGGACAATGGAAGTCAGATGCATGTTGTGTTCACAGATGGGAAAATTGAGACTCTGAGACATTATCCAACTCTCAGGTAGCAAAGATTGGATTTGGATCCACTTATCCTGGCTTGAAAACACTAGGTATCTCCACTGAACCATGGTCAAGAGGAGGACACAGGGTCTAGAGATATTTAGAAAGTAGAATATTTTAGGTCCCTTTGAAAGTCTGTTTCATGCATGGGGCAAAGCAGAGGATGACGATGCAAGTGGCTGGTGGGCTTTCTGTTTCTTCTCGTCTGTTGTCCTTTCCTCTCTCCCTCTACTCTTCCACTCTCCGTATTTAAGAACATCCTCATGAGGAAGTCCTTAACTATCATATGTCTTAAATGCTAAGGTGTGTAAAATGTGTCCCATAAGATTCCAAAGTCCCAGAATCAGAGGGCAGCTCTAGGTTGTGAACAGAATGGACACCACGTGTTTTACCTCCTGCTTCTTTCAAGCCTAACCCCCGCCCACCCACGTCCCACTGCTCATCCTCACCCTCAAGCCTGGTGCACGATTGGTATTTGGCAAGTGCTGGAAAGACTGAAAAAGGGAGGCATTCAACAGATGCAGAAGGAGCTCTCCTGGGCAGAGAGTTGGAATCAGCAGGTATTTTTACCACCGCTCCTTGACCTCCTCTATATCCTCCTGTCTCTGTGGGCAGCCCTTTTACAGTTCTTGAACACACCACATGTCCTTTTAGAATCGTCTGGCGATATCCTGCATTCCCTGTGTGGCAGGCAGAATAGCCTCTCAAACATCCAACCCCGAATCCCTAGGACCCACGAACATGTTATATTTCATGACACCAGAGGCTTTGCAGATGTAACTAAAGTTACAGAGCTCAGGATAGTGGGTCCTGGGTTACCTGGGTGGTGTGGTCTCATCACATGAATCCTTAAAAGCAGAGAACTTTCTCTGACAGGAGTCAGACGGATGTCACACAAGTCTGAGAGATTCAATGTTTGAGAGGTACCTGACCCACCAGTGCTGGAGGGATTCTATGGAAAGCATGGAAGGGATGGGGAAAGCCTCTGGGAGTAAGGACCACTCCCCTGCCAGTAAGAAAACGGAACCTCCATTCTACAATCGCACCCAACAACCTGAATACACCTGGAAGCAGATTCTTTTACCTGGAACTCAATCCTGCTGACATCTTGATTTCAGCTTCCCGAGGCCGTAGCTAAGGACCCAGGTGTCTCCCTGGACTTGTGACCTATGGAAACTGTGCCATAATAAATAAGTGTTGTTTTAAGCCACTAGGCTTGTGGTAATCTGTAATGCAGGAATAGTAAACAAATACACACTTTGTCAAGTGGTCTAGAGCAAGCAGTCCTCAAAGTGTGGTTCCTGAAGGTCCCTGAGACCCTTTCAGGGAGTCTGTGAGGTAAAAACTATTTTCATAATAACATGTTATGTGCCTTTTCCCGTGTGCTGAACATTTGTACCGATGCTTCAAAAGCGATGGTGGCCACAGTGCCGGAGTCTCAGCTCCTGTGAAGAGGTGGCACCACACTTAAGCAGAGGCCATTTTCTTTTTCTGTCACATCCTTGCAGGAAAGAACATGCACTTTCACTTAAGGATGTTCTTGATGGAGCAGAAAAATTAGCAGTCTGATTAAGTCTTGTCCCTCAAGTCCATGTCTTTTTCATACACTGGGCGACAGCACAAAGTAGTCACACAGCAGCTTTCTGTGGTCCAACCGAAGACGCTTGCCTCAAGGGCGCATGCACCTGCCTTCGTGTTGTGCCCTCAACGGGCGGCTCCTCCACCCCCATAACACCATCTTTTCTTGGAAAACAAAAAGACTGACATAAACTAGAGTTACTCAGATGTGGGTATTTGGGAGATACTTTCTAAAAAATGAAGGAAATGCATCTGTCATTTCAACAAAAACAACTGACAGTGTTTGTTGCCAGTGAAAACATTTGAGGCTTTCTAGCAAAGACTGGAATTTTGGAAAACCTGAGTCTGCCGCTATAATTTGACAGATTCTCAATACTTTGTCTGAGGAGATAGGCAGTGTTATTATACAACAAAAGAATGTGATTTCTTTGATATTTCAAAATAAACTACGTAAGCATTTGGAACATCTAAATAAACGAGCGGGTCAATATTTCCCAAGTGACCAGTGCACGATGTTACAAAGTTGTGCATAGGCACAAGCACGTTGAAAATGCCAGGAAGGGTTTATTGATAGGGTTTCATATTCCACATTGCAACTAACCTTTAAGAAACTACCGCGTGTTGAGATTTGGTGTGGTGAGAAGAATTAGCACACTTATCTGAGAAGGCCGAAAATACTCCTCCCCTTACCAATTACATAGCCCTGCAAGGCTGGATTTTCCTTGTACTTCAACCAAAAACATCATTACACAGCAGGGTGAATGCAGAAGCAGATATGAGAATCCAGCTGGCATTTATTAAGCAAGATGTATAATGCTGCTTGCCTCGCTATTTTTTGTTTTTGAAAATTAATTAATTCGTTCATTCATTCATAATCTCTACACCCAACATAGGGCTCAAACCCACCTTCCTGAGGTCAAGATTTGCAAGTTATTCTTTTTTTTTTTTTAATATTTTTATTTATTTCTAGGAGAGAGAGAGAGACAGCATGAGCAGGGGAGGGTCAGAGAGAGAGGGAGTCACAGACTGAAACAGGCTCCAGGCTCTGAGCTGGCAGTCAGCACAGAGCCCGACGCAGGGCTCGAACCCACGAACCGCGAGATCATGACCTAAGCGAAAGTCAGATGCTTAACCGACTAAGCCACCCAGGCGCCCCATGATTTGCAAGTTATTCTGAATGAGCCAACAGGTGCCCTGAAAATGTAGTTTTTCAGGTTATTTTATTTTGAAACATAGTTAAATTTTTTAATTGTTATTTTATTTTATTTTTTTTGAAATGTTTTTTATTAATTTCTGAGAGAGAGAGATAGTGTGATCAGGGGAGGGTCAGAGAGAGAGGGAGACACAGAATCTGAAACAGGCTCCAGGCTCTGAGCTGGCTGTCAGCACAGAGCCCGACGCGGGGCTCGAACCCACGAACCATAAGATCACGACCTGAGCTGAAATCGGACGCTTAACCAAGCCACCCAGGTGCCCCTGTTATTTTATTTTTGAGAGAGAGAGAAACAGAGCCTAAGTGGGGGAGTGGCAGGGAGAAAGGGAGATACAGAATCCCAAGCAGGCTCCAGGCACTGAGCTGTCAGCAGAATGTCAGATGTGTGGCTCGAATTCGTGAACTACGAGATCATGACTTGAGCTGAAGTTGGATGCTTAACCGACTGAGCCACCCGGATGGCCTGAAATACAGTTTTTAAAATAAAAAATATTTTATGTTAATGTGTAATGGGTTTATTAGGGCTATGTAAATGGATTAATACATATATTTTAAGTTTCAGTTTCAAATTGCAGCAAGTATCGATAGATATAAACCACAGAAATAAAATATCTGTGGGGTCCCCAGGAATTTTTGGAGTGTATGTTGTCTACTGAGGCCCAGTGGAGGGCAGACCACACATGGATATAACTCAGTGGTTCCACTCATCCTCCAACCCAATTTTAAGCCCAGAGGTATTTTTCCTTTGCCTCTTACAGTTTGGCCTTTGTAGTATTTAAAACAATTGTTGAATTCCGAATGCATTTGCCATATTTACAGATTGCTAAGTTTTATGTGAAATATCACATTTTTCAATTTTTTTTGAGAACCTGATGGACTGGCTGCGTTGGGTTCACACTTGTGCCAGGGCCCTGGCGCTACGCCCTTTTGTGGACACGTGCTTTCCAGTTTCTCTCCATCCTCACCACACTCTTCTCTTTATGTCCCTTGCTTTAACCTGTTCCTCCTCAGTCACCCACCTGGCTTGCTCAACTCCTGGGAGCATTTGTGTTTGTAATGTCTGATCCACATGGTCTCCTTGGTGGCAGGAAGTTGGAAAGGCCTGGTTGTATTCTGAGTCTCTTCCACTGCTCCCGGGGAGATGTTATATCAAAAGGTGCCAAGAGCCCCGCATCAAGAAGCTGGGATACCAGATGACCCAGAGAAATTTCTGAAATGGAGGCAAAGGTCAAGTTTTAAGCCCCATTCTCTCAAATGTCCTAAGTATCTACTGCTTAATATGGCAAGTGGATAGTTTTGGTGCCAGAAGGTAGCTGAAATTGGGATTAGGAAATGCGCTCGGGAGCCATGGGGCACATGGGTGGCTCAGTTGGTTAAGCTTTTGACTCGATTGTGGCTCAGGTTATGATCTCATGGTTCATGAGATCTCTGTGTCTCAATTTTCTCATCTGCAAAATGAGACTAGTAAGATTATCTGCCTCATAGGGCTTTTGGGAAAATTAAATGAGACAGTATGTAGCAAGCACTCGGGCCGGGACCTGACATCAGTAAGCTTTCAATAATTGTTAGCTCCTATTTCGATTCTTCTTTTGAGCTGGGTTTCAGTCTGGCTAAAAGTCAAGTAAGCTGCCATAGGTTTTGTCAGGCAAATTAGACTCTGTCCTTGTTACCCTATCCACAGATCCCAGGGATCCTGACATGCATGTAATAGACCCCAACAGATATTTGAGAGTGACATGGTGCAACATTTTGATGAAGAGCCATACCCACTTAATTCACCTGTGAAATCTACAATAGATTTGAGATCAATCATGAGGCACATTAACAAGTCCATTCATTCATTCATTCGATTAGTCATCTCCTTATTCATTAAATATCTATGCATTGCTTATTACTATGTTCTAGGCACATTGACGTGGAAGTGCATGTCCTAGTTTGGGTTGGAAACCACCATCAGATAATTCTGTGCAATAGGGCCTTAATATTTTAATTCCTTGTTTGTTAAAAACAATGATCCATATGTTTCTATGGGACTGTGAAAGAGCTAGTCCTAATCTGAGGGTGTGTCATCTATATGAAATCTATCACTGTTAGCAAATTGCCTTGAAAAGAGAAACGAGACTCTAACTCTTAGAAAAAATTCTGTAAGTACTCAATTTATTCATAAAACAATACAGTTTAAATATTTATGATTTTTTCAGTCATACATATTTTACCATCATTCCCAAAATGTTGTGCATTTGGTTGACATGTATTTGCAAGGTTAAGATCTATAATTATAACACTGGAGATCATACAAGGCATTTGATTCGCTTATTAATACTTCCTCCCGCAACCAACAACAAACAGATTTATTTTGCCTCGTGATTTACGTCCCCATCTCTCTGACTAAAAATAAGTTCCTCCTTGTGCCTTTTATACCTGCAAAACACTTGTCCATTTCTCCATGAGAACATTATACAAGTGAAACATTTGTTTTGGTTCAAGACTGGCCAGTTTCTATCAACATAAAACACACCTCCATGAAGAAAAATGATTCTAGGCATTTCTGCTGATAGAATTTGATCTCAGGAGTGATAAAAAGAGGCAATCAGAAGCCCCACACTAAGCTTACAGATCAACTCAGTGGACCAGGTTTCTGGGAAGCCATACTGCATGGCCATTGACCATGGACAAGTTTCCATTGTTGTGATCCCACTGAAGACTCTTTGAGGTCACTCCTAGGGACTGACACACAAATGGAACCATTCCTGTTGAGGTCGTGTGATGCCTCCTTTGGGGGGCAGGAGCTGGCAAGGAAGAACATTTCCTTGTCTGTTTAAGGAAGAGGTGAGACTATAAAGCAGTGAGACTGATTTGGGGTATGCAGCTTCTGGAATCAGTTTCACTACTTTCTATTCTCACCTCAGAGACAGGCAGGGGAGAAGTGCCCTTTGAAAGCAGACTAGGTTCTTCCCTGTTTCAGATGGTCTCTAGGATGACACCCCAAAGTCTAGAACCTCAGCACTCTTAAGTGTGGACTGCAATGGCATCATCTAGGACCTTGTTAGAGACGCAGAATCTTGGGTCCTGCAGACCTGGTTAACAAGATCCTCAGGTAGTTTGTGTGTGCAGTCAAGTCTGAGAGGTGCTGGGCCGGGTACCCCAGACCCACTTCTAGAAGTCTGTGTGTAGGTGGATGAACCTCTTCTTCAGTAAAGAGACCGTTTTTAGCAGGGAGGGATTAGAGATAACAATTGCGAAAACAGTGTGGTTTGTTTGTTTGTTTTTATTTTAAACATGCAAAATACAGTCCATGCATCTTGCCATTTTGAAAAGTCTCTCATCCTGTAGCAGATAAAACCAAATATGTTTTGGCTATCAACATTCAGTATATGTTTCAAAATGCTTTACAGTGTAAAGATAATAAGAAATTTAGCAAAATTTCAACAAACCTGTATAAAAAACAGATACAGATAACATTTTATTTCAAGGCGACATGCTGTAATGTAAAGAGTAAGTTATAATTATTTGTGTTTCCTTGTAAAAAGTCTTTAACAATGTAAGAGCTTAACAGATCCAGGCCTCAGGGCTACACATGCAAAAAAAATTGTCAGTTAGTTAAAAATCACCAAAACGTGCTATTTTTTTTTAAATGTGTATGTGTGTGTGTCTTTTTGAGTACAGGAGTAGTAGAAGTATTAAATAGTAGCAGGAATAATATTTCACAACTCTGTAAAAGTGTGCGGAGTTCATGGTGCTAGTGTCCTGGAAGACTCATACACTTCTGATGAACATTTTGGCTTAATCCCTTTGCCATTATAATAGTCCACGACTTGATTTGGGACTTCAGCCAACACGCTCTTTGCCAGGGCAGCTGGAGATGCCTGCAGGGAAGAAGAAATCACCATGACTTTGGCACCTGGCCAAAGGAACCTGATCCAGAACCAGCCTAAAAGACTGCAATCTTGTTCTGAACAGTTACCCTCTCTCTCTCTCATTCATTCATTCATTCATTCATTCATTCATTCATTCATCACTCAATTGATATTTGTTGACCATCTACTCCAAGCAAAACCATTGTAGAGTGTTAGAAAATGAACCTTTAATATCATAATTATATTTTTCATGCCTGTCTCAAAATATAGAGCTATCCACATCTGAAGACAGGTGGAATTTGGATGGCAGAATGAATTGCTTTTAAGTTTTGTTCCCAAGTTGCATTCAATTCCAGGAATGATGCCAGGGTTTATAAGAGTTTGTGGTTCTTGCCATTAAAGGAGCTGTAATCATGACAGGGGAGTGTGGTGTGACCACAATGAACACTACTGTGAGCTTGAATGCGGTACCTGTTATGGAACAACAGCAGCACATTACATGGGAGCTTCATAGAAATGTACAGTGTTAGACCCAACCCAGAGCTACTGAATTGTAATCTGCATTTTAACTTAGTGCCACAAGGGTGATTCCTATGCATACTGAAATTTGGGAAGCACTGCTCTAGAGTCACTAATGCTCTGGGATCAGAGCACAGAAAACGAAAAGACTAAGTCATATTAGAGGAAATCACAGCAGGCTTCCAAGAAGAGGTGGTATTTAAGTTAGGCATGTTTTAAAATGTAGAGAAGAAGGGGAATGATATTTGATCATTCTAGGGGCAGGAAGTCATCTGATGGGGCTGAAGGGAGTGTGTGTGTGTGTGTGTGTGTGTGTATGTCTGTGTTGGGAGATATAGAACTGTTAGAGGATTCAGTTGGAAAATAAGCTTGAGGGCAGGTGATGGAGGGTCTTGAATACAATTGATTAATGTAGTCTTATTCTATCAGCATTATGGTCCCACTGTATGATTTGGGTCAGAGGAAGATGGAGGTTGTTATTTGCATGGACTCTGGAGTCCTACATAGCTGGCTCTGACCTCTGACTCTGGCATTCGGTACTAACTTTCTAACCTCAGGGCAAGTAAAATTGCTGGAGCCTCATTATTAGCTATTATTGAAATTGAAAACTTGAAGCCGAGGGACCAGTTAACAAGTGTTTGAGATTCCTCAGCAAGGGAAAGAAAGAGGGCTCGACTACATGCCAAATGACCTGGTTTCTTGCTTTTTCCTTCCTCTGTGGCTTGCCGCTCAGCCATTCAACTTGGCTAAGTCCCCGTGTTCTCAGAGACAAACTAGCAAATAGAGATTGGTTTTTATCTCATACAGTTTTGAGGAGGCTCAAAATAGAGACACATATCTTAAAAACAACCTTCTGAAAACATGATGGGGAGTTTTTCTAAAGTGACCTCTCACATTTCGAAGATGTCTTAGCATGTTGGGCACTTGACATCCGTGAATGCTTTAGTTTATTAATGTCTTCTCAGAGTTGTGTGTTAGAGCATGGTCCACATGTGCACTGGGGTAGCTATGAAAGTCATTCCTACTCTTTAGTCTCTGGCCACATCTCATAGAGTAAACCAAATACTTAATATCCCAGCCTCCCTTGCATTTAGGGATGGCCACATGCCCCAGTTTCGTCTTTTGAGACATAAGGATGTTTCTTAGAAAGCTTTTCTTTATTGATTAGAGGGAACAGACATGGTTGGCTCAGTTTCCCTTTTCTCTTTTTTTCTTTGGACTAGAATGTAATTCCTGGAGCTATGGTTAACTGTTTTATCATCATGAGACAGCAGCAAGAGGAATCACCGAGTACTTGGCCTGATACTATCAAGTCAGTGAAAAAAAGATGTCGGCAGCAGCCGGTCCTTAACTTCTTGATACATAAGAACAATGTATTTGTATTTATATAATCCAGAGTTTCTCAATTTGGCACTATTGTCATTTTGGGCCAGATAATTCTTGGTGTGGGGAACTGTCCTGTGCCTTGTGGGATGTTTACCAGCACCCCTGGCCTCTAATCACTACATTCAAGTAGCACCCCAAAACTATCACCATCATAAATGTCTCCAGACATTGGCAAAGTTGTCCCTGGTTAAGAACCACTTGTGCAGTCCACTGTAAGATGAATCTGCTGTTATCTGAAGACAAAGATATTCCAAAATAGTGCTGCCAAATGGAATTCAGTATGATGATGGAAATATTCTATTTCTGCACTGTCCAGTATGGTAGTCACTAGATGCATGTGATTATCCAGCCCTTGAAATGTGGGTGGTGTGACTGAAAGCCGAATTTTAAATTTTATTTCATTTTAATTAATTTAAATTTAAACAGCCACATGTAGCTATTTGTCACTGTATTAGCAGTTTCTTTTCTTAAAAAAATTTTTAAAGTTTATTCATTCACTGAGAGAGAGAGAGAGAGAAAGAGAGAGAGAGAGAAAGCATGAGTGGGGGAGGGGCAGAGAGAGGGCGAGAGAGAGACTCCCAAGCAGGTTTTACACTGTCAGTGCAGAGCCTGACATGGGGCTCGAACCCATGAACCTTTGGCTCATGACCTGAGCCAAAGTCAGACGCTTAGCCGAACGAGCCACCCAGGCACCCCTGCACAGCACAGTTTCTAAATTACTCTCCCATTCCTTTGCATATCTGGGCTGGTGGCTCTGGTGAGCAATTAGGCCTTGAGCACATTATCTGGTTGGGGAAAAGGCCAAAAATGTGAACACAGCTGGTGTTTGCAGCTATATTTATTAACTACCCACGAGGACCAGGTACTGTGCTAAGCTTTATATAGGCATCACCTTCATTGTCATTTGCCTCGTTTTACAGATGAAAGTCTCCTGCACAGAAAGGTTAAATAACTTGCCCAGAGCCACACAGCTCAGAGTCTGTGCCTTGTCCACTTCAAAGCTTTGAGTTGTTATGCAATGAGAGGGAATATGAAATGATACCAGCTCGCCTTCCATTTTATTTACTGTGTATTGAATTCAGAGTAGATTTGTTTGGATAATGATATGGTTTTCAAACTTGAATCTGAAAACCATGAAGACAAGCTGGGTGATATGCTCCTGGAGGTGTTTTTGTCACCCACAGAGCATCTGGAGACGGGGCAGCAGACATGCGCCAGCAGCACCCACCCCCACCCCCACCCTGATCAGGGCGCTTCCCTTGTTGCTGACGACGCGCTCAACTTCCTACCCACTAAGGTGCTGTCCTTCCTCTTATCAGCTCAAGCTGTGAGGCTTTCCTCTCTGCTGCCTCTGAAGTCCTATAGCAACATTTGAGCCCTTTTTAATCACCCACAGGTTGCTTAGCATGGGAGTTTTCTGTGGACACCTGTGTCCCAACTCTATAATTCTCCAGCAAATTCTTCAAGGACCTGTGGCTTTATCATCTCACTGTGGTCCTAGTCTAGCACATGCTGTGCCCGCAGAAGGTACTCGATGATTCTTTGAGGAATACGAGGAGGCTGGGGGAGAGAACTTGCATGGCTCTGTGGCATTGCTATAGCACGCAGGTGTGTGTGTGTGTTTGCACATGTGTGTGCATGCAGGGACAGAAAAAGGGTGGTTTGGGGAAGTGCATGAATCTCCTAGGCGGTAAGGTCTTTTGACCCCTCTTCACTCACACAAAGTGGTGGTCAGTTATGTGGCTACTTCTACCTGGTTGACAAAATGGGGCAGGACATGAGACTGCGAGGACAAGCCTCTCTCCCCACCTTGGGCATTAGGTGGTAAGTCGCTTCTCTAATGAACAAATTGCAGCACACGTAGCTTGCCCTAGCACATCCCTCCACCTAGCAGATACCACTCCTTGCTGTCCCCATGCAGACGACCTGAGGGCTTGGTGAGCCTCTTTTATTTAATAAGCCTCTTTCATTTGGAAGCACCTTCCCCAGGCAAAACACCGTCTTGTCTTCCGCAGCTAGCCCTCACCCACGCTATTGCCTGTGTGCTCTTTGGGGGCTTGGTGTTACTTGGAGCTCCCTCTGTACTCACCGCTGTAACCAGGGATTGATTTTAGGCTCCTTTAATGATTCTAATTACACACAGTTCTCCTTAAAAGGAGAATGGCAATTGTGTGGCAGTAATGAGCCCTGGAGTGTGCAGCCATCTTTCTAAGTAGTCCCGGCAGGCCAAGAGATGTAGGGTTCAGTGGAAGGTGCTGGGCTTGTGATTTATCTGAATGTTTTCTTTAAATCTTGTCCCCAAAAGGGGGTAAGCAGCAATTTGTGAAAAGCATACGCCAAAGGCTCTGACGCCATCCCTGGGACTTGTTGAAAATAAACAGTGATCTATCCATCCTACTTCCACACTTGCCTTACCCAGTATAGCTGGGGTCCCAGTGTGAGCCCAGACTGGGATTCAGATGTTTCTGGATGTATCTGATAAAATGACTAGGAGAGTGAAAGGGTTTCCATCTGAATGAGGGTTTTGTCTTGAAGAGAAAGGCTTTTCCAAAAATGTCAGAAGGAAAAGCTCAAAGTGGATGGCAGAGTGCCTGACCCTTAACAACTGACTTCAGGCCTGAGGACGGAGGGGCTGGAGAGGAAGCCAAAGACATTTCCAGCAGGGGGACGGGAAGCGTAGGCACTGGTGGTCTGCATTAGTGGTCCAGGTGACAGAGGGCTCTCTGTAGCATGGAGAGGAGGGGGTTCTTGTCATTTCCAAGGGGACTTCTGGGGATCTTCAGGGCACCAGGATTCTGATTCCCTCCTGCTGGGGCAGTTCAGGTTCAGTTAGCAGCCCCGGAAGCAATATTTGCTGGCACCACACGCAGAGGGGAGGGCAAGGCCTCCGTGGCTACAGGTGCTGGGGGTGCTCTGCTTGTGAGCGGCCCAAACAAGGGGCATGGGACCAAAGAACACGGAGGACTGTCTGTGACAACACCTGTGATGTCCAGATACAGCCGGAGGAGGCTCTGAAGAACTCCTCAGAGCCACTACCAGCACAGAGAGAACCTTTGTGTATCTCAGAGAAGGTGTCACTCTGGGCAAGTGTGGCCCTATACATGCAGGGTTTTGTGTACATTTTAAAGGTGCCTCTTCTTCCATGGAGTTAAAAATCATCCCAAACTAGGAGATGCCAAAAACCGGTTACAGAGCAATTCCTTAACGCCACGTGAGAGCACTGTGTCAGGGGCCTGCTTCAGGGGCGTCCGGGGGCTGTAGCACCGCTTGACTTACTGTTTGTTACTGATGGGAGTCCACGGCCGTCAAGCTAGATGTTAACTTGCAGAAACCTGACAAGATTTCTGCCCAGTCGAGAAAGTAATCTAAAGATGATAATTATTATTTTTTAACCCTTTTGGTCATTAAGCAGTTTTGAATCTGCCTAGCAAACGTATGCCAGTATTGCCCTCCCCCCACCCCCTGACCATTCCTCCTTTGAATAGCTTTGTTATCTTTCTGGTTCTCTCATTAATGGGTTAAATAAATCTTTCATGCTGTTTACTGTATATTTACAGAGAATTTAGCTCTCTATCGTTTCAAAAATATACTTTTCCAAGGGAAACACAGGCAGCTCTGAGGGTACGTGGCTTGACAAGGAGAACCCAGGCTGAACTTCAGCTTCTCCTTGCTATGTCAGCCCGGCACCCTCAAGCTGGGAACAGCCTGCCCCATGGCACACCAGCACTGTGCGCACTAGAGAGCCGAAATTATACGGATGAGGGCAAGTGCCAGTGAAACGCAGGCTACCACAGTTAGCATGACTCCTCAGTTATCACTTAAATTACACGTCTTTCTCCAAAGAGCCAAGCTCTATGCATCCTGCAGGTGGGATGGCCCGGCCCGGCAGGGACAGCTAGCATGGCTTCCCCCCAGACACTGGTGGCAACGTGTGGGAGCGAGCTGGCTTGGGTTCTGCTCTTCCACGGGAAGCCCCAGAGATATGCGTACGTGTTTGAAGTTCCTGAAGGGCACGAACTGGACGATGTCTCGGAGGACAGGCTCTCCCTTGGGTGACCTCAGAATGCCGTCGTCACCATCCAGCATCTGCATGTCGCTGAAGTCAGCGTTGCCCACCCCAACGATGATGACCGACATGGGGAGGTGGGAGGCGTGGACAATGGCCTCCCGGGTGTCGGCCATATCTGTGATGACACCGTCGGTGAGGATCAGCAGGATGAAGTATTGCTGTGATCGATCGAAGGCCAGGTGACGACGGGGATGGAGAGGTGGGGGAGACAAGGACAAACCAGTTATGCACCCAGGAGGCTTTTGTGTATACTGACCATCACGACTTTTATTGAGTCCTGTGTTACAGCTCTAAAGACTTAAGGTTATGATGAATGCAGCCTAAATGCCTGCAAGTAATTGTGGGTTAATTCTAATAATCACCTTAGTGACAGTTACAAAGCACAGTGTAGTGGACAGAGCAGCAGAGGGGAGTGAAGACTCATTCAAGGCTTCAAAGACTCACTCTCTGAGTTCCTGGGAAAACTCCTTACCTCTTCCGGGTCTAAATCTCTTTATCTCCTAAGTGAGGAGTGGGACTAGACCACTTATCTTGTTCTCTTCAGCTGGGGGATATTTCAGAGTCCACGAATGAATGGCCCCATGTAATACCATGAGCTCCATGTGACCACTGAGCCCTTGAAATGTGGCTAGAGGAACAGAGGACCTGGAGTTTTAATTTTATTTCATTTAAATGAATTTAAATTTAACTTTCAAAATGAAGACTTGATTCAGTTTTTGGAAATCTTTGCAGGACATCTGGAAAAACTCGGGTATGTGAATCTAGTTTCTCAATGATTAATATATAAAATCTGCACAAAGATCAAGTATTTGTGGTGATGATTTAGCATCCAAACTAAGATGCTGTTACGTATTAAATACACACAGATTTTGAAGACTGAGGACAAAAGAAAAAATGTAAAATATTTTATTAATAATTTTTATATGGAACATATATTAAGATGAGAATATTTTAGGGTCACCTGGTGGCTCAGTTGGTTAAGCGTCCAACTTCACTCAGGTCATGATCTCGTGGTTTGTGGGTTCTAGCCCCATGTTGGGCTCTGTGCTGACAGCTCAGAGCCTGGAGCTTGCTTCAGATTTTGTGACTCTCCCTCTCTGCCCCCTCCCCCACTCGTACTCTGTCTCTGTCTCAAAAATAAATAAACACTAAAAAAAATTTTTAAAAAAGACGAGAATATTTTAGTTATATTGGGTTTCAATAAAAGTAATTCCCATGACTCTTTTAACTTTTAAAAACGTGGCCACTAGAGAAATTAAAATTGCATATACAACTCCCATTATATTTCTAGTGGACAGCCCTAGTCTAGAGCCTTGCTGGTGAGGGTGAAGGTTACTGCCTCTTTCCCCAAAGGCCATGCACCATGGTTTACTTTGAGTGTGACTGTAGGTGCTCAGCTCCTGTGGCTTCCTCCTGCAAGTTCTGGCTCCCTGCCTGCAGCCTGGCTGGCCTCTTTCACCTGGATGGGATGGAGGGTGGCTCATCTGGGATGGAGACTGCCACAGAGGCTCTGTATCCATCAGCACAGGGAGGGCTCAAGACATCCTATGGGGTCTGGAGAAGGAAGACTATCAGAGGTCATCACTGTTGTGAGTAGCATCATGAGAGCCTCTACTGTGAGATGAGAGGGAAGCAGGGCCCTGGCATGCCACTCAGGCTAATCTACTATAATTGTTGCAATGGGCCCAACATCTACAGGGAATAAATGTGCGGTTATTAAGCTATTTCAGGTGGCCATATTTCAAAGAAGAAAGGCTGGATAGAATAGCCACATTCTGAAAACATTTGGTTTTGAGGATCATACTTATAAGGTTGGACACAGGCTAGTAGTGCTAACAGTTCCCACTTCTCTTTGTAAGTCTGAAAAAAAAACACATTTTAAACAAAATAACTGGTCAAAAGTGCAATTGGAGAGAACAGAAATTCACACTATGTTGAAGACAGCCACATGTTCTAAATGTTTTCCATATAGTTTAATGTAAAAACTTATTCTGTTCCATGTCCATTAATGAACTGCCCATCCCTAGTTCTGGCTAACCAAGCAAGTTTCAGATTCATTTGAGTGGTACATTTTCATCCATAGCCATGCTCTTTGAGTCTTATACAGTTACAAAATGGGTAGTCTGGGAGTTTAGAGGAAGAGTTCAGTAGGACGACCTGAGGATACAGCTAGGGAGGCACAGAGAAGGGGCAGAAGGAGGCCACTTGGTGGTTGGGTATACACGGAAGAGGTATAGGAAACACCAGAGCCACCAATCACCCTTCCCAGGGTATGCCATGGAAGGCTGGGCAGATGTCACACCTAGATGGAGATTGCTTCTGTGTCATAGTCTTCCTTTCTCCACTCTCCTCAACTGCCATCTGATCTGATCTTTGTAGTCCAGGGGATGGGTTGTCCCTACCTGCTCAATGACTCCCGAAACAAAAACACCCAAGAGTCACACTACCACATCAAGAGACTTCAGAGTTGAAATGGTCTAGAGACAGGGTTGGGAAAATATTTTATGTAAAGGGACAATAACCAGTAATTTAGGCTTTACATGCCATGCTGATCTCTGTGCAACAACCTAACCTTGCTCGTGTAATATGAGAACAGCAATATTCTATACTTTATGTGAACAGGCATGGCTGTGTTCTGATAACATTTTATTGACGGACTCTGAAGTTTTAAATGTCATATAATTTCCATGTGCCATGAAATTCTTCTTCTTCTGATTTTTTTCAACCATTTAAAAATGTAGAAGCACTTCTTAGCTTGCAAACCATTGAAAAGCATGCTGCAGAATATAGTTTGTTGACTTTTCATCTAGAGCAGGGATTTTGTTTTTTTAAATATTTTATATTTAAGTAAACTCTACACCAAACATTGGGCTTGATCTCATAACCCCAAAGCCAACAGGTGCATGCTCTACCAACTGAGCCAACCAGGGGCCCCTAGAGCAGGGATTCTTAACTTGGGTCTGTGGACTATTGAAATATTTCAGATATTTCAGATTTTGAAGACTGAGAACTTGGGGTAAATTACATTTTTATTTTCACAACCTCTAACTGAAATTTATCATTATTTCAATTCTTAATATAATCAACAAATAAAATTAGTTTTAACTGTACTTACAACTTCATCAGCAATAGAAATCACAGAATATTTTCCTGTTAAATTACAGTGACTGAAAATATCTTACTATGTCATTTATAACACTACTTAGAAATTACCGACTTATTAGACTAGTTACCGGTTCTCATAATTTAATGTTAATAAAAGAAGCATTTTATTACTATATTTATCATGCTTCTTAGCCACCTTTAAAAATGTTTTGCTGAATGCATTTCCACATATTTGGTTTATTTACAATATATATTTTATTTTGCGCATTTAAAAGCATTTCTGAGAAGTGGTCCATGGGCTTCACCAGCTGTTAATGGTGTCCCTGGAACAAAACAGGGCCAGAACCCTGGTCTGAAAAGATTGTCGGGATTCTAGAATCTCACCCATCCAGGTTCAAACTAGCTAAAAGTAACAGGCTGCAGACTGCCGGATCGAAATCCTGATGGAAATTTCCGATAAAGCAAGCAGTAGCAGTTACTTCCAAAGTCAGGCTAGGAAAATGCTCACAGATGAAATATTATAGTCTTTGGATGAACTGGAGGTCTTGTTTAGATAAAGAGGGGATTTTTTTTATTCCTCCAAGAGTTCCACAAAATTGAGAAGAAAATCTGACCGCCATAGCCTCCCTGTACAACTTGCTCATGAGGCCCAAGGTTAGCAATCAGTGATAACAAGGGGGTCCTGGACCATACACTGTTTGAAGAACAGGGAAAATCTCTAGTGGAAAACATCAGTGTTTCTGGACTTCTGGGTAAAGTATCTGAGGTTGTGTGGATTAGAGACTTCCTTCACTGATTCCTGACCTGGCCTTTCAGAGCAGACACACCTGTTCTTGAAGGAGTGAGTCATGACCAAAAACTCACATGGGCTTACATCAGGCCTGAATCCAGACCCACACCTGCCCCGTTCTTTTTATTCTTGTGGGTCCTGGTTGCTAGAGGGGCTGGGATCATTCAGTTTTTAAACTGGGCTCTAGGGAGCCCTGTGAATATCTTATATGCTCTTGGGGATAAAAGAGGTAAAGGCAAACAGGCAAGTTTGAATCTCATCCCTTGGCCCAGATTTAGCAAGAATGGTCTATTTTCTTAAAATCTATTTTATATGTTGGGTTTCTGAGCAAGGTATAATTTGAAGAATTTGAATTTAAAGTTCTGGTGATTGAAAAAAAAGGTAAAAAAATAAAATAAAGTGAAATACTGATCCTGTCCAACCCTTATTTTTAAATCTTCTATCTGTGAGGATTCAGTTTTCTCTGTGGCCTCTGTGGGTTTGGCAAGATGGAGGTGTTATTGACTCTGAGAAGTACAATTTTCAGAAGAATGTTGGGAAGGAAAGTCTGACTGGTATGGGTAGATGGAGACAATGAGGTAGATCCTTCTTTTGTCTTAAAGGAGAGTAAAGTAAGGGACAGTAGCTAAAGGGTAAAGTGGTGTCAAGGGAGAGATTTTAATTCAAATAGACATTATAGCTTGTTTTATTTGCTAATGGAAATAGTCTGCAGTAGGAAGGGGAAATTGATGATAAGCAGAGAAGGGGAACATAACTGCTGGACCAACGGCCTTGGACAACTGAGAGGGGATGAGCTCCAGTGTACAAGTCAAGAGACTGACATCAGATACCAGCAAGGGCCTCCATCTACTCTAACATGAGGAAGGCTGAGAACCTGCACACATAGGTTGGAGGAGTTCATGTCAGGAGATGAGGGAGTAGCACATAAGCTTCTTCATGGAAATGCAGTATCTTGGAACCCAACATAAAATTAGAGAAAATTTCACATATTGGCAATGTTCTACTAAATCTGAAAAAAAAAAAAAAAAAAAAGTAAAGAAAGCTAGTAAACAAAGATAGTGGTATCATTAAAAATGACATATGGAAAAATTACTGTGGTTATATTCAACTCTAAGATTTTCGGGATAAAACCAAACTCATTTCAGCCTCGTGACCTTGGTTTGCATTTTTCTTAAAAAAAAAAAAAAACAAAAAACATTAATAGAATGTAAAACAAATATTTGTCATGATGCTTTGTGTTGCTGCCTCTGACTACCAGGGGACAGAATCGTCCATTGTTTTACTTCTGCTTTGCTTTGCTTTCATCTGTAGTATGGGTGGGTACATTGGAAAGCAAGCTAATTTTTGGACAATTTTTTTTTGCCCCAGGAACATGAGGTGAGTGTGACCTGCAGTGGACTATAATAGTTTCCATTGTTGCATGTCTCCTGGGTTCAGGTAATGTGACAGATATTTGAGATATGTCATCTCTGATTTTCACAATAACCCAGCAGAGTTTGGTATGATTATCTTCAGTTTTCAGATGAGGAGACTGAGGGTGGGGGAGGGTGAAGTCACTTGTCCAAACTCACACAAGTAGAAATGTTTGGATTTATTGTCAGAGTGGGATGGATGCTATGGTCAATATCCAGTTGGGTAAACATCCTTTAGCAGGAAGACCAGCCCTCCCCTTACCGATGCCTCCTTGGTGTTAGTTTCCTCTGATGCTGACTTGGCGACCTTCTGAATGATGGGAGCGATGTTGGTGGGACCATAGAGCTGGAGCTTCGGAAGGCAGCTCTGATAGGCTTCCACAACTCCTTGAATTCCTAAGGTGAAATTGGCAAAGATCAGTAGCAGTTCAGTAGTCCCCTTAAATATATATGCAGTCAATCAACCCACACAGAAATAAAGCATTAAATTGCCCCAATAGTCCTTATCAATGTCACATTTATGTCCGTAAGGTAAAAAGGAAAATACCACATCACTGGTGGTGTTGCCTACACTACTGCTGAAATCATTCTCTTTAAAGACTCAAGTCAAAAGCAACCATTTCCACAGACATTTCCCTAATATCCCACTTTACACAAAAGATTCCATTAGATCCTCACAGCACAATGAAATAGATGTTATACCCCTTTTATAGGTGATGAAACCGAGGCTCAGGGAGGCTAAATGATCTGCCTCAGGTCACAAAGTGAGTAAGTCGGAATCTCAGGATTCAAGCCTGGGTCTTGCCTGGCTCTCTCTAAAGACTGTGCTCTCAGCCACTGGGCAAGTCAGCTCTAATGTTTCTCTAGTTTCCATACCACCTGCTGACTCTACTCTAGTATATATCATCCTTGGCCGCCCGTAGGAGTCATGTGTATATCATGTGATCATCATTATTTAATGGAATATGTTGCGGAATTTCTTGTTGGAAATAATGGAACACTGGCGAAAGCCTATGAGAAGGCTCTTTCTGGCACAAAACCGTAAAGCTACTTGTTTGAAATCACTGAGGATATATCCTTTGCTAACATGTTGAACGTGGCAAATGATTTTGATGTTTCCCCCTCTCCGTATTCCTTTATAGAGGAGGAAGTTGTGATAAATAAATCCCTGGTGTAAACTTGGAAAGCAGAAAGAGGGGTAGTGTATCATTGCCCAATTGGGCAAATTTCTCCCCCATGATTTTTTGGCAGAGAACTCCAGAAATTACTATCAATACTCTTGCTGTAAGCTCAAGACATATGCATTCCTTTTTAAAAATTTTTAATGTTTATTTGTTTTTGAGAGAGAGAGTGAGAGAGAGAGAAAGCGAGCATGAGCGGAGGAGGGGCAGAAAGAGAGGGAGACACAGAATCTGAAGCAAGCTCTGTGCTATTAGCACAGAAACTGATACGGGGCTCGAACTCACAGACTGTGAGATCATGACCTGAGCCAATGTCAGATGTTTAACCAACTGAGCCAGCCTGGCACCCCTGCATTCTGTCTTTTATGGCTATATTTCTGCTCTGTTATTATGGCTCTCCGTTGCCTTTGGAGTAGTAAATTTATTTGGATCAAGAAAGCCTAGTTGTCTGCTGTGGACAGATGACTGTGGATAACTGACACACTGCATCAGAGGAGAGAGACTAAAATAGGAAAAGTACACACAGAAGGGCTGTGAGACCTTGGCTTTCTTTTATGTGTGATTTACCTGCACATTCCGGGTTGTCTTCATTAAAGTTGATTGCGAAGTCGTGAGAGACCTAGACACCAATTAAAATTTAAAAAAGGAAGAAAGGAGAATTACAACTTTAATCCAGTAAGGAGGCACTGGGGCTTAGAGTTTGCAAACAAATGCCCATTACATTCATTATGTGTTAAGCAGCAGGAACCATTTTAAGCCTTTACACAATCAATCTGAGATGGAGGGTAAATTCTAAGCTCCCTGTGGAGTTGAGGTGACAGGAAGATTTTCTAGAATCAGATAAATGCTGGCAGGAGGGGAGAATAAGGCATATAAAAGGAATTGAAGAAAAGATTTCAGAAAAATGTAACTCCAAATAGCTTCCAGATAGAACTGACCACAGGCTGGAGGCTTAGATTTGGCTGAGATCTATTTGGACCCTCAGTAACCCAAGCTGTCTGCTTAACATGGTGATGGTTATAAAGGCTCCAGCTAAGCTGTTGACATTTAAGAATCATTCTAACAAATATGACATGCAGAAATATAGGGCCTGAGGATTTTCACATATATACAGGTAAAACGGACTCTACTCCAGGAAAAGTAATAAAGTAATGTACTTTTTAACCTTCCAACACAAATGCCTCTACCTGGCCAGACCAGGCAGGACCATAAGGTTGAATAAGATATTGTTTACTTTTTTGTTTCTAAAACCTGATAAAATAAGAGGGATGTTTTGGTATCAGGCCATTTTTATTGGATCATTTGGAATTATATAGAGACTTGCATTTCAAAAGCTATTTCCAAGCATTGACTCTATTAGAGGCTAGAAATAGGTAACTGTGTTAAAAGACCCCTTTTAGTGTTCACGCTAGCCCACTTTTTTTTGCCCCAAGAACTTCCAGGAAGTCAGCTGACTTTCAACCATCTTACCAGCTTTACTTACCTTTAGTCTTTCTCAGGCCTCCAGAGCCTGCTTTGCCTGCCCAGCTGAAAGTTTTGGGAAGCGAATGTCCCTGGGAGTAGCCCTTCATCACTCACTGGATGACAGGATAAGGTGTATCAATACCCCAGCTCTCTTAACTCTTGGGGTCTGTGTGTGCTCTATGTTGTGTGTGCTCTACATTGTTCTCCCAGAAGAATTACGCTCCAGCTGTCCACAGTGGTAACTGGCTTGTTAGCATTCCTTAGGTTGACTTTCCCCCATTTTCCCACCCTCTGTTGATATTTCCTCCACCTCTCAAATAAGCAGCTTGCATCCAAATCCTTGTCTCAAGATCTATTCCCAGGAAAGTGTAAACTAAGACAGAGGCCCTTGTGGCTCAGTTTCAAGACAACTCTGAGATTTTATCCTAAAGAAGTAAATTGTGATAACCCTGTCATCTGGGGCACCTGGCTGATTGAGACCATCAGAGCCTATTAGGGCAGAGGGGAAATTAGGCATGGAAAAGGGGCATTTGCAAGGCTTTTTGAGAGTACAGATGAGAATATATGAGGGATGCCTGTTAAGGCAGCAGGAAGAGTAAGTTAGCTGACAGGCAGCATGGAGCCAACAGATCAGGTGAGCATGAGGGCTTCAGAAAACAGCAAGAAGGATGAGTTACTCCAGGAGGGGGGACCAGGCAGATGTCACAGATGAGAAAAGGAGGGCCTGGAACAAGCATACTGCACACCTTTGTCCTTAGCCCTGCTGGGCCAAGCTGAGACCAGAAGACGACCTGGTGGGGATACAATGGAGGATGTTGAAGCATCTCTGTGTAGCTGGACTGGTAGTTGCTGAAGTGCATTTCATTTGCAAAACTCAGCAGCTCTGGAAAGAAGGCTGGCACCCATCTGCCCACGTTCTGGAATTGATACCCCATCTGACAGGAATTGCATCTCCTCAGCTCTGCTAATTCCTGCGTGTGAAATCTCTTAATCTTAGTCTGTCAGGTCGTTTTAGTTTTTCCAGAGAAGCCAGAAAGCTGACATTTTATATGAAATTGCTTAATTCTTTAAAAAATTTTTTAAACATTTATTTATTACAATTTTAAAAAATGTTTTATTTATTCTTGAGAGAGAGAGAGAGACAGCGTGAGCAGGGGAGGGTCAGAGAGAGAGAGGGAGACACAGAATCTGAAGCAGGCTCCAGGCTTTGAGCTAGCTGTCAGCACAGAGCCCAAGGTGGGGCTCGATCCCACGAACCGTATGATCATGACCTAGGCAAAAGTCAGAAATTTAACTGACTGAGCCACCCAGGCACCCCAACATTTATTTATTTTTGAGAGACAGAGAGAGAACATGAGCGGGAGAGAGGTAGAGAGAAAGAGGGAGACATAGAATCCTAAGCAGGCTCCAGACTCTGAACTATCAGTACAGAGCCTGACGTGGGGCTCGAAGTCACGAACTGGGACATCATGAGCTGAGCTGAACTCAGATGCTTAACTGACTGAGTCACCTAGGCACTCCTGAAATTGCTTAATTCTTAAAAGTTTTTTTGTGTCAAATATAATACATTTGTGGCCTGAATAATGCCTACAGGCCACCAGTCAGTAACTCCCATTCTATGTTCTTCCTCTCCAGGTGCTCAATTTCCAATGGATGCTTCTAGAAATCTGTAGCCATGTCCAGAAGGGAAGACAGTATGGGACATAAGGCAAGCAAGAAAGAGGACCGGTCAGGGAGACACGCCACTCCATCCAGTGCTCACTTCAGCAGAATCAGGGAGATGGATTCCCTTTTTACAAAGAGGACACAGAAGGGGAAGGCCCTTGGTCTGACAGCTCTGGGAGCAAACGTCAGCATTTTCATCAATCAGTAAAAGAGAAACTGATGACTCAGCAGTACTGTTTCCACTTAGTTTGCACCTCAGAGGGATTGGTGAGGCTGGGGCAGGGACCTTATTGTCTCTCCAAGGCCCTTCCTCCTGTGGGAGCAGAGTTCTCTCTGGAGAGTGTTCCACAGGAGCATCTGGTATACCACAGCGCATTGCCTCTGCTCCACTGCAGTGCAAATCTCTCAGCACAATCTTTGTCTTCTTTGTTCATGAGAAATCAGTATCAAATAGGACTCCAGTGTTTTCACAGGAACCTTTCAGCTTTCCAATGCCCTAAGCCAGAGTGGTTCTCCTTTGGGACTTTTCTGTGTCTTTCCCCAAATCTCAGGTGCTGAGAGATTTGGTATAAGGGAATCTGCAGACGTTCTCATCATGGACATTCACAGTTGGCATTGTCAATGGCTCTTTTCTTTAGGGGACACCTGAATAGATAGGTTCTGAGCCAGTGGAGATCAACTTCCTGAGTGTTTTCTCAGTCTCTGACTATACCTATAAGAAGCTCAACAATGGGACTCTTCATTGGCATCTCTGAGAAGACCCATCCAGAATACCAGGAGATTGTTTCATCAAAAGATAGGATCCCAGGGGCTAATCTCACTGGTTCTGAAGACCATTTCTGAGTTTTTGGGCTATACTTGCATATTTTTATCAAGGGCCAAAAGACTGAATTCCTGTGAGGGAAACCCAAGTTATCTTTTTTTACAGCAAAGGATCTATTTTCACTCACTGTGTACTCTGGAGGTATCCTGGCCCCGAATCCAAAGGCCGGGAACATTTTGTCACTGGAAAAAAAACAAAAGAAGTTGCTTTATTTGTTCACCCAATGAGGAAGAAAAACATGGACATGGGTTACCTCACTAGGACATTTTATTGTGCCAAATGCTGACTCATGCTCTTGATTATCTGTGGTAACAATGAATAGAGGCAGCATGGATAATTAAAATCAAGAAGGAATCCCCAAAGTTCATTACAGTCATGAGTCTGCAATTTTTTCCCATAACTTTTTGCTGGATTTGATACTAAGGAATAATGGCCCAGGATTTCCTCCCCAAGCCTACTTTTCTGTCTTTGAAAAGTCAAATTAGGTAATTCCAATGGTTGACTGTGTTAGGGTTTTTCATATATATAATCTTTTAAAATCTTTGGAGGGAGATCATTATTCCCATTTTACAGGTGGAGAAATGCCTTGGGAGGCAAAGTGACTTGTCCAAGATCAGGCTGCTGGGTAGAGCCAGGGTTCAAATCCAGACAGGTCTAAGTCAAAGGGTTATCTGTAAAAGCAACGGGAAGCTTGGAAGGCTAGCTAATTGACAGAACTTGTTTCCATCTACAGGATTCGTTTTGTCCGTTATTTTATTTCACACAAACAACAATAAATTATTTACATGTCTTTTCTTGTCTTCTGAATGCTGAGATTCAGATATGAAGGGATGCTGGTATTTGGTATTAATATCTTTACATCTGCCACTGCCTCTCTGTCCCAAACTGCTCCTTGCCCCTCTCTTCAGCATAATACTTGCCATACAGTGTGTGCTTAATAAATATTTAATGAAAAAATAGCCCATGAATTGAATCACTGCTTGGTTTCTCTTATTCATACTGAAATTTCTCTCTTTAGTTTATTCATTCACATATATTATACCTTAACTCCAACTTTACTGTACTTGAAGTGAAATGATGGGGAGAAGAATTAACCTTAATTGGCACATACAGTCTGCTGGGTATGATGCTAGGCACGGTACATTTTTGTTTTAATTCTCACACAACCCTTGAAGTTCAACCTACTTATTATTCCTATTTACAGATGAATAAACTGAGACTCATAAAGGCTCAGAAAATAGACTAAGGTGTTTGCCAGGGAGGACTGTGTGATTCTAAAGCACATGCCTTTTCTGGTTCCCATTATAATTTAATGATTATAGCATTAAATGTGATTTATTTCTGGCACTTCCAGTAACTGACCCCCTGACCAGACAACAGGTAAGACTCTCTTTAGGCAAATTTTGTTGCAGTGAGGGTTCGGGAATATTGCTCTTGGCAGAGGAATGTTCTTCTCATGCCATCTACCTTTTACTTTTCCATTAAATATACAACTGAGATTTGTTCCTGGAACAATTCCTACATTTCTCAGTTCTTTGCAGAGTTAGTCAAGGAGGAAAGGAAACTCATTAGGGTTCACTGTCCCTGAATGGCTCTGTCAATAAAAGGAGACCCCCTCTCCCCCTAAGGCTGACAGAGAAGTCAAAGTACCAAAGCCAGATTTTCATCCACCACCAACTGACAGATATAGAGGTCATTAGTAGCCAATGATGGCGTTGATAAAACTTCACCAAAATGCAGCCAATTTGAGCAAGTTTGGTAGGGGCTGGGAGACATAAGGGAGCCAGCATTCTTTGAAATTAGTCAATTTCTCCAGAAAATCACCAGCTCTCCCTTTTTCTCACTGTTGTGTAGATATGGGTTTTATGGTGGACTGCATCTAGCAGGTAGTAGAAAAGATATTAATACTGATACATGGAAAAACACAATAGCTTATAAAGAATTAGCCACATCTCTGAGAAAAAGTACTTCTGGCCCTTGGAAATACTAAAATACTTTGTCACAGCGATTCCCCCCTTAACCAAGACAAGGGCAAGCAGCTGGTGGAGGGAATCTGTGAGGGAGATTTCAGAGGTACTTTCAGGGTAAGTAAGTATGGGAGAAAGCTTTCCAGGTTAGAGAATGGGTCCTGGCTCTTCCAACCCAGAGATGGCTCAGAAAAGTCAAAACAGAAACCTAGGAGGCTCCATACATTTTATTTTTTTCTTTGATAGGTTTGGGAAGGGTGAGATCTAATATTCCATCCACTTCTCATCGCCAAACCAATGTTCCAGCCTTAATGATATTCTTTTTATACCTTCCAAGCCACCCCAGGGGATTTGAGGTTTGCTGAGCATTATGCACTGTTATGTAATTGAGTTTTAAGAGCACGGAGGTAGTGAAAATGCCTCACCTGCAAGAGGAATAATTAATAACCCAGGAGGGCATCAATTCTCTGAAGTTAGCCACCACGAAGTCTCTAACTAACATACCAAAGGAAAACTTTCAAGCATAGGCACAATAGATTTACACTTCCATTCCTCCTGATTAGAAATAAAACTAGTCATAGAGGAGGATTATGCAAGAGGCAAGAGAAGGTTGAGCACACAAGTAACCGTCCATATACCAGCACTTCACAGAACTTGAGATTGGATCCACTCAGCATGGAGTAAAGGGGCCTACTACCACTAGGAAAATGATTAGTGGAATCCACCAATGTGGAAAATTCATGAGTATGTTACCACATTGCTAACATTTCTTACTACTGGAGTAAAATAGCGTGAAATACAATAAAAGAGCCCATGGTCTTCAGTGGTAATGAGCATGCAGTTCTGAACTTCTTAGGTAATGACCAGTGGTTAAAGGATCTCCAGATAGAAGATTTATTTTCAAACACCATTTTAACCCTCCAGTTAAAGAAGACTTTGAGACAAAGCAAGAGAGTAATAAAAATAAAGACAAATGCCCTCATCCATAAGGAAACAGAGAATGACTCAAGGCAAACTGGCATTTCAGAATACCTAGATGCTTAATTACAACTATTCTCTAAGACAGTGGTCTTAACACTGGGGTACATGGAAATACAAAGCCCTTCTGGGGCTTGGTTTTATTTATTTATTTTTTAAGGAAATCAGTATTCAGCTCCAGAGCTCATATGTAGTCTCTGCTGAAATTGATCTTATGGGAACACATAATAGAAAGACCTGCTCTCCATTTACACCTTCCCTTTCACAATTATCCTTCTCCTTACCCATTCTGAATCTTAACCACAAAGGTGCATTGTTCCTTAGTGTAAAAACTCTGCAGCAGAAAAGAAGGGAGGTAGAAAACAAATCCTTTTGCAAGTCAGGTAGTTGCCAATTTTTGCTTTAAAAAATTGTAGAAAGTGCTGATATCAGCTGGTAGATCATTAAAAATACATTTTGGTGATAAACCATTATGTGATTTTTTTTTGATATATTACTTAAAGTTGAAAGAAATGAGTAATACTGCTAGTCAAACTCTTTCCATTACCATGTACTTATTGATAAGAACAAGTTTTCTTAGTATTTATATTGATAAAAACAAAAAATTAGAACAGAATTGAAGGTAGACTCTTCCATTGTAGTAAAGGGTAGCATTCATCTACAAATATGTAAACTAACTGGGGAAAACCCCCCACTACTTGTTTCATTAAAAGTTTTCATTTTTATAGGCAATAATTAGATACTGAAATTTCCAATATATTTGTGTTCTTTTGATCAATTATGCACTAATAATGATTGTTATACAAACTCAAACAGAATATTTAAAAAATATTTTAAATCTTTTCAACACAGAACATTTTAGAAACTAGGTGTTTTAAAATTTATATTCATGTTTTTATTATAGAAACATATGAAATAGTGACCAACTAAAGAATTTTGAACCCAAATCTTAAAGATACATTAGTATGAAATTCTTTGGGGGAGGGAGGGAAAATACAAGTTGATGAAAAGAAGAAATGATTAAAATTCTCAACTCCAACTAAGAGCTTGTTCATGGACATTTTTAAATGGATGATGGTATCATACAGTTATGCTATTTACATTCTACTGGATGCATTCACAAGAGTTACATAAGAGTTTTATTTTTAAATGTCCATATTTACAATACACTAGAATTTTCATTCTTTGCCATTATTTAAACTCCTGATGGAAAACATTAGATCAATGTAAATGTAAAAATATGTGAGGTTACACATTTGTATAAAATTATTTTTAGGGGTACATTCTCAAATCCAAAAATTAAAAGTCATTGGTCCAAAATGTCCTTTAGATCTGACACCATAATCCTTTGTCCTTTTGTGTTTAGTTTATTTTTAAAACTAATTAAGAGTGTCAAAGATAATGGCCTTTATCATTTACTAAGTATAACAGGCTGAACATGTGCTAGCTAGCCATTTATATCTTATCCTTACAACTGCTCTGCAAGGAAAGTTAAGAGAAATCTTCCATTTGAAATCAATGACACCAAGATGCATGGAATGTAAGCCTCAGAATAGAGGTAGCCGAGCTGGGGTCTGAACCCACAGTCTATCTGTCACTAGGACCCCATGCTCTTTCTATCACCCCTGTTAACTCTGTTCTTGGTAGGAAGTTGGTCGGGTCTAAAGATTCAGAATAATAAAGATAAATCCATCCATGGTCTAATAACAACTGAATACCCCAGAATTTACCATCCTCAGAAGGCCTTCCTTGACTATCTCTGACTATCTCTTCTCCCACGAAGGATAAAGTTAATCCCTTTTTATGCAGTCCCCATCTTTACATAGGGCAAAGCATGGTCAGGGTTGTGATTATTTACATGCTTTTTCTCTCCCTGGGACTTTGAGCCAGCTGGGGGGGAAATTATGCTTTATTAATTTATTTCTGTCCTTACAGCACCATGTGAGGTATCTGGCAGCCAACAGGTGCTGCTTGGTCCTTAGCCATTCCATCTAACCCTTTCTCTCCTGATTTAATTCTGGATCTCAACTTGGGATGTCCATTAGAATTAAAAATCCCAATTCCCTGGGATGTACACCAGATGAATAAATCAGTCTCTGGAGCTGGCCCAGGCATCACTATATTTTAAGACTGTGGAAATGATTCCAATGTTCAGCCAAGGCCGAGAACCACTGACTGGTGTTGGTGGAGTGGAAAAGGTAGAACTGTGATATGAGCCTATCTTTGGATTCTAAACCCAGTACCTGTCAGATTGGGTATTGTTCTAACTTTGCCTCCTAGCACACTATGGAGGGAGACTTCTATCTCAGTTGCTGAAACCTCCACCTTATGCTGGGTGGCCGCATCCACAAAATGGCAGTCTGTGCTTCCAAGCAATGTATTCAGTATCTATACTCCATTAATAGCACACGGATCAGGCTTTTATTGGAGAACATTCCAGGTGGTCAGAGACCCATCTCTCTTCTGGGCCCATGAAATGGATGTGACTTGGTGTTGAGCAGCCTGACCAGGATGTTCGGATGTTCTCCTGACAGGAGATGGGCAAGTGCTACAACCAGCTGGAAATATATGCGCGTGTGTATGTGTGTGTGTGTTACACACATATGTGCATGCTTGGGGACTCTAAGGGGACAGAATGGGCAGTGCTGTCTCTTTCAGAGGCACAGAGCTAGAGAAAGCTTTCAGGACTGTCTTCTGGGTTTAGGACCAGATATTTGTGAAGTTTCCCCTTCAAGGCCACCCTGAGAAGGGCTTTATGCATCTCTCAATCTGTTCTACTTCACTGATCACCTCGTAATGACCCCTTAGCAATGACTGTACAAGGCAGAAAGAAAACCCTTGGCAGTCGGAGGCCGGGAGCAATTTCTAAGGCTCATGGGGATTAAAAACCTCTCTGTCTCTGCAGGAGGGGGAACGACGCCTTCTGTCAGTTTTTATTCAAGTGTTTCTTTTGAACATCAACCTCAGTGACTTTGATGTGAGAATAAATTAATTCCAAAGCCCCAACTTGAAATTTCCTGACTCTGCCTGTCTATTGTCTATCCACCCACGCAAAGGAGAAACTGCAGAACCTTGTCAGTTTTCAAGTGAGCGGATTGCATTACACATTCTTCCAGGGAGTCTTTCAAAAGAGCGCCTGGGCTTTTCAGTTCTTTTCTTCCTTAGGTATTTGCCCCTTTTAATGCTGAGCTGCCTTCTTTATACGTGTATGTATATGTAAAGCTCCACTGAGCTGAAGAAACCCAATTTTCCTGGACGGATGGACTGATAACTTCAGTATTATCCTCTTAAAATTTTAAAAAGAATCATTTATAGTAATTCTTTATGTAACCCCTAAAGTGTCATACCTTATTTTTATATTGAATCTGTAGTTTTGAGTGAACACTACATGCTCTCCAGGCTTTGTCTGGCTTTTATATTATAAGAGGATAATAGCTCTAACAGATGTACGGGTCACTTGGATTGTAGTATCTGCATCCTGTATGAGGGGTAACCAGGAAATAGGAAGTTCAGTGGTTTGTTATAGATCATCCTGTAAATCTGCTGCAGGACCATACCCAAGGCTCTGGGCATTGGCATCTTAGTTTCTGGTCAACCCACCAATTTTCTCTTTGGAATTCGTTATGACACTGCCTTCTTCCCTAGAGCCTGAGTCAACTTTATTATTAAGCAGCATATATTTATAGTATTGTATTGAGTGCTTTACCTACTTCATCTCTTCTATAAATGTTTCATGATTTAAAAATGATTAAGAATTCTAATCCTCTCCCTTCGTTCTTGCCTCTTTTGTATATACTAGTGTGCTAAATCATTCATGTGTGTGTTAGGAAAAAATGACTGTTTTGGTGTCTTGAGGATGTCTGGAGAAGTTTCTGGCAGTGGGGATGCAATTTGTCAATTTTTTCTCTCCTTGGTAGAACTCTCCATATGATATATAACCTCTCTAGGAATACTCCCTGTACTGGGGCCAAAGAAATCAGAGCTGAAATTCAAGTTGTCTTCACTGTTGATTTCTCAAGGTTAAGTATAAGAAGTATCACTTCAACAAAGTAATTTAAAATGCTATTGCCCTCTGTTCTAAGTGTATAAGAGGGCCAGTGTCAGCAAAGGCCTGAGTGTTTAAAGCTGTGTGATTTTACTGGACCTGTTTATTCATTCCCCAACTGCCCTCACCCCCAGTTGAGTTACTGGCAATAACCCAGCCGAAGGCAGAGTTTGACCAGCAGGAGGACACGGACGAGACTTTTCCCGTCCCTGTCCTGTTGGTTTCTCTGCACATTCTGGTCACTAGCTTGTCTCATCCCCTCTGTTGCCTGGAGCAAGGGGTTTTTAATATAATCACCACTAGTTATAAAACTGGAAAGAACAGAAATCATGCTTTCCCATAAAATCTCCCTGAAACTGGAGGACAGAGTCACTTTCTTTATTTTCCTGATTTAAAGGCTCAGTCAGTTTGTTGCTTCTCATTGCTAACTAGTCTTGTTTTACAATCACACTAATGATTCAACTGAGATGTATCTATATTTATATTTATATTCATTCTTCCTCAAAGAAACTTCTTGAACATGTGAACCACTTCACCTCAACCTGGAAATACTGGAAAGGCAAGATAAATTCAGTTTAATGTAATCTATGTAATTCACAATTCTCTTGGTGGGAAAGGTCAATATTTACTATCAAGGAAAAATAAATGTAATACCAATGTGATCTCAAAATCACGTTATCTATATACACACATACAAATACACACACACACTTCCATGGATGAGCACACACACGTGCACGTGGGCAGACACACACCCTCTACTAATGTTACCAATAGCTCTGAAGTCAATGAAACACCATGATTAGGAGCTTAAACTGCAGGATGAGATAGATCTGAGTTCAAATCCTGCCTTGGGCTGAGTGACAGTGCACAGCTTAACCTCCCTGCTCTTCTGTGAAATAATATCTACAACATAAGGTATAATGTGAGGGTAAGGTGCAATAATGTCCAATAACCAAGTGCTTCTCAAACTCCAAAGTGCACAGAAATCATCTGGGAATCTTGTTAACATGCAGATACTGATTCAATAGGTCTGGAGTGGGACTATGAATTCTAAGTTCCCAGGTGGTCTCTGCTGCTAGTCCATGGCCCAAACTTTGAGGAGCAACACCCATTCTGAAACTTCACAGGATGGAAAGTGGTTTTGCAAGCCAAATAAGAAAGCTGAGAAAGGATTTTTTGTTTTTGGTGACCAAGGTGAGCATGGCATGAACTCAGTTTCCTTAGGTGTGGAGAGGAAAAAATGTTTGGGCAAGGCTTTATTCTGTTCCTTCATGACCCCCATATGGGTAACTGCTGGACTTCACTTCCATTTTTCTGCCAAGAATCAGCCAGGGACCATCTGAACCCACAGAGATGATAAGGTCTGAGCCGACTAGAAGTCTTGTACCTGTCATAGTCTTGGCAAATCTCCCCCACAGCCACCAAGGCTTTCAGGTACTCGTTGGGTTGGTAAGGGTGGATGTAGTGCAGGGAACAGCTGTTCCTGGGGTCCCCATTTGAGGCAGTGAAATCTATAGCTACCTGGAAGAGAAAACAGGAGAACAGGTAGATTCAGAGGGAATATATCTTATAGGAATTGTGATCAGCCACACAAAAGACATGGCCCGAGATGGGAAAAGCAGAATATCACATACCCTGCGAAGAAGGAAAGTGAGAGGTTATTAATCTGGTTGAGGCCATTTCGGTAGTCTTCCATTTTCCTCTCCCCCATCCCAAAATGGAACATGAGATTGACATGTAGGTCAGAAAGCCCAGTCACTGCTGATCCACATTGCCAGGCAGCAAGAAGAAGGGTGGAATACCTGCCCTTCCCACCCTGGACCCCCAGTTCATAATTCACTAAGAAAAGAGTCTTGTGCTCTTCAGGCAGGACAGTTCCATCTCGGAGGCAGAGGTAAAATCCCTTAAAACTAAATTCAATGTTGAAGCCGTGGTCTATATAAGAACACCATTGTCGTATTTTTGTGTGCAGCTAGTTGCAGAGAGATGTGTTGAAGTGGTTATAATGAATTTTCTGCAAGAAGCAGCTTCAAGGGAGGCATTCAGCTTTTGGTTCCCATTCATGTGAGAAGTCCTGCCTAGACCAGAGAAGAAACCTGAATGCTACGGCATCGCGGGTGGGAAGTGGAAAAGGGAATCCTCTGCCTTGCCATTATCCTTGAACTTCTTAAATTTTTTCTGACCCCTGGCAGAAAAAATATATAAATAAAAGTTGACCCACTTAACACTCTTCACAACAACAAACAACAAAAGCCTCAAGCCTGGAGAGTGCTAAACCAGGAAGAAACATTTCTTCTGATTTCTAGCATCATCACCATTTAGATAAAAGTTAACCCAGCAAACACCTCTCAAAACAAACAAAGAAACAAACAAAAAACTTTAGCTTGGTGGGGGGTGGAGAGAAAGGATAGGAGAATTAAAGCAAAAGGAGTAGTAGGGAAAGAAAGAGATATTCCTGTTGTGTCTTCCCTTTGTCTTCAGAGTTCAGCAGAATCCACTCATGGGCTTACTAATGACAGAGAGGGTTTACTTTCTCTTATGATCTTGCAGATGGCAAATGTTATATGTATATTATTTGACAACATTCTGTTATGACAAATAATTTGAGTATCCCATTGGATTTACTTAGGGTGGATATTCTTTCTGGAAGGACAGAGAAAAGGTGTTTTGCATTCTGTTTCTGCTTCTGAGAGATCAGCCTATAAGAGTAAGGTTGATAGGGGAAATTTTCATGAAGTTATTTCTTTTCATCACTGATTTTGTTTCTCCTTTTCTTCCTAACCTCTCCTGGGATTATGTTGAAAAGAAATGTAACCAGGATTCAAATTCTATTTTTGGAATAACCAGATGTTTCTAACAAGGGAGTACCAACTGATAAGATGCTAATACTAATAATGTTTCAAAAGGAAAGGTCATGTGGAGAAAAACTGCAAGGTTGTTCCCACCCTTGAGGTGCTCTTACTTTAGACAACAAAGGAGAGAGGACTAACACTTCGTTAAACCCTACTCTGTGTCAGACACTGTGCTATCAGCTTTCCAGGTATTATGTTATTTTATTTTCATTAAAGAACCCTAGAAGGTAGAGATTTGTTATTCCTTTTTATTGATGAAGATCCTGAGGCTCAAAGTGATGAAACTTCCTGGTGATGGAGCTGGGTTCAAACCCACATCTATATGACTCCATAGGCTGCTCCTCCATTATGCCTTTATACACCCGAGAACACAGAAGGCTGTGGCTAACATGCCAAGCTGTCACGTGGGTATGTTTATTCCTATAAAGGATGGAGGGGATTTAGCTTCAGAGTAGGGACGCTGGCTAGGAGGCAGCTAGAGTAATTTAGGAGAGAAGAATGGCCTTGAATAAACAGCTGTTTATAATCAAAATGGTTGTAAATTGTAGGCATAGGGCAATCAAAGTGTGTGTGTGTGTGTGTGTGTGTGTGTGTGTTGCTCTTCATCATGGATTACCACAATCCTCTTCCCATGCTTCTTGAGGCTGCAGTTGAAAATTGTCACATGTTGATTATCTGACTGTCAAGGGCATTCCATAATGACAAAAACATGCTGGTGTCTTGATATAAAACCAGAGAATAACACCAGGATTAATATAAATGTCAGAGGGTGGAAACCTCCATAAAGAAAAAAAACAGCTCCACTGGGTGTTATGTGGAAAGTAATTTGACAATAAACTATTTGTAAAAAAAAAAAAAAAAATGACTGTGAGAAAGACCAATCTGTTGAAAAATAACAACTGGAAAACCCCTAGTAAAACTGATAGAACAAAACCCCCCCCAAAAAAAAACAACAAAAAAAAACAGCTCAAGAAATTTAAATGTCCCTTTATCCTCCCCAGATGTGGGCAAGACGCTCCAAGTATGCGGGCGCCAAGTGGCCGCATGCAAGCCCAGATGCAACACCTGACTGAGTAGGTTGTGATACGTGGAGAAGTGTGTGTAATGTCTGGATGAACATACACAGATTTTGACAACAATATACTTTAAAATAAAGCCACATGTCATAGGGTTGGGACTAAGGGAAGGCAAGACAGGTGACGAGGGTGTCAATTCAAGAAGGAAATCATTTGCAGCTGACCCTACACTTGCAAGATCTTGAGAGAGAATGCCTCCTTTTAAAGTTTGCATCCTAGGTGCCTCTCTTCTCTCTTGCTTCATCTTCATCTTCATTCTGGCCCTGTTTTGTCATTTCATTTCTAGGAACTCTTCCTCTACAGGCTTGGAATAATTCTGTTATGCTTAACAAACTCGCATGGGGCAGAGGAGATGGTGAGAAGGGGGTAGTAACTGGAGATATTCAGGATAGAAAGTAAACAGGATTTGGTGACCAATTGATGCCAGGTAGAACAAGGGAGTAGCCACATTTCTTTGGAAATGGAGATGACATCTTGAGGATAATGGAGCCACCCAAACAAAGATCCCCGTTAGAAGGCTGGTGTTGGGCTGCCTGCTCTTGGTAGTGCTGTTTAGACATACAAACAAGCCTGATAGAAATTTTGCTTCTTTTTCCACAGTCAGGACTTTGCAGGAGGTGGGGGCAGGGCTCCACTTTTCCCATGGGGAAGCCCCCAGTATCCAGTGACAACCACCACGGGGGCCATTCCAGCTCCCGAGATTTTGATAGAGCTTTGGGAAAAGGTATGAACTGAAAAATTGCATGGTGAAAGGGAAATAAACCAATGATCCTTACCACCCACCCGTTTCTGTAGTTCCCATTGCTCATAACAAAAATCTTATCATTGACTAGAAAGCAATGGACAGTCTTAAGTATGCAGCAGCTGAAAGATTTTTTTCCTGGCAAGTGATGGTTTCTAAAGTATCCCTGATGAAGCTGGAGATAAAATATCTATCTTCAGGAGGTGGCCTTCTACCAAGAATTCTCTGTGCTCTTTAAGTTAGCATTAGTGGAAAGCGAACAGAGTGAAAGGTTAGGTTTATTTTAAAAAGCAACAGGGAGGCAGTGAAAGACGGGATTAAATTGAGAAATAAAAGCAAGGAAATGACTGAAAAATGCCAGTTTGTGGAGGTGGCTGCCGACGCCTGGCTTCCTGAGTGCTGGTGAGCTCACAGAGTGGCCACGTTTTCATTTTCTGATATGAAGCATTTATGAAAGCCTGTGGTTCTGGTATGTGCTCCAATCTTCCCAGCAGGCAGCCGGAGAATAGGCGCCCGCCCGTTGCTCTCCCCTTCTGCCCAGGAAGCCTTGCTTATCATTAAGCAGAGCTGTGGAGCAGCTTTGGAAGACCTTGTAAAGTAAGAATGCAAAATGTTCCCTCCGTCGCCACCGAGTCCCCAGTGCAGAGCTGCTTCCCGGAAAAGGCTGGAAGCCAATGGTGAGCATCTATCTTTGGACATTTTTAGCTTCTTACACAAACAAGCCCACTCTTCAGATTCCCTTCTTTGCCTGTGACAAACAAGCCATTTGAAACCCCTTGGATTCAAACAACTAACAACTGGGAACCAACAACTGGTTGGTTGTTGCCTAATCTGGTTAGTTGCCTAATCTCTCTGTAATCAACCTGCAGTCAACCTTTGCCATATCATCTACTGGAGCAAGAGTTTTCTTTGTTTTTGTTTTTGTTTTTTTGTTTTGTTTTGTTTTACTTTTGTATACAATTTGGATTTGTAACAATACGCCTTGTAGGTGGAGATACTGTTCAGTCTGAACCATTTCTTAATTGACAGGTTAAACTCTTGTGCTTTTCTACTTCTCAAAACTCCACTGGGGGTAAAGAAATAGAAACGTAGACTAGATGGAAAGGTCCCCTGAGGTCACCCAGTTCATTTCCCGCAAACTGCAAAGCATTCCCCTCTTCAACCCAGGGCTCATTCTCTTTTTTTCAGAGGTCTATACCAGAGTCTATACCGGTGTTTAGTCTGGGATATAAAGATGTAAAACTTAAACTGGGACACAGTGTGGACATGTGGTAGGGTTGGAAAGATTTCCCGAGAGAACTTGTAATAGGTGATCTTTTTCTTTAGGTTGGAAGGCTAATCTGGGAGGAGCCAAATTCAGCTTATTATATCAATATTATATTACCAAAATGTAGACTACAAAGTCAGAGATAAAGGAAAGCAATACCATCCTTAATGTTATAAAATTACAAATAGTTCTGAAAATATGAAAAAATAGATTTTGAGGGTCACTTGGACCAATTGAGAATCTGATACAGGATTTATATCCAGTCTCTCGAAAATGCACATACCTAATTCTGCACACAATTTGGGGAGGTCAAGAATGCCCCTGAGGATAATCCTTGTTCGTCAAGGATTCCACTGGCCAAGCAAGTCATGTTTTGTTTTTCGTTTCCTTTCTAGATTTTCTGTCTGTCTGTCTGTCTCTCTCTCCATATATGTAAGTACATAAACATTTTACCTGGTTGTAACCATAGGGTGGCTTTGCTTTACCTTTTTATCCCACTTAACATTATGTCATAAACATGTCCCAATGTTATCATCAATCATTATAGTTATCATTTAAAATGACTCTATCATAATCCACCTAAATGAGGTACTGTAATTTACATACAGCTTGTCTCTGAAAATCTGCTTTACAAAGTACAGCTTTATGCATCTGGAAAAGCAATGACTTTCAACAGAAACGGTGAACTCTTCTACCATTTTCTTTCCAAACACCTTATGGTGTCTGTCTCTTCTGTGCTGTCTATAATTTTGTGTTTTGTGTGTGAAATTCTAGTATCTAATTTTATTTTTGGCTGCTCTGCCTTGTGCCAAACATAGTGAACTCCATCTCCCCTCCTTCCGCCCCCTATTCTGTCCCAAGTGTGCTCACCTTCTCCAGGTCAGCCCTATGATGGTTGCCTTCCAGTTTTTATGACCCGAGGATTTGCATGAAGAGATGGAACATCCTCAGGGGTGCCCTTGACTTCCTGAAACTGCGTGCAAAATCGGGTGTGTGCATTTTCCAGGGAGACGATATAGATCGGGTATCAGATTCTCAAGTGGTGCCACTGACCAAAAAAGAATCATTGACTAGGGCTCTTTTTAGCATCGTTAATCTCGTTCCCTCCACTGTGGCTCCTCCTCTGCTTATGATCAGATCCTAGCCTGAAACCTCCCCTCTTTTGATCCTCAAGTTGCTATTCTCCTTTTCCTCTCTTGCCTCATCTTCACTGCCAACCTTCTTGAATTAGTTCTTTACCTTCTATTTATACCCTAACTCCTGGGTCTCCCTGTCTCACGCTGCTGAAATTGTTCTTCCAAAAGGTGATATGTGCCTCTTTATCATATGACCCAGTTTTTTATTCCTCACCTTCTCACATATGGGATTATTGCCCTTGATCTTGTAACATTTTCTTTCTGGTCATTTGAGTTACTGCCTCATCCTGGACCTATTCCTCTGGCATTTCTTCTCCCATGGGCATCCCCTCTTCCCCATGCTGCTCAGTGGAGATCTTCTACAGTTTCTGGAGATGCCTTTTCTCTCTGTTTTCTTCCCTCTGGCCATCTCATCCAAACCTATAGTATGCAGCTTCTACTTCTCTCCTAAAACCTAGGACATATTTATAAGTGCCATCTCCACCAAGAAGCCTGAAAGTACCTCCGTCGTGTCCAAAATAAAATTCAACATCTCATCAGTGGCTCCTCTTGATTTCCATATTGCAGGGAATAGGATCATCTGCTCTGTCAGTCAGGCACAAGAGATCTGAGTCCTCTGGACTCACCATCCTCCCTGGTCTCTGTCTCTTCACTGAATCACAGCCAAAGGGCCTATTGGAGTCTCTTTCCACAGTGCCTCTCCTATTGCTGCCCTGCTAACTTAGCTTCTTGTTACTTGTCCTCAGGACGGTTAAATTCTTCTTGCTTCATATTTTTTAAATGTTTATTTATTTATTTTTGACAGAGAGAGAGAGAGAGAGAGAGAGAGAGAGAGAGAGAGAGAAGTTGGGGAGGAGTACAGAGAGAGGGAGGGAGGGAGAGACAGAATCCAAAGGAGGCTTCAGACTCCAAGCTGCCAGTACAGAGCTGAACATGGGGCCTGAACACACAAACTGCGAGATCATGACCTGAGCCAAAGCTGAAGTCAACCGCTTAACCGACCGAGCCACCTAGGCACCCTTCTTTTTGTTTCATCTTTCTGACTTCCCTCACCACCTTCAACGCCTTCCACCAAACACTCCCAGATTTAGTTCCTTAAAGCATGTGCCCAGTTGCTTCAATGTCCTGCTCAAGATTCTTCTGAACATTCCCTTATCCACCATATTACTTCAAAATTAAAAGCCCTTCACTTTCTTAAAAAAAACACTGTTTATTCATTTTTTTTTTTTTTTTGAGCAAGAGAGAGTGCAAGCAAGGTAGAGGGGCAGAGAAAGAGGGAGACAGACAATCCCAAGCAGGTTCTGCATTGTTAGTGTAGACCCTGATGCAGGACTCGATCCCAAGAACACTGAGATCATGACCTAAGCTGAAATCAGGAGTTGTTCACTCGACCAGCTGAGCCACCCAGGTGCCTCTGCCCTTCAAATTCTTAATTCAAACTGCTTCTCCAATACTCCCCTAAATACACCCTGTTTATGCACACTAACCCAAATAAGGTTTTGTTATTTATCATTAGAATATATGGATGAATAAACATTTAAATTCATAGGATGCATTTTGAAGCCAAAACTAGTAGCATACTTACTCATCAAATTTCTTGTTTTTCCTCATCCTTACCTCTCCTTTAAGGTTAGGGTTTGATCCATTATAATTCAATAAAAGTACCTAATATACATCAGCCTGGCACCTGAAGGGAAAGGTGCTCCACTTTGACATTCTTAACGTTGAATCAGAAGCACCAGGCATCTGTGGAAAGTGCAAAAGCTTTCCATCAGCCCCACTTTGTAAAGTGTACTGGCCAGGGTCTTAATGGGAAACAAATGGTCCAATCAAAAGGGGTGATCCAGGAGAGCTAAATAAAAGGACGACTCAAAGAGTTTGAGGAGGACTGAACTGCTAGGAGAGGGAGGAGGAGCTGGAGTTGAGAGGTGGTGCTGAATACTTTTAAGGCAGCACCTCCCAGCTGGGGAGGATCAGCAGGCGTGAGAAAGGAAGGAAGGGCCATCTTGTGTCAGACAGGCCACATGGACCCCCAGGTGGAGGAGCTGGGGACCCTGAGGGAATAGACCTCTGGTGTTCATGGGGACTGGTTCTTTGCAGCACAACTCCAAGGGCAGAGCAAGCCCTTGAAGGTTAAGTAAAGGGTTGTTCAAGTGCATGGAATCTATAGACTCCAAACCAAATCAATAGTGCTCTCCCTTGAAAACCTATAAATAGTTTCCTGAATTGCTCCTTTGCCTAAGACTGTGGGACACTATTTCCAGGAGCTCTCCTTTATGACATTGCTGGCTTCTCCACCTCTATGTGTATACATCAGTGTGACAATGAGCCCACAGGACAGCTAGAGTTAGGTGTGGATGCTCATGATGAACATGCTTGCTACTTTCTGTATGTGCTGGTGTACATGCAGGAGGGCTGTGTGGCTGTGCCTTAGACTCTAAAGAAATGACCAAATTCTATCATTAACCCATACCTAGTCAGGGGTAAGTGAAAAATACCCCAAGTTTAGGGAAGATACAGGCAGACCCCTCTGAGATTAGAGTAGAGGATAATCTTCTAGTTAAGGAGAGGTCAGTGTATCAAACCACCCCTTATCTCAACCCCTGCAGCTCCTTTTAGTCCTTTGAGTGCTACCATCTCTGTCCCAGAAATACACTTGTCCTGTCTACTCTCTTGGGCTCAAACCTGGACAAAAATATTAAACCCATCTGCCTTGCTTTTCTCACATGACTGATCTAGTCAAAGGAGCTAAACAGGGCTGACATTCACGAGTACATGTCTGAAAGATGGGGAACAAAAGCTGTTCAGATTGTTGTTCTCTTGTTTGCATGTTGCTTTCCCATAGGTTTTAGCTGAACTCTCTCTTGCCATCTGGAGATCCTCTTTCTGGAAGCCACATCTGCCTGTACCTGGGAGGGCTGTGAATACTAGGCCACTGAAAATAAGTTATTCCAGGGCAGATGGATTCAAAAGCTTGGCCTACCATGCACGTTAAAGAGATCCAGCCTACCCACCCAAATCACTGGAGTGTATAAATCCTATGCGTTCACAGATTATATGTAGGATATGATCCCTTATCCACCCACTGAGTCTAGATACTCTGTTTCTCAACTTTGAAAGCCAAAATCTCCAATCTTTTGGAATTCACCTTTTCATTGCCTGGTGACCCTTTGGATGGCTTACTCTTGGCACTGACTCTTGGGCATGGCATTGGTACTGGTCTTTGGGCTTCATCTGCCATGGGTCAGTGGGACTTACCAGAGTGGCTTACTTCCTTCCCATCCTACCAGATGGAATCTGGCAATAAACGCACTGCCTGATGCCTCATGTAGTTACTGAAAGAATGGGAAGCATTAGGAGAGTTCCCAAAACACCTGAGGTTGAGTGGCATGAATTTTCTGATATGATTTCCTGAGAGCCATTGTCACTGGAGGAAACAGAAGTATGAACTCACTTTAAAATGATACCATAAAATATTACAGCAATGAGACCTAAACAAAGGTGACCCAGGGTTTTAACAAATTTTTGTCTCCACATTCCCACAATCTTCTACAATTCCCCACACCTTATTCCATGAATACAAGCAAATGTTGAAACAACTTACTGTAAACTGGATTTGGCAGCCACCCATGATGTAGTCCAAGAAAGAATGCATCTTGTGGATCTGCACAGGAGGAGGAGAGGAAACTGTTTTAGTACACCATGATCTATTTCCTTATGGAGTGGGAGCCTAACCTTTGGGGCTGCACTGTTCATCTAAAAGAAAGAGCAGAAATACATCTGTGGAGAAGATCTAGGTAAGTTGATTTTGATTTGATTTGATTTTTTAAGTTTATTTATTTTTCAGAGAGACAGAGATAGCACAAGTGGGCATGAGGCAGAGAGAGAGGGAGAAGAGAATCCCAAGCAGGCTCTGCATCAGCCTAACGTGGGGCTCAAATCCAAGAAACTATGAGATCATGGCCTGAGCCAAAACCAAGAGTTGGACACTTAATTGCCCCGATTTTGATTTTATAGGAGAGAAAGAAAGCAACGCCCAATTCAGATTGGACTTGTGAGGACTGCAGCTCTCCAGGCCCTGCTCCCCTCTTTTGGGTTATGCATGCCTCCAGGGGGAGACTAACACTGTATTTTCAAGGGTCACCACTGTTTCAGAATTAATAAAGTCTTACATTAGGCTTTAGTCTTGCACCCCATGTCTAAGTCCCAGTCCTGGTAACATTCTTAGTACTGCAAGTAATCTAGGTTGGCCGCTTCAGGACTGCAATGACCTGAGAAGCCTTTACTGACAGTTTCCCATTAGTTAGATTCATGCCATGTCATGAACAACAATGATTAACTCTAAGCCAAGGACTTAACATCCATAATTTCACTTAGTTCTTAGAACAGCCATATAAACGTGGTGCTGTTATTATTACTTCACCATTTTTGTGGAGGATGATGTTGAAGCTAAGATCACCTACCTAGTAGAAAGTGGAGGTGGGACTCAAATAGTGGCAAACGGACTGCGTAGTCCATCCTTTGGACCTCTGTGCTGGACGTCAGCATGGTCCCTGTTTTTTGCCCTCCCACAATCATCTGTGTTCTTGTGTGCCATACCAATTTTTGGTCTTCATTTCTGCTTCCTTATGAGTCTGCTGCTTGACCCTTAGTGATACTCATCCATTTGTTTATTTGACAGAATTTATTGAGCCCCCACTAGGCACTAGATGGTAGGGATATGGTGATGAGGAAAACAGACACAATACCCGCAGTCATGGAGCTTACTGTCTGGCCACTTTGACCTGGACAGTGAGTCTGACTTTTGACCTTCAATTCTCAGATTCCATCTGATACTCAGGGCAGCTTCTCAGAGACTGACCCACAAAATCCTGTGTTGGTGTCTTTATGTACCACCTCTAGGTGGCACATATCTCTTGGCAGACTTTTCTCAGGGCTGATGTTCACTTGGCCCCCTGTTTACTGCCTGCCTCCTGGCTCCCTTATGACAATGCTTTGCTTGATGGTTGGGATACCCTACTACTGTCTATGTATCCAGGAAATAAGAGCCTGGGAATGATTTGAATAATATTGGCCCCTAAGCACTAAACTGTAAGATCAATTCATGGAGGATCAAAACAGACTTATCACAGCCACCTTAAAGAGATAGACAACCACTAAAGTGGTTCATCTAGATCTTTTCTCCTGCTTCCCTGGGTACAGGGATGTTTTGAAGGTGCCTGGGATTTGATTTGTGTAAGTAGGTGAGATGACCAGAGACAACTGCCTTTGAAAGAAGAGTTTATTACCCATAAAAGGGTAGGATACGTGTCATGCTACTCAGGGGCCACAGGGGGAAGCACCAGGGTCAGTTAGAAGGCAGAAGGATTAAGAGGGAAGTGTGGGTGGAAGTCTTTATTGTGGGAAGGAATGAGTGGGGGTAGGGTAAGCAGTTAAACTGGTTTAGGATTGGAGAGTTTGAATACTTTTGGTGGCTCTGGGCTCTGGGCTACAGGTGGCTCTAATTGGGTAAGGCCTCGACCCAGGGAGATATAGGGACACAGGGATAGTGTGTGTGTGTGTGTGTGTGTGTGTGTGTGTGTGTGAGTGAGAGAGAGAGAGAGAGAGAGAGAGAGACAGAAAAGAGAGAGAGAGAGAGAGAGAGAGACAGAAGAGAGAGAGAGAGAGAGAGCGCGCGCTTGGTAAAGGAGGTGCTTGGGGGTATGGGCTATGGATTGGTTGGTCTGCATATCAAAGGCAGGCTCACAAGCAAGTTGGTCTACTATCTCTAAGAATTAGCTAACTCTGGGAGGAGTCGTTCCTACCCAGTCCACAAGGCCCCAAGACATTAATGCGTCAAAAACTATAGAAAATAAAAGACACGATTAATACAATGATTCCAGATGGCCAATCTGAATGCACTGACTGGTGGGGGGGGGAGGGGGGGCATATCAGTCTTTCCTTTACTCTTGCTCCTACTATGAGAGGATGTGCTCCTACAGCTCCTGGCAGACAGAGAGAAGCCAATCTGGAAGAAGGAAGCTGACATACACAGACAGAAGCTAGATGGCATTCAAGTCATATATGGCGGAGTTAGACATGGCATAGATGAAAATCTTAGCTCTTAAACTTGCCATGTGTGTGACTAGTTAATGATCTGAGTTGACAGTGGAAATCTCAGCATTATGATACAAGTTAAACAGAATTCATCATAGTTACTCTCACATAGTAAGTACTCAACCAGTGCCAGAATTATTCTAAGATGTGATTTAAGAGATTTATGTGTGATTTTCTGTGAGGTTAGAGCCCTTCTGGGAGGAATTTCTAGGCCCTCTAATCTTTCTCCATTGCTTTGTTTTCATAGTACCCTTCCTCGCAGCATGGGTGAGGCAGCACACATAAAGCACTGAACACTGTGACAGGTGCAAGGTGGGGGCTCTGGAAATTTGCCTTCTACTTTTGGGGGCTCTCCCTCTGGTGCTGTTCAGGGCAGAGAGGAGCCTCACATGGGACCAGGACTCCCCATCTTTGAGAGTATGACTGTCTTTGTGGAAGCCATGGGGCATTGGACCACCACAGCTCCAAGGCCACCCATGCTTATGTTTCTCATTGCACACCTATTAATACATTGACTTTCCGGTTTTTATTTAAAAAAAAAAAAAAACCCATTACACCTCCTTGATAGTCTCTCCTCCGTCCACACAATCTGAGCTCTTCCTCCCAGAAAGCCCTAGCTACACACACCTGAAAGAGAAGGGCTATGTACATACCTTGCACTGGTTCAAAATCACAACACCTGAGTTCTTATAGTTCTTCTTCTTGGCTTTGTACTTGGGGTTGATGCATTCCCACTGTACCTGCAATAAGAGGGGCCATAGCAAAAGAGACTGTTTAGGAAGAAGTGGGGTCATTCTGTGAAGCCAAGCCCCTGAGGCCTGCAGTGGATGGGTCTGAGGGCTGGGTAATGGTTTCTGTGTGATAACCCTTGCATCCTGGGTGGCAGGGAGGTGTGGTTGAGTGAGACTCTGATATAAGAATGTCTGTTTTTTTTTGTTGTTGTTGTTTTTTTTAAAAACTTTTTTAAAAAAATGTTTTATTTATTTCTAAGAGAGAGAGAGAGACAACGTGAGCAGGGGAGGGTCAGAGAGAAGAGGGAGTACAGACTGAAACAGGCTCCAGGCTCCGAGCTGGCAGTCAGCACAGAGCCCGACACGGGGCTCGAACCCACAAACCGTGAGATCATGACCTAAGCGAAAGACGGACACCCAACCAACTAAGCCGCCCAGGCGCCCCTAGAATGCCTGGTTTTAATCCCAGTTCCTCCACTTCCCAGCTGTGTGACCCTTGGCAAATTACTTGATTCTTCTATGCCTTGGATATCTCCTTTGTAAAATGGAGCTGATAATTTTATCTATCTCATAGGATTATTGTGAGGACTTAATAATTAATCCATGTAATACATTTTATTTATTTTTTAATTTTTTTAATTTATTATTTTTTATTTTATTTATTTATTTTTATTTTATTTATTTTATCTATTATTTTTTATTTATTATTTTTTAAAAATGTTGTTTTTTTTTTTTTGAGAGAGAGAGAGAGAGACAGCATGAGCAGTGGAGGGTCAGAGAGAGAGGGAGACACAGAATCTGAATACAGGCTCCAGGCTCTGAGCTAGTTGTCAGCACAGAGCTCAACGTGGGGCTCGAACCCACGAACTGTGAGATCATGGCCTAAGCTGAAGTCGGACGCTTAACCTGAGCCACCCAGGTACCCCTAATCCAAGTAATACATTTTAAAAAGTGCCTGGCACTTATAAATGCTTTCTATTAATAGGATCAACTCAAGCACCAGAGGGAAGGAGACATCTGTAGACACAATGTTGACTAATACAGTGTTGAGTCTTAGTGCCTGGGAATTAGCTTAAAAGGTCAGAAAACTGAAAGACATTGAGTGCTAGCTATAGGAAATTAGTGGGGATAATGATGAGTTTGCACAGAACTTCTCTGTGAACTAAAATAATGGAGTAATACTCCAATCACACTAGTGACACAACAGATCTCCAAAAGGGCTTCTCTGAGGGATAGTATCACAGCTGCAGGAGTAGTTGGGAACTGAGGAGGTAGCTGGGAGATAAGGGGGGCCTTAGGGGAACAGATATCAACCTTTCAAGCCTACAGAGGACTTCGTGGACAAAATCAACTTCAAGTCAAACATCCAAGAGCCACTGAAAGCTCTTGCCCACCATTCTGTGCGAGCTGGAGCCTTGGACTTCTACTCAGGAGACCAGTTTTCACTCTCTGACAATTAGCAGTATCTGAAAATAAAGCAGTTTCTTTCTTTTGTTCTTGTAAAAATTTTTAAGTTTATTTATTTTGAAAGAGAAAGAAAGAGAGAAAGTGGGGGAGGGACAGAGGGAGAGAGAGATTCCCAAGCAAGCTCTGCATCGGGAGCACACAGCTCAATGCAGGGCTCCATCTCATGAAACGTGATACCATGACCTGAACCAAAATCAAGAGTCAGACACTAAAGTGACTCAGACACCGAGGCAGAAAATAAGGCAGTTTCTGAGGCAGATGTGAGTGGGGTACACAAAAACAGCTCTGGCCCCCAGTGATCCATTCCTCTCAGCGTCCATGCATTTCTGCTGTTCCCTCTCACAATGACGGTGAGCTTAGCCATGCGACTTGTTTTGGCCAACGGAACATTAGCAAAAGTGATAAGAGCAGAGGGTTAAAAAGTGTCTGGCATTGGGGCTTGCCTTCCTCTTGCTACTGGGAAGGTTTTACCATCAGTTAAAAAAGCTTAGGCTGCTCTCCTGGAGAATAAAAGAGTATATGAGAAACATCCTGGCCCTCCCACTCACATAGGCACAAATGTATGAGTTCAGTTGACATCATGTAGAACAGAGAGGGGCTGCCCCCAGTGAACTCAGCCTAAATTGTCAATCCAGGCAATGGTTGTTGTTTTCTGCCAGGAAGTTTTGGGCTAATTTGATCCTCGGCAACAGATAACTGAGAACAGTAGTTTCTCAACACTGGGGAAGTTCCCGTAGGAACTGGGAACCACATAAGAGTTAAGAAGAAAGGAATCCTGTACTGGCTAAAGGCTCTCTAAAACTCCTTCCATAAAAGGAAGGGAAGAAAAAGAGAAATGAAAGGAGGGAGGGAGGGAGAAAAGAAGAGAGGAAGGAAGAAGAGTCAAACTGAATCTGAAATCAGGACATCTCCAACCCTGTTTTTTTTTTCAAAAGACCTAATCTTTCCACCATCAATGGTTGTCTTTCTTCCCTCTCTTAGGTTCTCTTCTAATCTGCTCTCCAGGTGGGAAGCTCTTGATAAGCAAAAATTCCAGCTTGTCTCAAAGCAGATTTAGTACTTTCAGACAAAGCACCCCAAGGCCCTCCCAAACCCATCAAAACGGAAATTACCTTTCCCCAAATCTTTCTCTAATGCACAAGAGACACAAGTAGCATAGGGATGTGCCTTACTGTTAAAAAGAAAAACTGTAATGGTTCCTTTGCTGTGTTCAATCATTTCCATTAACCTCAATTTCTTCAACAAATTGGGACATAACAAATTAAACTTTGAATGAGTTAGATCTTAAATTCTATTAGGTCAAGGAGGTTGTTTCCTGCTTTCTCCTCTAGGGTTTTGATGGTTTCCTGTCTCACATTCAGGTCCTTTATCCATTTTGAGTTTATTTTTGTGTATGGTGTGAGAAAGTGATCTAGTTTCATTCTTCTGCATGTTGCTGTCCAGTTCTCCCAACACCATCTGTTAAAGAGGCTGTCTTTTTTCCATTGGATATTCTTTCCTGCTTTGTCAAAGATTAGTTGGCTGTATACCTTTGGGTCCAGCTCTGAGTTCTCAATTCTATTCCATTGGTCTATGTGTCTGTTTTTGGGCCAATACCATACTGTCTTGATGATGACAGCTTTGTAGTAGAAGCTAAAGTTTGGGATTGTGATACCTCCCGTTTTGGTTTTATTTTTCAGTATTACTTTGGCTATTCGGGGTCTTTTGTGGTTCCATACAAATTTTAGGATAGTGGTTTATCTATATGATGGAATACTACACGGCAATGAGAAAGAATGAAATCTGGCCTTGTGTAACAACATGGATGGACCTTGAGGTTGTTATGCTGAGCGAAATAAGTCAGGCAGAGAAGGACAAATATCGTATGTTTGCACGTATAGGAGGATTAGGAGGAACTTAACTGAGGACCATGAGGGAGAAGAAGGGGGGAAATTGTGGGGGAAAGGGAGAGAGGCAAATCTTGAAAGACTCTTGAATGCTGACAAGAACTGAGGACTGATGGATGTGGCGGGGGGGGAGGGATGGGCACGAAGTGGGGCACTTGTGGGGATGAGCACTGGGTGTTATATGGAAACCAACTTGACAATAAACTATTTGTAAAAAAAATAATAAAAAAAAATTATAACGATAGGGGTGCCTGGGTGGCTCAGTTGGTTAAGGGTTCGACTTCTGCCTCAAGTCATGATCTTGCAGTATGTGGGTTTGAGCCCCATGTCCGACTCTTGCTGACAGCTCAGATCCTGGAGCCTGCTTCAGATTCTGTGTCTCCCTTTCCCTCTGCTCCCCCTTCCCCATTTCTCTCTCTCAAGTAAATAAACATTTAAAAATTAAAAAAAAAAGAATTAAAATGCTAATCTCTGAAAAGGGTACTCATTGCCATCTTAGGCTAAGGCAAACCAGTAGTGGAGGAGGGGTTGGTGCAGCCAGGCAAGGGTTCCAAGGAACCTGAGTCAGAGCCAGCAGGTACTTGGGGCTTTCACGCCTGTTGGGTGGGCAGAGGATGCTGATGAACCAAATCTACGTATTTTGCATCTGCCTTAGGATAAAGCTCTCAGGTAATTATGGGCTATGTGCCTTACATCTACAATCCCACTTAATTCTCCCTACAACTCACTTTTGTAGACTAAAGATGAGGCTCAGGTCATACAGGTGGCGATTAGTGGAGCTGGGTTGGTACCTGTCAGTCCCGCTCCAAAGCCTGGCCAATTAATACATGCTTCTGCTGGGAGGTCTTGGAGGGGCTCTCCTGTTTGTTCTTGCAAGTCTCCCTTCTGGCTACCTTGAGCTCAGGCTGTTCATGAAGGCCGGCCAAGAATTAATCTAAGTTAATCACGAATTTACCCAGCACCTGCAGAACCATGACTCTCACAGGAAGGAGCTTAAAAGTGGATGTTTCCTCTTTCTGTCTCTGTTTCTACTTTCTGAGGTTCTTCAGGGTTCAAGCCTCCTCTATCGTCTCTCTGTACCCTCCATTCTCTTAACATTAACTACCTCTGTTTACTGACAGCTCCAAAATACGTCTCCAGGTAGTCCTCTCCCCTGAGTGCCAGTGTCCTGAACCCCATTCTTGAACTTTCCTCACAAACCTCCCTGAAACAAGATTTCCTTACTCAGGAAATGGCACTCACATTTACCCATCTTTCCTCCTCATATCCAGACCCTCAATGTGTCTTAGCCTCTGTCTCCAAAATCCATCTTAAATCAGTCCACTTCTCTCCATCCCCATCACCACTTTGTTAGCTTAAGTCATTATCACCTCTTGTCTTGCCTTCTGGCAGACTGGCTTCACTGTCTTCTCTCTATAATGGATTTTAAAAATTTTTTTATTTATTTCTAGGAGAGAGAGAGCGAGAGAGCGAGCAGGGGAGGGTCAGAGAGAGAGAGGGAGTCACAGACCGAAACAGGCTCCAGGCTCTGAGCTGGCAGTCAGCACAGAGCCTGATGTGGGGCTCGAACCCGCGAACCGTGAGATCATGACCTAAGCGAAAGTCGGACACTTAACTGACTAAGCCACCCAGGCACCCCTCTATAATGGATTTTCTACACAGTAGCCAGAGTAATCTTTTAAAAAAGTTAAAACCAGTCATGTCATTCTCTAACTTGGACCCCTTTGCACCACTGTCCAGTAGAACTTTCTGCAATGGTGGAAATATTCTATATTCATACCAACCAACATTGAAGCCAGTAGCCACATGAGGCTATAGTGTACTTGGAGTGTAGCTGGTATGACTCAGGAATTGAAATAGAAACTTGATTTTTAATTGATTAAAAGTGAGACTAAAATACTCACATGTAGCTCATGGCTCCTGTCCTGGAGATCACAAAGTGCCTCTTATCACAGTTAGAGGAAAATTGGAATTCCTTTCTTTGAGCTATTAGGATGTGCTTTTCCTGGCCCCTGTTTCTGTCTTTGACCACATCCCATGCATGCTCTCTGCTCCAGATATACTGGTTTCTTTGCACATCTTTAATCACCCCAAGCACTTTCCTCATTCAGGACTTTGTAATGTAAGATGTCTTTGGCCTCTATGCTTTTCTCTTGCTTGTTACATGGTTGGCTTTCTTCATCTTTAAGGGACCTCAGCTTAAATGCTGCCATTTCAGATTATCTTTCCAATACCATACCTTTCTACTGAACTGGTTTGAACTGGTTCATTTTTTAATAGCATTTGTTACAAGCTGTAATTACATTTTAATTTTTTGTTTGATTCATGTTTATATTGTACTCTGATGCACGGTCATGACACCTAGAGGCTGGCACTTAGTAGGTGTTCCTTACAAATATTAGCAGCATCAGTAAATAAGAGAACAGTTCCCACAGTGAAAATGCACCCAAAAGGGGCTGAGTGATGGGACTAAATAAAACCTTTCTGGTATCTCAGTAATATGGAAAAGTACTGTAGCATATGATCCATTTCCTCAGTGGAACTTGAAGATTCATTTCTGTTTGTTTGAAAGCATTGGACTTTGCTACTTTTAAATTATAATATGTGCACAATTTTACTTTTAATACCCTTGTAGGATCCTAAAGACAAAATGTGTCCCACATTTATTGGTTTGGCTCTTTCTACTTGTAGAGGAGAATAACATACAACTTTATTAAAATTTTTAGAAATCTAGTAGGTGGTATTGATAACTCATTGATTTATTAGCACAGTGGGGCCTGGTTCAACAGAGCCACAACTTCTCGGGTTATCTTCCTTGTTATCCTGGGTGTGACCACACTTACAGTTTAGTGTTAGTTTTGACTAAGGCCCTGAAACTCTGCATGCCTACTTGTGGTGAAGATCTCTGAGTGTTTGACAAGTTGCTTGCAATACTGGATATTTAATAAAGCATATACACCAGGTTTTGTGGGAGTTATGAAGAAAGCTGCCCTTGATCTCTGAGACCAAATGTAAGTACTCAACAAACGGTCTGATTTAGATTAAGCTTCCAGTTCTCAAGAATGTGAGTTTATTCCTATCTGGTCTAGGTATATCTTGACCTTATATCTGAAAGAAGAGACTTGAAAAATGAGTTGTGACCTCTTCTGTAGTCAGCATCTCTGACCAGGCCAGGTATAAGATCTTATCTCTAAGGCAAAAACTTTTCTCAAACCACTGAATGGTCAGCTGTCACTCTTCTCTGCTCCATGGAGACAGTGGGCTGGAGTAAGAATATTAGGTATTTTGGTTTGAGTGCCCCTGAGGCAAGGATTTAAGTGTAAATTATTCATTTGGGAAATAATAGCAGGAAGTACTAATAGAAGAGTAGGGAACTGAGATGTGGAGGCTGCCTAAAAGGTGTGCAGGTCAGCCACCCCTCTGGCCACCAGGGCTTATTCCCAATGGGAAGCTGCATAGAAATGAGTTCGGCCACCTGTGGGGCAAGAGAGTTGGGTATTTACACTCCCTGCCCCCCATGAGTTATTTGTTGAGGGCCACTCTCTGGAAGGAGCTACACCTCCCCTCATACTTCAGCTTCCTGTGAGCCCCAGGCAGAGCAGGCTCCAGCCACCAGAGAAAGCCATCAGGCAAAGAGGTACAGGTTTTGTGGCTGGAAATCGGGCAGGTGAACACTGAACTGGTGAGAACAGCAGTTCCATGGTTAGGGTCCAGATGACAGCAACTGACTGATCAGTGTATAGATATGTGAATGTATGTTTGAGAGCAATGCAGAGGAAGTTTAGGTTTCCGTGTGGTGCAAAGAAAGCCCTATATGCCTCTGTGGTATGTGGTAGTGTTTGGGTACATGTCTTGGTATCCAGTGTGTGACAGTGACATGGAGAAGCCAAATGAAAATCTAGTGCCCATAATGAAAATTTGGAGGAATCCAATAAGTTTTTCCAAAGCACTAAATGTGTAGTGATGCCACGAAGTCATGGAAAGAAAAGTACTACGAGAAGGAGATATTTTGGAAATCCTAGCTGCATGCTAGGGACTCATGGATTATCTCGTTTAATCTTCACAAAATTCTATTAGGTACATACAATTATCACCTCTGTGTTTTAAGTGAGACATCTGAGGTACAGAGAAAATTGAGTCACTTGCCAAAGGCTACACAGCTAAGGGAAATTAGAAATATTCTCATCTGACCTCTCTGTTTTACTGATGGAGAAACTGTGCCACGCAGAGGCAGTACTTCATCCAAAGTCACACTAGTTGCTTTGGGTCAGGGTAGTGTTAGAATCTGAGTACTCAAACCCCACCATGCTCCCTACTTGTCAGATTTAATCACATATTGATGTCTCCCCTTTAGCTGTTCCATGTGTAGAGGGTGTTAAGGATGCATCATGGGAGAAGTGAGTGAGGAAATACCATGCGTGGTTTGCCACCTACCTGTTTCCCTTCCATTGCTCCTCTCATCTCTTTGAATGTTGAGGTGAATTCTCCAATGAAGTCATGTTTGCCATTGGAGTCCCAGTCCCATACTATGCACTGCAAGAGAAAGGAAGTGATTTTTCAAATAAAAAAAAAAAAATAATAATAATAAGAATGCATCCACAGTAGCTGAAGACAGTGTGAAATTTATGAGGAAGAACTGATGAGAGATGCCAAAAGCCCAGCACTCTTGGATTGTAGCATTTGGGATGTGGTATCCCTTTGGTTTTTATAGTCTTTTTTTTTTTTTAATTAAGTTAAAAAATTTTAATTCCAGTGTAGTTAACATACAGTATTATATATTAGTTTCAGGTGTACGATATAGTGATTTCAACAATTCTATACATTACTCAGAGCTCATCATGGTAAGGGTACTCTTAATCCCCTTCACCTGTTTCACCCATCCCTCCACCCACCTCCCCTATAATCATCAGTTTGTTCTCTATAGGTAAGAGTCTGTTTCTTGCTTTGTCTCTCTCTCTTTTCCCCCTCTATTTGTTTTGTTTCTTAAATTACACATATAAGTAAAATCATATGGTATTTTTCTTTCTCTGCCTTCTTTCATTTAGCATTATGCTCTGTAGATCCATCTATGCTGTTGCAAATGGCAAGATTTCATTCCCAGGGGTTTTTAGAGTCTTTACTTGGCCTTGTTGCCATAATCTCTCAAAGCAGCCCTGTGACTCAGCAGTGACTAATAATTTGCCCATTTTTCAGATAAGGCTAACAGGACCAAGAGGATATGAGTGTCTTACCAACAGACTATCTAGTGAATGGAAACCTGGGATGGGAAGGTAGATGTCCTAACTGTAATTCCAGTGTTTTCCCCATGGCAGAGAGCCTCCCTGGTCTACAACTGGAAACTGATGCCTGACTCCATGTCTAGCTTCTACAATGGCAGTTTATGTTTAATGATTTGAATGGGACAATGCTAATCACATTTTCTTTTCCTATTTTTTTCTGAAGACAAAAGCATGATGCTATTAATAATGCATAAGAAGGCAAACAAGTAAAGTCTTTAACTGTATGCATATGAAAAATAGGTGGAAAATGGTGACAGGTAAGTCACACTGGTAAATACCAGGCATCCATCACACATGAGACACTCACTTCTACCAAGAAAGTTCTTTCAAGCAATATTAAGGTCAAATTCTGGGCATGCAAGCAACACTCTGTAGAGTGACTCAGATTAAATCAATAGCTCTCCATCTGTTTGGTTATACATACATAGGTGAAGAAGGAATTCTCCATTTTTCCCAGGGTACAGGCTATGGAATAAGGTCTCAAGCACTGTAGATGTCATGTCCCTATCTTAAGCTGGTAATTTATACCGAGGGAGTCCCAGACCTCAAATAAGACTAAGACAGCAAAAGGGACCTTTTACTCCAAAGTTTCCCCTGGAATATTGGGGTTCTAAGAGGCAACCTGGTCCTTCCTCAGGATGCAGACCCCACTAGCTGGTCATGCCTGAAAAACCTGACCTAACTATTCACTGATATGCAGGATGCCTCAGACCTAAAATGAATTGTGTACAAAAACAAACATAATTCCACCTCCACCCCCACCCCACCGCATTCATTCCTGCTCATTTATTTTCTGTCATGGTGAATTGTGCCAACACTCAACCAGTTGCTACAAAGAAAAAACTGGATGTCATTCCTGATAGCTCACTTCCCCTGGCTCTTGCACCAACTCCTGTGCATTCTGTCCTGTCCTCTAACTATGGCTGGACTCCAGCATTGTCACCTGCATCACTTGGACGGTCTCCTTGCCCTCTCTCTTATGCTTTCTCCCTCCCACCCCCCATAATTCACCAATCAGGCTAATTTCCTGCTTAAAATAAAAAGGCATATAGGCTAACAGGTCTTCTAAAGGCTTTCATGATCTGACTTCCTGGATATCCTCAAATTCACCCTTTATAATCCATGTGTACAGCATTTTAAATTTTCTTTAATATGAAGTTGGTTGGAATAAAAAGCATTTGCTAAGAATTTTTTTTGAGGCATCTTAAAGAAAAATTAATTTCTTAACTTTTGCTTTCTCTTTTAAACGTGGAGGCTATGGTAGATAATTCTTTTGCTTGTAAAACATATTAATAAGCCCTTTGGTTATGAAGGAGATTGTATTAGAATAAATAAAAATGGAAAAGGTTAAGACAAAGGTAGCTCAACTGCTCTGCTGAGTAAAGTAATGTCAAGTTGAATTTTCCCTTTGCAACTAGAGACACAAACATGGGGCCCTGGGATGTAGGGTGAGAAGAAATTAGGCAAGGATTCATCAGAGGGCTGAAGATGGGTTTGGCATTGGGGTGGGGGAGGTAGGAGACAGGTAAGAAATTTTGGAAACTGTGAGGTCTAATTTTCAAGGTCAAGTCATTTGCGTATCTCTCCCCTCAGGTGCCATCTCTGCCTCCTCTTCTCCTGTTATTCCTAAGACTCTAGTAAATCTGCCACCCATTAAGCATTATGCTTGTGGTGGCTTGGAGCATAAAGGAGTGGGGCTGCTTCCATGTTTTGGGACAAGTAGATCAGACTGCAGTGTGATATAGTCCTCAGGGATTGAGAATTGGGGATAGAAGGGCTGTGGAGGGAGAGCCAGACAGATGACTGCGAGGAATGGAACCCCACAGACACCCTGGGGATGGTATCAATTTCTGGAATAAATGGAGTTAGAACTCAAGATACCCTGTTTAGATTCTGAAAGAAACTTCAACCCCAAGAAGTTGGAGAATTACAATTAAAATACAGTTGAGGGGTGCCTGGGTGGCTTAGTCGGTTAAGCGTCCGACTTTTGCTTGGGTCATAATCTCGCGGTTCGTGGGTTTGGGCCCCGCGTCGGGCTCTGTGCTGACTGCCAGCTCAGAGCCTGGAGCCTGTTTCAGTCTGTGACTCCCTCTCTCTCTGACCCTCCACTGCTCATGCTGTCTCTCTCTCTCTCTCCTAGAAATAAATAAAACATTTAAAAAAAAATAAAATACAGTTGAAACCATTACTCAATTTGCACTAACTTTATGGTCATTGCCTTTTTACTCAATTGGTAGATGCTAAAAGTAAACTGCAAATAGTATCTGTTATGTCAACCTTAGTCTCTAAGTGAGGAAAATGTGCAGCAGAGCCCCCGGATGATCCAGGAGGGACATTTGTGTCTACAAGAAAGGATTCACTGCTGTTTTTAGCCACTGAAATGGTTACAGCACAACTTAGTCTGAGAACCATTTAAAGCATTCATACAAAAAGGTATTTCAATTTACTTTGTCTGACCCCAAAAGGGGGGACACAAATTTTGTGAGGAAGTTACAAAACAGTAACAAAGAATTATACCTGTCCAGAAATAAAGTCATCTGTGTAAGAGTGAGTGTTTTATTGTTGCAAATATTCAAGAAGAAACTGCAGGACTATACCCCCAAAACATGGTAGAGAAAGTCAAGTGGAGAATGTTATAGAGGATTCGGTGGGATGTTCTTTTGAGTTTTCTTCTACCTTGGAGATGCTAAGGTTAGTTGGAGTTGTATAGGTTGCAAAATAACATCAATGAAAGGCTTAGCTCCTTCTGGTGGAAATGAAAAGCAGTGCAATGTTTATTAGGAGTGATAAGAACTCCCTTTTTAATTGAAAGTGGGATGAGGTTCTACCCCATTTATTCCAATGGCCAAGGGAACCATCAATGATTCTGCCATTTGGAAAAATCACTCAGAATATGTATTGTAAATATCAAGTTGTTGAACACTGTCAGTTGATCTGCATTACTTACAACCAGGTGCTTTTCTCCCTGTTTGACAGTCCCTCTTTACTGACTCTCCCACCTTACACATTAATGACCCATACCTGGACACAGAAAGAAAGGGCAGTTCTTGGGACCCTGTCTTTAAGGCTAACCGTGGCCTGATAGTAAGTACAACCATGGGACACCTGAGTCTGGTGCTCAGCTACTCTTTTACCTTTGGGGAGGAGCGGATAAAAAGATGAAGGGGCAGGAACACATGAGAGAGAAGTAGAAGCAGCCCTGGGAAAGAGCTAGGAGTCCCTTCTTCCTGTCTCTCTAGTCAAAGGAGAATATAGAAAAAGCAAGAGGGGGTGTACCCCGTACATCGGTCTGTCACAGAATCTTAGGCAAAAACCACATGTCACTCTTCTTTTGCCTTAGATTTCCTGTCATGCTTTAGTTAGTTACTGTCCCCTCCTTCCACCTGCCAGCCACAGCATTTAGGATGTTTGTAATGTGCTCTCTCTCAGGGGCAGAAAGGGAGTGACCACTGAAGCCCCATGGACTGGAGGATGAGTCAGGCTTGACGAGACTCTCATCCTGGCCTCCCCAGGACAGGCCCTGTCACTTATATGGGCCCTGCTTCTTCAATTGGATAGCACTTCTCATTATGGCAGATGCAGAATTCTGTTTTGACCTTTTTCAGAAGGGACCTTAAAGGAAGAAACAGTGAAGCAGAAAAACAAAAACACTTTTTCCATCTCTCCCTGCCACGAAGCTGGCTTGTGACAGCTTTGAGGCAGCTGACAGAGGAACACATCTTGGTGCAGAGTAAACAGATCAACTGCCCTGCAGAAAAACCGAGACCGAGGCAGGATTCTTGGTGTGAATCAATAAGGAAGCCTTGACAGATCTGTGAGAGATCAGCAGCTGGAGATTCTATGAGGCAGAGGCCTCCTCAAGTCCCTGCATCTCTCAGTGGAATTTAGTATGCAATCTTACACTGCCTGAGCTCCACAGACAGTCCAATCAACCCCCTCATTTTACAGAAGAGGAAAGGATGGCAGAGAAGTGAAGTAGCTTCTGCGAGTTCACCCAGTGCAGGAATGGGACTAAAATGCAGGTGTTCCTCATTTCACAGCAACCACACAAATGGAAAATTATAATAATTACAACATATATAGTGTTTACTGTGTACCAGACACTATTCTGAGCACTTAGTTTATATATATTAATTTTATATATGAAAAAAATACATATCAACTCATTTATACCCAGAATATTGTTATGCTCATTTTACAGATGAAGAAATTAAGACACAGAGAAGGAAAGCAAGTTTCCCAAGACCACTCAGCTAACACTAGATAAGCTTTGAACTAAAAGAAGTTCTTGGGGCGCCTGGGTGGCTTAGTCGGTTAAGCGTCCGACTTTCGCTTAGGTCATGATCTCGCGGTTCGTGGGTTCGAGCCCGTGTCGGGCTCTGTGCTGACTGCCAGCTCAGAGCCTGGAGCCTGTTTCAGTCTGTGACTCCCTCTCTCTCTGACCCTCCCCTGCTCAAGCTGTCTCTCTCTCTCTCTCTCTCTCTCTCCTAGAAACAAATAAAACATTAAAAAAAAAAAAGAAGTTCATAGCATATCTGAACTGATCATGTTTTATGAACTCGTGCCACTTAGTTTATGGTCTTTAGGCCTTTACAATAACCTTGAAGTGACAATATGATTATTACCATTTATAGGTAATTGCCATTCACAGGTTTAGAGGTTAAGGGACTTGACTGGACATCCAGAAAGTGAAAAAGATGGATTTTAATCTGGTGCCTGGTGCCACAGGTGATCTATTTTCTGTTACACCATACTGCCTCTTAATGGAAGCAGAAATTCAGAATTTAGGTCTTGTTAGTTTGCTCTGTGTAAAAAACTCCATTCTGTGATTGAAACTATAAATGATTAGGATTCTCTGAAGCTCAATAAACACATCAAGCAACAGAGAGAACCTGTTCACTGTTCCGATGCGAGGGGTTGCATGGACAGCAGTGTGTGCATTGTCTATGGGGTCCTTAGCTTGCTCTGTGAAATGCATGGAGAGGTGTGTCTTGTGGGTCTGCACTATGCCATCCTGTTCTTATTGGACGTTTGCATTGAGCCCATTAGAAGAAAGATATGCCAACTTATTGTTCATTAGCCTTTTGTGATGGTCAGTTTTATGTCAACTTGGCTAGGCTACAGTCCCTGGTTATTTAATCAAACATTAATCTAGGTGTTGCAGTGAAATATTTTATAGACACAGTTAATCAGTTCATAGTCAGCTGAATTTAAAATAAAGGAGACTTTGTGGTTCCATATGAACTTTAGGATTGTTCTTTTACTTCTAAAACAAAAACACACCATTGACATTTTGATGGAGACAACATTGAATCTATAGACCAATTAAAGTATTATGGATATTTTGAATGGTATTAGTCTTCTAGTACATGAACACAGAATGTCTTTCCATTTATTTGAGTCTCCTTTAATTTTGCCAGTGTTTTGTAGTTTCCAATGTGCAACTTTTAGCCTACTTGGTTAAGTTTATTCCTAAGTGTTTTATTATTTTTGGTGTTAGTGTAAATTAAGACTGCTTTCTTTTTTAAAAAATTTTTCTGTTTATTTATTTTTGAGAGAAAGAGACAGAGCATGAGCAGGGTAGGGGCAGAGAGAGAGGGAGACACAGAATTGGAAGCAGGCTCCAGGCTTTGAGCTGTCAGCACAGAGCCTGACCCGGGGCCTGAACCCCACATGGCCTGAGCTGAAGTCTGATGCCCAAGCACCCCAATAAGACTGTTTTCTTAATTTCCTTTTTTGATGGTTCATTGTTAGTATATAGAAACACAACTGACTTTTGTATAGTAATTTTGTATCCTGCAAGTTTACTGAATTTGTGTATTAATTCTAGTAGTTCTTTTTGGTGGAGTCTATAGGGTTTTCTACATATGGGAATCATGTCATCTGCAAAGAGATAATTTTATGACTTCTTTTCCTATCTATATATCTTTTGTTTTTCTTTTCTTTTCTTTCCTAATTGCTCTGGCAGGGATTTCCAGTACTGTGTTGAATAGAAAGGGTGAATCCTTATCTTGTTCCTGATCTTAGAGGAAAAGCTTTCAATTTTCACCATTGAGTATGATGTTAACTATGGCCTTTGTACTTAGGAGGTATATTCCTTTATATCTCATTTGTTGAGCATTTTTATCATGAACCATGTTGAATTTTATCAAACTAGAAGAGTCAAAGCAATCTTAAGAGAAAACAACAAAGCTGGATGCACTACCATTCTAATTCCAAAATACATCACAAAGCTCCAGTGATTAACGCTGCATGGCACTGGCATAAAAACAAACCTGTAGGCTAATGGGATAGAACAGAAAGCCCAGAAATAAATGCACACATATATGGTCAACTAATTTTTTAACAAAGATACCATGAATACACAGTGAAGGATACTCTTTTTTTTATTTTTAAAATTTTTTTTATTTTTTAATTTCTGAGAGAGAGAGACAGACAGCACCAGCAGAGGAGGGTCAGAGAGAGAGGGAGACACAGAATCTGAAACAGGTTCTGGGCTCTGAGCTAGCTGTCAGCACAGAGCCTGATGTGGGGCTCGAACCCACGAACCGTGAGATCATTCATGACCTGAGCCGAAGTCGGACGCTTAACTTACTGAGCCACCCAGGTGCCCCAAGGATATTCCTTTTAACAAGTGATGCTGGGGAAACTAGATATCCAAATGCAGAAAGAAAGAAAGAAAAGAAAGAAAGAAAGAAAGAAAGAAAGAAAGAAAGAAAGAAAGAAGAAAGAAAGAAAGAAAGAAAGAAAGAAAGAAAGAAAAGAGAGAAAGAAGAGAGAGAGAAAGAGAGAGAGAGAGAGAAGAGAAAGAAAGAAAGAAAGAAAGAAAGAAAGAAAGAAAGAAAGAGGAAAGGAAGGAAGGAAAGGAAAGGGAAAGGAAGGAAGGGAAGGAGGGGGAGGGGAGGGAGAGGGAAGAGAGGAAGAGAAGAGAAGAGAAGAGAGAAGAGAAGAGAAGAGAAGAAAAGAAAGGAAGGAAGGAAGAAGGAAAGGGAAAGGGATGGGGAGAAGTTGAGGGAAAGGGAAAGGGAAAGGGAAAGGGAAAGGAAGGGAAGGGAAGGGAAGGGAAGGGAAGGGAAGGGAAGGGAAGGGAAGGGAAGAAATTTGATTTCCACCATTTCTATGCACAAAAATAAACTCAAAATGCATTAAAGATTTAAACATAAGACCTGAAACCATTAAAATTACAAGAAGAAAACATGGGGCAAGTTTCTTGACATTGGCCTTGGTAATGATTTCTTGGATCATTAAAAAGCATAGGCAACAAAACCAATGTCAAACTAAAAAGCTTCGACCCAGGAAAGGAATCAACAAAATGAAAAGGTATCTTCTGGAACGGGAGAAATACATGCAAACTACATATCTGATAAGGGGTTAATTTCCAAAAATATTATAAGTATCTCCTACAACTCAACAGCAAAAAAACTCCAAATAGCCCAATTAAAAAATGGACAAGGGACTTGAGTAGATATTCCTCTAAAGAAGATACACAACTGGCCAATAGGTATATGAAATGATGCTCAGCATCATTAATTATCAAGGAAATGCAAATCAAAACGATAATGAGATATAACTTCACATCAGTTAGGATGGCCATTATTTAGGAAAAAAACCCACAAAATATGAAATACAAAAGATAACAATTGTTGGCAAGGATGTGGAGAAATTGGTACCCTTGTGGATTGTTGGTGGGAACGTTAAATGGTGTAGTAGCTATGGAAAACAATACGAAGGTTTCTTAAACAATGAAAAATATAAGTATCATATGATCTAGCAATTCCAATTCTGGGTATATATCCAAAAGAATTGAAGTCAGTATCTTGTGAGAGGCCTAAATAAACTTAACCAGCTTTTCCGCTTCTGAACAAATGCCTGCGCTGCGGGAAGCTAATACCTAACCAGCTCTTTCTGCTTCTGTAACAATGCTTAAGGCTTGCTTTCCCGCCTCCGGATTGCCCAAGGGACTAGCCTCAGGGCGGCAGCCACTCCCAAAAGGCCAGCGGCTACCCCCCACCTTGCTGAGGGAAGGGCCTGGAGAGAGAGATGTTAACCTGTTAGTCACCAAACAAGACTTTAAACTCGCTCTATGATAGACTGAATTCAAAGGTATCCCAAATGTTATAATTGGATCCCGCAAAAAACCTGATGGCGGGAACCAATCATATACGGTAAATGTTCATATTTGAATGTTAACCAATGGCAAACTTGTAACCATGGAAATCTCCTGTCCCTCCCCATGACTTGTTTACTTTTGTCTATAAAAAGGCTGCAGAGGCTTTGTTCAGGCCCTCCTAGCGTCACCGGCAACGAGTGCGCGGAGGACCGGGTTCGAACCTGCAAATAAACAACCCTTGCCGCTTGGCTTTGACTCTGGTCTCTGGTGGTCTGTTTTTGGGGTTCTCTCGAATTCTGGGCGTTTCACTTGAAGATATCTGCACTTCCAAGTTCACTGCAGCACTATTCACAAGAGCTAAGACATGGAAACAACCCAAGTATCCACAGACAGATGAATGAGAAAGATAATGGGGTACATATGTACAATGGAATATTATTCAGCCTTGAAAAAGAAGGAAATCTTGACATTTCTGACAACATGGATGGATAATGTACCAAGTAATATAAGCTAGTCACAGAAGAACAAATATGGCTTGATTCTACTTTTTTGAGGTATCTATAAGAATGAAAATGATGAAACAGAGACTACAATAGTAATTGCCAAAGGCTGAGGGAGGTGGGGGGAGAGAGAAGGTGTTGTTTCATGGTTATAAAATTTCATTTATGCTACATGAATAGGTTCTAGAGATCTGCTGTAAAACATAGTCCCTATAGTTAACAATATTGTATTATGTACTTCAAAGACTTGTTGAAAGGCTAGCTCTCATGTTAAGTGTTTTTACCACAAAGACAAAAACCAAGGATACAGGATAATCTGGGAGGTGTTGGATATGTCTGCCATTTTGATTATGGTGATGGTATCACGGGTGTTTGCATATGTCCAGATTCATCACATTGCATGCATGAAATACGTACAGTTCTCTGTACAGTTCTATTATCAGTTATATCTCAATAAAGCTGTGAAAACAAAGTAAAGGAGATTTTCCTTGATAACTTGGGTGGGCCTGATACTATCAGTTGAAAGGCCTTAAGAGCAGAACTGAGGCTTTGTTGAGGAAGAAGAAATTCTGCCTTTGGACTGTAACTTCAGCTTATGCCCAAGAGTTCTGCCCTGCCTTTCCCAACGCCTTGCTCTAGGGATTTCAGATTTATTCAGTCACCTCAACAACCATATGAACCAATTTCTTCTAAGACATCCCTTCAACTATATCCCCCAGCAGTTCTGTTCCTCTGGTTAAGCCTAATGGACACATCTTTCTTCATCTACTTCCTTGCATTCATATATTCACACTTAGAAGTGAATTTTCAGGGACAATTGGTGTTCCCTTACCGAGAGGCTAACATTTATTGAACACGTACTTGGTCCCTGGAATTGTTCTTTTTTTAAAAAAATTTTTTTAAATGTTTATTTCTGAGAGAGACAGAGCATAAGCAGGAGAGGAGCAGAGAGGGAGACACAGAATCTGAAGCAGGTTCCAGGCTCTGAACTGTCAGTATAGAGCCTGATGCAGGGCTCAAACCCATGAACATTGAGATCATGACCTGAGCCCAAGTTGGGTGTTTAACTGACTGAGCCAACCAGCCCCCCACCCTGCCCCCCAGTCCCTGGCATTGTTCTAAGCATTTGATGTGGTCAAACTCATTCAAGGTAACCCTACTAGTGGAGAGGTTTTATAACTGTCTCTACTTTATAGATGAAGAAACTGAGAAACACAGAAGTGAGTTATCTACTGCTGGTATAGAATATTCAGTGTTCAGAGTATGGCTGACTTTGACATCAGAGTTCCTAGGGTCAGAATCTGATCCAGTTCCTGGTGGGGAGGGGCGAGCTGTCCAAACCAGGAACATAAAACTATATAATTGTCACTGATCACTGCAGAATTCTCATAGATGAAGGAAATTTGTTCTTCCCTTGACTTCACATTTTAATTTTTTTTAACATTGTATACTTGCCAATTTGTCTGGATGAAGCAGAATTCACTGTCAAATTTCTCTTAGCTCCTTAGTCACACCATCCCCTTAAGCTTCCACTGCAATCTGTTTATATCTGCTTTAATCTCCTCAACTACATGGTCATCATTGGTCTATATCCACAACTTGAAGGAAACCTTGGAGCATTCAGACTTGGGCACAAGTAAGACCTCGGATAAATATTTGATACTGAATGAAAAAGGTCTCTCTTCCTGACTGAAGTTGATGGCAGTTTTCCAACTGTTCAGTCCTGTCTGCATTGCAAAGGGAAAGGAAGGTATTGCAATCATCTTGTTAATTTTTATTAAAGGACATAATTGAACTGGATAATAAGTTTGGGTGGTTGTGGACGTGGGTGCAGGGATGTAGGAAATGGGATATGGACACAGTTTAACAATTGTAGTCATAGGTGCTAAGGACTGGGAAGCAGGAGAGCTAAGTTCTAGTCTGAGTTCTGCAGGTAGTTCCGTGAGATCTAGGGAAGGGTTCTCAACCTCTCTGTGTTTCCTTCTCTATAAAATGGGTGTCCGGGGATTGGGAATTGGAACAAATGTTCTGTGAGGTCCCTTCCAGATCCAGAATTCCCTAGTTATATGGCTTTGCATCTTTATTCCTTTTTTAACCTTCTGCTTCAAAGTCTGAGACTGCCATATTAAAGTAATGCAATTCTTTTTAAAATTGTTTTTAACGTTTATTTTATTATTTTTGAGGGGGGTAGGGGTAGAGAGAGAGAGGGAAACACAGAATCTGAAGCAGGCTCCAGGCTCTGAACTGTCAGCACAGAGCCTGACATGGAGCTCAAATCCATAAATCACGAGATCATGACCTGAGCTGAAGTTGGACACTTAACTAACTGAGCCACCCAGGTGCCCCTAAAGTAAGAGAATTTTTAATTAACTATCAATACCTGATTAATGTGACAATGCTCTCTTTGTTCTCTTTTATTAGGGATATTTATACATCTTGGTGAGCTAAAAGTTAATCATTCATGGTCTCATGGTGATTCTCACAAAATCCCCACATTGAGAAGAATGTCCATTTTTACAGATGATGATCGTAATATGCAATAAGGCAATTGAAGGTGGCCTATTCCCAAGTGCAGAGCTAGTAAGAGGTGAATAAGGCTGTGAACCTGGTTTCATTTCTCTACATCCAGAGCTCTTGTCATTATACCATTATACCATTACACTATTATAAGCCTGACAATATACCTCTGCCAGGTGCCTTTCCAATGGTAAGCTTTTTTTTCTCTCAGCTAACTCATGGTATCTGACCTCTCTAGGGGGAGAATATACTTATATACATTTTTGATCTTCTCTTTGATAATAAGAATTCTTTAAAATTGCTTGGAATGATTAATCCAGGTGGGGTCTTACTAGGTTCATTCAAAGATGTAATTTTAAGTTGAGACCATCAAAATTAAATGCTAACAAAGTAGGAACCAAACTGTGCTCTCATATCACTCAGTCTAGACCAGTTTTCTAACTGTAGCTTTTGGGAAATCAGGCAATATTCTATCATTTTAAGGAGCATTTAGGCAAATACATACAATCATATTTCAGTACAGCCATGATTAGGGATTTGTGAGAAATTCACCCATACTTTAGTATTAGTATTCAAAAGAAATATGACTTCTTTTTCGTAAAAATACAATGACAACCCTTAACACAAAATTTGTTTAGTAGTTTACAGCACCATAAATATCTATAAGAAGAACATTAAATATATGTATATTTTATTTGGTTGTGACTTGGGCACAAGCAGACCGTGGCTGGGTGTGTCTATGGGAAGAGGATCCAAACCCCCTTGATTATCTTCTAATCACTTTGTTGTGATTGCTCACTGGCAATAACCATCTGACATTAAACCAGCTGTTAGCATGGAAATTAAAAGGAGCTCCTCCACTGTGACATGAATACTGTAACTTGGATTTCTGAGTTTGGCAGGGCAGGGTGCCACAAGAAGCAATGATGGAGCCTCATAGTAGAGCAGAGACTGAAGATGGACCCAGTAAGATGGTTACAATTTTAGTATATGTGTTGCTGAAGCCAGCACTAGATCCAGTAAGATGGTTACATACAGGATCTAGATGGAGGGGAGAATTTCTCAAATAAACATTGTGTAGGTACAGCTCTAGAAATGACAAGCAAGGCTGAGGCCTCAAGCACGTCCATCTCTGGCAGCTCCCTTCACTGGAGTGGTGGGCGGGACTAATGGAAGTTTGTATGACAGCCTGAGTGTCTTCTGGGCACTCCATCTAAGGTGAGGAGAGAGTAGGCTGACAAGATGGGTCCAGGAACAAAGAAGTAGATTTTACAGGAGTGGGGCAAGGTTGAGTAGGGGCTGGTAACAATCACTCAGGTTTTTCTGCAGATCTTGCCCCTGTGTCTGAGTTCCGCGGAGGGGGCTTTCATTAAAAAGGCAGCCTGAAAGAAGTTTTCACAAAATAGCAGGGTCTTATGTAGGACAAGAGAACAGAGGCAGTGGTTTTGATGCACTAAGAGCCCCAGAACACAGCCCATAGGTTCAGATGCCTCTCCAAGCAGGGGTCATGTTGTTTGGAGGCTGAGGGAGGGGGGATGGTCGGGACAGAAGCAGAAGGAATGTCTGGCGGCCTTAGAGGGCTCAGCATTGGCATTCACACACTAAGACCTCCAGGCAGCAGCAGCAGAGAGAAAATGGTGCTGGAATCTTTAGGATCCATGGACGATGACCCCCCTTGGCCTGGGATTTATGTTTATGATAGAATGAAAGTGGAGAAGGGCTCCCAGCTGGCGTCAGGAGTAGCAGAAACAGGAGACAATGCACAAAAGGAGGGTGGAGGGCATGGTCCAGGTCATGAGGTAGCCGAAATGACTTGTGAGTGAGCATGTGCAAGAACTTGCTGAAATTTTCAAAGAAATATCTGAAGGGTGAACTTTAAAGGGGAGGGAGAGAGGTCAGAGGTCTTACCTTAGCTGATGAAGCAAGGCCTAGTTAAATGTAGGTTCTATCACTAGTCTTTGTTTTAAAATCTATACTAAATATTGGGGGTGCCAGCACGTTTTAATCCCAACATGGACCCTGTAAATGTGTCTGTACACAGTCATCCACCATCTGTTTTTCCTGTCTGCACTGCCCTTATCACTGATCCCCACCTCAAGAGGAAACACAGAGCATCTGGGACACGAAGTCTAGATGCAGTGGAGGAGTGCTCTGTGTTGCCTGTTAGTACGATATGCCCAGAACAACAGGGCTTCCTCTACTCCTGAAACTCAGACCAGGTGCTTAGTGGGAGGAGCATCTCGAAGCAGAAGTTCCCCGTGTAGACTAGGGTCAACACCATTTCACTCAATCTGTTCTTTTGGTTCCAGACTTTCTTGCTGTCAACTGCTTTTTTTTTTGTTTTTCCCCAATCTGCTCCCAATTTACACTTTGCATTTGTCTTATGTCTATATTATAAGGGCCTCTTCCCCACTTTCCCTGGTCTCTCTGCCTCTTTTCTATATTTTTACCTCATGGTTCACACTATTTTCTTCAATCCAATAAGAACCTGACCACAGTCAGAAAACAACATTCAAGGGCCATCCTGGCTTCTTAATGATCATGCAATGCAGCACTGCTGCAAGCAGGCAAGAAACATCCTCAAATGTTATGTTCATGAGAGCTGGACTGAGAGATTCCTAGGAGGGAGGGGTGATGTGCATGTTGGCTTTATCTTGCGGTCCACACATCTCTTCTTTTCTGGAATGCAGCCAATCCCTGAGACATTTCACAATGAAGTATGTCACTCTTGGAAGCTTTCGTGGGAGATTTATGGCTTTGGGAGGCTTGGTTAGTTCAGATAAGCTTCAGAGGCTCCCAAATGCTTGTCCAAACCTCTTTAACTTCACACCTCGCTACTCTTTAGGAAGATTGAAGCTCCCATGGTTGTGTGGGCAGAGTGAAGAGGCAGACTTTGACAGTGACTTCTGCCTCAAGCTTTCAACAAGAGCTCTGTCTTCATGATCAGAGTCACTCAGAATTGGTCAACCTGTACTACTTTTTTTTCTACCAAATTTACATGTGTAAGATCTATCTGAAAAGGTAATATTCAATCAGTGGCTGATGGGTATTGGACTCAGGAAGCTTTCTTATGTAAATTGTAAATATGAACACCATCTCTACTCAATGCACAGATATTCAATAATATAAGTCAGTCCAGTTGGCTGTTGGGGTATGACACATCCTATCCTTAACATATAATTAAGTATGGTTCTCCTGGAGGAGTTCTGAAATTATAAGGGCCTCTTCCCCGCTCTTCCTGGTCCCTGGTCTGTCTCTTTTCTATATTTTTACTTCTCTGAAGTATTTCCTGTAATAATTGCAGGTGAATCTGATATAGTTGATAGTAGAAGATTGAAAAAGTGACTATGGACTTTATTTTTCCTATTTTATAATTTTTTTTCATTCATTATCACACCTTTATTGAGTATCTACACTGTCAGAAAATGAGATAGGTGCAATACATAGAGCAACAAATGGTAAAGATAGATGAATTAATTTTTACTCGCATTAAGCTTACAGTCTAGTCATAAAAACAGACATTAATCACACATGGAAAAAAATGAAAAATTTCTGGATACATAGTTAAAGACTCAGTAAGTGTTGGTTGGGTAAATGAATGAGGGAATGAAATGAACATGTGAGTGGCATCATTCACGCAAGGATCTTGGAGCACTTTTCACAAAGGGTAAGTAACAATTCCCTCCTAATGTTTTGGAGGATATGCAGGAACTGATACTGGATTCAGATTTCAGATTAGGTATATAACTTATCTCATATAGAATTTAGGTTAAGTATATAACTTAAAACTTTATAGCTTTTTAACCTCAGAGTATGAGACAGAAAGGCTGTTCCAGGGTTCAAGAGTCTGAGATACCATACCCACAATATGTGCTGTGAAAATAAATAGAAGTCTACCTATATCTCATGTTGGAGAGATACTGAGGAAAGAGGCACTTTGGGAGGGAAATCTCAACATTCTCAATAAAGATTTGCCTTTCACTGAATCACAAAAACAAATGTTCTGCACAGCTCTCAGTGGGAGGAGCACTGGACAGAGCCAGGAGATGAGGGCTCTTGGTCTCAGATACTGTATTTCTCAGGGGCTCAAGGCTATCATGTGGAGAAAGAAAGGATTAGACTCAATGGTCCTTAAGTTTCTGTCCTGCTCTTAAAATGTTGAAAAATTAAATGATTTCCTTTTCCTTTACACGTGTCATTCCCACCCATCAGTGGGATCATACTTAATCAACTCTGGGAAGAATGATTATACCATGCTTCCTGTGTCACTGCATCATTCTAGACAGCAACAACTCACTAAAGTTAGAAGGCAAATTCTAAAATCTTCCATTTGATTTTTATTAGTTACATCTAACTCCAACAGGTATTGATATCAACCCTAGAAATATCAAACTAAACTTTTAAAACTACAAAATCCTTATCTGATTTTGGGGAGTCTTCATATTAGATTCCCTAACTTTTTTGGAAACATGAATTTTGGTTCAATTATGGTTGATGAGCCCTGGGTAAATGTCCTTGGACTGAATAGGGGCAAGATGTGCAATGCAGGCTTCAAGTTCTGGAAGTCAGAGGTCACAAAGCCCCAATTTTCCTTGTAAAGTACCCTGAATAGGTGGTGGCTAATAAATGCATGTTTTTTCTCCACTCAGTTCTTCTTTCTTTCTTTCTTTCTTTTTCTTTCTTTCTTTCTTTCTTTCTTTCTTTTTCTTTCGTTCTTTCTTTCTTTCTTTCTTTCTTTCTTTCTTTCTTTCTTTCTTTCTTTTTCTTTCTTTCTTTCTCTCTCTCTCTCTCTCTCTCTCTTTCTTTCTTTCTTTCTTTCTTTCTTTTTCTCTCTCTTTCTCTCTCTCTCTCTGTCTCTTTCTTTCTTTCTTTTCCCTCTCTCTCTTTTCTTTTCTTTTCCTTTCATCTCAAGTTAGTTAACATAAAGTGTAGTCTTCATTTCAAGAGTAGAACCCAGTGATTCGTCTCTTACATATGATACCCAGTGCTCATCCCAAAGAGTGCCCTTCTTAATGCCTGTCACCCATTAACCTGCCCCCCCCATCAGTCCCCTCTCTTCCACCCTCAGTTTGTTCTCTCAGGATTTGAGTTATTTTTGTTTGCCAAGTACTCATTGGCTGAGTTCTCTAAGCACATATCATTTAATTCTCACAACAAACCTACTACTGATAAAAACATTTTAAAAGAAATTGAGCCCAGGGACATTAGATGACTTTCCTGAGGTTACTCAGTTAGAAAGTGGTAAAGCTGGAATTTGAACCTTGGTCTCTTGGGGAAGAGTCTGTGCTTTTATGTATACCATATTACCTATTTATTCATCTTTGAATGTATATTGACTGAGTGTCTACTATGTTTTATGTGCAGATACTCTGGGCAGTGATTATAGGAGACAGGCTGCTATTTCACTGTTTTTATGAAGTTAATCCACCTCAGCATTTATCAAGCTGCAGAATTCCTTGGTTAGATTAGTCCTCTGTGGGCAATGTAGACAGATCACTGTGACTGCCTAGTGGAGAATGAATAAGAAGGGGAGAAACAGAAGTCCAATGAAGGCCTGAAGTAAGCCTGTGACACCGGACAGATTATGTAGACAGTAGGGAAATGGCAACTATATGTCTCAACCCCTAAGTAGATGGTGTTGAGGGAGAAGAAGAGGAAGAATCAAAACCTGAGAATTGCTCCCAAGCTTCTGGCTTGGGCATTTTGGTGTACCATTCACCTAGATGGGAATTATGGAAAGAACAGGTTTGAGGGCCAAGGGATAGTTTATTACTTGATCATATTGAATCCCACGTTTTTGACCTCTGATTTTGACATCATGATTCTCTGGACCTGTGGTGAGTAATCACTGTTTCTTCCAGCAAAATGCCTGTGTATCTGTTTCTAAATGAGCCATGCTGCTTGTGGTTTATTGATTGCTATAATTTGATGCCTAGAGACAACCTCCTGCTGTGTCCCTAAGGAGCAAAAGGCGCTTGAAGACCGGAAAAGAACAGATGACTCCATTTGTATGGCTTTATGGTTCTGGAAACCACAAGCTCGCAATGTAGGACTCACTGACAGCCAGGAGAAAGTCTTGGCACAGACAGGCAACCTGATTACTGTGTATTCCCAACAGAAGCTCATTTACTTGCTTCTCTTCTTTAATTATTGCCTATGCAACCATCATAGGTGTTCAAGACTTGGAAGTTTTAAAACAAGGGAACAAAACAGATCCTAAAAGCATGGAGAAGTGAGCCACTCCTAATCAATCACATGAAATGATTAACAGAAAACAGTTTTGCCACTGACATGTCCGAACCAATTCTGGGTATTTAAATTGGATGTATGTAAGATAATATAAAACAAACTCAGGCATTCCAGTCAGAGTCACAAAAAATTGTTCTGGATCCTCTTGCTTCATCATTACCGTTGATTGTCCTTGCTCCGTTCTAGTGTTTTTAATGTTTCTTTGACTTGCTTGGGTGTCCAGGGTATCCTTTGAATACAAGCTTTGATGCTCAGGACTTTTTAAGGTCTAGCTAATCTTTGGGATCCTGTCACTCATGACTCTTTTAGGTAACCATCAGATCTGACCCAGGTCTGGATCTTGTGCACCCAGGAATTAGCTTCTGATTGGAGCCTTATGTAGACTTACTCCAGCCAAGTGTAGGTAACTTCAATACTTATTTTTTGAAAATTCATCTCTGTGTATGTGTGTGAAAAGGTCTGTAACTTAGCCTTTCTATATACACTTAGCCATTCATGGTCAATCTGTGTCTCACTAAGTTATGATGCTTACTTACATAGTGTGAGAAAAAGGGCTTGGCATTCCCTAGATAAAAGGAGAAAAGCAAAAGTTTGGATTATGTTGTTAGCCTAAAATTGCTACTGGTGAAGCTCTATTTGTCAAAGAGAATAATTTCTCCTCTTCTAAACAATAATTATTATGGACAAACTTTTGAGTAGAACATTTTCCTGAGAGATAGGACTTGGTTCTATGAGTCAGCCCAGAAGACATCCTATTCTTTTCATCTGGATGGAGTCAGACACACATTTCCAAGATGGACAAGCAGAGAGCAGAGATTTTGACAGTAGTAAGCAGGGCCACTGACCTATCTTCTGAGGCTTATTACCCAAGTAATTGAACCTTTCTTCTCATTCCATTTCTATCATTGGACAGACCAATAGCTGTATTTTGTCTCTAGGAAGATGAAATAGAACTTTTTTACCTGGAAGTGTAAACCCATCCATTCACTGATGGGAATGGCCTCCAGTAACAGCTTCATCAATAACTGCTGTAGGAGGCCAGAATAAGTAGTGGAAAACTAATTAGAAGTTCTTCTGGCTAACCTAACGGTCATGTTTTCAGTGATGGTTTTTGATAAATAGACCCAACCTTTCAACTAAATTCCAATCTGCATATTAAGGTTATCATTTGAAAGAACAGAAATAAAAATGTAGTAATCCATAGAGTAGTAAAGCATTTTAACATTTTGTTTTATAGAGCATCAGTTGCATGGGAGGTTAATAGGCATTAGTGAGAAATAAAAAAGGGCTAATCCTCAGATCAGTTTGGGTCACTGAGATAACAGAAGTTAAAGGTCCTCCTTCCATCAAGGTGTTGGCACATGTTGTTTCCTCTAACCAAAATGTTTTTCTCTCCAACTTTTTCTAGATGACTTTGTTTAAATTTCAGATGTCAACTTAAATATCCCTTCCTGAGGTATTCAAACTAGATCCAGGTTGTTTTATTATTTATTTTTTAGAAGAATTTAATGTTTATTTATTCTTTGAGAGAGAGAGAGAGAGAGAGAGAGAGAGAGAGAGTGAGGAAGGGGCAGAGAGAGAAGGAGACACAGAATCCAAGACAGGCTCCAGGCTCTAAGCTGTCAGCACAGAGCCTGATGCGGGGTTTGAACCCATGAACTGCAAGATCATGACCTGAGCTGAAGTCGGAATCCTAACTGACTGAGCCACCTAGGTGCCCCTAGGTTCTTTTAAACTTTCTTTGTCCCTTTACTTTTTCTGTACTGCACATATGGGATTATGTGTTTTCAAAATTACCTGGTTAATTTCTATCTTCCCCATCTACTGTCAATTAGCTCCAGGGCCAGCAACCACTCCTGTTTCATTCACCATTTTATTCCCAACCGTGAACTTAGAACTTTGCATACTTAAGGTACTTAATAAATATTTGTTGAATGACTGTGTGGCAGAGTAGGTTAGTGACCCAGCACAGCATAGGGCTGTTGCTGGATGGGCTACATTTCCCAGCCATGTGACCAGCAAGGGAATGAGAAGTGTTTCACTTCTGGACTGAAGCTTAAGAAGTGGATATGCTTTCTCACTCTCTTTTTTTTTTCACTGGCTGGAAGGGAAGGACTTCAGAGGATAGTGGATCCACACGATGGATGGAGCCTGGATCTCTGAATCACTGTATGAAGAAGACTGTCCACGGAACATCGACTGGATCTTCTTTGACTGAGAACTAAACTTCCACTTTACGAAGCTACTTGGAAGTCAGTTTTAAAAGAGCACATGTAAATAATACATGTAAAAGAATAAATGAAAGGTTAAAAAGCAATCCAGATATAATCAGAATAGAGCTGGTTCTCTGGCCCATATTAGCTAAGGATTTTCAACAACATTTAATGAAAAGAAGCTAGGAATTAATAGAAATCTTATTGTTGTCATATTTATGTTTGTTCAAGTTGACTGTGTCGTAAAATGATCACAGTCTTCATTTTAGTTTATGTATTTGATTATTTCCCCCTCATCCATTTGATTTAAGAGTTCCTCCTGGACTGTTACAAATGAACTCCTGGATGGATGGACAATATCTGACTTTTAGAGCCTATATTCTTAAAGTCAAAGAGAGTGTAACTATATCAGCATAACCCCTTTAAGAATGCTGCTTTACTGAGATTTATCTTTGCTTGAGTGTGTGATACATTATACTAGTGTAATCTTTCCATTAAACCAACTTTGCTCCCTTTTTTTTTTTTTCTCTCCTTTCATAAATACTATTTGAGGACTAACTGTGGGCCAGCTACTGTGTTAGTCATGGTGGTAAAATTATGAAGACCACATGGCTTCTGCCATTGTAGAGCTCACAATCTAGCAGGAAAGACAGACAGCAGCATGATAAATGCTATCTTACAGGGTGTACAGCATGCTATGGAAACACTTCACAAGACCGAGTACAGCAGACGCTATCAGTATACTCCACTCATGTCACATTGGATCCCTTTACCATTTTGGGGCACACCAACTCCTAATATCCTTTCTCTCTCAACACCAGCACTTATGCTTGTGTTAGGAGATTGTCCTTAAGCTGTTTTTCCTACTTGTGTAGTACTCGAAGTTCTCGAGGTAGCCCTTAACCAGTGATGGACACATGCAGAGATCTCTGATTGAGACAACTCCGAATTGTAACTACACTTTTAAAAAATATAGTCTTGGCAATATTGAGCCAAAATTCCCCTCTTTGAGACTTTGATTGATATCCTATCTTTGTTTTACCTCCTTTCCTTCTCTGATCCCATCTTCCCACTCCCCTATCAGTTAATTCTGGGAACACATTCACATGAATCCTTATCTCAGGGTCAGCTTCTGGATACCCCAAACTACAGTGGACATCTAATCCAGTCCAGAAACTCAGAGAAGACTTCTTGCAAGATGTGCCACTTGGGGCGCCTGGGTGGCTTAGTCGGTTAAGTGTCCGACTTTCGCTTAGGTCATGATCTCGCGGTTCGTGGGTTCGGGCCCCGCGTCGGGCTCTGTGCTGACTGCCAGCTCAGAGCCTGGAGCCTGTTTCAGTCTGTGACTCCTTCTCTCTCTGGCCCTCCCCTGCTCACGCTGGCTCTCTCTCTCTCCTGAAATAAATAAAACGTTAAAAAATATTAAAAAAAAAAAAAAAAGATGTGCCACTTAAGATTATGTCTGATGGATGAGGAGAGTCAACCAGGTAGATGGGGAAGGGGTGGAAAAGAAGAGTGTTCTAGTCCAGGGTGGCCAAGGTAGGTAGACACTCCTAGAGAGGCAGTGGGTGGATGCAAATTATTCCTCCTGAATCCATCTCACTTTACCATTTTGGCAAGTTTTGTTTTTTTTTTTTAAAGAGAGAGACAAACCAAGAAACAGACTCTTTTTTCCTCCTTACGTTTACTTATTCATTTTTGAGAGAGAGAGAGAGAGAGAGCACGAGTGGGGTAGAGGCAGAAAGAGAGGGAGAATGAGAAAGAATCCCCAGCAGGCTCCACACTGTCGGCGAAGAGCCCAATATGGGGCTCGAACTCACAAAGAGGAGATCATGACTTGAGCTGAAATCAGATGCTTAACTGTCTGAGCCACCCAGGTGCCCCCCATTTTGGAAAGTTTTATGGCGAGCTCACATTTCCATTATGGTCTATGTCAGTGACATAAAGTCCTGGTTTCCTCATGATCAGCATTAAGAAAAAAAACCCCAGAAAACAGAAAACAAAATATATTTGTTCCTCCTTTATTGATAGAGTCATTGCTTGTATCAGTGTGAATAATGCCTTGGCAAAACTGGGAGCAGGAGAGCCCATTACATTTAGTGATATAAATTATCCTTGATGGAGAAGGTCCTTGTTCATCAATACTGATGTGGCTGTGTCATCAATTTAATAGCTGAACGCTAAGGACCATTAAATCTAGCACTGTTTGCCATACCATTATTTATAATAGTGCCCAAGAGTAACATGTAATTAACTCTGTGACTGATTGACAAAGTAAATTGCAGAGTAATCAATCATATTGCATAAACACTTGTCACTGGGCCACATATGGGATGCGAACGTTGACTTGTGATGTTTTGGTGCTTCCCTGTCTAAATCTTTGTTCTGGGTGTGAGGCTTCATGCTGATAGGGACTTTTTGTTCATATCCAAATTTAAAGTTGGTTGCTGCTTCTTTATATTCAGTCCAATCCTTCTACCTAGCTTGATTTTTAACCAATGCCCTTTGGGAAGGTAACCAATAATGAGAATCTCTCAGTTTCTCTGGAATGGCTTTCTCTTTTTTAAGTCTCTCTCACTCATGAGTTACTCCTTTGCCCACTAGTCCCTCCTTTCTTTAGTTTTCCTTCTACCATTTGCCTTTAAAAACAGCAATTTACTCTTTTCTGCAAAAGCTTCCCCTCATAAGGCCATTTTGTAACATGGTCTCCTCTTTGAGCTGAGCAGGAATGAAAAATGCATATTAAATTCACCATAAGCAAGGGATAGAGGAGACCAAGAAGAGTTTTCCTCTCATTTATGGACCATTTTGTAAATTTTAGTCACCCAGAAGGGCCAGACTCTCTGCCTGTGAAAGCTATTTGTAACTTCAGAAACTCCAGGTTCTGTGTGGCCAGAAGGAAGCCTGAGACAATTGTTGAAATTCTTTCCAGAAAGAAAAATCGCTGATGGAAAGATATAACTCCCCCATTAGTGTGAGTTTCTTCTGTATGGATATTGAGGCTAATAGTGAGGCTAATTGGACCTTGTGGTTAGATGAGATCGTCCCTGAGATGGGAAGTATCAGTCATGGAAGAAAGAGAGGATTCTGTACCTGTCTCTTGCAATCACCCTCTTAGATCTGGACAAGGGTGGTAAATGCCCAGCATTGACATTATCATTTATCCTTCCCAATACTCCCTGCCCATCCTTTTATCCTCATCCATTGCAGATATCACTAATCAATCATTATACTTTCTTCATTAAGATGGAGTAAAACCTTAGACTCCTCACCAATCCAGCATCCCAGTTGGCCATTACCTATTGGTCAGAGTTGGAATATAAGACTGAAACCTGTTTCCTAGGGTTTTTTTTTTTGTTTCAAGTCTAATGTGTCAGGATGCACATATATCTTGTACACACTGATGGTGGGATTGGTTCTAGAAGGGAGAGAACTACCTAAAGATCATCCCTTATTTGATGGAGCAGGACTGTGAGCCCTGAGAAGGAGTCATATTTTTAATCCAGATAATTTTCATATAATACTACTCCTTGGGTTTATATTCTCTTTGTTCTCATTTCTCTTTCAGTGACATTTGATTTGAATGGTCTGGCCTTATCATAGCTGGGCCATAGAGAGGCTGGAGGAGAATTTGTGTCCATCATGGGACAGAGTTAAATGAAAGCTGGCTTATCTTGAGGCCAGAGTAGATCTAAAACTGCTAATTAGTGAATACTTTTAGAAGTGTAGGTCTTTTAATTTAGCTACTTTTCCTTACTCTGAGATTCTTCCTCCTACTGACAGTCTTAGTGATCCTGAGTGCTGTTTTATTAAAAAAGGTAACCTTTATCTTTTGTCACCTTGACAAGACTATCAAGAACTCAATGAAGTAGCAAGAAATTACTTCATTCACAGAAATTATCATTCCATCTCTCTTCCTCCCACCTATCTTTTCCACAAAGTCATGTGTCTTCCATGGTATGTCCTTCTAGTTTTATATGTCACTAAAGGCACATGATCAGATAGCAAATATCAAAGTCTCCAGATGACTGAAGAGCCCTATATCCCATGGGTATAATAATAATGTTGATGATGATATCCCCAGCATAAGTTTCTAAGAGTGGCACAGGAAACTTGCCTTCTTCTCATTCTGTCCTTACTTAGAAGCTTAGCTTTTAAGATGCTCTCTGGGGCTTTGATCCATGAAGGGGTAAACAAATTGGCAAACATGGACCTTGTAATATATAGTATTATTCATAATTTCAAACAATCACCTTAGCAAGTAGGTATGTGCTTTATAGACCTAAGTACTGTTTTGACATGTCAGTCAAAGAGAATCTGCAAGCCATAGACAGTTGCTCTTAGAGAACTCAGGTTGGCATGTAATCTAGTTCAGTTGAAAGATTTAGATATATAATTACTGCTAAACAGACCATTGCCCTACCCGGTGTCTCTTGGGTCATGTACAAATGATTCATTTGGCAGTTTCTTTGTAATTACACTAATTAAAGGCATTTGATTGGTCCTTTTGGCCCTGAATCAGGATCTTACAAAATTTTTCTTCAGAGCTCAAACATCATCCCAACCAAAAGTAAAGGGAAGACAAAGCACAATATTTAAGATTTATTTTTAAACTTAATGAAGAGTTCTGCAGATTGGCATTTGACCTGGTACTTGGCCCAACACTTATTTGGATTTCTTTTCCACCCAGCATGGAGAAACTGGAACATTCTTCTTTTAAATGAGTTGACATTAGGATTTTATTGGTTTTATTTCCTAGGACAATGGGTTAGGATGGCTCAAAGGCAGAGGGAAAAAATACAGAGAAACTTACTGTGAAGGTATAGATTCCATTTTGTACATAACTGTACTATTATTTCAATCATAATCTTATTTATCCAACCCAACAGCATGCCCCCAATATGTGCTTAGTAGGCTTCCAGGAAACATGCCATATATAATGTGAGTTTAAAACATGAGTCACTGCACTCAAGGAGCTTGCCATCTAGTAGGGAAGATAAACATAGACTGAAAGTAACATAAAACTAAAGTGAAGTTGGGTGAAAATTTATCAGGAGCTATAGAGGAAGGTTTGAATAAAAGCAAAGGAGAGAAGTGATCTGTTGTGTGCTTTCATTGGACAGGAGAACAGGGACAGAGTCTTACTTGTTTTTCTAACTCATGCCAGGAAAAAAGTAAGTGCTAAATAAAAGCTTGATGAATGCAATTGAGAAGGAATATGGAAAGGGTCCTGAAAGAAGTCATTTTTGAAGCAAACTGGAAGGAAATAACGGAGTTTGGATTGGCAGAGAGGAAGTAGGAGGAAATTCTATGTAGGAAATTGAAGGAGCTTAGAAACAGTGGGGAGCAGTCCTTCAGAAGCAGAAGGGAAGAACAGAGAATAGTGAAACAGCTCCAGGTACGTGCTTCATTCTTACGTTGGGCTTTCTTTCAGATTTAATCCCCACTCAGAAATAACTAGGAATATAATATAACCTCTTATTCCCAGTCAAGTTTCAGAGATACTGCATTGTTCTCATGGGAAATGGAGACTTCCTGGGGTTTCTGAAGCTCACAAAGGTCTTAGATCAGTGTTTTCAAACTTTAATATGCACAAAAATCTCCCAGAAGACTTGTTAAAACACAGATTTCTGGGCCCCATTTGCAAAGTTTCTGATTCAGTAGATTTGGGGTAAGACCTCAGGACTTATACTTCTAACAAGTTCTCTGGTGATGCCAATATGTTAGTTCTGTGACCATAGTTTGAGAACACTGCCTCAGATGAATATACAGTTCCCTTTCCCTCATATTGATACCACTTCCCAAGACATGGAGAGAATCAAAATGTCTTAAGATGGCTGTGATGAGCAAAGCTTCTAAAGATGTTTGCTGAAGCAGCTTCAGAGATGCTTGATATAAGATTTCTGGGTTAAAGCTGCACTAATTTCCAATTTAGAAATGATTATACTCTGGAAGTTCCTACAATTAATTGGATCTTTAGAACTCAGAACATTATTTTCCTGCAACAAAGTTGTGAATAGTTGAGGTCTCCAGCTCAATACCGAAGCCTAGGTCACCTGGAATACAACTAATGCACTTAGTTCTACAATAGATAATCACAGGAAAAACACCATGGCAGTACTTATAGTTAAACCAACACAACCTTGGACATGTGTGGTTTACTTTGTTCAACAAATGATCCTTAGAAGTTACATGACCAATAAATTTTGATAAATTAAATTATATTTTAGCACATTAGGAACCTCACTAATTGAATGATATTTAATCAAAGAAGAGAGTAGTATAGGATACATTTTAAAATAATGAAATGGTGCATAAAGGAATTCTTAAATCATCTATGCTTTTTAAGTTGGAGTTTATTTTTATAAGTCATAGTTACTTATAGGAAAGAAAATTTGGTTTATATAGGCCTCTTAGCCTCTGTTATGGCACTGGCTTTTAACTCTTTACTGAACAGGCTAGGCTTCAGAACATCTACTTCCACATTCGTCTTCTGAGGGTTTCTCTTCATACAACTTTCCATAGGGGCACCTCATGCCCAACCTCCCCTGAAGTGGGTATATTGTATAAGCACAGCTAATCCATAGGTTGGCCAGGACTCTATGAATGACCTGGTTTGGGATTTTTGCTTATCATGGACAATGGGACTAACTGGACAAATCAGAACTTCAGACAGTGAAAAAGAAAGAAGCACTTGGTTTGGGGAATAGTAGCCGAAGGACACAGGAAGCATAGCTGAGTTGCTATAATGGTAGAGCATAAGAAATATTTGTGAAACCTTGATGCTTAGGAGGTTGACTAGATGACCCAGTCACTAGTGCTCTCTGAATTCTGCATGATTTATTGAGTATTAAACTACTTAATAAGCTCTGTGAGAACTGACAGTTCTCACTGATGGCTGTTCCTGGAATCCTGGGAGAGTAGCAAAATCCTTCTTTTTTTTTTTTTTAATATTCCTTTTTAAAGGTGAATTCTACAACTCACCCAAACTAAAGGTCACCAAAATTCCTTTTGATAAAAATAGTCCAACCAACATAAACTATGGAAATCCTTTAGTGAAAGATTTGGCACATAGCTGATGCTCACTCTCCAATCTTCATTTTACATCCCTGGGCTCAGGTTTTCTATGTGCAGAATCGGGATAGAATTTCTATCCTCCCCCTCCTGATCACTCCCAACTGAAGGATTAGTAGGTTAAAATCTTCACAGCTTTGAATTAACCAGAACTGAAGGAACATAAAAATGCAAGGAATTAAGAAACAGAGAATACAGAAAAGAGAAGGAAGAGTGAGTCAGGGAAATCAGCCCTCACCACAAAGGAAGGCACAAAGCCTTGATGAGCTATATCTATAAATAATTAGCACTGCCAGTCTCTGCAAGGCTTTGGCCAACTGGTCCAGATCCACTAGGGATAATGAGGACTAGGGACATGCCACCAACAAGCTCAGCTATAAAATGTGCTTCAGATTCTCACTTGTACCCTGTGTGATGTAGATTTATAGGGTCTGAGCACCATTCTAATGAGTGCTGCTATCTTTAGATTCATTAAATGGGAATTTACCATGCCTTGCTTTAAGTTGGTTGTAGAAATTTTAGTATCTTAGAATCAATGGCAATTTGTGGATTATTCCACTATGACTCTCTAATTTTAAGAATAATAAAACAGGTTGTAGGAAGATGAACAGCACCGCATATACTCGTGACAGTGTTGCTTTTAAATTTTGCTCTACTTGCTTGTAGTTTAGGGGCAGTAAAAACTTCATCTTACTGACCTGTTCAATCACTTATTTTGTCGGGCCACTTATGATAGGCCCACTGCTGTCATATATCTAGTCTCGTTTGAGCCTCTCAACAATCCTTTGAAATGAGCAGAGTTATCATCTCCACTTTATAGATGAAGAAGCTAAACCTCAGTGAAGTTAAACCACCTTTTGGAAACCCAGATCCTCTGACTTCTAATACATATGCCTTCTCTATAGATAATACATTTGAAAACAATTACACTGAAATTTGAAATAGAAATGCTAGTCTTTATTATGACTCTCACCTTCATCCCGATGCCACATTCCCTGGACTATAGCGAAGATACATCCTTAAGGACAATGTCTTCTTTGTATCTTTGGTTCTCTGTGCAACACTTTGCAATTATTGGAATTTTATTCAGATTAAGTCAGAATCTCCACTGAATTATAAACAGGATCCTTTTGAATGGTGATAACTTTATCTGATTCCCAACAAACCATTCTGAGCCTTTGCTTAATCACTGTGACCATCTTCTTTGAAGGCTTCTGTGAAGCAACAACATTAACCTACCACCACCAAAGCCGTTCATTTGTTCATTCATTCATTCTCTGGGTAACTACTATGTGTCAGACACTGTATTAAAGGTTAAAGATACAAAGATAACAAGGCATGGTATCTGTTTTCCCACAAGCTTATAATTTAGTGTGTGTAGGGAGTTGAAGTGCTGGGCAGAGAAGCAGTAAAGAGGAAAGACAGGCAAACACACCAACAGTTATAGTAGAATTGAACACTTGCTATGATAAAGATGAAGACACATGGTTGTGGAAACACAGAAAAGCTCTAAGTCAGCATGTAGGGCCAGAGAAGGTATTTTGGAAAGAAGAAAGGATGTGAAGGAGAAAGGAAGGGAGTGAAGAGTAGAGAAAGAAGGAAAGAAAAAAGAAGAAAGGCACATTCACTTTCATGTGGTAAGAGAGACTGACAAGGGAAAACCACCAAACATTTTATGGAGGCATTGATTTCTGCTTACTGTGTCTCCAAGACTCCTCCTTCCTTCCTTGTAAGCGGTGGTGAAACTCTGGCCAGCAGGGGCCCCTGACTAGGATCCAGTCATAACCTCAGCCTGCTGGGAAGCAAATCTGTCATCCTTCTTTTTCTGGCAGAATAATAGTCAAGCTCTTCCTGAAGGCACTTTCTAGGACTGTGGTTGACACAGCTGTGGGGAAGATTAGCATTCTTTGTGCAGCTGAGTGAAGAAAGGGGAACCTTTGTGGACATTTCCTCATGAATAAGAGGAAGTCCTGTGGCAGGGAGAGCTCTGAAAGCCCATGTAATGACACGATGAAGTTAATGACTGGGTGGGTAGGGGAGGTTCTGGCAGAGAGATTACCCATGTGTTGCTGATTGTCATTCTATGACATTTGCAGAGTCAGCCAACATGTCCCAGCTATGAGCACCACAGTGCAGCACATACTGTGGGAAGAGGTGTGAAGGGCAAGGAGATAAGATCATTCACAATATTTGAATCCTGGGGCTCTGTATACAGTAAAATGTACACACAATCCCATTCAATTCCCTGAACAACCTATGTACTCTTCATTGTATAGGTTCAGAGAATCTGTGTTACTTATCCAAGTTCACCGGCTTGAAAAATGCTCAAACAAAGGTATGCCTGTATTCCAAGCCCAGCTTTTTTCATCATGTCAGTCTTTCCCATCCTTGCCTGAAAAGAAGATTCACATGGCAAGGTGGGAGAGAGGGGATGGTTATTATACATGTAGATTCCAACCCCTCTGCCAAGGCTTAAAATCAGAATTTCCAAGTGAGGTGCCAGGGAATCTGCATGTTTAATATGCATCTCAGGTGGTTATTAGGATCAGGTCATAATGAGGAAACCCTGCAACGTATTGTGTTGCTTTGGCAAGTAGCATTTGGTTGGAGAGGAAGGGGGGCTGGGGAGAGATTAGGAGATAGAATTGATAGGACTTGACTGATTACAGGAAAGGTAAGTCTTCAATCCCTGATCAGCATTTCTTTCCAAAGTTCTGTGGGTTGTAAACTTCTGCCTCACAACAAAATTCTTCCCTAGGTAGGGCAAAAGCAGCAAATGGACATTCTACCATGTTCCCTTGGGTGTGAGCACTTCAAGAGAGATCCAGCCAGAGTATAGCAGCATGCAGGTGTACTGCTCTGCTTGCACAATGTGTCAGAGATGATTTCATAATACTCATAGGTGAAAAAGAAATGTTAAAGGGTTACTGCGAGAGCAGCCAATTATGTCCCTGTTCTCAGAACACAAAAATCACTGTAATTGCTTGACTTAAACAATAATGATGATGCTATATTACAATGAAATGATTTAAGGAGTTTCTTAGAGCAAGAAGTTATGTTAAAGTTTGTAAAAATTTAAGTTGACAACATTGTGCTAGTATAAATCCTTTTCTTTTTAGCACAATGAGCCATTTTTTCCTGAGCCCTTGGGTCCCAACTTACCTGCTATCTCCAGGCCACATAAATGCTATTTCTTATTATTTTTTTTTTTTGGCCTTCAGTGATGATACCACCTATTGTGGTAGGTAGAATAATTGTTCTTCAAAGATGTCCACATCCTAATTCCTATAACTTGTGAATATGTTACTTTACATGGCGATAGGGACTTTGCAGATGTGATTAGATCTTGAGATAGGAAGATTAGCCTGGATTACTCAGGTAGGCCTGATGTAATCACAAGGTCTTTAGAAGAGAGAGGAAGAGGTTAAAGAAGGATATGATGAGGGAAGCCGAGGTCAGAGTGATGTGATTGCTGGAAAGTGGGTCATGAGTGAAGGAATGCAGGTGGCCTCTAGAAGCTAGAAAAGGCAAGGGAATTGATTCTCCCCTGGAAACTCTAGAAAGAATGTAGCCCTGATTATATTTTATTTTAGACAAGAGAGATTCACTTTTTGGATTTCTGACCTCCAGAACTGTAAGATAATAAATCTGTGATGTGTTAAGCCATTAGGTTTATGTTATTTCCATGTTGAGCAGAAAGGAACTTGTGGCTGAAGGGATTCCTTATGAAAAGCCAGCATAGGGGTCAAGTTAAGACCCACATTCAAAGTCTATGATGTTGAGCCTGGCTTAGAACTATCAGTTGACAGATAAGCCCTAATTCTCATGTGTGACTATGAGATCTATGGGGTTTCTTTTTCTTGTATTTGCTAGTGACAGTGCCCCATCTCAATGCCTTTGCATTGCCCATTTGTTCTCACTTCTGATGTTATCACCTCATGTGCTCTCTAGGTCATTATCCCTTAGAAACTGCATCTCTCATGACCAGCTTCAGAGAACGTCCTCATTGATCCTACAGTCTATAAATCTCATTCTGAGGAAATTAGGGTAAATGTTTGCTAGAAATATGGTCATTAAATGGCATGTGTCTATGTGTCTGGGTATCACATTCCAATGTGTTCTTTACTGGCTTCCCAAGCTAAGCTCCATGGCTCATGACTCTTTGTATCTTAGAGAAAGTTTCTTATTTGTAGGTATCAGCTCTAGGTCTGTTTGCTATCTATTATCTGCTTTCACCATTGTCAGGAACCTCTTGTAATTTTACTTCCTTACTCCCAATTTTGGTGTCAGGAAGTACTGATGACCCTCTGCTCTGTAGGGGTTTCATTTGCTATACTATTATAAGAAGTGGCAACTTGATTTTGCTCATCTTGTCAATAGAGTTTCTCATCATCATACATGACCTTAAGTTTGTATAGGTTCTTGTTCTAAAGTGTGCTTCATTTATAAGTCTTGAAGGCCACCTCCTATTCCTACAGACATGACATGAGAGATTCATCTTGAATAACTTGTCTGATATATGTGTTCCTCATTCCAGGAATATATATGGCAGCACCTGCTCATGGGAAAAGGAGTATGGTGTCCTGCATACACGTATTAGGAAACAGTCCTATAACATAAGGAAAGTGGGATTAGCAGGAAAGGTGGTTATTTGATAGGGCAGGTCAGAAATGACTGTCTTGTGCACAGTGGAGAGGTGGAAAGTTATCTGCAAAGACCATACTAAAGTTAGAGAAATGCCTCCGCAGGGATTTGCCTCTGTGGTGTGAAGATGCTGGTCCTAGACTACAATCTCATCACAGTCAACTTGGGGTTGATTCTGCATTACTGTCTTCACCTGTTATGTGGTGACTATACCTAGAGGCATCTAGAAGATACAGACCTATGCTTAAATCCCCAAGTACGCTTTGAATCCAGTCCACATGCTACAGTTCACAGAGGACAATAGGTACAAGGACAGAGGAAGGACTGAGTAGTTAATGGGAGACTATGGAGTTAATATGATAATTCTCTCTACAGAGTTCCCATTTCTATTTTTTGCCACACCATCACTTCTATTTTTATATCAGCTTTCTATATCACTAAACTCTACTGTAGTGTTAAACTAAAAGAAAATTAACTTGAACTTTTATTTTTATGCAACAAGACAGATGGAGTGTGCTAAAGTGAAGTCCATCAATGGGTAATGATTTTTGTTCAGGTTATTAAAAGTTATGATGGATTCCATGGAAAAAATATTTTACATATTTGGCTACCATTCCCCACTAGGTCACCACTGTCTCCTCCTGCTGGCCCTGGGGCTGTCAGCAGTCACTGTCCCAGGAAAGTTCCCCAAATCACTCCTCTTAAGAACTGGGATTCTTGCCCAAACTTCACTTCTCTATTCCTGAAAGATGCTTTCCTTATTTCCACTTGGCATCCTCCCTGTTGGAATTGATTTATACCTTAACAAAAAGCTGTTACAAGCTACTGAGCCTGGGGTCCTACTTGCTCAGACTGTGGTGTGGATCAGTGTATCTGTGGATCAACAATGACTGTGATCACTGCTGTGTTAGAAATGTGGACTATCAGCCCTCACCCCAGACCTACTGAACCAAAACCTACATTTAAACAAGATCCTCTGGTGACTTCTGTGCATATTAAAGTTTGAGAAGTACTGGTTTAGCTATCAGTCGGCTGAATTAGAAAGGCCAGTTTCCAATACCCTAAATCTGTCTGATGGACTTATACATTCATTCAAATCTAATGGGCTCTTATTCTGTATTCGGCATTGCCTTAGGTTCTGTGGATAAAAGATAAAGAGGGTATTAGCTCTTTTTCTTTGTATTTGCCATAACATTTGTTGTTCATCACCTTGTCCAGCACTTTAGCTCTGGCACACCTGCTTCTTTCTCACCATCCTCCTTAATTTTGGGTGCCTGCCCTTGCTCTAAACTCTTTCTGAGTTTTTCATGTCAGTTTTTTGTCCTTTTGTGTTATCATGAATCCATCTGGATTTTCGAATTTTGACTTGAGACATCCTTTTGGCAATCATTTCCTCTCTTATTTATCAAGTTTTCTAAGCCTCTCTGCCCCATGTACATGTCCCATTGCTACATCTGCCCTTGGAACATAGCTTTCTCATTTTAACCCTGGGGTACCTACTAACCTAGCTGCTGTTGAGACCTGGGCCAAAATTTGTAAGAATTATTGCTGCTCTTAGAGATTTCCAGGGTTACACCTTGGATAGAAGTAACTTGTGCTTGCATAGGAAAAGAAAAGTTCTTCTCTTACCGTATACAGTAGGCTCCGCCCCACTTCCTCTAGAGCTTTATTTTGTCTCTTTCTGAATTAAAATATAATAGCAGAGTAAGGAAACAAAATTGAAATGACAAATGGGTGCATTTTTTAGAAAGTCTATTAACTTTTCATATTCTTTCCAATATCTCTTATCATTGACAGAACTTACTGTATGTGCAATTCAATCCCAAATCCAAGTAGATTCAATTAAGTAGAAGGATATGGACTGGAACCTACAGATCATAATTGGGATAATTTTTTAGAAGGTGAACATCATTTGTGCTTTCTTTTTTCTTCAAAGGGATAATGTTCCACCTTAGATTGGCCCTACAATTGGTTCTTTCCCCCTACAATCATATAGCACTTTACTAGGTTCCTATTCTCTCATTTGATGATACAAAAACTCTCTGAGGTCAGAGAGTCTATATATCCCATTTTCAGGCAAGGATATTGTGCTTGGCAAGTTAAGTGAATTCACCAAGGTAGCGAAGCTTTTCTAGAAGTGACTGAAACTCATGCTTTCTCATCCAAGACCAGGGCTCTGTGTTTCCAATGCCTAATACCCCTCTAATCAGGAAAGACGATAGCACATCTTGGTGTCCAATAATCCAGAGGCCAAAAATGGACTCTGAACAAATCCCAGCTTTATGTCTTTGGTCTTATGGCTTTCCAGAAATTAACAGTTTTTACATCTTCTAGATAAAATCTGTATGGATTAGATGAAAAGGGATATTCATAGTTATTTTCCTCTGTAATTTAAGTTTCAGTTTTGGATAGAACTAACCCAATGTCTTCATTTTCCCCCCTCTCTGATGATCTGAGTATCCCAGTTCTCACCTACTCTTCAACTAAAGTGAGGTCCCACAAATACTATTACTAAAACCCTGCTAAAGCTGAGCTTCATGTATTCAAGCAGAAATGAATGGTCATTTGCAGATTTCCAGTGTCACCTTTATATCTCAAATATCTTAGAGAGTTGCCGATTGTACTCAGAAATGAAATGTCCAGTTTCATCATCATGGGGCACAGTCACTTTTCTTAGTTCCTTCTTAGCTACTTAAGGATGCCTTAGCTACTTAGCTGCCATTGGTGTCCAGGATGACCTCTGCACCAAAGAAAGTCACCTCAATGTTGTAAGATGTGGGGGTCCAGAGTAGGACTGAGTTTTGTAGAAGTAAAGACAAAGACCCTCTGCTTGTGTCCTGCATTGTTACCTGAAGCCCAAAGCTGCACTTGTGCACAGAAGCTCATAAAGGTGCTCATGAAACAGTGTCTTTAGCTTCTGGTCTCACTTATGCAGCAGGGCTCTAGCCCATTTCCAAAAGCCAGGCCAAAGGAGATGCTATTCCATCCATCTATGGATTTGCGTCTCTTTCCTGCCAGAACTCTGACTACTATACTAATTATTAAAGCTTTCTTCCCTTCTGCACCCTACCAGGGTCTCATATGTATATTTCCTCTCCAATTTCTCTCTTTTTCCATTCAAACCAAAGTTAGCACGCATTTAACAATCCTCCAACCACCTTCCCCCAAACATCTAACAGGTCATAGGACTATTATTTTAAAAGAAATGCTTAAACTATATGGCCTTATTTGGTCTTCCAGACATTCTCTTTTTCAACAAACATTTATTAAACTTTATTATCCATCAGCAATTACATTACCATGTATCATTGGATCTAAGTTATTACTGACTGAAGGAAGCATAATCATTTTTGGTTTTCAATGAAATGAAAAACATCCAAGATGAAGAGTTTAATAGGAGACTTCTGCATAATGCTGTGACTCCATAGGGTTACCCCTGAGAGTAAGAGCAAAGGAGGAAAAAAATAACAAAACTGTGCAGGAAGGGACAGCAGGAACATCTACATATCTCAATCTTGCCACTGGGTGAGGGGAAAAAAACAACAACTCTTCTGAGAACCTGAGCCAAAGCTGACATTCACTCAGGTCTATGTAGTCTGAAATCATACTACCAGAGTAGTCCAAAGAAGCCTAAGCAGAGAATTTAATTTAAAAGAGTCTCAAGCTGGTCATTCCTCAAGTGAGTGGAAGAAACAAATGTAAATCCTTTCTGGAAGAATTAAACTAACCTGTGTTGTCCAATGTGGTAGCCACTAGCCACATATGGCTATTTAAACTCAGGACAATGAAAATTAAATAAAATGAGAAAATCACTTATTTAGTTGTACCAGGCACATTTCAAGGGCACATGAACCACATGGCTTGTGGTGACTGTATTGGGCAGAGCAGATATAGAACATTTCCATTATCATGAAGTATTCTTTTAGATGGCATTGACCAACAGCTACAGTAACATGCCATTGATTACATGATATGACTTGATTTCTGAGACATAGGAATTTGAGCAAAATGTGTATATTAGACTTAGTGAAATACAGGAAATGCAGAGGTATGGGGATAAATTAAATGTCTCTTTGAGGACTTGGTAGATGTGAGAATCAGGCTGCCTGAAAGTCACTTGGGACTGAGTCAGGGCATCCAGAAGTCCTAAATCATGGAAATTTCCTCTTTGGCTTTCTGAACTTTTACAGCCATCAGGAGCCACTTGGACTGAGAGCTCACTGTGTGTGACTGAGGAATTACACAAAATCTCATTACTTGAATGAACTTCCAGGACCCCCAGTTCTGTGGAAATGAGAATTGAATGCAGAATGACATGTTTTCAGACAGCTTTTTTCCACAATTTGGTTACCTTTGACCTTTTGAAATTAAATTCATTTTTATAAAGTTACTATGCAATCAGCAGAGTAATATATAATCATTGTCCTGAGTCCCCAGAGAATACAGTATCAGTGGGAGATTCTGGAGTAAAAGGTTTTAAAGAGTGAATTTGTACCTCTCTAGATTTTTAGTGATCTCTCTCCTTTCACATGGTTCTCTGTGGATTCTGGCTTTCACTGAGAGTTTGGAATACAAGAGTTTTATGTGGGGAAAATATGCAGAATTATAATAAACCTAACAAATGGGGCTACTGTTTTAGGTTTGGACAGTTCCAAAACTGTAGAAAGACTTAATACATAATGCAACTTAATAATACAATCTTTAACTTCATGAGAAATCACTTTATAATTCTGTATATTTTTAAATTGCTATTATTTCTCTCCCAGTCTAATCTATCACCTAATACAGAAAAACTCAAATTGTTAACATATTTCTTTTTCTTTAGTTCATAATAAGGGATAATTGAGTTATGCTGCCAAACAACAAGTGCATTTTAATGAAAGAGCTGCCTCCTATAATACTAAACATTACCTAGAATGTGATAAGGCATTGAAGCAGTAGGTTTGTGTTTGTAGGGAGAAGTGCAGGAGGAGAGAAGTTGGCAATGAATGGAAGAATTGTGATATGAGACTTTACATTATATGAGTGCCTACTATGTGCCAGTTCTATGCTAGGTGCTTTAGACACATGGTCCACATGATCTCATGCAACTCTATGAAGCAGATTATTATCTACATTTTATGAGTGAGGAAACTAAAACGCAGAGAGGCCAAGTACCTTGCCTCAGGCCACTCAGTGACCTTTTCCCAACACCATTCTGCTAAAACTGCTCTTGTCAACATGGGGGCCTTGACAATGACTCCACAAGGCAAATTCCAATGATCAGTTTTCAGTCCTATCTCTTGACCTACCTGTACTATGTGACATAGCCAATCATTTTTTCTTCCTCCATAGACTTATTTTTAAAAAGCCATATATTTGGCTTTGTAGTACATGCTACTCTCTTAGTTTCCTTCTAATATCACTAGAACAAACAATTCCTTTGACTGTTTCTCCATGTTGCCTTGAACTCCTAGTAAAGAGTGCCCCAGAGCTAAATCCTTGAGCATGTACTCTTCTTTAGCTTTCCTGGTGCCCTGGATCAGGTTTTATCAATCTGGGCACTATTGACATAGTGCCAGTAATTCTTTGCTCTGATGGAACAAGTCTGTGCATTACAGGATGTTTAGCAGCATCCTTGGCCTCTACCCACTAGATACCAGTAGCACTCACCTCAGTTTCCCCTAGTTAAGAACCAATGCCTTAGGTGACTCATTGATTTTTATGGCTTTAAAAACCACCAGTAAGCCCCCAAATTCCCAAATTTATATCCTGAGCTTATGTCTTACTACAAACCTTTCCTCTGCCTACCCTACCTCTCCATTTGGGTTCCTGACACGTATCTCCATTCGAGTCTCCTGCCCCAACCTACTCCACCCGTGTCCTCCCCAGCTCAGTTAATGAATCCCTCTCTTTCAGTTGGTCAGACAAGACTTCTCTCTCCCACACTCCACATTCAGTCCTTTAGAAAATTATGTTGGTTTTACTTTTTTTTTATTTTATTTTATTTATTTCTAGGAGAGAGAGAGAGAGAAACAGCGTGAGCATGGGAGGGTCAGAGAGAGAGGGAGTCAACAGACTGAAACAGGCTCCAGGCTCTGAGCTGGCAGTCAGCACAGAGCCCGACGTGGGGCTCGAACTCACGAACCGCGAGATCATGACCTAAGCGAAAGTTGGACGCTTAACGACTAAGCCACCCAGGCGCCCCTGGTTTTACTTTAAAAATATATCTATAATCCAATTCTATCTCATCACTTCCACTACTATCTCCCTGGTCCATGTCATCATTTCTTGCCTAAATTATTGCAGTAGCCTCTTAACTGCCATCTTTGCTTCCACCCTTACTCCCCTATAGCAATTTCATTCACCTCCCCACTGCCAATCTTCCCTTCCACAGGAATCCATTCTAATGTGAGGGGAATATATTCTTCTCAGTGCATATGAAATATTTATGAAAACTGATTTCTGGCTAAGGCTAGGCCCTAAGGTGAATCTCAAAAAAGTAAAAGAATCAGTAGAAGACAGATCATGTTCTGTGACTATTGCTAAGTTAAACATTGATTTTAAAAAAACAACTACATCTAAACATATATCTAATTTAAAAAACTTCACTAATCTAAATGACTCATAACAAAAAAATAATGGAAATTGAATGTAAGTTGAAACTAGACGACAGTGAAGGCACTAAATATCAGAATTTGTCCAATGTGGTTAAGAGGATCCTTCAATAAAAAGTTAAAGCCCTGTATGTTTATATTATTAGTGAAGAAAGACTAAGAACTGTATAGAATTGCTAAATCAGTATATTGTATACTTGAAACCAATAGAGCAATGAATGTTAATTATACTTGAACTAAAAAGTAAATAAAAAATTTAAAAGCCTGACAAGTCAAATGATCAACTCAAATGTAAGATAGTAATAATAATAAATTTTAAAAAAGAATAGAATAAACCAAAAGAAAGTAGAAGAAAAAAAATTGCAGATGATTTTGGTTTAACCTCTACCCTTCCCCCTCCGCTCCCATTCCCAAATACCCTATCTAGAAATTATATTATTTTTAAAGAGTGAAGATGATTGCATTAAGTAGACTGTTATTTGTTCATGTTACCATTCATCTATGTTAAACATTTCATTTATAAATATAAAATTCCTATGATTTATATGGAATAACTGTGAAGCTAAAAAAATTGCACATGTTTAAGGTCTCAGATATCTTTGGAGATTGTTAGCCACACTGACCTCAATTAATGTTGGAAGTTATACCACAACCCTTGATAAATTTAGTAACAGCATACTCCTCCTATTCTTGATCTTGCTTTTTGTGATGTATAACAATGTATCCTCCCTACCAACAACCATATTTATCCCTCAGATATTGGAAATGCATTTAATAATCTCCTTAACTTTGCATACTCTGAGCGTCCATTAACTGACTTAATAAGTTTAATAGATACAAAAGCCAGGGCACCTGGGTGGCTCAGTCGGTTAAACATCCGACTTCAGCTCAGGACATGATCTCATGGTTTGTGGGTTCGAGTCCCACGTTGGGCTCTGTGCTGACAGTTAGCTCAGAGCCTGTAACCTGCTTCAGATTCTGTGTCTTCCTCTGTCTCTGACCCTCCCCTGCTCATGATGTCCCTCTCTCTTTCCCTCAGAAATAAAAAAGAACATTAAAAAAATTAAAAGATACAAATGCCAAGATCAGCAAATGTTTTACCAAGACTTTATCTATAGGAAATCCAGATTAGAAAAAGTGCTTCACTTTGGATCATTTCCCCAGGTAAAGCTGTCAGAACCAATGAAGAAAGTAAGTAATCAAACTCACTTATTATCCCAATCCAATCAGGCTGAACTTCAGCTAGCAAAGCAATTCTAGGGACAATTAAACCTGGGTCTCTAGTTAGGGGGCTAGTAATACTCAATAATGTTATAGTCAGTCCTTACTTTCTCATCTCCACTCTTGAAGTGAATTTTAGATTGGGTAAATATGATTACTTCTATCTTAAACCTACTCTGAACTTCACTATTATTCTTGAGCATGATAATCTCTTATAACTGAAAGGGAGATTAGCAAATAAGAAGGTAAAGTTGAGGGAGAAGAAGGGGGAGGAAATAGTGGGGGAGAGAGAGGGAGGCAAACCATGAGAGACTCTTGAATGCTGAGAACAAACTGAGGACTGATGGGGCTGGGGGGAGGGCAAGGGAGGTGATGGGCATGGAGGAGGGCACTTGTGGAGATGAGCACTGGGTGTTATATGGAAACCAACTTGACAATAAACTATTTAAAAATAAAGAAGGTAATGTTGAATCAGTGTTCTTTCTGAAATCAAGTGAGAAACTAAAGTTTAAAGAATTTCAAGCTATGTTTAAGAAAGGCTATTTCTTGGTTTTATATGATTACTTCATAAACCAAAATCATCCTAAGTGGAAAATGAAGGAAGAAGGTGGTGCTTCTCTTGAAATGTGTATAAACACCTTTCTCTTTTTTTAAATTTTTAAATATTTATTTATTTTTGAGAGCGAGTGAGCGAGCAAGCGAGCATGGGCATGAGCAGGGGAAAGATAAGAGAGAGAGAAATGTGGAATCCAAAGCAGGCTCCAGGCTCCAAGCTGTCAGCATAGAGCCTAACATGGGGCTCGAACCTATGAGTCATGAGATCATGAGCTGAAGTCAGATGCTTAACTGACTGAGCCACCCAGGCGGCCCTATAATCACCTTTTTATTTAATCAATTATTGTGTGAGATATTAGATTGACATGTCCAGACTTGCACTGTCCAGTAGGGTAGCTACTACCCACATGTGGCTACTTAAATGTAAATTCATTAAAATTAAATAAAATTAAAAATTCAGTTCCTCTATTGCCCCAAACCACATTTTAAGTGCTCAATAGCTACACATGGCTAGTGGGTACCCTATTGGACAGCACTCATACTAAACATACTATTGAACACAGAATAGGACATCACAGAAAATTCTATTTGACAGTGCTAGTTGACACATCTATCTAATACCCTGCATATAAAGTAAATAAGGTTTAGGCTGGGTAGCAAACTCAAACATCTTCAGAGAACAGGAAGGTAAAATATATGGGTAAAGCACCTAATATAAGACTAGAAAAAGATTTAGTATGTGTGTTGAATTGAACAATACAAAGAATATGCTCCATCCAGAGCTATCCTGAATCTTGCTTTTTCCAGATAGGTCTGTGATCCCACAGGGCCCTGAGAACCCTTCTGCTAATTTCAGCAAAATCTTGGACCTTCCAAGGTATTAGTTTACCTTGTCTTCCAGGTAAAAGACCAGACTTGAAATTCAAACCTACTTATGAAATCCAAACACAATTTCATGCATCAGTGGCCATTTAATGGCCAAATATGATCAAGGTATATGATTTTGGCATAGGCTGTACCATAGGGTCTTAAACTTGAGCATACATCAGAATCATCTGCGGGGCTTGAATTTCTACTTCAGTAGGTCTTAGGTAGAGTCTGAGATTTTGCATCTCTAACAAGTTCCTCAGTGATGCTACTGCTACTGGTTCGAGGACCGCAATTTGAGAAATACTAGTTTAAGTACTTGCTAATGGCTCTTTATGGCTTGGGCCATTTTCCATGTCCATGTGGAAATGTGAATCCCATTTCTGTTTATGTTAGAAGAGGCCATCTACAGAGGAAATGAAAAGATTCCAGAAAGAGAAGTTAGGAGACCTCATTTCTTGTTACAGCCCACTGATAGAATATTTGAGGCCTTAAGCAAGTCATACCATTCTCTGGGCCTTAGGAGAATGAGAAAGGTCCAAGGATGCTATGAACTCTAGATAAAATTAGCAGGAATATAGGAGGTGCATAATCAAGGAAGGTGAAGAAAAGCTGGGAAAAATGCAAAGTTTCAATGATTTTCCATTAATGGACAGAAGCAAAGAGACAGCAAGCAATTAGTCTAGCTTTAGATAATTCAGCGTCAGCTCAATAAAAAAGTTTTCAGATAAGAAGGAAGAGGCTGTGAGGGATGAGGGATGTTGTCCTAACAAAAAGCCTCTGATGAAATGGGACTGGGAATCAATTGTCAAGAGAGATCCTGAAAATACCAAACTATCACTGCCCAGAAGAGGAAACAGGAAAAAGCCAGAAGACTAAAATCGTACTGGGGAAAAGTTCTTTAAACTTAAAGGACATAAGATAGCTTAAATTACTTTTCTGTTAGGGTCATCCATCCACTCTCCATCCACAATCCATCTGCAATGTCCAAACTAACTTTGCATCTACCCTGAAATGAGACCAGGCCTTTGACACTAAGGGCTAGAGTTACCTATGCTAGAGACCTCTTGGTTACTAATTATGATAGAATCTCCACATTTTTCTTTTGCTTTAGCCTTTTTTTTTCTTGTAAATCTTGGCACTCTTTATAGGAGTGGCTGGTACCTGAGGTACATTTAATTTCTTTGGGTTTCTTGCCAATAAAACATCTGAATAAATGATGTTTCATAACATCTAATACAGGTAACTTAGCTCATGCTTCTCAACAACTTATTATATGCTGAGTATGTTGTGTGCACTTCCTCCTTTAATTTTTACTAGAGAGCGAGGAAGCAGGTACTATTTTATGTCAGAGGTCCAGAGAAGTATCTTACCTTGTCATATAAATTTAACAAGATCCAAAATTCCAAATGTAGAGTCTTGATAGAGTAAGCAATAAGTTGATTTTTCTTTCTTTGAAGTCTCAGCATTCAGAGACTTGGTGGCATATGTCTGGCTGCCCTATGTGTCCCTGACTGATAAGAAGGCATTTCTAAAATAGAAGGGCCCTTAGAGCAACCCAAAGTGCTTTTCAGACTTTCTGATTGACTCAAAAAATGTCACTGAGAAGTGAACGGGGGCAGGTATTACCATCTTTGTTTTGTAGATAATGTAATTTAAGTACAGGAAGGTTATTTATCCAAAGTTACAAAAAACAGTTTTAGAATTGTGAGTAGAACTCAGACCTTGACCTTGGAGAACGACTCAGGAAGCTGAAGAAACTGTCCATGAAAAGCCTTTCTTTACAACAGCAGCAGACTATCCAATTTCTAATGTAGAGGTTACTTTGTACAGAAAGCTGCCAGAATCTCACTCTTTGTGACTCATTAAGGACACAAACTCTGCTGAAAAAAGGTAACGAACTATATACAAACAGAAGGAAAATAAAAGAAAATCTTTCATTGCATATCAGACTAGGATACTGAAAGGTTTTGGTTATTTCTCTCAAAACATACAGTTCCCCAAGAATTAAGAGTCAAGTGAAAGGGTTCCCCACCCCATATTTTTGTTTGTTTGTTTTATTTAGAGAGAGAGAGAGACAGAAAGAGAGAGAGAGTATAATAGAGGGAGAGGGACAGAAGGAGAGAGAAAGAAAGAATCCCAAGTAGGCTCCCTGCTCAGCGTGGAGCCTGACACAGGGCTCAATCCCATGACTCTGGGAACACAACCTGAGCTGAAATCAAGAGTCAGGTGCTCAACCAACTAAGCCACCAAGGTGGCCCTCCCTATATATTACCTTTTCTTTTCTTTTTTTAATTTAGAAAAAGAGAGAGTGCGGGCAGAGGAAGGGCAGAGAGAGAGGGGGAGAGAGAGAATCCAAGCAGGCTCTGCTCTGTCAGCACGGAGCCTGATGCGGGGCTTGAACTCACAAACCATGAAATCATGACCAGAGCCCTAAATAAGAGTCAGATGCTTAACTGACTAAGTTACCCAGGTGCTCCCTCTCTATATATTTCTTATTACAAATGGAGTCAACTGGAAAATAGAATTAGCTTTAGGTAATTTTATTAATTTATTGATTACTGGTTTAACTGAAACCACCTATTGTATGAAAAATTTTTCCCCTAGGTATTATGACAGCAGAAAAACTCCTGAGGTCAAATTCTGTCCTCAGTAAACTTGCTCACAAAACCTCTTCTATATCTCCAAGGTCCTACTAATGTCACAGGGCTAAATTCAGAGACTGAGTCCTGCTGAGGACAGTCACAATGTATCCATTGTTAGGAAAACATCTCAACTCTGGGCCATTAGATTCTTTGAAAATTTCCTTGGCAATTTGGTGCAGCCATAAATGGGTAAGTTGAAGAGGAAGAGATATGTAAACACGTCAGGATGAGGAAAGGCCTGGAAAGCCAGTGAAGACAGCTAGGTACCCTCTCTGGGCTCCACAGCTGCCAGAGAACATCCCTGGAAATCATTGATGATGCAGAGCTTTGAACCACAGGCGGCACCATTCTGTCATTTGAACCACCAGCTGAAGTCAGAGCACAGCCTCAGAAAGGATGAGGGAAGAAGGGTGTTCTACTCTACCTGCAGCTGTCTTACAACTGTTGTGCAAATCCAGAGGAAACTCAGAGGAGTAAAATAGCTCCCTTCCACTGTTTAGATACTCCTTTGGCCAAACAGAAAGTTCTGCACTGCAAATGATGGTTAGAGTGAACGATGGAGCCTAAGAATCTTGGTAAGCAAACAGCAAACTGGAGTTCCTGGATTCTCATCTCTTAAGTTGTTCCCTTTGGAGCATATCAGATACCTCCTCAACCTTAGAAATGCCATGAACAATGCCAGCAAATCTGCCTGCCAGCAATCACTGCAGAGACTGCCCATGCTAATTCCTACAAAGAGGATTAGGTTACCCGGTGAACCCTGAGAACCATACACTGGCTGGTAGAGAAGAGTTGGGGAGGGGGGATGGGGGAAAGGGATTCTGATGCTGGAAGGAAGGGAAGTCTGGTTGTCAGCCCCACCCTTTGCCTGCCCAGTCCTGCCATGTTCTTTCTTTCCCTTGTCCCATCTGATGGTACATGGAGTGGGTTTTTGGATCTAAGAGGAGGGGCACGTGGTCAGACTAATATGAAGGCCCTGGAAGAGGCTTGGTTTGAAGTAGAAAAGCATAGACTTTGGAGTCAGGCTGGTTTGGGTTTGAATCTTGGCCCTGAGCTTACTAGAGACTTGATCTTGAGGCTCTGAGTGAAATGACAATAACAGTACCTACCCTGCAGGGCTGATGAAAGGAATTAATAAGTTACTCAAGCTAGAAATTGGAGAAGAATCTTAATTCTTCTGTTTCTCTTCTCTTTCCCATTTGGTATCAAGGTTTCCAAATTTGTTGCCAAAACAGGTCTCCAAGTGACTGCTTTGTTCTCTTACCTTCAATGACACTGAATTTCAGGGTCTTATTTGTTGTGTGAATACCATAGTGGCACCTTAACTGCTTTCTTCCCCACCTCATTGAAGTCCGTGGAGCCAGATTAACTATTAGAGATACAAATCTAAACTAATCTTTTCTACTCTCATATCCCAGAATGGATGCCCTATGAATTTTTCTTTCCTTGGTATTTCTGTACTTTATTTATTTATTTTTATTATTTATTTCTGAAATAGTTTATTGTCAAGTTGGTTTCTGTATAACACCCAGTGCTCATCCCCACAAGTGCCCTCTTCCATGCCCATCTCCCCCTTCCCCTCCCCCCACATACCCATCAGTCCTCAGTTTGTTCTCAGCATTCAAGAGTCTCTCATGGTTGGCCTCTCTCCCTTTCCCCCACCATTTCCGCCCTTCTCCCCCATGGTCCTCCGTCAAGTTCCTCCTAATCCTCCTATACGTGCAAACATATGGTATCTGTCCTTCTCTGCCTGACTTATTTCGCTCAGCATAACACCCTCAAGGTCCATCCATGTTGCTACACATGGCCAGATTTCATTGTTTCTCATTGCCATGTAGTATTCCATGGTATAGATAAACCACATCTTCTTGATCCATTCGTCCGTTGATGGACACTTAGGCTCTTTCCATGATTTGGTTATTGTTATTGAGAGTGCTGCTATGAACATTGGGGTACATGTGCCCCTATGCATCAGCACTCCTGTATCTCTTGGGTAAATTCCTAGCAGTGCTACTGCTGGGTCATAGGGGAGTTCTATTGGTATTTCTGTACTTTAAAAAATATCTCTCTGCTTATGCATTGATATCAGCCTTCCCCATTAAACTTTGAATGTCCTGACAGTGGACATGTCCATCTTTGTACTTCCAGAAACTAACACGGTGCTTCACAGATAGTAGGTCTTAAAAAGAGATTTATACACAACTGAAAGAATGATTACATATTTAATGTAGTAAAGGAAGTTGCTACTTAAAAGATATTCATCAAAGAGTTATCACTTTTAAGGAATAAATGGTTTAAATAAGTGAAATTGAGATAGTTCTGAAAGATCTGGGTTTTCCTCTTTATGACATTAGTTAGTGTGGATTATTTGGATTTGTTCTGAATAATCTAAGATTTGGTGAATAAATAAATGAATGAATCAATCCTATGGAATAAAGGCAAGCACTATTATTTCCACTTGACTATTGAAGAAAGGAAAGCTCAGAGAGATTGGTAATAAGCTCGGGGACGTATCCAAGGAGGTCCAACCACCTGTAAGTAGGTAGAAGAGCCAGAAGTCAACTTCTGGTTGTCTGCTTAACTTTCTAATTTTTGAAAGTCCTTTCTCCCTAGAACAAAATGACACAAGCTAGGCAAGCATGGAAACCAAAATTTTCCTACTTTACTCTCTGCTCCTCGGTTTGACTGGTGATGGGTCTGCAAGGCCTGAAGCCTGGAGACACAGGGACAAGAGCTGATAGGATGGCTATGCCCTGGTGGAAAACTGCTTTGCAAAAAGCAGCAGTTTTTGGCATGCTTTTCCAGTTTAGCACATCACAGTAAAGTGAAAAGAGAGGCCATATCAAATTGCCTCCCAGAACTCCAAACTCCACTGATATTGAATCATTCAACAGTTTGAGCTCTCCAGTCCAATATCTTTATGGCTCTGGTAGATGGTTCTTATACAGACTCCTTCTCCTGTGTAAGAAACAACTCTCCACAATAGCTAAAACATGGAAAGAGCCTAAGTGTCTATCAATGGATGAATGGATCAAGAAGATGTGGTTTATCTATACCATGGAATAGTACATGGCAATGAGAAACAATGAAATCTGGCCACGTGTAGCAACATGGATGGACCTTGAGGGTGTTATGCTGAGCGAAATAAGTCAGGCAGAGAAGGACAAATATCATATGTGTGCACGTATAGGAGGATTAGGAGGAACTTGACGGAGGACCAAGGGGGAGAAGAAGGGCGGAAATGGTGGGGGAAAGGGAGAGAGGCAAACCATGAGAGACTCTTGAATGCTGACAAAAACTGAGGACTGGTGGATGTGGGGGGGAGGAGGGGTGGGCATGGAGGAGGACACTTGTGGGGATGAGCACTGAGTGTTATGTGGAAACTACTTTGACAATAAACTATTTGTAAAAAAAAAAAAAGAAACAACTACATCCAAAACCCACTCTTGTCACTAAAGACAGGCTGGCCATACAAAGCATCAGTGCTAAAGTAAGAGCATTCAGGAGAGTGTGAACAGCATTAATAGAAACCCAATAGAAAGCATAGTTAAGGACTGATTTCCTATTAGGAGAAGCACCAGCAGGAGATGCGAGCCTCAGGGTATTTACTTCTGTTGCTTCCCCACCACACTGAGGTTTCCACAGCTCCTAGGGAGAGCAGGGGTGGAATCTACTTTAGTTCTCCAGTAACATCACTCCTTCCCCTAGTCCCTTTAGACCTGGGGTGGTGAAAGCTTCCTGCTACTGTGAGTTGCCAGGCACTTTACCATCTCTTGTTTTATGTCGGTGATAGTCCTTCATTAAATGCTCTCCCAGAATCCTGATTGATACAGAGGAGAAAATAATTTCTCATCTTTTTTTCTGTGATATACCATGTAAATTACTTAATCTATGTCTCAGTTTCTTCATCCATAAAATGGAAATAACAATTCTTGCCCTGTCTACCTCCTAGATGAAGCTCTGATGGGGAAATACTGGGGGAAAATAGACACAGCAGATATGAGGCAGGCAGGAAAGTAAAAGGGAGCTTTTATGATCTCTGATTCTGAACTAAGAAAAGCAAGAAAAAACTATTCAAAGCGTCATCTCTTTTCTGTCTATATACGGTTCTCGCAAGAGATTTAAAATACTATGGAACTCTCTGGATTTTATAACAAGCTTACAAAAACCCTTGAGGTTCTTGTTTCCTGGCTGATGGTTGATATTAAGGAATATCCTTGGCATTTCCCCTCTTCCCACATCTTTCAATTACAGAGAATGATGGATAAATAAATATTCCATTTGGGTTTTCTCCTGCCTTGGGGACAATGATTGAAGCTGGTCCCCCAAGGGATCATCATGATTTTGCCCAAGCATCACCATAGTGTATCTAAGGAAGATAGTGTGGCCTGATAGAAGGACCGTAGGGCCTTAGAAAACTTCAGACCTGCCTGGGCTTCAGGTTCTGTCCTCAGAAGGTCTGAATTTTCAGGAGCTTATTCAACAGTCTGAGCTTCATTTTTCTTCTTTGTCAATGTTACAATTTTGTTGTGTGGATTACAGTAGATGCAATGTATGAAAGTACCCAGCAGAGTGCCTGGCACACAGTAGGTACATAATAATGCACTACTGCTTATATATACTTAATGTGTACTTAAGGCTGTAATTGTAGAATGGACAATGCAGAAATGCAGTATATGATAAACTCATTTTAGAAAACCAATAAAACAGCATTCTCTGTTTGTTTGACTTTGTATCACTGAGCAATTGCTCTATTGTCACTTTACACCTAAGAAGACACTGGAATTTAAGGGGATAGAAACCAAATTGATCCGCAGTCTATTTCCTAACTTTGTACAATGTTACTATACAAAACTAAGATATGCTCGCCTATCACCAGGAAAACCCTCTGGGATTTTGAAAAATAATTATTTCAATTCTGAATTTTAAAATAACTTTAAAAAATAGTAATACTACTAATAATACTAAATAGAAAACTGGTGTTGATATTAATAATTGTGTATTTTACACTAGTGTTTTCTTTTTCCTTGTTGCAAAAGTAACGCATTCTTATGGTAGAAAAATTTAAAAACTAGAATTAAAAGTTAAAAAAATAGCTTCATTATTTAGCCACTAAGAAATGTGCACTTTGGGGGAATCTGGGCAGCTCAGTCGGTTAAGTGTCCGACTTTAGCTCAGGTCATGATCTCGCGGTTGATGAGTTTGAGTCTCATATCCGGCTCTGTGCTGACATCTCAGAGCCTGGAGCCCGCTTCAGATTCTGTGTCTCCCTCTTTCTCTGCCCCTCCCCCACTCTCTCTGCCTCTCTGTCTCTCTCTCTCTGCGTTTCTCTCTTCTTCTCTCTCTCCCTCTCTGTCTCTCAAAAACAAACATTTAAAAAAATTAAAAAAAATAAATGTGTACTTTTAAAAGTTATCATGTGGTGTGTTTCCTTCTAGTCACATATCCATGTGCACTTGTACGTATGTTCAAACATGTGTGCGTGCACACAGGCACGTGCACACATGCACAGACACACCATCTATTTATTGACAATTCTGACATTTATGTCACAGTGCAGCTTTCTCTTCTGAGAGTCTAACTCAAACAGGCAACTGCCAAATTGTCCACTGTCCTTGTGTGCCCAAAACTGATGGTTTCCAGGGATGTGGAACTTCCAGTGCTAAAACTGAGACAATTCGGGGCCAACAACCCACTGGATGGCCCAGACATACCTCAAACTTAGCAAGTACAAAACCAAACTCATCATTTCCACCTCAAAATTCCTGTTCCTTCAATGGTCTGATCTTAAGGAATGGTGCTATTTTCCACCCATGTGACCAAGCCAGGAGTTAGGGATGAATTATTGAGGCATTCCTCTTCTCTCTCTATCCAATAGCCACTCTGGTACTAAGTTCTGGTCATCCCTATCTGGTAGGTAACTCTTACTTGGATTTCTTCTATGACTTTCAACCAGATCTCCTGCTTCCACTTCACCCTCATTCAATCCAAATTCCACAAAAAAGGCAGAGTACTGATTCCAAGAATTCAAAACATGACAAGTTACTCTACTGCATAGAACCTCTCAGTGCCTCCCACTGCTGTCAGAATAAAACCCTAAACCCATACAACCCACAAGGTTTTGTTCACCTCAGTATCTTTGCATCTCTTATCCTGCTCTGGGACCTCTTCCCTAAGACATTAAAATGTGGCAGCACAGGATCTATTATCACATAATTCTGGGCCTTTTTACACACCTTCAAGGTCTGAATTAGATGCTATGTTCTCCCAGGGAGCCTCGTCTAAAGCCTTTAATGCTTTATATTCTTATTAAAATAAGTTTTTGTAATTTACTAACTTACACGTCAGTAGAATTTTGAAGACTCCTTGGCCAAAAAAGTCTTAAGAAACTTACTGGGAGATCTTGTATCAGACTGCTGCCTCCTCAGTAAACTAGAAAATCCAACAAGGGGCTTAATCTTCTCAGTCTATTGAGGTGAGCAGCGGCTCTTGGCATGGGTGCACATTAGAATCATTTTCGCAGCCTATCAAAATTGCTGATGCTTTGGCCTCATACCCAGAAATTATTTAATTGGTCTGAGATGGGGTCTAGGAATCAATAATTTCAAAGCTCCCCAGGTGATTCCAGTATGTGTCCAAGGTTGAGGACCACTGCCACAGCCATGTCACTGCAGTGCCAGCTGGTATTTACAGTTATTTTCTGTCCATCTTATGGTTAGTCGTGGGCTTCTGCAGCTATTGTTAGTCACAACCCCAATCTCTCCCAAAGGAAGCATTCCTTTCTTTAGCTGCAATGAAGCGATAGTTTGATCCCCAAGCTTTGAATTCCATCTTTATTTCTCAATTGGACCAAACTCAGGAAGGGATGCAATGAATTTTCACTCTCAAACTCAACAGAAAGGGAGTGATTAAAGATATATTCAACTAGAGTAGTTCTCAACCAGGGACAATTTTGTCCGCAAGGGGAAATTTGGCAATGCCTGGAGACATTTTTGGTTGTCACAACTTGGGGTTGGTGGTATTTACTGGCATCTAGTTGGTGCAGGCCAGGGATGCTGCTAAATGTTCTACAATGCATGGGCCAGCCCCCTATAGCAAAGAATGCTATCTGGCTCAAATGTCAGTAGTGTTGAAGCTGAGGAATCCCAATTGAGAGACTAGATGATTTCAAAGCTTTCTTCTGGCTTTAAAATACTTGTGTCAATGACTAGCTGTGGAAGAGCCTTTGAGTGCTGTAAGGATCTAGAGTGAAGGGAGCCAATGAATAAGTTAGTTTTGGAAAGAAGAAAACCATGGATGCAGATATAGAGTAGTTTTAAGGTGGAGATGGGTGAATTGAGGAAAACATGATGGTGAGGTGGTCTCTTGACTATCTCTTCAAAATCAGTGATTCTCCACATGAATTCTGGACCAGCAGCATCAGCATCCCCCAGGTAGTTGTGAGAAATGTAAATTCTTGGGCCCCACCCCAGACGTACTGAATCAAAAACTCTGGGAACAGGGCCCAGAATTTTGTGTTTTAACAAAGCCTCTGGGAGATTCTGATGCATGCACAAGTCTGACAACATTGTTCTAGAGCATATGTTGACCTGCCACAAGGTCTGCTGCAGTTTGGTACACTGCATACCTCTAAGGGTCGGTTCATTATTGGGTGTGGCAGGGGTGAGTGAATTGTAAGAGAGCTTCTGAAGAGGGCCAGCTGGTCTGCAGGGAAGATGAGCTGGAGGTAATGCTTCCTGACAAGTCCATTTAGTGATTTCACTCTTTCAGGGTATAGCTGTCATAAAATGTTTTAAATGACAGCGCAACCAGGCACGCAGGTGGTCAATAACAATCAACAATATTTGGGTAGATGTTTAATTGCCAGGGAAAAGGAAAGAAGAAAAAAAAAAGGGCAAGCAAATTATAGAAATGGTTCTGAGGATCAGAATATAGACGATGGCCCTTTCTTTTCTCAGCCACTCCAGGGCTTAATTGAATCCTGCTTGTCTTACCCACCCACCGGCCCTTCCTGATTTTTTCCATTGAAAATCTCATGGCTTAAAGGTAAGCCAGCATTCATCATTCCTAATAAAAGATCCAGTCTCTGCTATTTCAGAGATGTTTTGGAGGAAGTAATGTGCCTGACTGTGAACTATGCCTGACATTTGGAAAATCTACCAGGCTGCTTTCCTTCCCATTCCTTTTCTGAGAAGAATTTTGGCCCCTTTATCCCCCAAAAGCTCTTCTGTGAGAGCCAGGTAAGTCCAAGACACTGTTTCTTCTTTCTATGACTTTCATTCAAGCCCCTCACTCCTAAAGGAGAGTCATTCCCTGCTGGTTTCCTCCTCATCCAGACCCTTCCCTGCCTCCCTCCCCCTCCCCCCACTTCTTGCAACCCTCTGGCTCATAGAGGGAAAGAGGTGTTTAAATTCAATGGAAAAACTGTGTGTGTTCAGGCAGGGTGTGTATAATGATAAATGGGTTGCATTTTGGTGTTTTCTAAGACACTGACAATAAGAAAACAGCCATAATGAACTTAGACTTGCCTTGAAAAGGAAGTATCACAGGTCAAAAGTGATGTGATGGTACTAATAAATTAATCAGTAGTGTCAATATATGTGAAGGTAAGAATAAGTGGATGATAGGAGAGCTTTTCTTAGAGCCTTTAAAAGGGCAGACAAAATAGCAAAAACCTGGCAGAATGTCTTCCATGGGATCTAGTTAGTGTATATATGGTAATGCATATATGTATCCATCCACCCATGCCTCCATCCATTAAGTAGATATTTATTTAGCACCAACTGTATGCCAGCACTCTTTTAGGGGCTGGGGATACAGAGGTAAATTAGATAGGACAGTTCCTTTCCCTCAGACCTTGGTAGTTGCATTTCATCAGAGGAGACAAACAGTAACCATGTAAACAAGGAAACACGATTACAGATGATGGTAGGTGTCATGAGGGGGACTGATAAAGTGGTAAGACAAGGACTAACTGGAGGAATGCATGTATGAACAATAAAGCCTGGATGATGGTTAAGTTTTGAGCTGACACCCGAAGGTTAAGAATGAGCCAGCCATTCAGAGATGGAGAGGGGGAGAAAGGGAACATACATCAGGCTCTAGAAATGTGAACTCAAGTGCTATCTGAGCCTATTAAGAAAAATTATCCATAGCCTAGAAATAAATCCAAAAGCATGATTGCAAATTCTTCCAATGGCATGCTGAAGCTTTAACAGGCCTGCTCAAAGATGATTTGTTTTCCTACGTGAATATACCATTGCTTGATTTTCCTATTTATTATCTATGAGCTAAGAGTTCAGACTCTGTGGAGTTACACATGGTAAACTTATATATGATGTAGTGATTTCTCTCTGGTAGCAAAAATAACCCTGAAGTTTATAACTTATTGCTATGAAGGACATTAACCAATTTTATCTCTAGAAATCTTAAATCCTGTTTAAAGAAAAACACTATGTAAACTCGATTCCTAAAAATGCTCCTGGAGAACAGTTTAATCATCTTATTGGTTTCCTCATTAATGAATGAAGTGAATGAAATCTTTGACACATGCTCATTTGATAGTTGGATGAGAGTCATGCTTTTAAGTTTTTGAAAATCATACTTGGACAAGACTCACCATGGCTCGGCTCAGAGGTCTGGAGTCTAGGGATCAGCTTTAATGAATTCACAAAGCCCTAGAATTGTATGCATTTTAAAAGCAAATATCCTATTAACTTAATCAGACTCTCTAGAGGGCCTTTGTGTCAAAGTGCTAACCAAAGTAGAATCTCTCAAGTAACTTTCTAATTGCTAATTCTGCTTCATAAGTGTTCAGATATCAAGGAAGGAGAACCTTGTGTGGAGCACAAGGATTGAAGTTTTTGTTACATTAATTTATCAACATTTTATTAAAAGTTTTATAATTTAATATATTGGCCTCTATCTACCTGTTTTATGAGTCAATTTTTCCAGGTCTTGTCAAGCTGGGGCAAGTGGACAAAGCTGAGTTCCTGTATGAGCAAAGGAGCTGCAGACCACACTGGGTGACGGGGAACACTGGCTGGAACAGTCCAGCCTTAGCAGCTCTGCAGGCATCATGAGGAGGTGTTTCCAGCTTGTTTCTTTCTAACTCTATAAGGTGGAGGCAGGGGAGATGACCACTGTAGCTTTCTTCTCCTTTCTGGGATGGCACAAAAGCATTTGTGTCCTTTCTCTAATGAATCAAAGGTCACAGGAAGAAAGGTGATGTATATGCTCCCAGGGAATAAATAATTAGTTTTTCATGAGGTCAGTCAACCTCTTGTTACCTGACATCAATTTCATGGGCTCCCCACAGACAAAACCCTGGCTTTCCCCAACTCTTTTCTGGAAATCCAAGTACTTTGCAGACAGCTTGATCTCATAGGCAACATCTCCATAAGGAGATGCTGATACCTGCCCTATCTCCTGAGAAGGAAGAAGTGTGGAACGTTGTCAAGCACCTAGAAAAGTGTCATTTCTCTTGACCTCAAGGACTCTCTCTTTAAAAAAGCCATCCTTCTTAAGGGAGAGCTCTTTTACTGTTTTGTTTGGTAATTCTATTGAAAAGACTTTCTAGAGAGAAATACCCAGGATGACTGCAGATTGCAATACTTAAAAAAAGAATCCTGTTTAATGTTTAAAATGTGGCAGAGTACCTGAATATCCTACAGAAACTGACTCAAGGTAAAGGCCTCTCGGGATGTCAGCTAAGTTTGTGGAAGACTTCTTATTGACAAGGCTAGGTTGAAAAACAACATTTCAAAAGTGCAAAAATAAAAATTGAGCTCTTGAGGCAAATTTTTCAGCTTTTACAAAATGCTGCAATGAAAGATGAAGCAGCTCACATTAATAAACAAGTAAGTAAACAAGTGAATACAAGCAAAAGCCAAGAATAACCAGCAGGAAGGGATGTCAGCACACAGCATCATTTGGACAGAGCAGTGACCCCACCAGTTTGAGGTGTGCCACACAGCTCCATCAGCAGGTTCTCAATCTTTCTGCTTAGAACATTCCTTCCTCGGGGCGCCTGGGTGGCTCAGTTGGTTAAGTATCCGACTTCGGCTCAGGTCATGATCTCATGGTTCGTGGGTTCGAGCCCCGCGTTGGGCTCTGTGCTGACAGCCAGCTCAGAGCCTGGAGCCTGTTTCAGATTCTGTGTCTCCCTCTCTCTCTGACCCTCCCCTCCTCATGCTCGCTTGCTTGCTCTCTCTCTCTCTCCCCCAGAAATAAATAAAACATTAAAAAAAAGTATTTAAGAAAAAACATTCCTTCCTCTTCATCACTCAGCAGCTTTGTCCAGCTTCCTAGTTTTATTCAAGCATCCTCCCAGTAGCTGGTTAGCTATCTTAGGTTGTAGTGCAGAAGCGGACATACATGGGTTAAATAATGGGAAGAAACCTCTTCCATCTCAGTAATTGTGATTTATGGAGATGGAAGTTCTTGCTAGTGGAGAGATGTACACCTGGGATGATAAGAGGGCTCCCTCTGCACCTTAAACTATCTCACCAGGGCACTGATATGTGTTCAGTTGGTGTTCTTGCTTCAGAATTTCAAAGTGTTTTCCGAAGGTGATTTCTTCAAAAACATTCTGAGTTAGTCAAAGACAGAGGATGGCCAGGGACAGCTGTCCCAACAAAATAGTTTGGCTGGGTTATGTTGCCTCTTTTATATTCTTTGTTTATAATCATGGTGAAAAGAAGGTTTTCCCCTCCCCCCTCAGAAGGGTTTCTGAGAGGGAGGGATGTGGGTGTGAGGAAGCTCTTAGGAGCTGTCACACTCTCATCCAAGATTGCTGAGACAAGTGCCATCACAGGTAAGGTATACCAGGTACAGGTAGATGTCAAATGCTCCTAGTATAATAACATCAAGTGGATTGACAAGAGGAAGTTCAAAGTCATGGTAACAAGAAGAAGATTCTTTTTGTAATATTTTTTTTATTGTGGCAAAAGATATGTAACATAAAATCTACTGTTTTAACTATTTTAAGTGTATAGCTCTGCGGTATTAAGTGCATTTGAATTATTGAGCAAACATCACCACCACCTGTCCCCAGAACCTTTACATCTTCCTACTGAGACTCTATATCCATTAAACCCTAACTCCCAAGATTATTTTTTAAAAACATAAGACCATACTATATGGTTTCCTGGTTAAAAAAAAAATCTAAAGCCTGTAACACTTGCTTTAGCAAGGTGTGCTCTCTTCTCAAATATTAAGGAAATCAGACCTGATTCTCACTGATGAAAAATTATCTTGGTATTGAAGTACTGTTGACCTCTATGTGTAGGAAGGAGACCCACTTCCTTCTCCTATGGAATCATTAAAGACTGAGCAGAGGAGGGCTGCCATTAGCAGCAAAGGCCTGACATATAAATGAGTGGAGTTTTCTCCTTGGATGGTGTTCATTGGAAAAACAGGGATGGGATACTAACAGGCGGTACTGAAAATAGGAAGAAAGCCTAAAGGGAAAGAGGGTAGAGTGGTTGGGAGAGAATTGTTCTGGATGTATGTGTGTAGTAGCTACTCTTTTGGAAAACACAGATATGAAATGTTTCCACTACCAGAAAGTTTTATTGGACAATGCAGCCATAGAGTGTAGGTTCCAGAGTTAGACTTGATCCTGCCTATGTAGACTACAAGCTCTGTGAAGTTAAACAAGTTATTTCATCTTTCCAAGCCTCAGTTTTCTCATCAGTAAATTGGTGATCAGTAAAATTACAATAACAAAACCTTCCAGTGGAGGAGCCAGGTAGGTGGTTGCCAAAATTTTGTTTTCTTTTTTTTCTAAGCTCTGACTAGATCACATTTTGCAGCCTCCCTTGCAGTTCATTGTGGTCATGTGACTAAATTCTAGTCATTGGAAGATAGGCAGCAATTTCAAGTACTGTTTTCAGCTAAAACTTCTAGAGAGCTGTCCACATCTTTCTTCTTCCATGTGCTAAATGCAAATAGCAATGCGGCCCTAAGGTATGGATGAACCACAAGATTGAAGCAACATGGGTTCTCAAATCAGAGAGGAGACACTACTGATTAGGAAGATTTACCTTTGATTGTTATGTGAGGTAGAAATAAACTTTACTGTTTGGGAGCTCCTTGCTACAAGAGCACGGTTCAACTTAGGATAAGTATAGGATTGAATGAGATAATTTAATCAAAGTGTCCAGCATCGTACCAGGTAGCTGGTGAATGTTCTGTTCAGTAAATGTGAGCTACCTTTCAGTAGTCAAAGCAAGGACCACAGAGCATGAGAAACCTGGGTTTAATTAAGCTGCACTACTCAGCTGCGTAATCTTAAGCAGTTTGCTTAAATGTGGTCTTGAATTCCTCATTTGTAACAAAAGGGGAAAATATTAATGAAAAGTGAAAAAATTACTAAAATTGAGACAGTGTGTAGTTCTTTTCTCATTCAGAAGCCTCCTTTATTCCTGCATGATTTCACACTATTTAAGATGGTTATTGGTTTCCCATGCTGCAGTATTGATTACAGAGTTCAATAGAGGCAGCCTGCTGGGTCAGGGGTGCCATTTACTTAAGTGGAGTCAAGAATTCCTGTGCCTTGGCTGATCCAATATAGAGACACCTAGATGAGTCTGCAGTCCTCTGGTAATTGTGGGACATTTAGGCCGAGTGAAGTACTGACAGGCACAAACCCAGAAGCCCTGGAGCCCGAAAGGCCATAAAAAAAGTACTTGAATTTTAACAGATCTCAAGAGAACATAACAGACCCATGGACCATTCAAGCTCTTTTTTCCCCTTTCAGTTGCAAGGTAGGGAAGGAAAGTAAATTTGCTTTCAACTGTCTGAGAATGTCTTTATTACAGGTGTTTCCAACAACATCAAATATATAGTTACTGAAGGACCCCTCAATTCCACCTTCCTGTATTTTGTAACCAAGAATCAAACTGTTGGTGTAACCCATAGGGGATCTGATGATTGAATCTGTGGGTTTGGGGAAATCATGGGGCTGAATTGGGGCCACTGTCAAGGATTGAGATCTGGGGTTAGTATTGAGATGGGTCCCCCCCCCTTTTCAAGCTGGTTCCCCCCCCCCCTTCAAGTCCTGGGTCTCTCTCTTACACAGGCACGGGGACAGGTTGAGACAAGGATGACCTGAGTTCCCTCTTCAAGGCAACCATACTCAGAAAGGGCTGTCAGAAGGGCTGTTAGAGAAAAACAGGATGAAGCAGAAAGAAAACAAGTTTGGCAACTAAGCCCAAAGGATCTGAAGCAAAATAAGAGACACGTAGGAATCCAGGAGTTAGGAGTCACATAGTGTTGGGAATAAAGGGGGAAGGTCCAGAGCAAACCCCAAGAACACTTTCCTGGAGTCAAATCCATTTGGCACTTGTCAGTCAATCTGGCTCAGAGCATTCAAAGCAAAGACTATGAATTTGTGTTGAAAATGCAATTTCAATTAGAGATGGCCTGGTCACACTTGAGCAAGGGAAGACACCAATAGCTAGATGTAACCAAAGGACAAATGCTACGGATTACATATAGAAGGAAGAGCAGAATGTATACATACATATACACTTAGCTTTGCAGTAAAAAAAAAAAACTGACCTCCCAAGAGAAGTCTCATTTGAAGAATCGGCCGGAAGACAGTATTTCTCAATGTGTGCTGGGCAATTGGCTTGCACCAGCATTGTTTGGGAAGGTTGCCAAAATGAAGATTCCAGGACCACTGGGGTCTAGGGTCCTGATTCAGTAAAGCACTTTTCTGATTGACCAGAAATCCAACTTCGGAAGTGTCAGAAGGGGGCTTATGAATATGGCTGTTCTAAATCAATCCCACATGGCTACAGAAGAAGTAGGGCATGAAGGGTAGGTGAAGATGTCATTTGTTGGTTGCTTTGGACTTTGGGCCTCCTCTCACACTGTCATGGACTCCTGAGTCCTACAGCTTCTGCTTTGACTTTTCTTCTGCTGCTTCCTTCTGCCTGTTTGTCTTGCATGTGCTCAATACACCATGACCTCAGTGAATAACCTGGGTCTCTCTCTTACACAGGCACGGGGACAGGTTGAGACAAGGATGACCTGAGTTCCCTCTTCAAGGCAACCATACTCAGAAAGTGCCTGATGAACTCTGCATGGAGGAAGTGCCAAGTTATCTGTGTGGTTTGAAAATTAGAGGAGACAGGAAATGGCCTTGAGGTTCTTATATGGTATTTTTCTAGATTTTTCTGTTACAGCATTTTCCTATAGTACTAGGTACAATTAGGGTGTTAACAATGTGTTAATAATGCTGACTGATGGTGCCTTTTCACCTTTTTCTCTAAGACCCCCATGTGGTGGAATCTATTCTGAATACTAGCATTGTATTCTAAAGAATATATACTGGATATTAATAATGTATTGATCAAATCAAAAGAAATGATTAATACCACATTGATGGAGTTTAAGAGGCACAGATTTTCTTATAAGCACATGTTGGTAAGAAAGCATTACGGTTTCATTAAGAACTTTTTTTTCCCTTTGTGGTGCTTTACATAATTGATAGTGTTTCAGACTTCATGAAATATGTTACATATATACAAGCTTTGTTTATGTTAAATGTTAGAATGGCAGTAAATAAAACATTCTGGTTGGTTCAGAGTTAAGTGATATGCTTTATCAAGATGATTTATTTTCTAAGAAATACGACAAAACAGAGACAGTATAATTCAATAAAAAAAAAAGAGCATTAAAGTTGACATTTGAATGCACGGAGGTTTTGAGCCTCTATTTCTTTATCTGTAAAATGAAGATCATGGAAGCTACCTCAGTGCATGGTTAGAAGTAAATGAAACTAGGATTTTGATAAGAACTCTAATATGCCATAGAAATCATGTACAAATTCATTAAATAGCTAGTATTAAGTGTTAAGTACAGATTTCATCAAATAGCTAATCTTAAATATAAACCTAAATCTATTCAGGAAGTAGAGCAATGTCTTTTGTCTCTAGGGTTACCAAAACCAACAAGAATCCTCTCTGAATGCTAGCACAGGTCTTAAAGGCTCAGACATAGCTAAGAAAAGTGCTAAGCCTCTGACATCTTCATAATGTGTTTAAAAGATTAATCTCGGGGCACCTGGGTGGCTTAGTCGGTTAAGCGTCCGACTGTCACTTAGGTCATGATCTTGCGGTTCGTGGGTTCGAGCCCCGCGTCGGGCTCTGTGCTGACTGCCAGCTCAGAGCCTGGAGCCTATTTCAGAGTCTGTGTCTCCCTCTCTCTCTGACCCTCACGCTGTCTCTCTCTCTCTCCTAGAAATAAATAAAAATATATAAAAAAAGATTAATCTCAGTCAGAATGAATGGAAAAACACTATAGAATTTTCCACTGTGGTGATGGATAAGACAAAGATGACCTATTTCTCCTCTACTATTTAACACCATATTGGGTGTATTAGTCCGTGTAAATAAAGAAGAGCAATAACCAGAACCATCAGGATAGTAAGTATGGGTAAAACAATCTCTATTTTCAGATGACATAATTATATATTTGGAAAATGCTGAAAAATGAACAGAAAATTACTATAAACAAGAATAAAACTTAATAAAATGGCAGTTTTACAAAACAAACAAAATTCAATAACCTTTACATTGACAAATGGTAGTTAGAAGGCATAATGGAAGATTCCATTTAGAAGAGGTAAACAAACAAACACACACACAGAAACTAGGCAGAAATTTAAATATAAATGTTTTAAACCTCTAAGAGAAAAACATCAAACACTCCTGTAAACATAAAAAGAGACTTGATCAAATGGGAAGACATACCATATTTTAGGACAGGAAGACTCAATGTTAAAGACATTTCCTTTGCAATATCAATAAAAATACCATCAAGTTGGTTTTCCCCCCTGGTACTGGTTGTTTATAAAGCTAAAGGGGCAGAAAATTCAGTCAAAATATCCAGAAAAGCATTTAAAAAGGCAAGAAATAGAGAAGTGGAAGAAGCTAGGTCTGCCAAGCATTAAAGTATACTAAAAAATGATTACTTGTGAGGGCAGAAGGTACAAAGTGGAAGAGACAGGAATGGAAGCTAAATTTTTATGAATATACTTGTTTTGTAGTTTTGACTTTAGAATCATGTAAACATTTAATATAAAGGAAAATTAAATTTGTAAAAATATTCTATCAATGGAAAACAAAATGAAACAAAATGAGAGTTCTATGGGGTAGAGGCTTAGCTATGGAGAGGAATTGTTTCAAGAGACTTTAATATATGATTTAGCATCGCAGAGAGATAGATCCAATGGAGAAAAGGAATTTAAAATTTTCAAAATTCATGAATTTTAAAGTTTATAAAAGAAAGCAAGGAAATGATTACATATTATTTATGTCAAACGAACTCAAGAGCTAGCTTAAAGCAGTTTTCATTGGTTAAAACATGCAGCAATTCAAGATTTCAAAGGAATAATAATAGCCAAAATGAATTGAAAGGCTCAGATATATTTAAAAAAATCCTAAATCTTAATAGTATTGGAGGGCTTCACTAGTCACCTATGGAGGATGCCAGAGAACTAACTTGTTATTTTGAAAATTGGTTAAAAAAGAAAGGAAAAATAAACCATTTTCCCTGTTTTTCCTATATGAATCACACCTCAGGGAGCCAAATAATTATTGAAGAAAAAGATTTTCTTTATAGAAGACACAAAACAATAAAGAAGTAATGACAGAACTGGAAAATTACCATTTTGGAAGCCCTCACTAAATGACTGTAGGCAATGTTCCTCAATGACTATTCACACCCCTGTAAAGACATTCTTACAGAAATCTCATCAAGTCCCAAATCCTCATTTATACGGATTACAGAACATGAGAAATGCTACCAGGGTAAACCAACCTGATTTCTTCAGTAAGTAAACTGCAAGGGAAAAAAGGAGAAGGAACTAACAGATTAAAAAAGAACCTCGGAGATATTTTGGTCAATGCAATGCTTGGACCTTATTTAGACCCCAATTTGAAAAAGAAATAAAAAACATTTTTTAAAATAAATCAGACCATCAGTCATATATGAATAGTGGCAAAATATTTGATGGTATTAAGGAGGCTTAGTTAATATTCTTAGATATATAATATAATTAGACATTATAATGGTTTTATAGTTATGTTTATAGAATGATTCCTAATTCTTTAGAGATATATATTGAAGCATTTTAGGATGATGTGATATGCTATTTGGGACACAGTCATACCTTGACCTTCATTGGCCCTAGGCATTTTTCCTTCCTGGGTCCCCTTCCACCATAGTAGATTTTCAGGATTCTAAAAATGGTACTGCTTTCTGAGGTGAGAAAAAAATTAAAATATTTTATTCAATCTTATACGTTCATTTTTTCTCTTCTACCTTTAAAAGACTTAAAACATTTTCCTGGACTCTGGAAAGTATGGTGAGTCCTGGCACTGTGCTTACTGGGCTTAATGGATGAGCTGGCCCTAATCTGGTATTTGCTTCACAATGATCCTGTGGGGAGAAAAAGGGGGAAATGGGTATTAGGAGTGTGTGTGAAGTGAAATTGGCCATGAGATAATAATTGTTGTAGCAGTGTGCTGGGCCTGGGGAGTTATCATCTCATCTCTCTACTTCTATGTATGTTTGAATATTTCCATAATAAGTTAAAACATCAGTTTCTAAAAAAGGTTCTTTCACATGTTTTTATTTTTACACAAAGGAGCAGTACAGAATAAATAAATAAAAGCAAAGAGAAAAAGCTGGTTATTTGGACTTGAATGTTCATATGGGTCCTGAATAAATGAGAATTAAAAATACCAAGCCTAATTTGGGACACAGATCTAAGTGTCAATATTTTGCTAAGATTGCTAAAATCTAACCTGACAGAGTGTTTTTAAAATTAAAAAATTTTAAATTCACTATCTAATTTTCTTTGGTGGTAGGAAGAATGACACTCATATGGACAGAGATGCTGCCTGCCAATATGGTGCCATTTTATTTTGGAGAAAGCTGGCTAGGGACACCATTATGAAAATTTCACAGTGGCCTTTGTGACAAAATAATGAATACAAGTAAAGGGCAATACAGGAAGTCTATCCTGCCTTTCAGAAAACTGCATTTGGATATTGTGAGCAGGCAAGTGCAACATTGGCTTTGTGGCCTGGTGAACTCCAGCATATCAAATACTGGTAGGCAATTCCCCACCCCACTCCAGCCACTGCACCAGTAAGATTAGATATCCCCTGGTGACCTCTCAGTACTTCCCTCACACCTCTATTCATTCACTCTACAAAAAGTTACTGGGTAGGAACGCCTTGGTGGCTCAGTTAGGTAAGCATCCAACTCTTGATTTTGGCTCAGGTCATGATCTCACAGTTCATGGGATCAAGCCCTGTTTTGGGTGCTTGGGATTCTCTCCCTCTCTCCCCCCACCTCTCAAAGTAAATAAATGAACATTTTAATAAAAGTTACTGGGTATCTACTCTGCGCCAAGCGCTGTGCCAGACACCTGTATACAGAGTGAACAAAACATGGTTCTCACCCTGAAGAGCAAACTGGAAAGGACAAGTCATCTACTGAGGAGACAGAGATGTAAACAGAACTTTTCAAAACAAGTTGAGAAGTAGTTTAATGGGGTAGGTGGAAAGGGCTAGAAGGTATCCCACAGAAGCTAAAGAGGAAAGTTTTCTGGAAGTGGAAGGAGATTTAAGAGACCCAAAGGAAAGTAGCCTGTTTCAAGAAAAGCAGACTGAGGAAGGCTTCCCAGGAAGAGAGCAAGGTGTGTGCAAAGCTGAGAAGACGGGGGACAGTGCAGGAAGGTACAAGTGCTGGGCAGAACAATGGTGGTAAAGGGGAGACTGGGTGCTGGAAATTGCTGTGGAGACCCTAGGCCATGGGAGAGTTGTAATGAAGAAGCAAATGTCTACCCCAGGGTCCTTTACATGTGGGCTGAAGCCAGCAGCGGCAGCATTACCCAGGGGGTTCTTAGATTGCAAAATTCTCAGGCCCACATTAGACCTCCTGAATCAGAAACTCTAAGTTATATATACATATATATATGTATATATATGTATGTATGTATATATATATGTATAATAGCAATTATATATAATCTGTGTTTTAGCACGTTTTATAGGTGATTCTAATGCATGCTAAGTTTGAAACCATTGGTTCTCAATCAGAAGTAATTTTACCCTCCAGGAAACATTTAGCAATGTCTTTGGTAGACTTCTGGCTGTAAGATTGATAGGAGTGGAATATTACTAATATTGAGTAGCCAGGGATGCTGCGAAACATCCTAGAATGCACAGGTCAGGCCCCTACAACAAAATCCAAATGTCAGTTGGGCAACAGTTGAGAAGCTCTGAAACTTTCCTTCTTCCCTTCCCACCTCTCTCTCTCCAAAGCCCAACTTTTCTTTCTTCCTCCCTCCCTCCCTCCCTCCCTCCCTTCCTTCCTTCCTTCCTTTCCTTCTTTCCTTCTTCCTTTTTTTTCTCATCTATCACTCATCATCTACTTCCTTTAATCCCACTTGTTCCTCTACAAATGGCAAAACACTCACAAGGCCATAAAGTACTGCTTTTCTGCATTTTTATTTATTCAATTACACACAACCCTCCCCTTTTATTCAATTAATAACTCCCTATGACAAAGTGGATCTATTGCTAATGGACATGTTATTTGATTTCTTTCCTAAACAGGGTCAGTTATCTCACTGGGAATGGGATGGAGCTGCTCAGACTACAGACGAGAATCATCACACTATGCCTGAAGCTAAAGCTCTTGCCATTCCGCATATGAGCTGACACACGGAGTACCAACCAGCCAGTAGTCCTGATTTTGACGTGAAAGACAGTTCCGATGGCAAGTGAAGCTTGAAGTATCTTAGCTCTTACAGGAGACAAGATATTAGGGACAACTCTGAGTTTCTCTTCAAGAACATGGAAGTGTGTCTATTGAGAATTCAAGCACCAAGTCCACACAGAATGGTCTTAAGCAGAGATATATAAGGTCACATTAGAGAAACTGGATTCTAATCTGATAACACTGACAAATCATAATAATTCTATCAGAAGAAGCTTTGAGAGGCAAAAAGGGTGAGGAAAATGTAAAGTTACAAAGACAAACATTGGTAATGCCCATCTAACAGTTTCCAGGAGATTAGGTGCCCTGAAGGATCAACATGAATGCTTTGTCTGCCTAATGAACCTGTCTTCCCATAGTGGAGGTAGATGCCCCTGGCTTTCAGAGGCTGAAGCCATTCACCCTCCCTGTTACCCAGCACCCTGGGCTCTGTTTTCAGGCAATTATAGCAACCATCTTATAGTTGTTGGCCCACATAGAGAAAATGCCCTGATTAAGCTGATGTGACTGCTGAGTGTGCTTGATGGACATGTTTCTCACTCAATATGAATCAATTGGCCCTTAGGTTCATAGGCTCTGGTTTCTACTGATTTTACTTAGTTATCCTGGATTGGAAGAATCAACTCCATGATAACATAGAGCTTCTGGACTTCCACAGTAGAAGGAGGGTCAGTTCTTGGAGCATAAAAATTGCCTCCTGGAGTCTGCTTCTGACATTCGGCTTCTTCTCTTCCTTTGGTCAACCTCACAACATGTCTTTTCTCCCAACTTGTATATTCCCATGATACCCAAAAAGCATTTGTGGTAGATTGAAAAAAATGGCCACCATACTTTGCAGTTCCTCTCACCAAGTGGCAGAGTTGATTTCTTCACTGCTTGAATCTGGGGTGGCCATGTGACTTGCTTTGGCCAATAGAATGTGGAGGAAGTGACCTCGTATGTGGTCTGTGACTAGACATTACGAGGCTTTGCAACTTCTGTTCTTGCTCCTTTGGAATGCTAAGGTCATTGTGTGTACAAGGCCAAACTAGCCTTTTGGATGATGAGAGATGAATGGCTCAAACACCCAGTCATTCCAGTTGATAGCCAATCAAGGCCCAGAAGCAGAGCCACCCTGAAAATACATGAGGGAGTCCAAGCAAGACCAAGAAAAGAACCTCCCACATGAACTCAACTTGCCAGTGCATGGAGTCATAAGCTAAATAAATGGTTATTGTTTTAAGCTACTACATGTTGGATTACGCAATAGATAAATGACAGAGTAATGTTTGTATTCTTAGTAACTCCCAATCACACCATGAACTTATTGCCGCAATTTGTCTCTGAGAAGCCATGGACTTTCCCTCTTGACAGAACACAATTGGCATTTATCTTCTACTATCTCATGAGCTTCAATGGCTCTTGAAGAAGAAATATCCCCTGTATCTTCCATCAAGACGCTAAGAGATTTGGGTAAGCAGTACAGACAATTTTGGGTTTTCCAACATTCACACGAGGAGAAAGAGGAGAGTTAAATACATAAACAATTGCATTTTTCAGACATAGATATCTGACCTTCAGCCGGCGGTCTGGATCCCCACTGCATAGAGAATTGACTGATACTTTGAATGATTTCCAGGCTGGGCTTAAGTTATTCATTACAACCTGAGAAAAGAAAGAGAGGAGTGATGGGTTGGGGAGGGTATGCTTGACATTTTCACATTTCAATATAAAAACTGTTTGAGAAGTATTGTGCTTATGAAAAGGACAGTTGTCTGGAATAGGTGTCTTAATGAAAACTTGGAGTAGCACATCTTTTAAGGGTGCCCACTAAGTGGCTTGTTATGAGCAGAACTCCTGTGGTCACTGGCCTGGCTGTTGTCTCATGAATAACGGTTACAGTAATAGTGCCCAGCATGTGGATGCTGGGAGTGATCCCTTCTACACTGAAAGGAGCTGGATTTAGGATGCAGGTCTGCTTTCGGCCTCTGATAAAGGATCCCCAGTTCTACAGGTGTGTCATTCCTATGGCATAAATTCTCTTCTAGTGAGTACAGGTAAAGACTATTGGTTGATGTAGGGAGTGTAGCAGGACATTTATATGGCTAAAGAATTGAATAGTCTTTGGTCACTCATGACCTCAGGTTAGAGCAGATTCAAGTAGAGAAGTTTCTAAAGGAAAAATCCCAAGAGCATGCTTACACCAGCTACCATAGGAAGGTATAATACGGCAGATCTTCAGATCTTTAGTGTCACAAACTAAGTCTAAAATACAGTGAAATCCTTTTGAAAGCAGCTTTCTAATCCTGCCCTAGAGTCCATACAAGTCAAGTCAGCCTGCCATCACTATGATTCAAATAATTCAAATGGACTTAGAATGTATGAGAATCTGCTCTTTGTCTAGGACTATACGGTGTATTTTAGGATAGGGGTTCCCAAAGTGTGGTCCTTGGAACAGCAGGAGAATGAGCATCACCTGGGAACTTGTTAAAAGCGCAGATTTCTAGGCTGTGCCCGGACCCACTGACAGAAACTCTGGAGGTGAGCCCCCTAGATGATTCTGATGCATGAAACTTGAGAACCACTGCTCTAAGGTCCGTAAAAATGAAGTCAAATAGAATTTTGTCATATCGATTTTTCTTCCTGTGAAAGTTATAGTTAGTAGGTCTTAGCATTATAAAAAAAATTAATTCTCTATCCAGATAACATAATTATTTTATAAGTTATTCCCTCTTCTACTGGGTTCCTTAATATAACCATGAATTATTGATTCTATCATGGACTCATTATTAAATTTCTTTTAATGCATTAAAGTACAAAAATTATGTTCCTATGGGGCTTTGTCTTGTGCCCTGAAACCCTGGAGGTGATCAGAGTTGTAGTGAGAAGAAAAGTTAGATAAAAGTATTTGGGTTTAAGTTCTCACCTTTATATAAAAACACTAAGAAGTGGTATTTAATTGCAAGAGTTTTGAAAAATAACAGATCAAAGTTTCAAGTAGAAATTTCCTATCAAATTCGAATCTGTGTGTGTGCATGTGTATGCTTCCTCCAAGAGAACAGTATTGCCTAGTATTTATTTCATATCTGTTGAATAAGAAAGAGGAAAAAAAAAATCAATGTTACATTGTTTGACTCATTGGAAAAATGTTATAATCACATTGCTTGTGAGACTCCAGAAGCCCCTCAGCAATTAGGTATGGGAGGAGTTCTAGAGATTCTTGGGAGTAGAAGAATTTACTAATACCAATAATGAGAAAAGGGCTGGTTTCAGGAGCAAAGGAGAGGGGGATCTTGGGAGAGAAGTCTGATGATACACCCCCATCTCCTTTCTGTCTGCACATTTAAGCCCCCATTCACTAACAGGAATAAAAGTATGAATGGAGGCCTGGGTGGCTCAGTCAGTTAAGCATCCAACTTCAGCTCAGGTCATGATCTCATGGTTCGTGGGTTCGAGCCCCGTGTCAGGCTCTGTGCTGACAGCCTGGAGCCTGCTTCAAATTCTGTGTCTCCCTCTCTCTCTGATCCTCCCCTGCTCATGCTGTCTCTCTCTCTCTCTCTCTCAGAAGTAAATAAAACATTAAAAATTTTTTTAATTAAAAAAAAAGCATGAATGGATACCACTTCTAATTCTCCCCAAAGTTTACTTACTTCTCCTGAAAGAAGTATGTCCCACCAAAGGGGTCTGAATCTGTGAAACGAACTCTATTTGGTGGTGGCAATCAGGTGCACTCAGGAAAACTACTGTTGTACTTCAAACTATTCTCCAGGGGTTAAAGTCCAGAGAATCATATTGTACTATAACATATAGTAGACATATCTATACTCAGCTCCATTTATTTATTCATTCTTATATTAAGCACATTTTAAATTAAATGCCAACTATAACCTAGATGGTATCCATAGACTTTGCCCATCCAAGTCTATTTCTAGTATGGGGTAGTGGGGACATGGAACCCCCACTATCATCCTATGAAAGTCATGAGGGCTCCTTCTTCCTTTACTCCACCACTGGTATATATATGTGTATATGTATGTACACACACACACACACACACACACACAATAGTCTTCTCTCAGCCCTGTCATTTCTCACAATCACCCACTTCTTCCTTATCAATGTACTTCTCATCCCCACAGACCCTCTCTTGGTCTAGCTTATAAACAAAATGAGAAGTGGGGATTGGGGATGGTTTTTGAGTGGGTGAGTGGCACTGGGTAGTGGGTGGTAGGGTAATAAGGGATAAGGTTTGGAGCCCCAGAGAGAAAAACAAGGGGGCTTGAGAAGGGGCTGCAGCGAGACCAAGTGGCAGCTGAGGCACAACAGCCATTCACATAATAGGCCTGACAGCAGCCCAGTATATGAACTTTTGCTGGGGAGGCAGATGGGCCTACCAAATTATTGTGAAGCTGAGGCCAAACAAACTCAATTCAAACCTCTGCTCTCCCACCTGCTAACTGTTAGAACTTGGAAAGTCACCGGCCTTCCCAAAGCTTCAGTTAATCAACTATAAAATGGGGGTAATGATAATCATGTCAAGGGACTGTTATGAGAAGTAAATAAAGTAATGCATACAAATCACTTAGTACAATGCTTGGCATTTAACCATACTCATTATGTTAGCTAATATTCATATTTTAATGATTAGAATTTTTCTGTCTGTATTGAAGGTCTACGGTGGAAAATTTGGGTGAGAGAGGGTCTTCTTTATCAAGAATAAAAGAAGCTACAAAAGGCAGAGAGTCCTCTTAAGGACAGCAAAGACTCCAGGCCTGAGTGCACAGCTACAGACATTAAGAAATGTAAGGGGTTTCTCAAAAGAGGTCAATTTATTATCTTAGGAGATAAGATGGCATAACTGAAGGTAACTCTTCTCACCTCAGTTCGGTGTACAAGCTGCTGGGTTGCATCATCATTCATACGAAAAATTTCCAGAAATGGGTCAGATTTACTGAAGAAATCCTAAAATAGATTGACAAAAATTAGTTATTCCCCACCTACACACATTTGATCCTGCCTTGGATCAAATACTGCAGGATGTGACCCTTTCCTGCTTTGTTCTTCATCTCTGTGATCCACCCTTGGCTAGAATGAGTTGCATCTGAACTCCAGGTCCTTTGAGAAGTACATTCTTGATTGAAATCTGAAGTATTCTTCAAAGATCAATTCAAATGCCAGTTTTTGGAAAGCAATGTTCTGTTGTATTAAACATACTGATTAGAGTCATTGTTAAAACCTCTGTCTGATGACTATGATATATAGATCACCTCTGGATCTATTTTTATTATCTGTTTCTTGTTCTGCCTCTTGGTATAGCAAATACTGTGTAAAAAACATTATAAAGGCTTCAGATGAGTTTTTACCAAGAGTCTGGCAAGCAGTTACAATGGGGGGAGTCACCTGACTCCAATTAAGGTTGAGCTATTTAGAGGTAGGTTTCTTCAAAAATCTTTATGGTGCAATATATTTTTGATTCACTTATTCTTTGAAAATAGTCTTTAAAGGCCTCCAACTGAAAGGCTTTGTGTTTATAAGGGCTGTTGTTTCTTGACAAGCCCTCAATACTAATTTTTGTGAGACTCTCCAAAGCTCTGTTTATCTCCATAATCTCTTGGCTCTAGCTTTTTGTTCAGTTTCTCTTTATGCTGCTATTTGCTAATTAGTGGTTGTCTCAGGAGAGTAAGACATTCAGACTATTTCTCTGAAGCATCTCTGAATCTTGAACCCCAGATCTCTCAGTATCCCTGAACTTCACTTTCACTTCTCCTGGCCCACGAGATTATAAAGGACCTCTGCTTACTTCTTATTTCATAGTAGCTATTTTCTACTAGCTCCTTAGCATCTCTACCCATGATGTTTTATGAATCAGGCTTGAGGAACTTCCTTGAGTGGAAAACTTGGGTGGAATGTCTGAATCACCTCAGTGGATTGCCCTTCTCTCCATTTTTGGCCCCTCAAAACATGATGGCCTTAGGACCCTCAAACAGATGTCTCTTGGATCTTATCCAGTGTTTCTAGCCATTTTCATTGGAACAACAATGTAAAATAAGCCAGTACTTCAATACTGGAAGCAGACATATCCCTATCCTTCCTGTACACTTAGTTTCTATCCCAATAGATTATGAATGCTCAGAAAGAAGGAACTATATCTGATTTTCTTTTATAACTCTACCATTTCCTCATCTTTTACAATGTCTAAGCTTTAGTGGTACATTGTGTTTCTGGAATGTATGAATGAATACATAAATAAATGAATGAATGACATGAACAACTGGTATGGAATAGGAGGCTATCTTAGCAACAGCCTTAGTCATCAAGTGGTTCCCCCCCACCCCCCACCCTGAATTCTAGACTGCAACAAAAGAGAATGAAGCCGGGGAGCTTGGGTGGCTTAGTTGGTTAAGCGTCTGACTTTCGCTTAGGTCATGATCTCACGGTTCGTGGGTTCGAGCCCCGCGTCGGGCTCTGTGCTGACTGCCAGCTCAGAGCCTGGAGCCTGTTTCAGTCTGTGACTCCCTCTCTCTCTGACCCTCCCCTGCTCATGCTGTCTCTCTCTCTCTCTCTCTCTCCTAGAAATAAATAAAACATTAAAAAAAAAAGAGAGAATGAAGCCAAAAGCCATCCTACTTTTCAGCTTAATGGAATATTCTCAGAAAATATACTGCTCATAGATAGAGTCTTTGTGCTTGATGTTAATATACAAGGAAGTATAAAACTTGGTTTCAACCCTTCAAAGTACCATCTGGTTTGGTGGTAAGACAAGTACACAAATAAACAACTCAAAGCTAAGTATAAATGAATGACTGAATGAGGAGAGAGGTTGCTGCTGGATTTTCACTGGGAAATATGGTTTTGAGGAAGGTATTTTGAGGGATGGAACAGAATGATTGCAGGTATGAAAGAGTGAACAGAGAGGCACACTAAGCAGCTTAATTCCACGGCAGCCTAAGGATGTGGAGGGGAGTTCGGGACAATGCTGACAAAGTCAGCTCCATGATGTGAAGGGCCTTAAATGCTCATCCAAAGACTGCACCTGCTTGGGAAGCAGTTGAGAGCCATATCATATCTTGAGCAGGAAAATCATATGACTGGCTCTATAATAAAGAATATCAGCCTAGAAACTAGAAACTTTGTAGAACACCTTAGAAAGAGAAAAGATGGGAGACAGGAATATTTATTTGCCACCTTGTGGTTTTCTTGCCCCAGCCTGGAACTAAACATCATGAGCCACAACATTTGGAGTCTGGCGTATAGTCTCGCATTCTACTTTTGAAGGTACGAAATTACCATAACCTTCACTGTGTCAAGAACCCACAATGGCTATTTTTGTCAATAAGTCTGTACTGCAAACTCTGTCCATCCACCAAAATGGCCCATTTCCCTCCCAGACAAACTGGTAACTGATTCCTACCTCTACTCCTTTTACCCAAGACATTCATACTCCTGCCCTCCTCCACTTATTATTTCAACACTCATCATAAAAAATTGGAACTTCCCTCTTAAGTCCCTTTCATAATGGACGTGAGCCACATTAGCTTGTTCCTAGATGCCCTTGGATTCCTCTCTTGGAGCTTCGGGCTTTGTATCCTTAAATAGACTGTTGCTCCCTCAGGGAACATGCTGGTGAACTGCACTTAAAAATTGCTGACCACACTGAAGGAATTTTATCAGTTATTTTTTTTCTTTCATTGATATGTTAAACTTCTATATTTATATTTAAAAATAGAAAGTATAGGAAAAAAAAAAAAGAAGGGAAAAAACCCAGCCCATACTCGTACCCATAATTCTGCAACTATCAATAACATTCTGGTAAATATTTTTATAGAATCTAGACATAATTTTCTTTTAAAAATATATTTGTAATCATACTTGACATATACTTTAATACCTTTTTTTTTCTCTTGGCAGTATATCGCAATGCTTTTTCTATTTTATTTTACATTCCTTTAAAACACTATTTAGTGAGGGGCAGCTGGGTGGTTCAGTCAGTTGAGTGCTGGACTTCGGCCTGACTCAGGATCTCACAGCCAGTGAGTTCAGCCCCACATCAGGCTCCCTGCCATCAGCACAGAGCCTGTTTTGTCCCCCTCTCTTGGACCCTCCTGGGTTCGTGCTCACTCTCTCTCTCTCTCAAAAATAAACATTTAAAAATAAAATAAAATACTATCTATAGGGACAGGACAGAGATATTGTCAGGAGGATATAGAATAAATCAAGAAGAAAAGATCAGATACCATCTCTGCCCTCATATATCTTAGAATCTACTATGGGCACACTATCTTGAGTGAGTACTGCTTTCAAATCCTGACTCCACTATATACAATCTCCATGATCTGGGGCAAGATATTTAATTTCCCTGAAGCTCAGTTTTCTGGTCGGTAAATGGAAAGGATGTCACATTTTGCCTCCTACCACTGTGGGAGTCACTGATCCATGTGATATGTTGAGTCCAGCACCTGGCAATGACAAGTACTCAAAAAGTGTTGAGTACTCAAAAAGCGTTGCTGCCACAATTATTAGCAATAACAGACACAGTGTATGAGGACACTGTAAAGTACTACACAACTATCAGGGATGATTACAACTACGGACTCATCTGATTCTTAGAAATAAGACAACTCATAAGCAGCCCAAAAATATCTTAAATGTACACTCAAAAATTTGTTAAGTAAAAACAACAACTCTGGGACTAATTGTATGGTTGCACGAAACAATATGGGATTTTTGGCTTTCTTTTGCTTGACCATCAGCATTAAGATGTCCTTTGGGACAGCTCAGTGCAAGCAAGGTTATTAATACAGGCATTTTACTGAAGTTTTGCTCTGGTAAAATTTTTAAGAGTTGGAGGCTATATCATCCTGCCCTTTTAGTCCAACGTGAAAGACATTTGTCAGCCAAGAAGGCAATAAGCAATCAGCTGAGATTTGGAATAGAAACAGACGCAGTGCATTTCTATGACAGTGATTAATATGGAATATTGGAATAAGAAAAGATTATCTGAAAGATTTGGGGCCATACCCAAACTCTGTAGTTTCTACCCTTGTGACTTTGGACAAGCTGTTTAACCTTACTATGCTTCATTGTAAAATGTAAATAATAGTAATAATATCCACCTTTGGGAATATGGTTTTGAATTTTGGAGATAATATAAGTTAGATACCTTTGTACACAATAGATGCTCATTAATTATAACTTGCTGTCATCAACTCAGACTAGGTTAGTTTTCAGGCAGGCATACTTGAACATAGTAAAATCTCAGCACAGTAGGTAAAGATTTAATGTTGTTTTAGAACAGGGGTTGGCAAACTATAGCGTGTGGCCTAAATCCAGCTCACTGCTTGTTTTGTGAATAAAGTTTTATTGGAAGGCTGTCATACTCGTTCATTTACGTATTGTCTATGGCTGTGTCCATGCTTCAGAAGCAGAGCTGCGTAGTTGGGATAGAGATTATCTGGCCTGCAAAATCTAAAATATTTACCATCTGGTACTTTATAGAAAAAGTTTGCCCACCTCTGCTTTCGAGACCCATTTGTTTGTTTATACAGTATCCCATCGATCTAGCATCTTGGGAACACTAAAAATGGAGTTTATACTGATTACTACTACAGATGTAGAGGTCACCAGGGAGAGAATTAGTTCCAGGATACCAACACGAATACTTTCTGAGGAAAAAGAGGAGAAAGAATACTCTTTGTTAGCCTGAATGTTCTAAAGTGATTACATTCATATCTCTACTTACTGATTAGATTAATTGCCAACTAGCTGCTAATGTACTAAATGTACTTTAGAAATTAGAAAACCCACCTCTCCGTTAAGTGAATTGCATTAATGTTAGATAAATAAGTTACTTCTTGCAAACTTAATATATTTTATGTGTGGTTGTGATTGAAGACTACCTCTCAGATTTCAAGAACTCTGGATTTCGATCTTAGGTAGATGGCTGCTGATTTGCTGGAAAAGCAACTTAAACATGATTGTTTCTATCAAAAGAAAAGGGGCATTTCTCTGTCGTTGTGATTTTGCAAAGTACGTAGTGCTCCCTGGCGTAACTTACAACAGCAGTTCTCCAACTATTTGGTCTTTACATTCTTGAAAATTATTGAGAACCCCAAGGAGATTTTGTTTATGTGGATTATGTCTATTGGTGTTTATCCTATTATACACTAAAACTGAAATTTAAAAAAATATTCATTTGTTACATCATTCCAAAAATAACAAAAACCTGGTACATCATAACAAAAATAGCATTTTAAAGGAAAACAATTGCATTTTCCAAATTTAAAAAACAGTCAGAAAAATGGCATTACTTTACATGTTTGCAAGTTGGTTTAATGATTTAATGGCTTAATAGAAGGCAAAAGGCATCTCATGTCTGTTTCAGCATTCAATCTGTGGTGATATTAGACATCTTGCTACTTCCAGAAAACCAACATACACGTGTGAATGGATGAGAGTGAAGAAGGAAAATAATATCTTAGTATGATTATGAAAACAGTTTTGACCTCTTATATTCCCCTGAAAGGATCTTGGGACCTTGAACCACATTTTGAGGACTGCTGCCTACCGCATACCTTCACCTCCCTACTCCCTGTTCCTATTTCTCTGAAGTAAGTGAAAACATTACCAAGTCCTCCACATCTAGAGATCATTTCAACCTATATTCATTTACATTTTGTCCTGAAGAAAAATTTAGATTTTTGTTAGGCAGCCTGATTGAATCCTTGTGTGTGTGTGTGTATGTGTGTATGGCCTTGGTCAGTCATTTCACATCTCTGAATGTCATTGTTCTCATCTGTAAAAGAAGGCAGTTGTATTAGATCAGAGGCTTTCTACCTGACATATTTGGGTATCAGAAGGTTACCAGAATATTACAAGGGGTCTGGGGAACCAGATGACCTACAACCATTGCTTGAGTTGGATGTAGCATAGCTTCACCACATATTCATACTGAAAACTTTCAAGTGTATGTAGAAATTAGTTGCTCTCATGATACTAATTAATCAAATTTTAAAAATTAAGACCTTTATTTATCTCGGTGGCTTTTAGTCATCTAAAAGTCATGATACATGATACATCTTTTAGTCATGATACATCTCCTCAATTAATAGACAAGTTTAACTGCTAACATGTAGGTTATGTAGGTAATGCTAAAAGCAAGAAAGAGTTTCTCCTTGATAAACTCTGGGAACTATTTTTCTAGCTGTGACATGAAATAATTGTACTATCTTATTCTGATTCTATCACAAAAATACCTTGGCAAATTGCATTTTCCTAAGATGGCTACCACCATGTCCACTGTCCACATGCTTTTCTACAGTACAACTTTGCCACTCCCCTGTCTGAGTGTGGAGTTTAACTCCCATCTCTTTGATTCTGGGCAGGCCTATGACCTACATATAACTAACACAATGCGGCAGAAGTGGTGCTGCATGACTTCCAAGGCTAGGTCACAAAAGGCCACAGAGCTCTTCTGTTCTCCTGGGATGCTTTCTCTGGAAAGAGCCAGCCACTGTGTGGGAAATGCGACTAACCCAAGACTACTATGTAGGCACGTGGCTGACCAACCCAGATGAACTCAGCCTTTCAGCCATTCCATGTGCCTGGCATATGAGTAAAGCTAGACTGAACTCTCTAGACAAGCACCTCCCCTAGCTGTCATTGAATGACTTCTGTCAGTATCATAAGAAGCAGAAGAACTACCCCACTGAAGAACCATGCCTGAATTTCTGACCCCCAAAATCATAACATGTAATAGAATAGTTAAGTCACTAGGTGTTGAGATGGTTTGCTTTGCAGCAGTATATAACCAGAGGAGTAGTAGTATCTGAGTAAGTCACTAGACCTTGCTGAGCCTTGGTTTCCTGAAGCGGGCTCAGATCACTGATGAGGTGATCTTCCTGGTATCATCTTAGAGCTCCTTAATTCTACAACTTTCCCCCTTTTCCACCTGAGGCCATTTACCTTCCAGTCCAAAGAGGAGCAATGGCCTCAGCCTTCTCCTCTCTGGATTACTAAGGAGTCTGGGCTAGATACCACCACATTTTGAGGGATCTGCAGTCTACATACCTGGGGCATTGAGGCTCAGCAGTGACGAGGGCCTTGGATAATCAACCCAGACAAAGGTGGGAATGGCCACCAAGAACCATATTAAGTGCTACATGAGATTTTTTTTCAGTTTTGTGAGCGAGTGCTCGCTCATTCAAATGAAGGGAAACTGTTCAAACACCTTTCAGAACACTGTTCAAACACTGTTCAGAGCTAATGGGCCCACTAACAAATCCCCAAGTCTTCTTGCACTGTAACAGAAGTCAGTTAGAAGGCAGATTAGAGATGCTTAAGAGACTGTTAAGTAGAAAGAAGCCATTATAAGCCATTAACTGAGCAGCTTAAAACTGCTACCTTCTGACCCAGTGGCTTATAATGGCATCAGGAAAAACACTACAAAGAAATTTGGTGAATTATTCCAAAACAGGGGGAGATAATGGGAAAGGAAGAGCATAATAGCCATTAGGAAATGAAGATTAAAAGCTTACATCCAAGTGACATCAGTGCATATCACAGTTCCTAAAACCTGTTCATGTTAATGGCAAAAGGTAGTGAAAGTTCATGAAAGTTTCACATAATCTCCTCAGGACACTAAAAACACCCAAATATCACTCATTCATAAGGATAAAATCTTTCCTGATGTCCTTAGGCAGAATGAATTAGCCTTTTCCAGATACTCTGATTATGCATCACTTATCACATCCCATCATGGCTATAGTATTACTTAAATCACTTGTTAAAATTTATGTTTCACTTAGATGGTGAGTTCCAGGTTGTGGTTGTGAGAATGGTTTAAATCATGTCTTTTCTCCACCATCTGATGCATAACAAGCATCCAGCAAAGATTTGTGATAAACGATGAATGAAGAATGAATGAACAGGAGGAGGGGCAAGATGGTGGAGAAGTAGGGAGCTCTGTACATTGCACTCGCCCCCATATCTCACACAGAAAAGATCTAAAGCCATAGAAAACCTTACAGAACCCAAGAGATTGGGAGAAAAAGGATGCAGAATACACTGAAAAGCCTTCTAACATGAGTGCGAACTGGGGAAGATAAAATCAGGCCAGGATCAGAGACTCAGAGGGACTGGGGCGATCCCCCTCTGCGGGGAGTGAGAGGGGAAAGAGAGAGTCTGAAACTATTCAAGACACGGTCCCTGTCACTGGGGAACAGAAAAACATCTGCTTGGGACACAGAAGGACCGTGCGCGCCAAATCCCTCCGCGCCAGGCCCCCAAGCGCCAACTCCTCCTGGAGGGGCAGCGCGTCCATCACTCCTTTGTGCTCCTGGCTGGCTGGACCCCTGGAGGAGCCACGCGCATACCGGGCCTCCACGCTCCTGGTTTGGCTGGACATTTAGAGGGAAGATGAAGGGCTTATAAGTGGGAGATTTGCTCGCGAGTTCGTGTTTTCGGTGACGAGACACAGAGGGACCCAGTTTCCCGCTCTCCACCGGGCCCGGCGCGGCCCCCAGGCAAATCCCCATCCTTGCTCGCCAACCTAACCTGGAGGAGAAGGGAGCGGTGATTCTGGCTCCATCCTCAGGACTAGGCAAGAGTCTTGGAATTTCCCTGAGGGGATCTCCTGTGAGGTTGTGTCTAGGGCAATTTCAGTGGGGCGCGTGGACTGGGATTTGGAAACTAGGCATGGTCTGGGTTAAAGAGCGCGACGGACTTTGGCTGTGCCCCCGTCAAGGAGAGTTTACACACCCAAAAGAGTGAGGTGCAGCACCTGGTTTAAAAAGAGACTGGAGGGCTGCCACTCTCCTCCCCACAACTGCCAAGGCAGAACTCCCTCCTGACACATTGGATCACACCACA